>OY747720.1:33065909-34265909 GCA_963556495.2 Valencia hispanica
TGTAAAAAAAAAAAAAGTTAATAAAATGAAATCAGCCTAAACATGACTAGAATTTGATTTAACAGAAGTAAAATACAGCATCATGAAATCCTGTTTCTAAAGCTAAAGGACTGAGGTGGACAATTTGATTAAATTAAAGTTAGTGAACTACTGTATGTGTCCTTGGTGGCAAAGAAGACTGAGAAACATCTCTGCTTTTTAGGAAAATTTAAGAAGCTCAAACCCTGTTGCCGAGTTCTCGTCAACCTTACAGAGATCTGCTGCTGCCCTAGCACCACACACTCCGCTGTGTTCAGTGGTTTTATTTCTCCAACGCTAACCTTCATTCATGGTCAACTATATTCTTTAAGTCTTGCAACCTGTTTGCAGGCTCTGCAAGGTCTGCGTATGCAGAGAGGAAAGCAGAGATGCTGGGCGCCAGTTTCTCCCCGTACAACCCAGAGTCCATCTTCCATCAGGGCAACGTGTCGGCGCACATCTCCCCCGGCTCAGCCCGGCGAGACGCACTAAGGAACAGCCCTCAAAGTCCAGGTAGCTAGAGAAATAGAGCAGCACCTTATTGTATGATGTGGTAATGCAGTATTTAGGCTCGCGATGGTTTATCAGTTTATGCATACTCCCATATAATTGTGAAACATAAAACCTGGAGACATTTTTTTTTTTTTTTGCGCTTTTCAGGTCACAATGTATTACAACCAGCAATATAAGGAGGCATGAAACATGCGATAAATAAATCTAAAATGAAATCTGGGGACCATTTTTTATTTAATAATGTAACCATTGCTGTTTGAGATTAATGAACATTCTTCAGTTTATATAACAAAAATTAGTCTCCTTTAGTTTAGTACGGTGGCACTATATTGCAATGAAACCAGCTTCATTCTTAATGGTTTTATCCTCCAGGTTGGACTCCAAAGCCAGGCAACCAGCAGCAACTGAGCAGCTCCATGCATGATCTGGCCAGCCCTCATGGTCACATGGAGGTGAGATTTTTTTTTTTTTTTTTTTTTTTTAATCTAATCTCTTTTCACTCTACTAAACACAACTAAATATAGATCCAAAGTTTGCACAGCTCCTCTGGGCTATAGTTAAACATTGCAAACAGGCCTTACGATGCAGATAAAATCTCCAAAACCTCTAAAAGCTATATAATTTAAAATAAGTTTTAAAGATCTTTTTTTATTTATCCAGAAGTTTTGCTCTTGGGGCCAACATCTTTAAGTTGAAACCACCTTTAGAACACAAAGATTCTGGCAACCAAGCCAGTTTTGAGTAACTTTGCTGCATTTCTTGGGTTTCTGTGACTTTCAGACTTAAGATTTGAAAAAAGTCTGCATCAACAGTCTGTTCTGGCAGGCCAGATTAGGTTTTAGGACTGTGGTCAGGGGTTGCACAAAATCCTTCAGAGGGCTGCAACTGGTCCCCGACCCGCACTTTGGACACTTCTGAATTACTTTAATATGTCTAGAGACTTGACATTAAGGAGTCATTATTGTAACTAATCCCCCCTCCCCTCTCCCCAATTTTGTGTCATGATTTTATGCCTTCATCTGATTTATTACATCACATATTGTCCAGTTAAACAGTTTTGGGTCCAGGAGACAAACCCATTCTGAGACAGAACGTTTCCCTTTGTCTTGATTTCAACACATGACCTACAATAATTAGCATCAACATCAGGACAGGTGTTGAATTAATCTGTAACTACCCAGTGTATTGATGGCTATGCTTATCTTTTTTTAAGCATTTCCATTAAAAGCACATTTCAGTTTCTTGTTATGCTAACTGTGTTTGGTCTCCGGTGCAGCGAATTGACTCAGTCTCCAGCACCATCAGCAGCACCTCCTCTATGATGAGCTCCATGGAAAGCAGCCTTGGTAACTATTTTATTTAGAGCACGCTTTCTCTTTGGCTTAATTACCTGAGAACTTGACCTCATTCTGACAGCCACTCTAACACACTAGATTTGATCTGCTGCAGTTTTAAAGTCTAAAAAGAGAAGTCATGTTTGTACGTTTTTAATAGGACTGATCGTCTTACCATATTTTTGCGTAAAGCCAGCTTGACGACAAATTCATCTAAATCCTCTCAGTATATTTGTACTGTCTGAAAACATCTGACCTTGCTTTGGCTGTTCTAATTGTTTTACAAATATACAAAGTCCATACACACAAATTCCTAAATCCACACCTCTCCCTAGTGGTGTAACTTACACACCTGATGTACTATCTACTAATTAGGTGACTTTTGAAGGCCACTATATGCCTTTGATTGGATTTAGGGGTGTCATAGTAAAAAGAGGTGAATATATTCAAACTACACTTTTCAGATCTTTATTTGCAAAATATTTTGACAACCAGTTTTGTGCCAATAAAAAAAAACAAACAAACATCGAAATACATTGAATATTTTAGCATTAACATGACAAAATCTGCAAAACTTTGCTTGGCACTGTCATTTTCCTTTTATCACTGTCGTCTCATCAGCATCACGTTACAGTGCGGGACTGTGTCCTTAATAGAATGTCAATTTCCTTTTAATTTCCAGAATCTATCGCTTTGTCAGGGGACGAGCAGGAACTGGGAAAGGTTTCTGTCCGGCTAAGATACCAGCAGGATGTGGAGCAGGTGTGGATTACCCTGGTTCAGGTAAGGTTACACACGGGAAAGATTTGAATGGCTCGGGTACTAAAAGCTCAACTGTTCTCTCCTGTAGCATTCCTCAATGGACCCTTTGTTTCGTTCACAACGAGGGTCCCTGTTTGCTTACATCTGTGCTCTATTAAGTTAGGCTTAGACACTCTGGAGCAAAATGTTGTCTTTTTAAGGAATAGTTTTGATTGATGTTTTTTTTTTTTTTAAAGCGACTCAAAGGAATTGGTTGTGCACTTCAAATGCATTACTTACTACCTTACTTACTGTAGATGGGTTTTATGGCCTAGTGGATAGATGGGCACAAATTCGTCAACAAACAAAACCAAAAGGCACACCTGATTCCAACCTGTGATTCAGGCTTGACATTTTGTGGGATTCTTTCTTTTTTGTTTTCTCAGAACGTTTTTTGTGTTTATGAGCACTTCACCCTGTTAATGAAGCTACTGTTTTGTATGGTTTTGATCAGTGTTCAGACCTCAACATCCATCCAGATGAGGAACAGAAGATTGGCTTCAAAGCAATCATCTCTGTCCCTAAACCCATCCAGTTCAAGAGCTCACTCAGAGACTATCGTCAGGTACTGATGCTGCCAAATGTTTTACACTTGTTTGAATAGCAGGTTGATCTTTGCACGCTACATTGCCTTGCAAAAATATTATAGTCCTTTAACTTTTTTTTTGGGGTCATGTTCCAACTACAAATATTTGTATTTGTATTTTATGTGATACACTTGCATATAAGTAGAAATTATTAACTTGAGAAATAGCCAAAAAGCCAGTGGATACCAAAGGTGTCTAGTAACGAAGTACAAATACTTCATTACCTTACTTAAGTAGAAATTTTAGGTATTTGTACTTTACTGGAGCAATTGTCTATTTGCCTACTTTTACTTGCACTCCTTACATTTTCATGCAATTATCTGTACTTTTTACTCAAATTTTAAAAATAGGCGCTTTACTCTGATTTCATTTTGGCTTGTCATTGCCAAAACCCCCCCCCCCCCCCCCCCCCCCCCCCCAAAAAAAAAACCACAAAGACAAAAAAACCTATCCAGAAAAGTTGCTCCAACCAGACAGAGTGAATTTGATTGCGGTTTGATAATACCTTTAAATATCTACCATTCTGACACCCTGTTGGTTTATGAACCAAACCACTTCACAGTCTGGCCAGGACAAAGCAGACGTATGTTGCCGAGTTCAAAGATGGCCGTGGTGGCAGAGACTTAAGCAAATGAACCATTACAATACTTATAGGCAACTAGTCATCATATCTTCCACTCGACTGAAACACGTATTTGTACTCTATAGTCCACCGTTTTTTTAAATGTATTTGCATTGGACTAAAATGCATTAATTGTCAAAAGACATATATGCAGCAGAAACGGTTGGCCTAGTGTAATTTTAAAATTTCAATATTAACATTTTTATATAGCATCAGAGTCATTCTTGCCTTTAGCCCTCCTTAGAGGGAAAGGTGTGGTATTGCTATGGTGCAACTTAAGCTTTTGTCCTGAATGGCATTTATTTAAATTTTTTTTTGCTTGCATTACTTTTACTTTTATACTTTAAGTAGTTTTGAAGCCAGTACTTATTAGTTTTACTCGAGTAAAAAGCTTGAATGGAAGCCTTTATGGAAGAGTCAAAAAGGAGAAAGCCATAAAAAAACTGTAGATAAGTCCTGTTTGCAGTTTGTCACAAGCCATGCAAATATATAGAAGAAAGGCACTCAGACAGAAAGCAGTACACATCAAACTGAAGACATCCTCTTGGTGGTGGCAGTATCATGCTGTGGGTATGCTTTTCTTTAGTAAATACAGTAAATCTGGTCAGAGTGGATGGGAAGATGGCTGGCGCTAAATACAGGAAGAAAACCTCAAGGTTGGAGTGAAGATCCATCTCCCAGCAGGACATTGACTCTAGAAAAGTCTAAACAAAATACTGAAATGGTTTAGATCAAAGCATATTCATGTGCAAGAATGGCCTAGTCAAAGTCCAGAACTAAATCCAATTGAGAATCTGTGCCAAGACTTTAAAATTGTTGCTCAAAAGATGTTCTCTGTTTAGTTAAACTGACTGTTGGGCAAATTTCCAAATAAAAACGGGTAAAACTTTCAGTTTCTAGATGTGCAAAACGGGTAGAGGCCCAGCTTAAAGACAGTGGTTCTACAAATTATTGACTCACACGGGGTCTGAATACAAATGCATGTAATAACCATTTTATTTTTATTTTACAACTTTGCACTATTTTGTGTTGGTATATCACATATAGTCCCAGCATAACACATTAAAGTTTGTGCTTATACAGCTAAGCAACTGGCTAAAGCTCAAAGGGGAAGGAATACTTTTGCAAGACATTGTACAATGAAGCTACAAGTTAGCTATTCCAGAGGAAAGCAACTGTTCTACTGATTCACTTCCTAACTTCCAGGGGTGACTGATTTTCACCTGTTCCGCTTGCTTCCAGAATGTCACCTTCATGGAGACCTTCGTGTTTTCGCTGCGTCTGCAGCAGCTGCAGTGCAGCGCCTTGATGCTGCGGCTGCAGACACACAACCCCAGGAAACGTACTGTGGCGGAGTGTGTCCTCTCCCTGCGCCAGCTTGGTTCTCAGGAGTCGGAGCACTGGCTCGACCTCAAACAGCCCTCCAAATCCTTGGTATGGCTTTTCTATGTCGCTTGGGTATTGTTTTGGGTGTTTTTTGATTGGTTTATAACAGGGGTGGGGAACCTTGGCCCTCATCCTGCAAGGTTTCCATCTTTGCCTGCGTCAAGACACCTGATTCAAATTAACTAGTAATTGTGCAGAACTTCATTGGCTGTTGGATCCATTTGATTTGAGTCAGGTGTGTTGAAGCAGGGTTGCATGGAAATCTTGGAGGAATGCGGCCCTCGAGGACCAGGGTTTCACACCCCTGGTTTATAATGTAAAAGATCATAATTTTTTACCACCAGTTTTGCAGGATTTGCACAATTTCACTGCCCGCCGCCTGTTTCTATTAAAACCATCCTTTTGCTGGCATGAACCATGTGATATTGGCTGCGTTGTCACAAATGAAATGGAAAGAGGTCCATTTTGGAGGAAGTTAGTGGTCCCGGCTTTATTGGAGAGAAGAAACCAGAGTTCAGACTTTGTCATTTGAGGGGATGAGAAGTAGGTCAAACCTCGAACCATTTCACCAGCACAGAGTGGTTTTTACTGATAAATGGAAGCATATCTGGCCAGTGGTAGTTGTTTTTGTATTTACGAGATCAGACGGTGACTCATCACCGGGTTCTCAGCCGGGCAATTTGATTCATCTGCTGCACACAAAGGAGAAAAAAAATTTCAAATCAGTGCTACAGTGGAAGCTTTTAGAGGCCAGGAATGATTACTGAGTACAGCGGAAAAACAGGGAATAAAAACAGAGTAACAGTTCTACAAGAAATGTCTGTGCTGTGTTTTAGGAGGCTTTTCAGAAATGAAATACAGCTTACCCGTGCCCTCTCTCCTGCAAGGTGTGCGTTTTTCATTGATTGACTTTTGAAGAGAGCCAGGTTACCCACCCCTGGCAGCTCATAACAACATACAGAAGAAACACAGCTCAGTTCAGAAGGAGGCATGTGCCTGTTTGGGATTCTCATAGTATTAGATTTTACCTTGAGTCAAAATACCATGGTTTCTCCTTATTTAGTTATTTTTAAGAGTCACATTTTGAATGTGAGAGCGCATTCGAATGTAAACTCTTCAGCCTTCCTGTCATCTTTTAAAAGTCTCGCTCACACTCTCTCCCTCGGGGCCTAAATGTCTTGAAAGGCAAAAGCAAAAACACTTTACATCTATGTGCCTCCTCTGACATTATTTAAACACCTTACTAAGTATGAGGCTTTACTCAGTAACAACATCCACACCAAAGAGTGTTAGTCATCAGCACGACCTGATATCGAGCTGAGTTCTCAGGGCATCTCTTATCATATACTGTATCCTATTTTTGATGCAAAGAACTTAAACAAAAATATAGCTTTTACACCCATTAAATTGAGAAGCAGTTTTAAAGTGCTTATTGCACAGAACATTATACCTTTTTTATAGAATATCATAGGAATAACAAGCTGACATGAAATGGTTAATTAGTTGGGCTGTCAGCTAAGGTAGCCAGACAGCAGCTTAACGACTTTCTCCATTTAAAACAGCTACCTTAATAGGAATAATGTGTGACGCTTCTTTTGTTTTGCTTGCGAGGGATAAGTATAGCCACCTTCTTTCAGCCAGCTGACTAGCAGTGTGCAGCAGTTAAAGGTATTTTAAAGCGATTAAGGGTCATCATGCTGGTATGGTTGAAGCTAATAAAGACCCAACTTCATAATGAAATGTTAAATAATCAAATTAACTTTATTTATATGTGATAAAAACAACCTGACACCACTGACCTTTTGGACTAACTCAAATATAGCAGTAAAAGTATCTCAAAGGGGACATATTATGAAAATGTCTCTTTTTTTAATAGTTTTGCAACCGCTAATTTGCATAAAAGTGACAGAGCCCTCCAGTGATGGGACTTATGGCTCTTCGAAGGGAGCCATTCACCTCGAAGAGCCGTTCAAAAGACTGGTTCTTTTATGGTTTTTTTGTTCGTTTTTTTTGCAATATTTTTAAAGAGTAATGTTTTAACCATTAAAATTAACACTGAGAGGAGTGATGGGTTACATGTTAAAGTTGTTTAATTGGCGACTCATTCTCTCTCACATCCACTCTTCTCCGTTTGCGGCGACTCCTCTCCGCCTCATAACTCGCTCGCTCGCTGGCTGCAGCCTCGTCCTCCTACACTCCTCTCCGGCTCCGTCTTCTTCTTCTAAATACATTTCAAGCAGACTGCACGGCAGATGGTTCCCGGCCGCCTATCTCTGCCGAGTAGCGGTTATTGCCCCTCTCTCCATCTTTCCATCTTCTCTCTGTGGTTTGATTTGTTTTGCCATGAAATCAAATTAGTAGTTGCAAAGCAGACTTCCATGCTGCGCCATATACTCCAACACCTGCCCCCTCGATGACACTAAGATGACGCGTACTTTTTAAAGAAAAAAATAAATGAAAATGAACGGCTCTCGACATGGACTCAGTTCTCATTGTTCACAGTGAAAAGCCGTTCAATGTGAGTGATTTTGAACTTTATTAAGATGTTTTGTACAGACCATAGACCTATTATAACTTGTTCAAAAAGAGGCATACTATGTCCCCTTTAAGAAATGAATCATGTGCTCCTACAGGTGTGTCACTCTGAGCTGCGTCTCAGTACCCTCTTTCAGCCAGTCAGTGGACGCATCCAGGTTAAGGTCTTGGCCGCCCAAAACCTCCCATCGTCATCCTCTCCTCTCCCCCAGGGTAAGTACGCCTGTATTTTCAATATGCATCAAGTGAAATGTTTAATGAGGAGGCTTCTGTTATGCTTACTCGTCTTTGTCGCCTCCTCCAAAGTTTATTTTGTCAAAGCCGAGATGCACCAGATAGGGCAGGCGGCCGTCAAGAAGACTCGAGCAATGAAGGCATCGAAGGGGCAGTGTCTGTGGGAGGAGACGTTTAGCTTCATGTTGGCGTCCCTGGAGCACACCTGCTCGCTGTCGCTAAGGCTCTACAGCCGCAGCTCTGTCAGGAGGAAACAGTGTCTGGGACAGGTAAGTTGATCACGGTATCTAATAAAGTTCTTTAGCTTTTACGTTGGTGTAGATTCTCAGTCATCCAGGACATGATACTCTTGAGTTTAAATGAAGGCAACTTGACTTTTCTCGTTGTCTTGAACACGTTTCGTCTCTCATCCAAGAGGCTTCTTCAGTAAACTCTCAGGTTTTTACAGTTTTGGACTATAGAAGTTCAATCAGATTTGGATCTGCCCCGTGCAAAGTGTTTGCCTTTCTGCTTTGTGAGCAGTGCTTGCAGTCACAATGAGAGCCGGTATCTACTCTCAAATTTGCTTGAGCTCAGTCAGGTTGGATGGAGGGGCTCTTGTTACAACAATTTTAGTCTTGCCACAGTTATTTAGTTTGATTTGGGTCTGGACTTTGAATAGGCCATTCTAACACAGTAATATCCTGTGATCAAAACCATTCCATTACAGCTCTGGCTGTATGCTAAGGGTCGTTCTGTTGGAAGGTGAACCTCCGCCCCACTCTCAGGTCTTTTGTGGCCTTAAGGAGCTTCTCCGTTCTCGCTGAAGAAAAGCATGCCCACAGCATGATGCTGCCACCATAGTTTTCTGTTTCACGTACCTTTTTTGTAAGCTGAAAATTAAATTTTGGTTTGATGACAGCACCTTCTTCCACATGGGTGCATTCTCCCCTGCATAACTTGTGACTAACTGTGAACAGGACTTGATGTGACTTACTTCTCGCCAGTTGTCCATGAAGGCCTGAATTGAGTGCATGAGTAGTTATTCTGTCAAAAGAAGTTAAGCACACTACAGTGGACCCCAGCCTATGTGCAGCGTTTTTCGGTGGAATGTAACTACAAATTATTTGCAAATTTCTTCATAGAGCTTATCTAAAATTTTGAAAACAAAATGCATATAATACCATAGGTGCAATGCTACTTGAAACTCTATTGGTTAACATTTGCAAAGCAGCCAATCTAGGAGCTCTAATCATTTTCCTTGGCGCTGACTGGCTGTACCACCAAGAGCCGAGCTAAGTAGGTTAGCCTCTGCAGCAGTGCTAAGACCGTTTCCATCGTGCGTATTAATCCATGTCAAGGTATATTTGGTCTTTGAACTTTTGAAATAGGCAGTTATGAGCGTTTTTAAACGAGGTCTGAAATATTCACAGATTTCAGCTATTCTTAGGTGATTGTGGTTCACTGCACTTTCTGATTAGGTGACTTTTGTAACCAGATGGTTGCACTGGAATTTCTTTAGCGGCGTTGGAGTAAATGGGGCTGGATACAAATTAGCTACATGCTTTTTAGATTTTTCTTTCTAAAAGGGTTTCCAACCATGTGATGTTTTCTTTTCTCTTCACAACAATGTATTGGTTCATCACATAAAATCCCAATAAAATACTTCGCAGTTTGTGGTTGTAAAGTGATGAAATGTGAAAAAAATATAAACAGTGGACTGTTGCAAGGCTACATCTGTCGAGTGCAAATCAGGAAGAAAAAATGTAGTTGTTTTAAACCGAGGAATGACCTTCTTCTCTCTGTTTGAATCAGGTACAGCTGGGCTTTGACAGTCCTCTCCCAGAAGCCGTGGAGCAGTGGAAGGACACGATGGCTCACCCGGAGAAAGTGGTGACAGCCTGGCATCGGCTGAGTCCTCCCTAAACCTGCCGCTCTGGTTGCTTTGACTTTCAATTTAAAAACAGCAGACGTCACACTTCGGTGGTCCAGTTAAGCTCTTTAGTTTTCCAGTCGATGAAGCCCCACTGCTGTAAGCGGAGTCGATGGTAATGGGCCAAACGGGACGATACAGAACTTGCTGCTAAAGGCCTGGAAGAGGGTCAAGATGTTCAGTGGCATGCCTTAAAAAGAGGGTTTGCACAAAGTTTAGGTGCTGAAGATAAAAAAGGAGAGACATTTGTGGAGACAGAAGTTAAACATTTTCGGTATGAGGTCACGTCACTGCTTCTAGTGAAAACTTTGTCACAATTCAGTTAGATCTATGTTTACAAGTGGGGAAAGTCTTCGATTTCTATTAGGCTCATAGGTTTGGCTGATGAAGATCTGCATTTATACCGTTGTGTGACGTGACACTGTTTAAAAATATTTAGAACAAGTTTTACTTCCGCTGGACAGTGGTCTTATTTTGGAGAATCAGGATGGAGTTCTTATGGGAGAGCCACGCTAATCAAAGATCAGACCCTGTGAAGGAAAGAAATGAAGGGTTAATATTTAAAAGCCTGAACAACCCAAATCCTAAAAGAAAATAAAGTGTGTACTTTAACCGACACGGAAGTTTGAGGATTTGAGATGAAGTATTCACATCACTTACCCATGTTTTGTCACTTCACAAAGACAAACCTCAATGTATTTTTATGAACTTTTTCTTGGTATGCTGTAATTTTAGGTGAACCTGCTTCTCAGTCTCAAGTCTTAAAGTTAAGCATCCCAACACCATGATGCTGCCACCACCGTGCTTTGTAGTGGTGCATAGTGGCTGAAGTGCAGTGTTTGTTTCCCTCCACACAAAGCGTTCTGCATCTAGGTTGGTCGCAATGAACTTTATTTAGGAAAGTGGGCTGATTACACTTTGCAGGTTGAATTATGCACTGCATGATGTTGCTTTATTACGTGAAACCCTAATAAAATACATTGAAGTTTGTAGTAATGTGACAAAATGTGAAAGGTTTAAGGGGTGTAAAAACGCTTAAGATGGGCTTTTCTTAATGGGCTAATCTTAAGTTTAATGCAAGTCAGACAACAGCTGCTATTTCTTATGTTACCTTATGCGATGTCTTTAAATAGGTTTTCTTTTAAGGCACTTTATGTTTATTCTTGTATTTAACATAGTTTTTTTTTTACGTTTTAAAAATGCGTTTAGTTTAGAAACGTGAAGTGTAAACAGTGAAACGTTTGAGCTGATTGATTAAAAGTGTGATCTTAAGAAATGTTAAAGGATTTTTCAATATTTGATGAGTGTGCAAATAACCTTTATGTTTTTTAAAGATACAGTTTAGTTCATTGTACCCATTGTTCATGACAAATTCTAGTCCCTGTATCTCGTGAGTGGCTTCAGAGAACATTTGTTTATGTTCAGAAGAAGTCTGTTTGTCATCTCAAAAGGGAATGTCCCCAGTTCAATCCCATAAAGCTTTGGACTTGACTGCCTTGTTCCGTGTAACCAGCTGTGGATGTGGACTCGCAAACACACACCCTGAGAACAATAAGCCTGTAGACTCTGGAAACAGAGTCCTCCGGCTGTTTGCGTGTGACCAGGACAACCGGGTGCCCCACGTGGGGCCGACCTGCGTCAGAAACCTCCGTATCCTGGCGTGCCAAAACACCCCCCATCTTTATTTGGGAGAACCGATGTTTGATTAATGGTTAATGAAACACAGAATAAATACCAGACACACCTTAACATGTGAACAGTGGGCTGTCATTTCAGAGAATGATGTTTGACTCTCACTCAAGAAGGTGCTTGTCCGTATCGAAGCAGGATTTTTTTTTCGGACCGATTGCTTCCTCTGTGTGTTTACCAGATTCCATTGGCTTGTTGCCAGTGAGAGTCTGCGGCTTATTCACGCTTCCTCGTTGCTGCAGGCTTGTGTTTGCAGGTTTCCTCTCCTGGGAAATGGAAAACTTTAAAAGACAGGAGAGATCTTCTGATAAGCTCCTGGTGCTTTTCATCAGGATGAGCTTTACTAGACGAGCTTATTAAAACTCAGAAAAGAAAACCCAAAGAACTGTTGGAGGATCGTAAATAATGCTACAAAAAAAATTACTTGAGGAGTAACAAAAAAGAGTAGTAAAAGTTTTTGAGGGCTCTATGATCGATTGTTAAAATCAACCCCACTGTGTTTCTGTGAGATACAAGAGGTCAACTATAAAAACAAAATTAGAAGAAATGCAAAATGCTAAAATATATTTAAAAAATACAGATAAGAAAAAAAACAAGACTGAACAGAACATTATGCTAAAAATGCACATTTTTATGTTTTGTGGTAGATGGTTGTAGTTCTTTGTTACAAGACGAGATACAATCCAGAGACGTAGCTTCTGTTCAGCATATGGTTGAATCTGATATAGTTGTCGACTGATTCAAATAAATTACATTTTTTTTTAGGTAGATGTGGAATTGGTTTGCGGGTGCACTGCGTGTTTAAAACAAAATACGGAATTTGGCATGAAGCTGCAGTCCATCCCAGCAAATCTGAAGCTAAAGTTAACATGTTAGGGGATTTCAGCTCTACTATACTCCTTCACCTTCTAATCAAAATACTGCTTGCTCTGGGACTACCCACGACCACCTGCAGATGACTAACTTTCTGACAGACTCATCTGTCAGGATGGTCTCTCATTTCTCCTCCATTATCAGTCTCAGTACTGGCATCATTTTGGTTCGAAATATGCAAATCAACCCAAAGGACAAAAGCAAAGGACCTTGTGAAGATGCTGACTGAGACATGTCCTGTGGTCTGATGAAACACAAATGAAACTGTTCGGCCATCATGATTAACAGTATATTTGGATGAAAAATTGGGAAGTTTTGAAGCTTCAGAACACCATTCCAACTGCGAATTATGGGGGTGGCAGCATCATGGTGCTGGGCTTCTTTGCTGTAGAAGGGACTGGTGCACTTCATAAAATAAATGGGAACATGAAAGAAAAAAAATGTGGGCCCCAAGCCTACTTCCAGATTAATTCCAAAGTGACTTAAGGACAACAAGGACAAGGTATTGGAATAGCCATCACAAAGCCCTGATCTCAAACCCATAGGCAATTTGACTTGAAATGTGAAAAGGTGAGTGTGAGCATGAAGGCCTACAAAGTTAACCCAGTTCTGTCAAGAGGAGTAGGCCAGGATTCCAGCAAACGATTGTAGAAAGCTTGTGGAAGGAGACCTTAAATGTTTAGCCCAAGTGAAACAGTTTCAGCGCAGTTCTACCAAACACTAAGGAAGTGAATGTATACTTCTCACTTTGATGAAAGTGAGAAAAAAAACAATTCTCTCTTTCTTTATTCTGACATTTCACAAATATAAAAGATATGTTGATCTTCATTGATCTAAAACCAAAACTTTTTACTCTGGTTTGATGTTTAACGGTAAAGGAAATGTTTTAAATGTTTTTCTGAAGAGGATGTAAATATCTGGTTTCAACTGTCGTTTACATAAAGTGCAGACTGTATATTCATGATGTATATACACAATGGGTTAAATAGGAACAGGATTTGACAACCATTTTCCTTGTTTTCATAAATCAAGATTTATTTTAATTCTCTTGTTTTATCATACAGTATTTTCGTTATATAGCTTGTCTGACATGGTTCTTTTTCACATTAATACATTTTTATTTCATCCCTGTCCTTATTTCCCCGTTGACATTTATTTTGTTTGAAATAGAGATCATTCATTCATTCAATCTCTCAATCTAACTGAGCTTGAAAACTTTTGCAATGATGAAAGGGCAAAAAATATCCGTCTCTAGATGTGCAAACCTCGTAGAGATAGACCCCAAAAGATAGTCCCAATAAAATACAGTAAAATACAGTGACATCATTCAAAAAATGCAACAACCGCCAAACATATATGGTCAAATGTGGTTCTTGTTTGTGAGTATTTGGATCCTATATCTAAGGTATCCAATCTTTCCAAAAAGTCAGAGCAGCTGTTGGTGGCATATAAGCAGCATTTCTGACATGTTGGTAGCAACATTCTCCTTCTTCTGGCCTGTTCATGCTTTTATGATAACCAGTGGCGGATCTAAAAAAAATATTTATAGGGTGGCAAGAGAGGGGCAAGAATTTTTCAGGGTTGGCACCATATGTCAGAATTTTTAATATATATATATATATATATATATATATATATACACTACCGTTCAAAAGTTTGGGGTCACCCAAACAATTTTGTGTTTTCCATGAAAAGTCACACTTATTCACCACCATACGTTGTGAAATGAATAGAAAATAGAGTCAAGACATTGACAAGGTTAGAAATAATGATTTGTATTTGAAATAAGATTTTTTTTACATCAAACTTTGCTTTCGTCAAAGAATCCTCAATTTGCAGCAATTACAGCATTGCAGACCTTTGGCATTCTAGCTGTTAATTTGTTGAGGTAATCTGGAGAAATTGCACCCCACGCTTCTAGAAGCAGCTCCCACAATTTGGATTGGTTGGATGGGCACTTCTTGCGTACCATACAGTCAAGCTGCTCCCACAACAGTTCAATGGGGTTCAAATCTGGTGACTGCGCTGGCCACTCCATTACCGATAGAATACCAGCTGCCTGCTTCTTCTCTAAATAGTTCTTGCACAATTTGGAGGTGTGTTTTGGGTCATTGTCCTGTTGTAGGATGAAATTGGCTCCAATCAAGCGCTGTCCACTGGGTATGGCATGGCGTTGCAAAATGGAGTGATAGCCTTCCTTATTCAGAATCCCTTTTACCCTGTACAAATCTCCCACCTTACCAGCACCAAAGCAACCCCAGACCATCACATTACCTCCACCATGCTTAACAGATGGCGTCAGGCATTCTTCCAGCATCTTTTCAGTTGTTCTGCGTCTCACAAACGTTCTTCTTTGTGATCCAAACACCTCAAACTTGGATTCATCCGTCCACAACACTTTTTTCCAGTCTTCCTCTGTCCAATGTCTGTGTTCTTTTGCCCATCTTAATCTTTCTCTTTTATTGGCCAGTCTCAGATATGGCTTTTTCTTTGCCACTCTGCCCTGAAGCCCAGAATCCCGCAGCCGCCTCTTCACTGTAGATGTTGACACTGGTGTTTGCGGGTACTATTTAATGAAGATGCCAGTTGGGGACCTGTGAGGCGTCTGTTTCTCAAACTAGAGACTCTAATGTACTTATCTTCTTGCTCAGTTGTGCAACGCGGCCTCCCACTTCTTTTTCTACTCTGTTAGAGCCTGTTTGTGCTGTCCTCTGAAGGGAGTAGTACACACCGTTGTAGGAAATCTTCAATTTCTTAGCAATTTCTCGCATGGAATAGCCTTCATTTCTAAGAACAAGAATAGACTGTCTAGTTTCAGATGAAAGTTCTCTTTTTCTGGCCATTTTGAGCGTTTAATTGACCCCACAAATTTGATGCTCCAGAAACTCAATCTGCTCAAAGGAAGGTCAGTTTTGTAGCTTCTGTACCGAGCTAAACTGTTTTCAGATGTGTGAACATGATTGCACAAGGGTTTTCTAATCATCAATTAGCCTTCTGAGCCAATGAGCAAACACATTGTACCATTAGAACACTGGAGTGATAGTTGCTGGAAATGGGCCTCTATACACCTATGTAGATATTGCACCAAAAACCAGACATTTGCAGCTAGAATAGTCATTTACCACATTAGCAATGTATAGAGTGTATTTCTTTAAAGTTAAGACTAGTTTAAAGTTATCTTCATTGAAAAATTCCTTCAAAAATAAGGACATTTCAATGTGACCCCAAACTTTTGAACGGTAGTGTATATATATATATATATATATATATATATATATATATATATATAAATAAAATTGGTTTTTATTGATCAGTCAAACACATGCTTCACCTCTTCACTCCCCAGTATTTACATATATGACAGATACATACATGTATTTGTTCTGCTTCAGGTTATTTAAGCACCTTAAAGCTGCATTATGTCAAATGTTTGTTAAAGAAAAACTATTTTTAAATCTATAGTTAGTTTTTTCATGCCCTGACGATACGATTGAATCCAGTACTTTTTGCCGCGGTTGCATGTAGAGGCAGCAATTCCATTTATTTTAAGGCGGTTCGGGTCAGTACCACCTAAGGGTGCGCTTGTGAGAGCGCGTACCGTGACGTAATGATGCACGTAAGTACCCATGTGTGCGTGTTCACAAGGAGGCAGTCTAAGCTAGTTTAGATAACTTAAGCTAGCCAGCCACGACACCTACACAAGCTCTCCGTAAGTCAAAGAAGAGAAGAATTTTGTCCAGCACTACAAAAAGAGCAAAAATGGCCTCTGACCATCGTAGAGCTCGGACTAATGAGCACACGCCTGAAATTCACGGGAGTGCGCATTCTGCTAACTGCAGTTTGTCTAATAGCCACATGGTGCGCTCTCTGCAGCACTCAGCAAACTCCGCAGAGCAGCTTTAAAGGTTCACCAAAGACAGTATAATGTCACAATTTTCATGTGCCATGAAAAAGGAGCTTCCCGCTCCTAATGTCTAATTTTACGTAACTATTTCTTGAATTCATAGCTGCAGGGGTGGCAAAGCTTTCTTTTAGGGTGGCAGCTGCCACCCTATGCCACCCCTGTAGATCCGCCCATGATGATAACCAAAAAAAAAAAAAAGTTTTTAAGAAAAACATGATTCTGCAGTAACAATAGTAATTATTTTATCCTTGCTGTCCCATCTGGATCCAGCTGCTACAGAAGGAGGACAGTGGTCGACCACCAGCTGCTGTTTTTGCATCAAAACTGAAGAACGACCTCTGAGCACTGAGGAGCTTGTTCCCGTTCGGCTGTTTCATTTCAAGGATCTGAATTCCTTACATACCAAAAGTGATTGAGAATCAAGTTGTTATGGTTGTAGAAGTCCTCTTCAGTTCTATTTTTTTTTTCTGAAGGAGGTTAGTACGCCATCGTGTGTAAATGAGCAGTAATTGTTCAGGTCCACTCTTTAGGTTAGGTTAGGGTTAAAGAGAGGGTGTGTGTAAGGGTGTGAGCAGTGTGACGCACTCATTCTCACCATAAAAACCTGAGCTGGCAAGAAAAAGGCAAATCACACTTTTTTAAGAACACACTGATGAACATGGACACAGACAAGAAAAACCCCATTCTAAGAGAGGGATTCCTGGTGAAGAGGGTAAGGATATTTCGTTACTCGTATTGTTATTCAACTGATCTAAAATGTACATTTAACTGAATATGTTGTTTTTATTATTTTACAATGAATACAGCAGTTTAAAAAGTTTTCATCACGTATACCCAGGGCCACATTGTTCACAACTGGAAGGCCCGCTGGTTTGTGCTGACCCCTGATAAGTTGCTGTACTACAAATACGAAGGAGGGAAACGAGATTCATGTCAGAGAGGGAAAATCCTGCTGAAGGACTGTCTCATAACATGTCCCTTCCTGGAGTATGAAAATCGTCCGGTGAGTAAGGAACAAAAACGTCTTTAAATTTGGAATATTTTTGAAACAAAAATAATAAAGAAATTGAAATAAAACCTAATACGAATGGTATCAACTTAAATGTAGATGGAAATGGGATAAAAACAGGGTTTCATGGCTGTGTATTCTGTCATTTAGTCCTCTTTCTGCAACATGGATGGTTTACATTTGCCATTCTGTGGTTTCTTCATATTTATAGTTTGCATCAGTAGAAAGCACACTGGACTATAAAGTAACTGCTGGGATAAAAACAACCCAATTTTGGTTATTCTGTCAATCTACCCCTCGGACAAATATTCAGTCAGATGTTTTCAAGCCTTTATTTCTGTTGATTTTCATGATTTACAGTTAAGGATAACATTGAAACATAGAATAATACATCAGACTAATAAAATACATTTTAAATACAGAAATGAGGGCTTATTTGAATATTATTCCTTATAACATTATTTTAAGGTGGGGTTCTTTGAAGAAATTAGGTAATATGAGTTCCAACAACACTTAATTTCCCTCTGGGATCAATGACGTAGTTTTGAATTTGAATTTAATGAAAAGTATTTTTAATGCCTGCTTAAAGGTTGTCTTCAAAATGTACTTTTAACTACTTAGCATTGGTGGTCTTTGAAGAACAATCAGGCTCCTTCTTTTTTCTTCACTAACCCAAAAACTGAGTCAACTGTGACCAGCTGGCTGGTTAAAACTACCAAGCGTATGTCCCAACGGCTTAAACAAAGCATTTGGGTAAAAAAGAAAAGAAAAAGAACAGCCTTTTTTTTGTGAGTGAGTATATGGCCCCACTTGCTGCACCGCCACACCTTCAATGATGAGAACATTTATTGCCACAGGGTTGTTGGTTTGTCCAAACCTGACCTCTTTTGTCTGCCAAACTTTAACTCCTGATCTGCTCTTTCTGTGTGTGTGTTTTTTTTTTTTTTCTTTTCTTTACTAGCTTGTGTTCAAACTCCAGACCAAGCATGGGGTGGAGCACTTTCTGGAAGCTTGTTCCAGAGAGGAGAGGGACGAGTGGGCTGCTGATATCACAGCCGCCGTCAACAAGCTGCAGGCGACTGATGGTGGGAAGCTGATGAGCCGGAAAGATCCTGCCGAATCCCACTTACACAACATTAATCTGAGGCAAACCTTTTCAATACATTCTCTCCCACATGTTTGTTTTCACTGTCTTATGTTGTTTGAGGAGGTTTTTTTTTGACTGTCTTGTGACTGTCTTGTTCTCTGAAGTCCTGTTATTTCACTCTTTTTTTTTTTACAGTAAAGTGCTGGACTCCATGTATGATGTCCACAGTGGAATCAAGTTGAGCAACCATGTGGAGCAGGGAAGCACTTACAGCAACTGCTTTTCCGGTAAATCGTTATTTATCTCCCTAAACCAGTCTGAGATCCCAATCTGGGAGGCAGAACAGCCTTTTAGCTAAACTGTTGTGTTGGAGGGGTGCATTGTGGTCCATTTGTGAACACCGTTGCCTGTCAGAAAGAAGATCTTCGGTTTGAATGACTGGGGCCTTTTCGGTGTGATATTTTATGTGGCCTCCTTATGCACGCACTGGTTCTGTTTAGGTACTTTGGCCTACAATCTAAAAACTCTCAGGTTAGATTAATTAGCTACTCTGAATTGACACCTCCTCTTGCGACAGTGCACAGATTAGGTGGGTAGACAAAATGTTTTCCAGAGTATTTCCTACACCGACAACAACATCTTTAAGTTACTTTTATGGAGAGATTAGCACAGGTATATACTAGGCGCAATAAGCGATAAACAGCAGCGATAAAAAAAAGGGAGATTCTTGTGTTTTTTGGCACCTATTTGTGTTTTTCTTTGTTCATAATTTTCATTTCTCCTCTCGTTTCATTAAATTTGCTTGTCTCCTTTTGCTAGTTTACCCTTCTTCCTTGTACATGCATTCAGATTGTTGTATTACTTTTGCATGTAATTGGGGTTGTCTCTTGCAAAGCTGTTTTATTGGGTCTCTCCCAAGTTGAGTTTCAACCCAAATCCTAACGGGAGTGAAAATTTGGCAGCCTTCTGTCTAAACTTGCGGTTTAGAATGCGGTTATAAAATAAAAGATGGAAAAAACATCCTCATCAAAGAATTCTGTTAATGTTAACAGGTGATCAGGATTGACTGAATGGGTTCATTTTAACGTCTTTGTTTAGGCTAAAAAGTCAAATCTTGAAAGTTTTTTTTTTCATAGGCTAAATAGAGACAAGGACCGACCAACCTCAAACTGCCAGAAAAAAGAAATGGACATGGAGTTTTTGGGAGAATCTTTTCCTAATGTGTGACGTCCTTGCAGGTTCAGGGGTGGTGGACTGGCTGGTGTTCATGCAGCTCGCTCTGACCCGTGTGGAAGCTGTGACCTTGGCCTCCGCTTTGCTCGAAGAGGGCTTCCTGTGGACCGTCGGCCTGAAGAGTGTGGAGGCCCTTCGCACCGCCGGCCTCAGCGGACAGTTCCTGGACGACTCCACTGCCCTCTACGGCTTTGTATGTCGCCTTGAGTTCACCGATTTTCTACTTGAATCAGTTCATCACGCTGAGGCATGGGGGAATAATCTATTCAAAATTTGTTTTCATTTGCAATACGTTTGCGTTCCTTTTCAGTCTGATAGCTTAAAGAAGAGAGGAAATGTGAAGGCAGAGAGGTCACGGTCTGCAGTGGAGCTGAGTGGTCAAGTCACAAGAAGAGGATATCTGCTCAAACAGGTAAACATTATTGACACCATGAAAATATTGAAATATAAGACGGCTGTTTTTAAAACTGTTGTACAGAACTCTATTGTCACTGCATGGTAAAAGAATGAGATTTTATTATGCGCTCTAAAGCTGGAATTCCAAATGAGAAAGTCGGAGATTTGTCAACAACTCAGATCTTAAAATCCAAAATGGCTGCCTTGCATGAGAGCACTGTTTTGACAACACACAAAATACTATACAACCTCCTTAGGTGAAAGCGTTGCCACGGTGGCTTGAAGGAAAAAAAATGACGTTTTTTTTGTTAACTTGTTTTGTCTGCTTCTTGAGCATATACAGATCCATTCAATACTACTGAAAATGTATTGATTTCATTAACCAAATTCACTAAGTGAAACACATTACATAGAATAATTACACACAGATTTATGTTTCCTAGCTTGTATTTCTGTTAATTGTGGATTTCTGCTTACAGCTAATAAAAACACAACTTTTAAGATTAGAATATTGCATCAGATTAATAATAATTAGGAAATGTGGGTTTACTCAAGAGTATGTTTCATCCCTACTCGTTTTTTTCAAAGTTTAATTTTAATCAGACAGTCCAGCCTAATCGAAATGCATATTGTAATGTACTGAATATGGCTGTAAATGTTGTCAAATGATGTCAAATTCCAGTGGTTTTCAACCTTGGGACCTTTGGGTTTATAGTCATTCCAACATCCAAACCTGACATTTTTGGCTGTTTGGAATCTACTCCCTTCACATCTCATTTCATTGCTTCATATTTACTATGTAAATACCACCCAAGCTAGCACGAGTCATCATTTTAGGAACTATTATTTTAGAGTAAGTAAAAGATTGTTTCTTAGAGGTAAAATAGCAACAATTCCACATTGAAAGTTGTATCCAAATGTAACAACTTGCTTGCTTCCTGTTGTTAAAACACATTGTTAAAGGTTAACAAGATTTTCAGTTCAGCATGAAGTTGTGATATGATGACCTTTGACTTTGAGGAGTCCTCAGCAGGTCGTGTTTGAACTTCTGGTTAATCTTTAACTGCAGGGGCACAGAAGGAAAAACTGGAAGGTGCGACTGTTTGTGCTGCGTTCGGAGCCTGCCTTCCTACATTATTACGACCCCACCAAGGTGAGAGGGTCACAGTGCTGTAAAAGATAACATTAAATCAGACTGTAAATCTAAATATATATGACAAGCTAAACAGTGAATCTCTGCTTTGTTTGTTTTCGTTACCACTTTTACAAGCTGCAAGTCTGGAGGTGATATTACTCATAAGAAACTCATCCTCATCATCCTCATCATCATCATCTTCATCATGATCATCACCATGTCTGATTCAGTCTCTTCCATTCTTGTGTGTCTTATCAGGATGACATCAGCCCTGTTGGCGGCTTCTCCCTGCGTGGCTGTCTGATATCCTCTCTGGATGATAATGGAGTTCCTTCAGGTCGGTTAACTCAGACTTCAGTGACTAAGGGAGAAAAAAAACAGTAGAAGCTTTACCTAAACCTTTATCCATTTATGCCCACTATTATGTCCGATAATATTTCAAAAGATTCAATTCACACCTTGCGTTAACTGAGATCATGTCTAAGATGCCGCTTTTGATCCACCTAAAGGTAAAGTTGTTTTTTTTTAAATGACGAACAAGTACATGCGGCTGGCCAGTATTTATCTTCAAAGAAACAGTTTATGCTATTCTTTGGGTTTGGGAACAGAGAAAAACAAAAATCAAACCACAGTCCTGTCCTCTGTGCTTCTGGTAAAATACACCCTGTCGTACACTCACCGACGAAAGAAAAGTAGGGTTAAGCCGCCAGAAGTAATGCGCAGATTTGGATTTCGTAAATCTGTAGACAAGCAAATGATGTGAAAGGGATTTAATTCACAGGGAGCCAACTCAGAACCAGCCACTGAGCGAATGAATGTTGGAATAGATGATTCCTCAGTGATGCACATTGATGTTTCATTGAAACCATTTTCTCCCCTTACACAGGTGTAAAGGGCAACATTCAAGGCAACTTGTTTAAAATCATCACCAAGTCAGACACTCATTACTTCATTCAGGCTCCGACTCACCAGGAGAAGATGGACTGGATAGATGCAATCAGAGAGCAGACCTAGAACTGCTATGTCCAGAGAAACTGGAATACTTAACATGTTGTCAAAGGAGGAACAGTTTTGTTGTTCTGTGAATGCACCCTTTAAAGGTAAACAGATGCTTTAGAGGTTGTCACCTTTCTATTCATCTGTGTTTCACATTTCACATCTCGCGGTCTGGTGAGAATCAATTTAGTTTTTCAGTGGAAGTTTCAGAAGCCCATCACTTGTAGCAATTTATTTACTTTTTTTTTTGCGTAATGGTATTTTTCTGTTAAGGTATTTGCAATTCTGTTTTAATATTAGTATTTGGAGAGTTCTTTTTATAATTGTTTTTTGCAACTGCACAAGTATGTATTTTATATGTGTTTTTCTTTTTTTTATTCTTTGGACATTTCAAAATAGAGAATTTGTGTTATTTATTGAACTAACCCTGTGTTTTGTCGTCTCTAATCACTTCTGCTGATTTAAGGAGCAATTAAAATGGTTCAAAGGAAACCAGACATAAATAGCATATTCAACAAATTTTAAGAAAATTGAGCTGGAGATCGAAAAGGCTAAATTTAAAACACAAAGTAAATCATCTCTTAAAATCCGTATTTTTCAACCCTGCTCCTCAAGGCACGCTGTCCTGTCTGTTTTAGTTTTTTTTCCCCCCAGGTCCAGCACATCTGATTTCAATTGATGCTGATTAACAGGGTTTTGCTGAGCTGCAATCATCCAAATCAGGTGAAAGCAGGGAAATTTCTAAAACATGCAGGGCAGTTCCTGCTTCAGCACACCTGATTTCAATTGATCGCTGATTAGGATAGATAGATAGATAGATAGATAGATAGATAGATAGATAGATAGATAGATAGATAGATAGATAGATGCTTTGTTGTGATTGTACAAGAATACAACAAAATTCCATTTGGCAGCATCTCTCATGCAGCAGCAGCTATATTTCACAGTGAGGATGTGTATTGGTAAAAATCTGGCAATATGATATGTATCTAGTTGATCCACTGGAATGAAGAAGGTGAAAACAGCCACAAACTACAAGTCACACTTTTAATTTGACTTCAAAAATGACTGTGATCATTAATTCAATTCAATTCAATTCAAAAATACTTTATTGATCCCAGAAGGAAATTAATTGTTGGTATAGCTCATATAGTTAATTCTTTAAGGAGTTGTTGTAGATGATGATGGCTGTGGGCAGGAAGGATTTCCTGTAGCGGTCTGTATTGCAGCGAAATTGAAGAAGCCTCCGACTGAAGACGCTCTGTTGTTGTGTGACTGTCTCATGAAGAGGATGCTCAGGGTTGTCCATAATTTTTTTCGATTTTATGAAGAATCCTTCTTTGCATCATCATCTCCAGATGTTCCACAGTTGTCCCAAGAACAGAACCAGCCTTCTTTATCTGGTTGTTTAGCCTTTTTAAATCCCTGGCTCTGATGCTGCTACCCCAACAGATGATGGCTGAAGAGATTACACTCTCCACAACAGACTTGTAGAAGATCTGCAGCATCTTGCTGCAAACCTTAAAGGACCTAAGCTTCCTCAAGAAGTACAGTCTGCTCTGTCCCTTCTTGTAGATGATTTCTCCTGTGCTGCTGACCACCTGGTTTGACACACAATTCTTCAGTCTCACAAATTGTGGTCTGTTGGTCAGGTAGTCATTGATCCAGGCGATTGTTGAGGGCTCCACCTGTGTCTTCAGGAGTTTCTGACAAAGCAAATCAGGCTGAATTGTGTTAAATGCACTGGAGAAATCAAAGAACATGATCCTAACAGTACTGCCTGCTTTGTCCAGATGACAGTGAGTTGGTTGAAGTAGGTGGATGATGGCATCTTCAACTCCAACTCCACAGCGATAAGCAAACTGCAGTGGGTCCTGATACGTTCTTGTTTGCTTACTCAGGGTTGCCAACAGGAGTTTCTCCAGGACCTTCATGATGTGGGATGTCAGGGCAACGGGTCTATAGTCATTGATGACTGATGGGTGAGTTCTTTTGGGTTCTGGAACAAGGCAGGATGTCTTCCACAACACTGGAACCTTCTCCTGAGTTAGGCTGAGGTTGAAGAGGTGCTGCAGAATCCCACAGAGCTGCTCTGCACAGGCCTTCAGGACTCTGGGGCTGACACCATCTGGACCTGCAGCCTTGTTCTGGTTCAGTTTCTCCAGCTGCCTCTTCACCTGACTTTTGGAGACAGACAAGTGGGAGGGGGAGGCAAAGGGGGTAGCAGCATTTCCTGACTTGGTTGAAGTCAAACGTTCCATTTCAAATGGTTCCATTTAAATAAAAAAACAATAAACAAAGCCCAGATAGGGTATATTGCTTTTGAATATCGATAGAATATTGTGACACAAGATATTGCGATATATCGGTATGTCTATATTTTCTTACATCCCTGTTTCACAGTCACTACAAGTAGAAAGTAACATAAAAACCTCAAACAGACAGTAAAGTGCAGATAAGTATTACA
The DNA here is from genome assembly GCA_963556495.2 of Valencia hispanica. Lineage (NCBI taxonomy): Eukaryota > Metazoa > Chordata > Actinopteri > Cyprinodontiformes > Valenciidae > Valencia > Valencia hispanica. The sequence goes on from OY747720.1 coordinate 33,090,641, forward strand.
CACTTATGAAAAGTAAAAGTACAGTCCATAAGGCTTTTTCTGAACAGAAACCATCCAAATCATGCGTGTGAAAGCGGGGAAACATCTAAAACAGTGGTGCACAAAATCGGGCCTAAAAGGGCCAGTCCAATGTGTTTTAGATGTCACCCTGATAAACGTGAATCAAATGATTGGTTCATTACCAGGCTTCTGGAGAACTTTAAGAGGTGTTGAGGAGGTAATTTAGCCATTAAATCAACTGTGTTGGAGTAAGGACACATCTAAAACCTGCAGGACACCGACCCTTGAGAACTGGAGTGGGACACCCCGATCTAAAACATGCAGGGAAGTGTGCCTTGAGGACGAGGGTTGGGAAACGCTGCCGATTGGGTTCATTTCCTTTTAATTTCAGGTTCCGTTTTTTTCCTCCTGGTCATTTTTCACTTTCCCGCAGCCTGCTCCTCTTCCCAGCCATTTTCTATCTTTTCTTTAATGGTTAGTTTGAAACAGAATTAAACTAAAAGTGATAATCCTTCTCAGCTGCTTGGTGGCACAGCTTCCTCGCATCAAGGCAGTTTCTTCCTATAGTTTTAAACTCAAACAGGGGAATGTTTGTGTACCGAGCTTGTAGGTTCTTCTTGTGAATAGGTGGTTTCCTCCAACAGCCCCAATTAGGATAATTGGCAACACCAATTTGCCCTTAGGTGTGAATGCGTGTTAGTCCTGGACTGATGGAAGTAAAACCCATAAACCACGGGTGCCCAAGTCCAGGCCTCGAAATCTACCATCCTGCAAGTCTTAGATGCATCTCTCCTCCTACACACCTGAATCGAATGAACTGCTCCTTACCAGGCCTGCAGAACTGAACAACTGCTAATGAGGGAATTCAGCCTTTTGATTACCACATATTCCCAACACAGCATTGTTAAAATCAACCTGGGACAGGACTTGTTGGTTTTTGCCATAGATGGTCTTGTACGATTAAACAGATATTTAAATACTTGTGTAATTCCTTGTTGTTCTATGCTGTTAACAGTTCTGAAAAAGTCTTATAGTTGAACTTGGTGAAGTTCCTTGAGTGGGACATTTTATGTGGTATTTTCTTCCCCCCAAAGTAAAGATTCCTTCAGCAACGAGGAATTGTGTTACAAGCAGGGACAAGAAAAGTATCAAGTATTTGTTGCTCTCGTCAAATTTATGTCTTCAGGCGCTCCCAGCAACCACCGACAGACACTCCCACTCCACAGGCTGAGTCGAGCCTTTATCTGAATGACTCAAACTGAGCTGGTGTTGTTTTAGTCTGCCTCCAGTTAAATCAGAAGTGGCACAAAACCTGAGTCATATCTCGGATTTGATGTTGAGTCCAAAATACTTACATATAAAGCACACCAGAACAAATAACGAATTGAATTTTATTACATTGACTCAAGTGTGAAAATATGAAACAGTCAAGGGAAAGGTGCCGAAACAAAATGTTAATTGAACAATTCATGAATGCTTTTTCAGTGTCAAAGCTGATGAACGTCCCAACATACAGTTGTGTTAAAAATAACAGCAGTCCAACATCACTACCAGATCTATGTTTATGGAAACTTCTCACTAGATGAAAAAATTATTTACTATAGGTTGTGGAAGAGAGATTTAAAGGACGCAATGCTGGTTATAGCCCATTCATCTCTGAAATTCTGAGTAAAATGGGTCATTCAAGACATTGTTCCTCAGAACAGCGTAGCCTACTTTGATGAAAAAGTTTGAAAGTGGAAAACGTGTTTCAACAGGACAACGACCCAAAGTACCACCATATCAAGCAGCATCTTGGTCCCAGAGATAACCTTTATCCGATACAAACCTTTTGGGGTCACGTTTAACATGCTGTTTGTGAGTTGGTTGACTCAATGAGACACAGATACGAGCCAGTTCTCAGCAACTTTGGTTTACAGGAACGCTAAAACGCTAAATCTTCAAATGTATTTCATTTTTTACAGTAAATGTTGGAGTTTGTAAGGAAAAAAGGCAGATTGGTTTATTTTTGAACAGTCAGATTTTCTCCTTTCTCATTTTTCTGTAGACAACAAATGTGATACTGTTGGGATTTGAAATAGAAAGCGCAGCGATCCCGATAGATGCATATGGAAGAAATGTAATCTCATCAGAATCTCTTTTTTCTTTTGTTTTGACTGAGTGAAATTTGATTGGCTAAAAGCAGCTCGGCCGATCTAGTGCTGATCGTTTTGGCTTGGGTCACCGTATTTGCAATTTTAGGTGAATCTTTGCAAGTGAATTTAAAGGGGGAAAAAAACGAAACAAAATTCATAGTCGCTGCCATGCTTAGTGATGGTAGTTATCGGCCCAGAACCAGGCAATTCCGAGGGACAGATGGGCCTATAATAGCCTACAGTTAACAAGGAACTTACAGGTGACTGCCAAAAGAAAACAGAATGAGCAAAGGCAAGAATAACTAAGCTAAGTGTACGGAATGAATAAACAAGAAGAAACTAAGAAGAAAACAACAGAGTGCAATAATCAAATATGAGCTGAGTTGCCAAAAAATGTACTCAAGTAAAAGTAGCACTACTTCAACATATTTTTACTCAAGTAAAAGTACAAACTAGTAATCCAAATAGCCTAAATTACTCAAGTAAAAGTAAAAACGTCTTTGGTAAAAAGGCTACTCATGTATTGAGTACTTGTCTTGAGATTATAACATATAATTTGTTATTTTAAAACTATGCAAGGGATGAACCTATAAAGTTATGTGCACATTCTAAAGACTACAATAAATAGAAATACATGGCATAATTGTAAAATAATAATTTTGACTAGAAGAAACATTTATCCAAAAATCAATTTTTTTCAAAGTAAAACTAATGAAACCAGTACTTACAGTTAGTACTGTATATATGTTAGGCCAGGGTAAGGTACCCCCCAATTAATCTCCAAATGGCAAAACAGCCTCAGCAGATAGAAAATAGTGTTACAATGATTAAGCTTGTGTACAAACAAGAGGTCTCACTTCAACATAAACTCTGTGTGGGTCTCGTGCATTCTTTGGTTAAAACAAGCATTCAGTTTCATTCAATAAAGTTACTCGCAGTGGGTAGAGTAGCCAGAAGCTTTACTCAAGTAAGAGTAAATACTTCATAAACACTTACTCAAGTAAAAGTAAAAAATACAGGCAATTAAAACTACTCCTAAAAGTACTTTTTTTCAAAAACTAGCTCATTGTAACTAGTTACTACCCACCTCTGCTTGGCTGAGCATGAATACAAATATAAACGCAGAAAAACCCCAAACAACCCAGGCTCATGACATGCGCAGGATAAAAGTTCAGTGTTATAGATTCAATGTTTAACAAAATCTGATTTTAGAGAGACAATATTTCTTCCATATGAATGTAAAAGCTGTTGTAAGGACTTTAAGCTTTACTCACTATTTTAAACGCACCGCCATCATTTTGAGTGCAACCGTGTGTGACAAAATGAATCTTGTATAAACTGAAATAAACATACAGTGCTGTCTTTCTTGCACTAATATAGGCTACTTATATCGTTTTACACTATCACAACTGTAGCTGTATTCAACTGGGCACAAAATGTCAACCTTCACTATATTTTCACCAGAAACATTCGATGCTCGGAAATGAAAGATGCTTCCAGAAAAGTCTAAGACCGTTTTCTGAAACCTGTTTTTGAATGCAGACCTTTTTTATTATTATTATTTTTATTTGCTTTTCTGTGGCTTCAAAAGCCTGTTACATTTCTCATTCAAAGAGTAGACCTTAGATTATGTTCATAACAAAAGCACATTCCTCATTTGATGTAAGACATATGATGACTGCTACATTCAGTCAGCATCTTCAAGTCTCCCCAGTCAGGTAATCTTAGCGAAGGCACTTAGTCTCAACATAGGATTACGAGGCTGGTACAACTCTGTTGGCGAACTAAAACACCTGAAAACACCCCGATGATGGTGACTCAAAAAGAAGTTCTAATCTAATGGTGGTGTGGGGGGAGCCATCAGTTCAGCTTTCTGTCGGTGAGAGGCCGGCGCTAGGCAACCTTGGTGAGCTGTAGGTCCCCAAAGACTCTTAAGGCGGTGAGGGAGGCGAGCTTGGAGATCCGGTGGGTGAAGCCACACAGAGGCTGGCCGTCCACCAGGATACGAAATTGCTGGTGTTCACAGACGATCTCCATCTGCCAATTAAATTTGGAACCGGTTAATTCAGTGAAAGGATTTAGCAGCAAATATACAGATTTGGCAAACAGAAGGGGTAATAATCAAAGTCCAATTACTGAAAATTGCTTAAAGGGGACGCATTATGCCCCTTTTTAAACAAGTTATAATAGGTCTATGGTCTGTACAAGACATGTTAATGAAGTTCTTTGCACAAACTCACTGTCATATAAAGCTAGCTCACCAGCTCAGTTCTTGACAATTTCAGTCCCTTTCAGAACGAGCTGTTTAGAGGGCTCTGTCACTTTTATGCAAATTAGCGTTTGAAGACCACGCCCATCCATTATGTTATTAGGCACATGAGAATGGCATGGAATTTGAATTGGTGGGCGGCGTTAAATAGCTTAGACATGTGAGGCTTATTGTGACATCACAGTAAGGCCTGGTCTAAACAGTAAAACGACGCTTTTAATTCTGACAAGTGGCAGCTTATAATATAACAATATAATGTGACAGTGATTTAACCCGTTTAAAGGTGATGCTCAAGAACACCATTCTATAAATTTTATAGACTCGTTTCTTCTGAGAAGCAAGACCTGACACAAGGATGCAAGTGCAATCGTCCCCCTTGAATTGTTTCACAGTTTACAGCCACAAACGAGTAAATCAATAGTGAGTATTTGTGAAGCGGAAGAAAAGGGGTGCGTGCTTTTCAAAACTGTTTTCCACAAAGACTCTGAAAAGTGTGGCATGCATATATATATATAAAGCTCTGCCAAGACAATATTTTGCAGAAATCCCTTTTGCTACAATGACAGCAGCAAGTCGTTCGGGGTATGTCTCGTCCAGCTTGACCCCCCCTAAATTAAACTTTTGGCCCGTCTTCTCGCCAAAATTGCTTAAGCTCAGTCAGAGTGGATGGAGAAGATTTGTGAACAGGATTTTTTGTTTTGTTTTGTTTTGCCGCAGATTCATGAAAATGGTTTCATCTAAACCAGTGGTCTCCAGCCCTGGTCCTCAAGATCTACTGTCCAACAGGTTTCAAATGCAGTCCTGCTCCAACAAAGCTGCATTTAAAACATGCAGGACCAGGGTTGGAGACCACTGATCTAAACCATTTGATTGTAGCTCTGGCTGTATGTTTAGGGTGGTTGTCCTGCTGGAAGGTGAACTTCCATCTCAGGCTTGAGTCTTATGCTACAGCTGATAGGTTTCATTTTCGGATTATTTAGCTATATTTGTCTTCCCATCAACTTGAACCAGTTTTCCTGTCTCTGCTAACGAAAAGCAGGCCCACAGATTGATGCTGCGACCACAATTTTTTGTTTTTTTTATTTCTTACTGTGGAGATAGGCTGTTCAGAGTTATGGGAAGCATTAGTTTTCTACCAAGCATGTAGGTCAGAAAGTTCAATTTACCAGACCACCTTCTACAACATATTTGATGTATCCCCTACATGGCTTTTCCACTCTTTCCATTTCACGGATTGAACAGAGCTCTGGAAGATGTTCAAAGCGTGGAATGTTGTTTTATAACCTAGACATGCTTTAAACTTCTCTCCAACGGGATTCCTGACCTGCCTGCTGTTTCTGTGCTCTTTAACAAATGTTCGAGGCCTTCATAGATCAGCTGTATTTATCGCATTAAACATTATTACACAAAGTTCCCCTGTTTTCAATTTACACTATTTTCACTAAAAATACAGCATTTTTTTTTAATTAGGTGACTTCTGAAACCTTTATGGATTTTATTTAGGGGAATCGGACTAAAATAGACTGAATACAACTACTTATTTGTAACAACTTTCTGTTACATAAAATCCCAATAAAATATCTTAAAGTTTGTGGTTCTTTGACTAAATATGAACAAATTAAAGGGCTCTGAATGTATAGCAAAGGGGAAGTGATGACAGAGACTTGTTGGCATGGCACCAACATCAGCAGATGCTTGTATTGCAGGTTTAAATGCTGAATGTGCAAAATTAAGGCAGCCACTAAGTCTCTGAGGATGTTACCAATCTAAAAAGAAAGAAAGAAAGAAGAGAAACAAAGATTCTTCCTCAGATCAGTTTACTGAGAAGATTTTAGGCTCCATACAACAGAAAACCCCTGAGTCCCCAACTTAAAAAAAAAATTACCTTGAAGGCTTCTCCCGGTGCAAAGGGAAAGAAGGAGAGGGTATTTTCACACGGACCCCACTTCCCTGCCAAACGGGCGTTACGTTGGACGGCCTTATCCATGAAGCTGACCTTCAGCTGCAGACCCACATCCCCCTCTGTGTCCTCCTCCTGAGGCTTGCAGGACAGAGTCACCTCAATGCTGCATCAGCGTCAGCCACACACACACACACACACACACACACACACACACACACACACACACACACCAGACATATCAGGGACACATAAATATGGTGCAGGATACACAGCTCCACGTTAAAAACAACACTATTCTCTTTGTCCATCTTTGTTGTTTTCTAACAGCGTTAACGAGGCAGCAGTGACACCTGCTGGACATTTTTAGAAATGAATTGAAGTATATTTTATATTTAAAAACCTTGAGCGATTCAATTCAGTTCAATGAAATTAAATGCAATTAAACTTGAATTGTGCAATTTAATGGCACAGTGAAGCGTGATCTCTTAAAACAAAGCCATTACATTTTTGAGTATCACATTAACGTTTGATGCTTTTGGCAACACATTTGTAAAATGATGAAGTACATTCATCATAAGAGCCATTCATTTGGCACATAAATGTGAATTTGAGAAAGATAAGAAGATGCATGTTATATGCAGTAAGTGGAAATTGCGTTAAATAAGAATAGTACTTAATTTTTTTCTTCCACCAAAGTTTCTGCACCCAACCAGACAGATGTTAACAACCGAAGAATGTTCTCACTGATTAAGAGTTCATGGGATTTGCATTTCTCCCACGCCCACTCCCAGACTAACCGGAATCAAGAAAATCCATGGCATTACAAAGACATTTTCCCAAAACAGGGACTAGCTGGATTGTTGGCATGCAGTCACGCACTGAAAATGTTAGTTTCCCTGTAAGCCAGGGTATGATTAGTGTGCAGAGGCAGCAGCAGCTTGTAGGCTAGTGACGATTTAACCGGGGTTTTTACTTATTTCACGGAACAGTGCATTTATGACGCTGTTATGAGAAGACGGGTGTGCGCACTGACCTCTTAGGCTTTTTATCAATAATTCCCATGACAACCAGTTTCATTGAAGGCCGCATCCCACCTTTAATCTCTCCGATGTACTCCTCCTGCAAAACAAAAGAGATGTGGAATTGACACGGGATGAGGCCCGCACCATCACACAGAATCCTCAGTTAAGGAGATATAACAGGTCTATAACTGCAAGGTCCATAAATATACGTTCAGTCGATCCTTTCATTTGCCCTCAGTTGCATTCTGTTCCACCAACAGGAACAATAGCTTCTTTGATCCTGACTGGGAACAATCAGCAACTCAACCCCACTCACTGTTCCGTCTAGTTAGGTCTGGTGGATAATGCCGATAACGCTGAAATGCATGCCTTGCAACACAAACCAAAAAAAAGGAAAATATATTACATACATTCTCTTTCTTGTCCTGTCCATCCATTCCACTCGGGGCGTGATGCAGTGTGGGAGCTGGGGCGATGATACCAACTGAGGACCGACCGAGTCTGCCTCCAGCTGGCAAATCCCGCCTGTTGCCATAGAGACTGGCTCCTATTTGGGCGGTGATGCTGGAAGACGAACATGGAGTAGACGCTTCGATGCCCGGCTGACAGGATGCTTCAGTGCGCCTGTCCTCCATGCTGCGGGTGGCAAACTCGCCTTGGAGGGCAAACCAGCCATTGTTGGTTCTCTGCATAAATTACACAGTAAAGTTATCATGTTTATGAATGTTTTGGTGGACAGTAATATATTACTAGTTATTTTTTAAATAAAACAGTAAGGGAGATTTGCAAATTCATAACAAGACGGAGAGAAAACTGTTGGCAAAATGCACGTAAACTTACGTTACCTTACTTCTGAAGCGTCAAAATCACCAAATTTGCATTATTTGTACTCATGGAAACCAAACAGCATGTCTTTGAATTTTTTTGTCTTGAAAAAAAATGTTTTTTTAAGGAATGAATTTGAAACTCCTGGTATTTAAATAATGATAGTAATAATAATAATAATAATGTAATACATAAATATGACTTATTCAAGCTTTTATATTTTAAACAAAGTATTAATTGGCAAGCAGAAGAATCAAATGAGCTGTATTTGCCGACTACACCTGAAGGCAGCAGTAACGCCCAATTCCTGCTAACCTTTGAACCAATCAGCGGCGGAGAATCAGCTGACGTTTGTCACATGACCTGCGTTGTGCAGCTAGCAAAAGAGCTTGGGAGAATGTTGGCTTCGTAGGCAAAATGAACCGGGGTTTCTTCGAAGAAATGAGTAAGTCATTGTATTTTTGTTTTATCGGGGAACTTTTAAAGGTGTTATATGCGAGCACTGAGACGCCCCGACTTACTTTTAAAGGTTTAAATATAAGTTCAGGCAGCAACATGAGGGGCTGATATTAGGCAGACTGGAAGGTTAAGCTGTCAAATCAAATAGAAGACCAATGGCAATTAAGAAAAAGAATAACCCTTTGGAAGTGTAATTAATAACCTAGAGCTTCGCTTTTTACACAGACGAGCTTAATTCGGTGTCTTTTCCTGCTGATGTTGTGGTTTGTTCGCCCTGATCAAATCTCACATGTTGGATGGAGGGTGCAGATTTTGGAGTGAAAATAGACCATGATTTTTGGTGACGTTTGAATACTTTTCTAAAGCAAAATCACAACGGTGTTGTTGAAAGCTGAAATGGCTTTATCTGAACTTCTGTCCAAATGGAACACAACTGTTTACAATTCATAAACTTAAACCATCACTTTTCAACTATATTTTGTCACGAGTTTCAGTTTCGCTTTAAATATGAGTTAAGGTTTTACATTTTCCTTGAGAAGATGAAGACATGTTAAAGAAAACAACGTCAGAAGGGATCTGAATTGTAACTCTAAATTGGGTCTGAATTAGAAAACAAACGACAGATGGCTTAACAAAACCTGAATTAAAATATATTCAGAGGTCTTTCCTTATGTTATCCATTAGAGTGATTTGCAGAAATATTGATACCACTTTAGCTCTGCATATTTTTATCACGTTACAACAAGCCTCAAGGCATGTGGGCGTCGCATCCGTGGGGGATATGGGCACCACACTTTTCCTAGTGAGATGATTAAACACCCACACTTTTCTAGAGCTTTTTGATGATAGGCTAAAAATGGACAGATAGAAATGAGCACATTTTGGATTATGATTATGACACAATTTACCTGGGCCTGTCTCAAAAAATCAATAGTAAAATCTTTCCCTTTTTTTTCTGGTTGTAGTATATATGATTTTTAAACAAAGAGAGTTTTTTGTCACCTCTGAGGATCTGAGAGAAATGTATTTCTGAAAATGAGACAACAGCATATCCCAGACTGGGATTATGAGGCAATTTGAATCTATCTCTAAAAATCTATTGTAGGATTATAAAATATTTATTATGGATATATGTATGTAAAAGCAATAGATATGTCATAAATAGAAATGTTTGATGGTTAAGAGAGTGCAAACAGTGGCCAGTCATTTCCACTTAACCACAGTTTGTGGACCAGCATGCCGAAACTGTACCTATGATTTTTGCAAACTGAGGGAACAGATTAAGAAATCCTTGCACATGGATTCATAATCCAAGGGAACAACATTTTACGATATCAAATTTTCAGACTTGGCACCCAACGGGCTCCATATAAATGAATCACACCACCAGCCAATCACAAACACATCTTTATCATTCAATCTGTGTATTCTGTATAATACTGCACTGAAGAATCAGCATCAACTTTTCTTTTCACCAACTTGCATCCCCCACAGTTTTGAAAAGCTTGCTATGCCACTCAAGGTATTTTAATCTGAATGAGCTGATGTGCAATACGCCATGTGTGATGGACAGCTACCATTGGACATCGCGGCAAACGCTCCTATCTGCTGATAAAACATGGTGATGGCAGCATTATGCTTTGGGGATCGTTTTCTTCAGCAGGGACAGATAAGCTGGCCAGAGTTGATGGGAAGGAAAAATGTGAAGAGCCCTGTAACCTTTCACCAGCATACAGGAAAAGCATCAATAGGTCAGAATGGCCTAGTCAAAGTCAGGACATAAATCCAGTGGAAAATCTGTTGGAAGATTTGAGAACTAATGTTTCCAGATGCTCTACTTTCTAAATACAAATGCATGCCCTGCTTGTCCATTTTTTTTATTTGTATAAAATGTTTAAATCAATCATTATTTCCATTGTACAATTATGCAATGCTGCATAAAGTTTGTTGTTGTGTCATAATGTGAAAAAGTTTAAGTCTGAATGTCTTTCCAAGGCACTTTATACACATACAGTAAAACCCACTTACCAGCATTCATAAGCAAGTATCATGAACTTATTTGTTAATGGAACCATGCATGATGGGAAATGACAATTTTTTTTAAATGTTCATTTTGCATAAACTGATATATGAGGTTATAAAATAAAGCATCTTTGCTTTTGTGCTTCAGGTGATTAAGCTTCGTTGGACCGCGTCTCCTCCTCAGCTGCGATGGCCGAGCCGAGGCCCATCTCGGCCGAAGCCGCCGCGTATCCGTTTGGCCGCGAAGCCGAGGCCTCTCTTCAAGACCTCTTTGAGCACTTCAAGAGGTGCCTGCAGCACGGAGAGTGGCAGCTGGCGAGCGCCTGCGTCCCGCAGCTGGTTAGCTCACAAGGAGGACTTTCAGAGAAGCTGCGGGAGATAATCAAAGCTATCATCTGCCATCCTTACAGTTTGAAGTGAGTCGCATGTAAACTGCTGAAGGAATAAAGTGTCATACAAACGGTTCAGCCCAGATGTTTGCAGACGCAGTTTAAATAGACGTGACCTTTTGTTTGAATCAGATTGAGCTTTTTGTTTTAGGTCAGTTGGGATCACCAGAATTTGATTATAATAATTTTTTTGTTAAATACCAGAATAAGAAGTAAGATTTTAAATTTTGAATGGCTTTCTTCTGTCCAGACGTTTACAAGACTCTTAAGATTGCTGGAGCTACATGGGGTGGCAGTATCATGCTGTGGGGGTGAACCAGGAGGAACTTCCCGGAAAGCCAGGGAGTTCAAGCTTGGGCACAAATGAGTCCTCTCAATGGACTGCGACTGTTAAACGTACCACTAAATTAGTTACAATGCGTATTTAAGGGCCCGAAAGTCAATGTTTTGGAGTGGCCATTACAAAAAGCTGACTCATGGAAAGTGTGTGAGCAAAGCGGCCTCCAAACCTGACTCAGTTTCAGCGGTTCTGTCAGATGGAATGAACCAAGTTTCCAGCAAACTACGGGGTGAAGTGTAACAAAGAATACCTGAGTTGACTATGGGGTCGTACAGCTTAAAAGGCACTTCAGCTGCATATTTAGGAAAGATGTCAACTTCTGAATTTATCTTTCATTTAGCAAAGACAAGGATGTTTTTTTTTTTTTTACCTAACTGACCTAAAACAGTAAAGGTGTAGTCTAATTTAATGACCAAGTGTGAATACGAAAAAGGTTATGCTTCTTTTTATGCTGTGCATGAAAATATCTGGTTTGGACTGTATTTGGGTCCAAAATACTGCACTGTTTGCTGAACTCTGTAAGGTGTGTTTTTGTAGATGGGCTTCTGTTGGCAGTCCACACAAACTGGCCTGGTTTTGGCTGCAGGTCCTGGAGAAATGGACTCAAGATCAGGTAAATCTGTCAAACTCGCTACGACGGGATATGCTATAAAACACGAAAACGTTTAATGTGTGCTTATGTTCTTTATCCAAATCCTATGTGACTTGTCCTTTTACACACTAATATCCTCAGGGTTAAAATGAACTTGGAAACATAACCGCGTCTCAATTTAGCTATTCTTTATTTTTCAGGTTCCTCCTCACATCAAACGCGAGCTGGAGTTTCTGCTCCTCCTGGAGGAACTGGGGTCAGAGGGCATTCCGGAGGCTGATCTTAAGGTTTTCTTCTTAGATCCTGGCTGTAAATGTGCAAAATTGCCAGACACAAATCAAACAAAAAAAATTAACACACAATTATCTGTGCATTGTTTTTGGCAGGAATTGCATCAGGCTTTCTTGGCATCCCAGTCTGAGCAAAGGGCGTCCCTCGCTGCTGTTGAGTCTAGCCTTCAGCTCTTACTGGAGAAGAAGAAACCAAGACTTGCCCAGACTTTAACATGTTTCATACAGGTAGAGTCAAACTTCAGGGGTCTTATTTGCAGTCAGTCAATAGATTAGCAGTGTTTCCCCTAGACGTTTTTGTAACTGTGGTAAGGCAAGGCAATTTTATTTCTATAGCACACTTTCAACAGCAGGGTAATTCAAGGTGCTTTACATGATTTGGTGATTTTAAAAAAACAAAAAAAAAACAAACAGACATGGAATATAACATTGGAAATTAAAAGTAAAAGAAACACACATGATACACAATAAAGCAAGAGAAAGATCAATAAAGCAAGAGAGCATGAACACATTTCATACATATGACATCAATCATTTACTCGAAGGCAATTCTAAACAGATGGGTTTTTAGTCTCGATTTAAAGCAGTTCAGAGTTTCAGCAGCTCTACACTCGTCAGGAAGTCTGTTCCAGATAAGGGGAGCATAGAAACTGAAAGCTGCTTCTCCATGTTTAGTTCTGAGTCTAGGGATGTTTAGTAGGCTAGAGTTGGAGGACCTGAGTGGTCTTGGTGGTTGGTACCGTGACAACAGGTCTTCAACATATTTTGGTGCTAAGCCATGTAATGATTTATAAACTAGTAGGAGTATTTTGAAGTCTATTCTCTGAGCTACAGGGAGCCAGTGTAAGGACTTTAGAACTGGGGTGATGTGCTCTACTTTCCTGGTTCTAGTGAGGACATGAGCAGCAGCGTTCTGGATCAGCTGCAGCTGTCTGATTGACTTTTTAGGCAGACCTGTGAAGATGCTGTTGCAGTAATCAATCCGACTAAAGATAAGTGCATGGATGAGTTTTTGTAGGTCCTGTTGCAACATCAGTCCTTAATCCTACAAATGTTCTTAAGCTGATAGAACGCTGACCTTGTTACTGCCTTTATGTGACCCTGTAGGTTCAGGTCTGAGTTCATTACTACACCTAGGTTTCGTGCCTGAGCAGTAGTTTCTAGCTGTATTAACTGAAGCTGTTTGCTGACTCTTGATCGTTCCTCTTTAGGTCCAAAAGTAATTACTTCAGTTTTGTTACTATTCAGCTGGAGAAAGTTATGGCACATCCATCCTTTGAATTCGTCAATGCATTGATTTAGGGTTTGAATGGGTTCAGAGTCACCTGGTGACATTGTAATCTAAAGCTGAGTGTCATCCGCATAGTTATGGTTGCTAATGTTATTGTTTGCTATAATCTTGCCTAGTGGGAGCATGTAGATATTAAAAAAAAGGGGCCCCAGGATAGAGCCCTTGGGCACCCCACATGTGATTTCTGTTCGTTCTGATGAAAAGTTTTTTTATTGAAACATAGAAGTCCCTGTTATTTAGGTAAGACTCAAACCAGCCAAGTAGTGTACCAAAGAGTCCGACCCAGCTCTCCAGTCGTTCCAATAGTATATCATGATCAACAGTGTCAAATGCTGCACTGTGGTTCTACCACAGTCTGTATTTATGCGGATGTCATTGAACACTTTGACGAGGGCAGTCTCAGTGCTGTGGTGAGAACGGAAACCAGACTGAAAAACATAAAAACAGTTTGTCATTGTTATGAAGCTATTTAACTGCTGAAACACAGCTTTTTCAATAATCTTACCGATGAATGGAAGATTAGACATTGGCCTGTAGTTCTGCATTAACGTGTTGTCCAGTATCTCCTTCTTTAGGAGTGGTTTAATAACTGCTGTTTTTAAAGCCCGGGGGAAGACACCTGACAGTAGGGAGGAGTTCACTATTTGAACAAGATCAGACCCAATAACAGGAAGAACTTTCTTTAGAAAAGCTGTGGGTAGGATACCAAGACAGCAGGAGGAGGAGCTTAATTGGATAATGATTTTTTTCAAGGCTGTTCTGGTTTAATTCGTGGAATTCAGACATTTTCTCTACATTTTTGATGATTGGGGATGGCACTGGTTGTGGATTCGATATTGAGGTACAGATTGACCGTCTAATTGTTAGAATCTTTTCAGTGAAAAAGCTGGCAAATTCATTGCAGGCCCTGGTAGAGTTTAGTTCAGGGGCTACTGTCACTAAAGGATTAGTTAGTCTTTCCATTGTTGCAAATAGAGTCCGTGCATTATTAATGTTTCTGTTAATGATTTCAGTAAAGAATTTGAGATTTTGTAATATGAGAGCGTGTGGTTAATGGTTTATGTTTCCTGCTGCTGATAATCACTGGTATGCTAAACTCAGGGGTGCCGGGCAAGTTCTGGGAGACGGTTGGGGTAGATTTACCTCCCGGTTCCCTCAAATATCTGTAATAATCAGTGAGGGGAAGCTCTCAGGCTTATTGACACTGGTCCCAGGCGTTTGGTGTAGTCTAAATTTAGGTGTTAATTGTGTCCCAAATTTGATTTGCTCGTTCAGTCTGTCTGTAAAGTTTCTAAATGGAGACTCATTTGATGTGGCTGAGTCACAGGAAGATGAAGACTTAATCTCTGATGGTTGTTTATCTGTTCGGTCCTGTGGTGTCATCATGACTTGCTGTTTTGTTCTCTAATATCCATGGGCGCCTCAAGGTCAGCTTTTAGGAGCAAGTGTTTTGCTTTCTGATTTTGATAAGAAAAAGTGTTTGCTGCTAACAGCCTTACTCCGGCCTTGTTAAGAGGACGTTGGCCTGCTTTGAACCGATGGTTAGCACTTCCAAATACTTTGAAATTATTAATAAATGTGAACGACTTCTCAGCTGATTGTTTCTTCAACCATTTATGGAGGGGGACATGGGACAGCTGGAAAAAGAGGACAAGGGTCAGACGTTGGTTGCAGCAGCTGCCACGCTGGACAATTTTCCTAGAAAATATCGGACACTGCTGGATGCTTGCTGTGCTGTAGGTCTTGTGTCGGGGAGAGTGTTGAACCGGCAGCTAGTGTGTCTGTCTGCAGTGAATGACCACAGACGGCAGATTTAAGATCACGGCCGGAGATCTTATCACAATTGTTTTACAGTAAAAGGTTTTGGCTAAGAGGGGAGCAGGCAAGAGAGAGCCTAAGCTGGGGTGGAATATTTTTTTATTTATTTTTTTATGCTTGACCTTCATGCAACAGTGGCAAGAAGAAAGCCTTAAGAAACCCATGTTAGTTTGTAACCTGTGAAAGGAGATACTCTGGACTTTCTGGCCTAGACGCAAAATAACAATGTAGCAATGGCCCGGCCAAAGTCCAGATCTAACTCGAATTGACACTCTATGGCCAGACTTGAGTATTGAGGTTCATAGATGCTGTCCTTCCAGTCTGACTAAGCTTGGGTTATTTTGTAAAAGCAGAATGGACGAAGATGTGCAAAGCTGGTTAAGATGTATCCTCGGATAAACCTGTAGCTGTAACTGCAGCAAGAAGTCCGTCTGCAAAGTATCAAGTCAGGGAGCTTCATGGTTGCCACGCTTTTCTGATTTTTATTAGCAAAAAGAGTTGGAAACAGTCGATCCTTACACTTAATAAGTATGCTCTGTATACGTTTTGTTTTATCACATAAAATTTCACTTTCATTTCTGTGGTTTTAGCATAAAAAGTTTAAGGGGTGTGAGTACCTTTTGCAAGGCATTGCATATTTAACTTCAGAATACTTTCTTTAGGGGGCAGTTTGTGGTTGCCTCAGTGATTCTGATCTGTTGCTGGTAAACAAGCCCAAACCATCCTTCTTCCAGCACCATGTTTGAACTCTGACTGTGCAAAGTTTAAAATAACGTGTACTTAAGGTAATTACGTTTTTCTCTGTCCAACAGGATGAGTCAAGCCCCGAAGGCTGCGCTCTGCAGCACAGATTCATCCAGCACTTGGTGGGGAAGCTTGGAAACCCCGAAAGAAGGCCGGAGAAGGTGGAGGAGTGGGCGGAGGAGATTTACTCCGTCCTGGCCCTCATGCCGTGGAGCTCTCATCGAAACGCTCCACAGCTGGAGGCGCTGTGCGAAGCGCTGTGGTCAGCCAGAGGCGGTCCTCTGACAGAGGAGAGGATTCTCAGCTGCCTGCTCCGGCCTGGCTGTGACGCTCTTGTTTCGGTGTACTGCTCCACCGCTCTGAGGCTGCAGAGAGAACACCTGCTGAGAAATGCACCTGAAACACAAGGTAGGATGGATCTCAGAAATGTAGCTATTTATAAGATTAACTAAGAAGCACTGATAGATAACTAAAGAAGGGGGATATCCTTGTTAGATGGCAAGTATTAAAAGGTCTACCTTAAGCTCATTGATAAGTGAATGAGTTATCCAGTCTATTGCTGTAATCGGCCTTATATATGGAAAGAAATATGCCTTTACTTAAATGTTCTTTTCTTTTTACCCACTAAGGACAGATGACTCAATCATGTTAAATTAAATTTAAAAAAAAGAACAACCCAAAAGGACTGACTTGATTAAATTAGCTCAGCAGGAAACTCTCAGATCATGAGCTCAAATGTTTGTGATCAGCATAGTTCACCAAAGTCCCATGATCTTTGCTCAAGTGATTCCTTTTCTTTCCTTATGAGGTTATGTTTTCACCAGGGTTTGTTTGTTTGTGTGTCTGTCTGTTAGTTAGCAACATAACTCAAAAAGTTATGGGTGGATTTTGATGACATTTTCAGGAAATGTCTACAATGGGGCCAGGAACAAGTGATTTTTCAGATTTTTGTTCATCCAGTTCTCTGATGGTGTCCACTCATTCTGGGACCAGATCGACTTATCATTCGTTCTGGAGCTGAACTACAGAAAT
Organism: Valencia hispanica; assembly: GCA_963556495.2. Classification (NCBI taxonomy): domain Eukaryota; kingdom Metazoa; phylum Chordata; class Actinopteri; order Cyprinodontiformes; family Valenciidae; genus Valencia; species Valencia hispanica. The sequence continues at coordinate 33,107,772 of OY747720.1, forward strand.
TGACCTGAAAATGAGATTTGGTCCCTTCTTGACGATGGTTTTCATGTCATTCCATTTGACCAACCCTATCCCAGGCAAAACCACGTGGCTCTATAAATTACTTTTCTCTCTGGTGTGTTTGTGTGGTTCAGTAAGCCTAAGGAGTACTTGATTATTTAAAAAGTCATTACCATAATTGTTTTGGCCAATACGGAAATCTTGACCAACACAAAAATTCCTTCAGTTAGGAAAATCCTTACATATTCTCCTCTTAAAGAACCAAATAAGACATTACTTGCAAAGCAGAAAGAGGGAAAAAAATGCTACTAATATTTATATTTTTGTAAATTACATTATTTTTGTTCAATTAAATACAGATTTTAATAATGCAAACTGCTGGCTAATCTTGACTTTTTCACTGTGCAAATAGATTGGGAAAGCTAAGGCTTAAAAATAGGTTACCTTCTAACAGTGCTGGAGGAACAAATGTTGATTTTATCCTTTTCCCCTTTTTAATCACACTTCTGCTTTTTCTGTTCCGTCTTTTGTCTTAATTTGTGCAAAATCAGATACACGCACATGTTCACATATAAATACGTGGCAAAGAAAGCCACACATATCATAGACGTTTTCTACACCCCTTTAAGTTTTCCACATTAGCATTTTGCTTTATAGACCAGCACAAAGTAGTGCATCCTTGTGAATCCTTTTGTAGAATCCACTTTAGCTCCATTTCATTTGGATCTAGAGGACACATCCACCAACCAGTCAGCTCTGACCAACGTCCCTCTCCCTGCTGAACAAAAACGTCCCTTCAGCATATTCAGGGGGGATATGTGATGTTCCTCCCGCCGCCCCAACACTCAGCAGTTTGACTGAAGCCCAAATGTCCACTTTTGCTCCCACCTGACCAGAACATCATCTTCCACATGTTTGTCATGTACCCCTAAATGGCTTGTGACAGACTGTAAATTGGACTTCTTATGGATTATTTCAAAATTACTTTTTCTTGTCCTTTTTCCACATCTTTGATGATGGAAAGTGTTCCTTGGTCTTTAAGATGCTGTTTGCTTAGTAACATTCTGTAAAATATCCATGAGGCGTTCATAGGATAAAGTCCATTTGTCTTTGGTTTATTTATGATGGGCTAACTCACAATAAATGTTGTCTCAAAGCACTTTACAAAAACATAAGTCCAAGTATAACCTCTGTTCAATCCAATCGTATAGACAGATTAAAAGGTGGCTACATTATCTAATTTACTAGATCCTCAGTCAAGTTCAGCGAAGCTGGTCCGACTTGATAGGAAGATAGATGGAGTAAAATACAGGACAACCCAGAGAGAAAAGTTAGAGAAAGCTTGAGGCTACTAAAACCTTCTGAGGCTCATCTTCCTGCAGGACAGCAGTTTTAAACATATCCCAGAGCTTTCTGCCTCATTAACGGCATGTTCATGGTGCCTATCTCCAGCAGTCACTGGGCGAGAGGGAGGCTACACTCTGGACAGGTCGCCAGTACCTCACAGAGCAACATATAGACACGCCGGACAAACAACCATGAACACACACTCACACCTTAGGACAAAAACATCCGGAGTACCCGGGGAGAGCCCATGCATGCACAAAGAGAACATGCAAACTCAATGCAAAAAGACCCCAGGCCGGAATTCGAACCCAGGAGCTTCTTTCTGCAAGTGCTACCAACTGTGCCACTGTGCAGCCCAGCATTGTTATCATCACAGCGATAAAATCTAAATAAAAAATTTTTTTTGTGTCCTTCCCCTAGTGGACCTACCCGCAGCCGAGAAGCTTACCCTCAGCTTGTGCTGCCAAACTGATCGTTCTTCTGCTTGGAAGACCATCTTCTTTGAGTGCCTTAGTAGTGGGAAACATTTCCTCGAGCAGGTTTTGGTAAGCTAAATGCTGAGAGAAAAAAAAAAAAAAGTGCTGCTATTTGGTACCCATAGACTAAAAAAATAAAATTAATCCCATTCTTGATTTATTTAAGATGATCAAGTTAAGATGGTTAGGAAATGCGTGTGATGGAATTCGGACGTATAATATGACTATTTTGTCCTAAAGGTCACTGGACTTGACCTGATGAAACACGAAGAATTTAACAGGCTGAAAGATTTGCTGCAGCTGGAGTTCAGGCCCCTGTCCCGTTTGCTGCTGCTGCTGGGATGGAATCAGTGTCGCAGCCTCAGCTCGGCTCAAACGCTTGTAAACATCCTTCACAAGGAGCAGGTAAAAACCGAAGCGACTTCTCCGTTCACACAGCTACTCTAACTTCACTTTGTCCAACCTTTTTAAAATGTGACCACTTTGCTTTTATTTTGAGCCACACTTTTATTCAAATTTCAAGCAGCTTAATGATGTATAACACAGAGTTTAAAGACTAATTGTATAACCGGATCTCATTTGTTATGTAAAGCGGCGAAACAAACAAAGTATTCAGTCTCCTGCTACAATAAACTAACATGTTCATCGTTAGTTGCAATAATATGTATAAAATAATTCTGTTGATTTTAGTACACAGACTTAAGCAAAACTATAGGAAAACATACTGAAGTTAAATTTAATTTTCATCTGCTTATTATTAGCAATATACCTATTCTCTACATAATAACACTGGAAGCAAAAACGCTGATATTAGCGGGTTTATTTGTCAGGTCTGATCTGACATACCCGTCTATACATGTTAACAGTGTTGCATTAATAAGAGTAATGGGTGGAGCTTCTTTCACCTTGACTCTTCATAGTTTTGCACAACGGGAAATGTAAAAAACAAACAAAAAAAACAGCTGAATGAGTCTGTCTTGTGAGCAAAATAAAAACGTAGAAGCTTTTCTTCAGCAAGCGGACCGGCAGTGCGCGGCAACAAGTGGGGGAGGGGCAGACATGAGTTAGTCTATGGCAAAGAGAACTCCGGCCACTCGGACACTTCCTTTTGACGTCTCTTTAAAACAACTTTAAACTTTATTGGTTTTAAAACCTTGATGTTCCTCGACACCGGCAGCCCAGCCCATGCCTACTTTCCAACACAAATCTAGATTCTCAGATCATCACATTTTGTTTTTCACTCTGTGTTCTCTATGTGTTGTTTCTGTTTTAAATTTGTGTTGTTTTTTTGTTCTTTTCAGGGTTCTGCCAATGACGCCGTTCTTCAGGAATTCTGTAATCTTTTGTGCTCCCAACTTGGAATTCTCGAGTGGTGCAAAAACAACAATCCGTAAGCTCCCTTTCGGGTTTTTTCAACATTTCACTGAAAGTTTTTAAAATAAATATTTCGTATCTACTCGATTTGTGTTTGGGCTCTGTGTGCGCAGAGGGATCTCCATGGAGGCACTGCATGCACAGCTACAGACTCTAGACAATCACTCAGCTCTTTACATTCTGCACTCTTTGACTCCTTTGGCTGAGTACGAAGAACGCAGGATATTAGAGCTACTACAACAACTGGCAAATTCACCCGAAACAGGTTTATGTTATATATTTTTCTTCTTCTCCGGGACCTTTCTTCTCAAACGAATGTGGATTTTGACGGCGTCTTATACTGACGTGTTCCTTTGATTCCTTGTTTGATTTCTTGCAGAAAACGCAGTCAGTCAAAGCGCCGCTGCTCAGAGGAACATCGTTTTGTTCCGGGGCTTCTGTGCCATGAAGTATGCAATTTATGCTCTGTGTGTTAACTTTCATAAATACTCAAATTGTGCTGAGTGTGAGTTTGTGCAGCATCACCAACCCACGGAAGCTGAAACGGACACAAACAAAACATCAGCTTTCTTAGAAGGTGGGAAGCTTTAAATAAATATGCAGCTAGACGTGACGGTTTTCATTTGTCTTTAACAGCTTAAAGAAGCTGAAGGGTTTCAGTTGGGTTAGAATTGTGCTTGGTTTTACTAAAAGATGTCTTGTTTCTCTTTCCCAGGATGCCGTTATATGTTTCAGCACTATTTATCGGAGTGTCAGCTGTACCTGGAGACCGTACCTGCCATGTTCCGCCTAGAGCTCCTGGAGAATATCTTCTCCCTTCTCTTTCTGTCCACCTCTGACTTTGTCCCACATACGCAAAAAGACTCCAACTCGAACCCAAAGGCATTACTTGATGCACACTCGGAATGCTCGTCAGTTCCAGCAGATACAAATGTGGATGCGGAGAAATCCAGTTTGGATGAGACCGAACACAGAAGCCAGGAAAACAAGAAGCCTCGCTCATGTGCAGCAACGGCTCATGGCGGGCACCTGGACCTGGGCCACTTTCTTCACGGCTGCAGAGGGTTTCTGGTGGATGTCGCCGCAATGGAGGGTTTTTTAAAGCTGCTGAAAGAAGGATTGGAGGGCATGTGTGTGGTTGGCCAGCAGGACGGGCAGGAAACGGGTAGAGCGCTGCCCCGAGAGGCAGAGGCGGTGGAAAGCCTCGGCTGCTCTGTGACGGCTGAGACATTCGGAGCCCGCCTGCAGAGGTTATCCAAACATACCGCAGAGGCCCAGTGGAGGCTGCAAATCATCACCAGCAACCAGTCCTCTGCAGACGGTGAGTTAGAAATTCTTCGCTCTTAGTTCTCTGCATAGTTTTCCACGCAAATTCACAGGATGGCTAATTTTCAATATCCAGCCATGTGCATGTATCTTAGAGTTTACTGTTAAGCTGGTTTTAGCCAATTGCCAAACCATTAATTGTTGATATCATTGGCAGGTTCAGAAAGTCCATTGCAGATGTCAACATACAGTTCTACTGTCGCTCCTCTGGGATGCAGCAAAAGGTCAAGTTTGAGGAAGAGGAGGAAACCAGCGAGACATGGGGCGGAGAGACAAACATCCGTAGAGAAACGTAATGGAGAAGTTAGCACAAGTGCATCAGGTAAATCAGAGAAAGCAGCTTTGTAGATCTAAGGTTTTACATACAAGGGCCTTACCAAGATATGCTAAATTAAACCTTAGGTAACCAGAACCTCTTCACTTATATTAATTAACATACTATCAAGAAAACAACATTGAAATCAAAATGGAAATTGTTTAGTTGGCATGTCCAAATGTTGAAAAACAATCGACTGTTATGAGTTTTTCTATTGCCGTTGCAGATATGTAGAAATCATAGTCAGCCGATGGTCTATGTGCTGCGGATTCTTTTTGGGCCGATTTTCATGGCTTAAATCTCGACTCTTTTTTGACTTGCTGCTAAAATGTCACACTAATTACATCAGTGGATGCACATTTCTGAACCTAATCAGATTTTGAACAAACTTCAAAAACACACTTCCTAACATTTCGAACAAAATGCAGAATTATGAGATAGTTAAATTCATAACCAGCTCATGATTTTTAATTTTGTGCACTGCAGATTATTAAAATAAAAAAAAATTAACCATGGTTCATCAAACAAATCAATAAAGTGACCAAATATTAAACATTTAAAACAGGTAAGTAAAAAGGCTCAATTTGATTTTTTTTTTTGAGCCATCAGGCAGCAATTACTAAACAGAAGAAACAATTATTAGTAGTATTTTTGTAGTGGATCCATCTTCAATTCAGTCAATGTTAAAAATTCTAGAAACATTTAAATAACTACACTTATATTTTTAGAGTAAAACGTACCAATAATTACTTGGGGTGTACATGTATTCCTATTTTTTGGCACAGCCCTGTCGGCTCGGTAATCACGTGCTGAACAAATCCAGCTGTTTTCTACCTGAACACATGTAGAATGTTTATATGTGGAACTCAGAGTGCAGTCCAACGTTCCGCAGCGCAACTTTAAAAAGTGACACCAAAACAGAAAGGACTTCCAGCTATCACTAAACTCTATTTGGGAACATCAATGGTTTCTCATGCAGCGGCAGTAGAAAAAGAAAGATGGACCGAACCAGAACTTGGTCAGCGAATGCATTCAACAGCAAAAGGGTCCATAACACGCTCCGCACTGAACTGAATGACTCACCTGAAACGATGTCAAGCTGAATGTAAACATCACTGATACTAGAGAAAAAAACAGCTGACGTCCACATGGCTACCAGTAGTACTATCCAATCAGCCCAAACTCCTTATTTTGTATAAAATGCAAGTCAGCTGAATCCTATTAATGAGAAGGGATTTTCCCAACAGCTGGCCATGTTGCGTTCAAGTACAGCTGGGAAACTGGCAGTCAAAATATCAAAACGACCCCAAAATGATTTAAGCGTGTTTTATTCTCAAAGAAGGTTTTTTTTCCTTTTTTTTTCCAAACGCTTCTTTTTTAAATTTTTTTCTATTTGGTGGTTCTTTTGTTTTCTGCTCTGGCTATGTCTGGTTGTACTATTTTATACATTATAAAAATCCAATCAAATCTCCAGTCAATCCTACATATTAAACTTTTTAAAGTTATACAACATAATAAAATAAAATCAATTTCAGGAATTGAAAGGAGGGAATTCAGGAAAAAAGGTTCTTTGTTTAATGCTGATCACGTTCAAAGAAAATAGTTGTATGCACATTTGTATTTATTTATCTTGATTAAAGTGTGCCGAAAACGTACCAAACCGTGACTTTAAAACCCCAAATATGTACTGATTTGTGTACCGTTACACCCCTAATAATTGCTATTCACATAGCCCTTTCTGATTGAGCTTGAGCTACTTTGCAAAGAGGAAGGAACACAAAAATTCAACCAAGTTGACACACATTTAAAAAGCTATACACCTATAATTGTACTGAACGTTGGTTCTGCAAAGTATTGACTCAGGAGAGTGAAAAGAAATACCATATTACTTCTCTACATATTGGGAAGTCTGTGTTTTGTCTGAAATATATTAAGCATTTATTATATGTTATATATTTAATTTAAAAAAAACTCCTCCAGTCTAGGTCTTTTTGGAAGGTATCTGTTTGAAATGAATAGAAATGTATTATGGTTTCTCATCTTTACAATACCAGATGGTGGTGGAGGGCCAGTGGCAGGTTATGTGGAGCTGGGGTTTTGCCCGTGTGGAGGTCCTCATAGCTGGTTGGTGCCCGCCATGTTGTCTCCTCCAGAATCTCTGCTGATGTCCTGCATCCGCCAGGGAAACTTCATGCAGGCACATCAGGTCTCATCAACATTTTCCCAGTGCTAAAAACGGTGTCACTGTTGCTACAGTGACGCGTAGTTCGTAAATGAAAAGCAGTTGAAAATCTATTTCTCTCCCAAAAGTTTGTCAAGTTTTCTTTGATGCTCTCTAGGTGTCTTTAGTGTTTGACCTGGAGGGAGCTGCCTGTTTTGGAGAGCTGGCCTTCATGGAGCGCTACAAAGAAGTTCTGGTGGATTTAGGACAAGTGGAGCAGAAGATGGAAAGTCAGTCTATGTCTTCCTCCTCATCTTCCTCCGAGGGCTTGGGGATAGCTGCTGCTCCGGGCGCGGGGAGGAGTCGCCTTGGCAGCAGTGGCCGGTCAACGCTGCAGGCCATCGGCAGTGCGGCTGCAGCAGGTTTGACATTTATTGGATGTTTTCTTTTTTCACCCTGTGTTGTTCTTAACTGAAATTGTAGCAGTGTATTTATTCCCTACATGTTAAAGACTTCCTGCTGTTTCCCTGCAGGAGTCGCTTTCTATTCCATCTCAGACATCGCAGACCGTCTCCTCAGCACCCCTGCTCACCCGCTGCCCTCCTTGGAGGAAGGTTACTGGATGAGCCGCTGCTCTTCTGATGCTTCCGGCCTCTTGTACACGCTGCTCGAGGAGCTCAGCCCATCTGCAATGGCTGCGTTCGACCTCGCTTGTTGCCACTGTCAGCTCTGGAAGACATCTCGACAGCTGCTGGACACCGCAGAGCGCAGGCTCACCAGCAGCCTTGAAGCTCGCGGTACAAAGCCTTAATTTTGGAGTGATGATTGTCATATTCACGTTTGTATGTTTCTCAGCTTTTATGCTTCTATTCTTCCTAAGGAGTAAAAATGGACCGTAAAGTGCCTCATTCTGAGGGGATCTGTGGATTTCCCCTGGTTTTACAGAAGATCAGCAAGATCCTGAATCATTCATCCACTCATAAGGCTCCTGTCAAAACAGGTGAATAAAAATAATAAAAAGCTAATTTCAGTAACACTGAAGTTGAACTCTGAAGCTTTTACACTTGATGTGGAATTGTCTGTGCTAAACCAATGCTATATTTAATAGTTTTAGTATAGCAATAAAACCCTGACCACCAGGCATCCTTAAAACTCCCATCACACCTACTAGTATCTGCTTTGAAATTTGGCACACCTATGTAGTGTCTCAGGTCCTACAAAAACGTCTGTTGGAGCCATGATCCAAACCCCACAGGACTTGAGCCACATTTTGGATCAAGCCTGCCATTTTGTGCCATTTAAACATGTCATATTTGAACAAACTCCTCCTAGAGCTTTTGAGTTACAGACTTCCAAATGAGTTAGGATAGTCTTAAGACATTTGGGATTATAAGTGGTTCAAAGGCTTTTGCTGCGTCAAAGCATGTAGGCGTGGCCAAACCTCAAAGGTGTATTAACCTCAACATACAAGGTCACAGCTGTCCCAAACTTCTTGGGTCTCATCAAATACCCCCACTGAATACATTCTTGCTCATGTCACCTAAGCCCTTCCCCCTGAGATCAGGAAGTGCATTGTTTTACTTAGAAAGGTCTGTATTTGCCTCCTTTTATCTAATCAACATCTGGCTGTAGACAGTGACTGAAAACAAGTTGGTGTAATTCATGCACAGCACCCCTAGAAGCATTAAGACAATCAGCCACCAGCAAGGCTTTCAACTGGGATTGTGAAATTCAGTCCATATTTATAATTTCTAAAGCCAGTGTCCATACCCCACAGGTATGCCCCTTTTCTAGTAGGGTCGTCTCTGCTCAGGCCGTATAGCATCAGCTCGGCCCAAAACGGCCTGGTTGTGGTTCAAGTGCCTTCTCAGGATTGCTTGGCGAGGACATGGGCGGGCTCAGCGTAGCAAAAGTTCCAGTAAAAATCTGCCATCACTCACCTTCCCCACTTCCCCACTCCGGCCATTGTGGTCCTTCACGGCCCGATAATCTCACTTAAATTTTTTTTAGTTTCCCCCAGCGATGTTTTGAACTCGCTGGAAGCCAAGCGTCTCCATTCTCTTACATCACTTCACACGTACCACTACGTAGGAAGGCATGTGAGGGAAGTCACTTTACAGGACCAATCAGCTGAGCTGACACTAGTGGAAAAGGGGAGGTAGTCAGCCTTTTTGGTTGAAAGCTGCTGTTTTGTGCCTTTTTTTTGATCATTTTGTGATGCAGATTTGATCAGCAGGCTCAGTGGAAGCGTTGAGGTGGCGTTGAGTGGGTGGAGCGCTAGTCCTACGGGCCAAAGCGGCGCTAAGCTGCGAGGGTACTTGCAGCTTTAATTTTCTTATTGATCCATCTAATAGAACTTTCATCCCCAGATGGTCAGTTGATCATTAAATAGAAAAACAAAGGACAAGACATCACATTAAAAGTTACATAGCCTGTCCTGACACGTTAAGACACCTTGAGTTCTACACAAATCAGGGCATCTTAGAAAGGACACCCATTTGAATGACATTACACAATTAGCTGCTTTTTCTCACATTTAGATCCTGGAAACATAGGTATTTTTTAATACTGAGACAATCATGGCAAGATAAAAATCGGTGAAAGCAACATTATTAAAAATGTACTGAATAAACTGAATACCTCTCTTTTTTTTTTTTTTTTTGTTTGTTCACCGTTTGTTTTTGTTTACAGATGCGGTCGGGGAAGACCAAGTGCTTTCCAGTCCGTTTGGATGCAGCATCCAGGAAGTGCTTCTCTGTTGCCACCCAACACTGAGCGAAGAGGGGATCGCCGCCCGGCTGAGCCTCACTCAACGGCTGGAGAACCCGCTGCACATTCTGAGTAGCGCTACAGAGGTCGCAGGTCTGTTGCTGTTCAGCTGAGGCTGAGCGTTTACTATATAAAGAACATGTAACAGAGAGAACTTGTCAGCTGCTTTTCATTGTTTTCTACTTTTTGTAAAGATGGTATGTCTTGGATAACAGAGGGCAGTGTGGGCAGCAGTGTTTTGACCCTGCTGGTTGAACAGGCCAATCTGAAGCAGTCTGAGCTGAACGCTCACCCTGTACGCTCCAGCATGAAGCACCTCCTTCGCTCTCTGGACCAACTGTGTCCCTTTGAGCCAGACGGAGACCTAGCCAGGCCAGATTATGTGCGCACTTTCTTCGACTACATCAACAAACTAGCCTCTGTCTTGGTGCGGAGCCTCTCTTCAGAAGGTAGGAGTATCTGTTATGTACTTCTTCCAGCTCGAGTAACTACTGTTTTTTTGTGGGGGTTTGTTTAGTTTTTTTTAACCCCTGCTTATTTTTCTTCCTCAGACCAAGGCAGCCAAGTGAAACTTGGGAACCCACTCCTGGTGTTGCTTCAAACCCCGTTTCAGCTCATCTCCAACCTGGTGTTTGAAAGACAGGTCTCTCCCGACAGGTAGAGGCCCCTAATCACAGTTTTACACTTTGTTAGTTGTGTTTTTGTTTTTTTTTCCATTCCTTTTTGTAAAATAACTCAAACTCAATCAGATTGAATGGAAAGCATCTGTAGAGCAATTTTAAGTGTTGCCACTGATTCTAAATTGGATTTAAATCTGCACTTTGACTGGGGCACCCCAAAATATCAATGTGCTTTGATCTAAACTATTCCATTGTAGCTCTGGCTATATGTTGAAAGTTATTGTCCTGCTTCAAGGTGAACATTCACCCCAGCCTCAAAGTATGTTGCAGCTTCAAACCAGTTTTCTTTCACAATTCTCCTGTATTCAACCTCATCCATCCTTCCATCATCATTGATCTGCTTCTCTTTGCATTAAAGGTGCAGTCTGGAGGATATATTTCTGTATCAAAATTTTATAAATCTTTAAAATGAAAGGGGGGTTCAATACTATGATAAAAGGCAAGTGCTCCACAACACTTATTTTTTTAATCCCACCTTCTTCCCGTGGACCCCTATGCATTTCACACTGAGCGCCAAATTTATTTAGCCAATAGAATTCGAGTTTCAGCATTGTCGGCTGTCAATCAACTTGCATGCAGATCACACAAACATGTGAATATGGAGCTGCGCACAAAGACCGCTCCGTTGTGCATTGTGTGAGCATCAGTCATGGAGAAGTTGCTCACCTCCGAAATGTCCATAGCAAAAACAGAATCGGGTGGTGCTCAGTAGCGCTTGCTGCTTACTTCTTTGACTTCTTTGACCCATGACTTGGTAGGTTTTTATATGTGCCATTCTCTTTCCACTTTTGAATAACAGATTGAACATCTGTGGGATGTCAAATAGTAAATGGACTGAACTTGCATAGTGCTTTTCTAGTCCTGCTGACCACTCAAAGCACTACATGCTGGAGCCACATTCACCCATTAACACTCTCAAATGGACACACATTCATACACTGATACCAGATCGACAGGCAACCTGGGTTTAACAGGGGCACATCCACATTTGACAGGTGGAAGTTGGAAGGGCACCTATGACCCTAGGATTACAAACTACCTACTCTACCCACTGGGCCACAGTCACCACAAAGCTGGTGATATGGTTTTATTACCCAATTCTGCTTTAAACTTATCCTCCAATCCCTTCCTGACCTCTCAGATGTTTGACTTGGTTTTTATGGCACTCAGAGGTCGGCTAGATATTTTTTTTGTTTGTCATTTTGACCGATGGCTTAAAAAAATAAAATCCGGTCATAATCTATATTTATGTGTCAATTTTTAAAATTTTAGCATATTCTGTAGTATTTATTTTTATAATTATTTTAAATAACATTCAATCCAAACAAGCTGAACAGAGAACTAAATATAAACAATGAAAGAAAGCAATTGCACTTAAAATACAAATAGTTCGCCTACTGTGGCCTGAATACACAAGACCCTCTGAAGAAGCCGTTTGTTGACCCGCATGCCTCGGCAGGAAGGAAATCCTGCAGCATGCACCGCTGTCTGACGCGACTCAGATCCTTCCTTCTTGGCTCTTCAACGCACTGTCAGCTCCCAGTTAGTGAGATGCAACGAGTACGATGTCCAGGTCTGAGATGATACTCTGCTGCGTTCATGGGAATCTTTTTGCTTTTTTGCTTTTCTTTCTTTGATTTGATTTTAATTAACTAGAATTCGTGCGTAAAGTTGAAAATGTCTACCCATTTGCACCAAGTGGTCAGGGGTGTTGAAGCTATGATGGACAGCCATCAGGTTTTTCCTTAACAGTTTAAAGAAAACCGGTAAAATACGGAAGATATTTTGTTAATGCCACCCCTGATGGCACCGTAGATTTCATTTGTATTTTTTTATTAATTTTTATTCACATTTATTTTTTATTTTTTGTACTTTATATACAGTGGGGCAAAAAAGTATTTGGCTGCCACCATTTGTGCAAGTTGTCCCACTTATAAAGATGAGAGGTCTATAGTTTTCATCATAAGCACACCTTAACTGTAATGGGGCGTTCACACCAGTCAGCGCGTCCACGCGTCAAATCACTCAAACGGACGAAGGTTGATGCTTTAAAATTAAAACCCAGCTACTTGCACACCTTGTAATCCGCGTCAGCGCGTCATGTCCCGTAGTTGCCCCAACCGGGTTTGGCTAGCATTAGCTAGCATAACAAGAAAGTTAAAAGAAAATATTTAACTGCTTACCTGGCACTGCAATATCCTCCAATATCTTCCTCCAAATAAATCCGATCTCTTCCTGTCTTTGTTAAAAGACAAAGACTGGTCATATAATTCACAAAAATTACAGACAGCGACGATTAGTTGATCCTCCATTTTGAATGAATGACTTGCCGATTCACGTCAGTACAAAGAGTCCCTATGATTGGTTGACGCCCCGCGTTTGCTTCCCCAAAGTTCCGTTTTCCCAACTTCATGCAGCAGCTGCTCCGACGGTCCGTTAACGTATCCAAGCAGAAGCTGCGTGGACGCGCTGATGTCAGCTGCACCGACGCGTGCGACTTGCTGCGGGGCAGCTTGACGCCCACTTGATGCGTAGGTACCATAGACTTGTATGTAATCTAGCTGCCCTGCTGCCTGGACGCGCTGACCGATGTGAACGCACCATAAGGGACAATGTTTAAAAAAATCTAGGAAATCACTGTATGATTTTTAAAGAATTTATTTATATTATGGTGCAGAAAATAAGTATTTAGCACATACAACCAAGCAATAACTTTGGCCCTCATAGACCTGTTACTACTTCTTTACGAAGCTCTTCTATCCTCCACTGGTTACCTGTATAAATAACACCTGTCCACACCTTCAAACAGACAGACTCCAACCTCCACCATGGCCAAGACCAGAGAGCTGTCCAAGGACAGCAAGGACAAGATTGTACACCTGCAAGAGATTGGGATAAGCCAAAAAACAATAGGCAAGCAGCTTTATGAGAAGAGACCAACTGTTGTAGCAATTATTAGAAAATTGAATAAATAAAAGATCACTGACAATCTCTCTTAACCTGGGGCTCCATGCAAGATCTCTCCTTGTGGGGTACACATGATCTTGAGAACAGTGAGGAAACAGCTCAGAACTACATTGAGGAGCTGGTCAATGAGCTGAAGAGAGCTGGGGCCACAGTAACAAAGGTTACTATTAGTAACACACTACGTTGTCATGGATTAAAATCATGCAGCATCATGTCCAGCCCCGTCTAAAGTTATCCAGAGACCATCTGGAGGATCCAGAGGAGGATTGTGAGAATGTCATGTGGTCAGATGAGACCAAAATAGAACTCTTTGGTATAAACGCCACTCGTCGTGTTTGGAGGGGGAAGAATGCTGAGTTTCATCCCAAGAACATCATACCCACTGTGAGGCATGGGGGTAGAAGCATTATGCTTTGGGGCTGCTTTTCTGCAAATGCGTCAGGGCGACTGATCCGTATTAAGGAAATGATAAATGGGGCCATGTATTGTGAGATATTGGACAAAACCCCCCTTCCATCAGTGAGAGCATTGAAGATGAAACATGTCTGAATCTTCCAGCATGACAATGATCCTAAACATATCGCCCAGGGAACGAAGGAGTGGCTACGTAAAAAGCATTTCAAGGTTCTGGAGTGGCCTAGCCAGTCTCCAGACCTCAATCCAAGAGAGAATCTGTGGAGGGAATTGAAAGTCCGTGTTGCCTAGCGACCGCTCCAAAACATCACAGCTCTAGAGAAGATCTGCATGGAGGAACGGGGCAAAATAGCAGCTACAGGAAAAGTTTGATCTCTGTCATTGCCAACCATGTTTACTTTACAAAGAATGGAGGTGAACTTTTGTTATTGACCAAATGCTTATTCTCTGCACCATTATACAAATAAATTCTTTAAAAATCATACAATGTGATTTCCTTTATTTTTTTACATTCTTCTGTCTCTCAAAGTTGAAGTGTAACTATGATGAAAGTTATAGACCTCATCTTTTTAAGTGGGACGACTTGCACAATCTGTGGCTGCCAAATACTTTTTTGCCCCACTGTGTTAATATTTTTTTTTTCATAAAATCCCAGTAAAATGCACTGGTGCATGTGATTGTAATGTGGCAGACTGTAAAAAACGTGTGTATTTTTTTTCTTCTATCCTGTTTGATCTCCAGAGTTCTGTCAGTGCTGCAGCAGGAGGGTCTGCGGCTGAGCGTCCAGCAGGTCATTGTCCAGAGATGCTGCGAGGCTCTGCCTTTGTGGAGCTCATGTCCAGGCGATGAACAGGCCTCCGTGAAAGCTGACGGACCCTTCAGTGTCGACAATTTATCTCTGCTGCTTCAAACGCACGCACAGGGTTTCAGGACCACGCTAGGCATCACCGAACCCCTGTCCGATGCCAGCTCCGAGTCTGAGACCTGCGCAGACGACCCGTCCTCTTCACCCATTCACCTCTCCACATCTCCACCATCTCATTCATCCACCTCTTCATCTTCTTCCACCTCATCTTCCTCCAGTACGTTTCTTCTCACTGCCTCAGCCCTGTCTTTCCTAAAGTCTCGTTCCCCTCTTCTTGCCACGCTAGCATGCTTAAGTGCCTGTAAAGGAGAAACTACCCGCGCAAAATCTTCTGGATTATCTGGATACTTCCGCAGCGGCCGGAAGGAGGTTTTTCTCGACGCTGAGCAGATATCTCGAGAAGCTGATGGCCTCCTAAGGGAATTCCCTATTCTGAAGGCTTACCTTCACACCATGGTGGAACCAGTGCTGGGGACCTCATTAGGCGAGGGAGTGGAAGGCTCCGCTGGCCTTGCTGGAGCCTTCTGTGGGAAACCACTCGTTGGTCTCGTACTGTCTGGGCCTCACGAAGAGGTGACTCAGGCTCTGGCTGCCGAGGCCTTTAAAAACGCTCTTGCGTCCAAAGACCTAGGCCGAGCCCTCAGTCTGCTGGAGCTTTATGGCCAGGGAGGCAGAAAGGAGAAGGAGCTCAGAGACCGCCTACTTGTCTGTGCTGCTTTAGAAGGTGAGCAGTCCATACACGCAAAACAAAATGTTTGTTTTACTTTGAGGCCTACTTTTTTTATTTACAACATTTTTATCATTATTATTTCTATCTATAATTTTAAATAATCAATTTTTACAGAGATGCACCACTTCTTGGCTGGCACAAATTTATTTTCTTTTTTTCCTACCAACTCTGATTGTGACAATTTTCTTATGTATTTCTGTTGAGTTTTTTTTCCTCCTAATAAATGTAATCCATAAAATGGAAAAAAGTGTATCTGCATCAAAATATTTGTTCCTGGGCTTTATCTGATTTTATTTTACCTCAAAATATTCACCAAAATACATGCTGTTGGTTGCTGTATTTAGTATTTATTCTTTGTTTGGAAACATTCATTGAATTGGGGAGGGAAAAAATAATAATTTTTATCCTCTTCTATTTCTGATCTCAACTGATTTCAGAATCTCTAGTTGTAATTATACCTTGCTGCCATGATATGAATGTTGTTGCTGATATGAGATCAAACGTGAAACTGGCGGCTTAGGCAAATCCTATGGTGGGTCCGGCTGCTGTGCAATGTCAGATTTTCTCTACAAAAGGGTGATATTCCTGCAGTTGCACAATTGTTTTAGTTAAAAAAATGGCATTGTGGATTACTGTGACTTTTTTATTTTTAGAATCATGTAAGCATTCTTTGCTGTTTCTCAAACAAAACAGTACCCTGAATGCTTTATTAGCAAGGAAATGTTTTACTTTAACATTTATAGCAAAAATATTCTTTTCTTTTTTTCAGCAAATGTTAAATTAATATTAGCAAATTAACATGAATACCAGACCCTTCCAATTAAACAGAAGTGCTTTTCCTTTTATTTGTTCGTTCACATTCAGATGAAGCTGAAGGCGTCGATCATCTGTTCCGGGTGCAGGACGCCAACCTGCGAACCCGTGTTGCCCTCCAGGCCCTGGAGCGCTGGCCTCTGTCAGCCTGTCTGGAGCTGATTGACTTCTGCCTAAATGACCCGGACACCCAAAACTCACTGAAAGCAGACCTTGAGCTCAAGAAGAAAGAATTAGGCATCTACCGCTGGGTAATGCTAAACCGAAAAGCAGTATTTAACCTCGAAACATCAAACAAATAGAATAACTAATTTTGTTTGTTTTTCAGCTGGGAGGTTATGCATTCTCTACATGTTAGATTTGTTTTCAAGTGTGACTCTAAAGCCCTTTACTTTGTCTCACCCGACCACAGATGATGAATTTGCGGCCCTCCTTGCCCTGGAAAACCTGGCAGGAATTGAGGACCGAATCCAAATCAAACCCAGAGTCTATACTGTCTATTATCCTGGAGGCAAAAGTGGGTACAGACAGCCTGCATCAGTTTAGTTAGCACAACAATTATAATTGTCTGCAAGATAAAAAATACCCCCCCCCCCCAAAAAAATATAGCTTGAACCTTAAGACTAAAAATACATGTCCATAAAGTTTTTTAAAATAATGAAATTAGTCTGTTTTTTTCTTACTTTTTTGCAGGAATTTTCTCTTTGTAAACAGTGGGTGGAGCTTTATCCAGTCTCTGACCAGCTGAAGCTGCAGCTGCAGACACAGCATTTGCTTTATCTGCTGGAAATGGAACAGACAGATGAGGCTTTTGAGGTCTGGACTACTCACCCTTTTATATGATTACATTAAAATTAGCTTTAAACTTCAAACGTCATTCGTCAAACTTAAGTGTTATTTAAAGGAAATTCCACTGCTTGGAAATAGAAATCATCCTTAAACGATCTGTTCAATGAAATCATCTTTTTCCAGAAGATAGATTCTTGTTTTTAGGATTTAAGGACTCTAAATGTCCCTTAATAATCACTCAGCTAAGCTGGTTTTGGAATTGTTAAAGAAGGCTAACAAAGAGCCTCTGCAATGACCGTCCCAAAGCCCCGACCTGATCCCTGTTGAAACTCTATTCACCAAATATCATTGGGAGGTCTCCACATTTGACCCTATATGTATAATTGTCACCTTAGATACAATCAACAGCAAATTCCCGTTTGTGTTTTCCAGTTCATCCTTTTAAAACTCTTTCATCATTACACCCAACTCAAAAGTGTCATTAAAAGGTCACGTTTAATACAACAGACATGCTGAGGAGTGTATGTGAACTTCTAACCAGAGCTGTACGTACACCGTTTAGCTGCGTCTCCTCTTGAAATGTATTTGATTTGTTGTTGTAGCTACTTGAAAGCATCTCAGATGTTTCGGTTGGCCTTGATGTCTGCGAGCACGCTCTGGATTGCCGTCCCGGATTGGCTGCCTGCCACTTCCTGGCTGACTACCTCACCGTTCACTTCCAGAGACAGGTGTCTCCGGCCCGCCGTCGCCACATCCACGCCCTTCATTTGGGCTCTAAGGTTAGTCGGTTTCAGGACCTTCTTGAGCTCTAAAGTTGTGATCATAATTAAAAATAGCATACTCTGATTCAAAGAACTATACAACTGAGTAGGATAATAATAATAAAAAAAAAACGTACATGTGCATTTAGGTTTGTGTGCAAAATACAACAGACTATTTGTTGTTGTCCCCCTCCATTTACAAGAAATGAAAAAAAAAACGGCAAATAACATTAGAGAAATAAACACTAAATGAGTTTGTTGGTAGCAGTTATTGTTCTAAGGTCTAACAGCTGCTGGGAGGAAGGATCTGCGCTAATGCTCCTTTGTGCACCTAGGATGCACCAGTCGGTCACTGAAGGAGCTTTTTAGTTTAGCCAGTGTCCTTCCATCTGTCACCACTTTCACTGGGTTGATGGGGCATGCTAGGAGAGACCTGGACTTCCTGATGAGCTGATCTAACCACTTTCTCCCAGCAAAACACATTAAAAGCAAGATCTCAAACTGAAACTTTAGACATTTCCAGCCTTTACTTTGTGGATATGGATCCAAGTGTTAACGTCTGCTGTTAATAACTTTGGACAACCCACTTTTGGCAATAGGGCAGCACTCAATTTTGGTCTGACTGAAATTAAAAAATTATTGTAAAATCCATAGTTTACCATAAAAATCCCAAAATATTCTAGGGTTACTGTGTCTATAGCTGGTATATTATAAACATGTCCATGTACTTGCATTCCATTGATTCTTGATGAAAAATAATTATCTGCCATTTCAAACAATAATGGCAGTATAAAACAATTTCTCATATCCGTGTCCACAAGGGGAACAACTTGAACTATTTCTCATGTACGTATATGTATCTACATATGGAAGTCAGTTCTCTTATTTCCATATCCCTAGATCAAGTTTTATATCAAAAATATATTAACTGCCATTTTATACGATTACTAAAATTATTAAATTCATTTAAAAAATCCATAAAGAAAATACTAAATTGCTCTTTGATGGGCATGTCTACATAAGGCATAACATTTATTTCCATGTCTATAAGTCAAAAAGTCTATTTATTTACAAAGCCACGATCCACCTTGAAAGTTAAGGTATGAAGATTATTTTATTTATTTCAACTATTTCTGAATTATGGCCAGTTTAATTTTGTGGCTAGGTCGCAAACAACATTCATTCACGATGCAACAAAAATGTAAAAATCAGCCACGATAACTTTTTCTTGGTTTACTCTCTAGATTAGAGTGGGATTGAACCCTGAATGATAAGGCTGGTTGAATCCCTTTATCGAAGATGTTACACGGGCCTTCTGCCTGTATTGTAAGGTTGATTTCTGTTGCCATAATTAGTGATATAAAAACACATGACAACTCAAACACATACTCAAAAGGCAAAACCTTACAACAGTTCCACCCCAACCACACTGGCATTGGTGGTTAAAAAATATTCAGCAAAAAATACAATAAAAAAATATATATTCCACTCTCCTACACCTTTTATGCAAATGAGGCAATCATGTCATTGTCAACAACTTCTAATAACTTTTGGGGCAGCCAATAGCTACTTTCCATGCTGAGGAGTTGGTGGAAGGAGGTGGAGAAGCTACAGCCCCATCTAGAGGAAATGTTTTTGTTTTTTGGCGGTGGGGCAGTTATTGGCCATTTATCATTATCGAGGTGAACTGGTCAATATATCATGATATTGGTTTGAGGCCATATTGCCCAGCCCTACTCTAGATGATACGTTAAAATTTCTAGGCCGATCAGGTTTGATCCTGAAGGGCCAGATAGGTTTTGGCTTTAGCGAGTTTTGCTGTAACAAAGAGCTTTTCTTTGCAGAAGTGGGCGTGGCCTATAAAACCTGATCCAGAATTTTCTAAGGATTACCCACATGATTCTTTTATGTGTGGGACTTATGGTTTGGGAGTTAAAATCCAAAACACGTTGACCATCATAATAGTGCCACCTACTGGCCAAATTTAGTATGTTTTTTTCAAAGCTTAGGGTGGGCGATTAGGAATATGATTTTCCAACAAAATGTTTTGATTACACAGAGTTCAAATGTTAGATAGCATATAAGCCACGTTTATGTCATTATCGTATTCAAAGTATGGGCTCATGGTTTGGTTTTCAACATCTGTACCAAGTTTGGTGTAAATCCATCAAGGCGTAATGCAGATATAAACTTTTAGACTCTATAGCACCCCCTATCACCAAAACTATATAAAACTCAATAAAAGTGACAATGTCTTGTCCCCATTAGCCTTTATTCTTGTGTAATCATGAACTACACTGCTCAAAAAAATAAAGGGAACACTTAAACTACACAATGTAAGTCCAAGTCAGTCATACCTCTGTGAAATCTAACTGTCCAATTAGGAAGCAATACTGATTGACAATCAATTTCACATGCTGTTGTGCAAATATAATAGACAACCGGTGGAAATTATAGGCAATTAGCAAGACACCCCAAATAAAGGAGTGGTTCTGCAGATGATGACCACAGACCACTTCTCAGTTCCCATGCTTTCTGGCTGATGTTTTGGTCACTTTTGAATGCTGGTGGTGTTTTCACTCTAGTGGTAGCATGAGACGGAGTCTACCAGGAGACAGGCCAGTACATCAGGAGACGTGGAGGAGGCTGTAGGAGGGCAACAACCCAGCAGCAGGACTGCTACCTCTGCCTTTGTGCAAGGAGGAACAGGAGGAGCACTGCCAGAGTCCTGCAAAATGACCTCCAGCAGGCCACAAATGTCCATGTGTCTGCTCAAACGGTCAGAAACGGACTCCATGAGGGTGGTATGAGGGCCTGACGTCCACAGGTGGGGTTTGTCCTTACAGCCCAACACCGTGCAGGACGTTTGGCATTTGCCAGAGAACACCAAAATTGGCAAATTTGCCACAGCCACCCTGTGCTCTTCACAGCTGAAAAGGTTCACTCTGAGCACATGTGACAGACTTGACATAGTCTGGAAATGGAGTGGAGAATGTTCTGCTAGCTGCAACATCCTCCAGCATGACCGGTTTGGCAGTGGGTCAGTAATGGTGTGGGGTGGCATTTCTTTGGGGGGCCACACAGCCCTCCATGCGCTCGCCAAAGGTAGTCTGACTGCCATTTGGTACCGAGATGAGATCCTTAGACCCCTTGTGAGACCATATGCTGGTGTGGTTGACCCTGGGTTCCTCCTAATGCAAGAAGATGCTAGACCTCATATGGCTGGAGTGAGTCAGCAGTTCCTGCAAGAGGCATTGATGCTATGGACTGGTGGGCCCGTTCCCAAGACCTGAATCCAATTGAGCACATCTGGGACATCATGTCTCGCTCCATCCTTCCACGCCACATTGCACCACAGTCTGTCCAGGAGTTGGAGGATGCTTTAGTCCAGGTCTGGGAGGACATCCTCAGGAGACCATCCGCCACCTCATCAGGAGCATGCCCAGGCGTTGTAGGGAGGTCATACAGGCACGTGGAGGCCACACAAACTACAAAGTCTCATTTTGACTTGTTTTAAGGACATTACATCAAAGTTGGATCAGCCTGTAGTGTTTTTCCACTTAAATTTTGTAGATGCAGAATCATTGAAGGATTGGTTAGGGAGTCATTAGCCTAAACGCATTGTACTTTGCAATAGCGCCCCCTAGGAATTCAAAAGTATGATTTTTATTTTTTCATTTTTTACTAAGTAGCGATAGTGTTTTTCTACCAAACTGCCTTATCAGATTTTTTCCAGCATTTTTTTTGGGTTCTTCTGGCCACTGCGTTTTATCGGAGAAGAAGAATCAATTTTGAAAAATCTGTATAATGACAAAAGGGTTCCCTGCTCCACTGCTGCCCACTCCGCTGGCTTGGAACCCTAAAAAAGAGAAATAAAAAATGTAAAACAAGTAAACAATGGTACAGTTTTTTACATTCTTTAACCCATTTATAAGCATAAAGAGATGTCCAAATAGTAATCAAATAAACTACAGCTTAAACATTACACAGATGTACCAAACATTAATTAGATGGGTTAATTTACAGGCGATGAGTGGGAAAGGGCTCAGCAATTATGCCTTCAACTCACACTGAGCAAGTATTCAGAAAAGACTAGATACATTTATGAGAGTTATGGTTAAATGTAATTATGCTCAAAACAAACAAATGAAAAAAGATATACCCCTAAACTGCATGCAATTGAAACGGAACAGTTCAAAGTTAGCTTACAAACTTCATGTAATTAGCATAGTAATTACCACGAAACATTCTCCGTACTAGGAATGTTACATTTCACAGAAACAAGAAATAACAGCACCAAAATACAATTTGGGGGATTACTTGCATTGATCAATAACACACATCTCAAAACTGGTTTGAAGCCGCCACACCATCAATCACCTTGTTATTTGCCATGTTTTAATCTCCATTCCTTCCCACCTATAGGTGGGAAGGAATGGAGATACACACTAAAGAAATGGAACATTGGAACTAATAAGCTCTGTGTGTGCTGAAAGAGATAATCCTCGTCTGTGTCACGTCATATATATACCCCAGGGAAGCAGAAAGTCATAGCTTTCCAATGAGCGGTTCCTAAAACTCCGATCAACTTTTAAAAGCAAAGTGTAAATTAAAAAAAGGTTCAGTTCTATTTATTTTTATGCTACAATGAAAGATACTTCTTTTACAGCTTTGACACATCTTCAGCAGGGTTTAATACAGCTGTCTGGGCATGTACGGGCCAACTGTTTGCTGATATTGCATGAAGGATGACTTGTGTGTACTGTACACACACTGAAATTTCCTAGTATCCTATGTAGTCATTTCCTTCAAACGTCAGTCAAATTCCCCTTTCAGAAGTCATTGGCACACCCTGCTTTTCATGAATAAATGAGTTATTGCTTAAGATAACATGTTTTGAAACTTCTTTCCAAGGTTTTATCATTTAAAAAGAAACTAAGCTTTTCAAGGTAGTCTCCAATTAAACTGTTCCTATCTTGTGTTGGTGTTAAATGTTCTGTTCTCATAGTTGGAATTCTTCTAGGCGCCTTGACTTCCTGCCCAAAGCGGTTGCTTTTCTATGAAGTGTAGTATACATAAATTAGAGGTGGGACTCGATTACATTTTTATTTATTTTTTACAATTAATTAGAGACTTTGTAATTAATTAATCTCTAATAATAAAATTGTAAAAGCGCAAAGAAATGTGCCCCTAAAGTACAACTATTTAAATTTGAATGGATTTTGGAGGACAACAATCAAATAAGTGTCACAGACATGAATACTGTAAACTTAAGGTCTTTTAATTTATGAAAAATGCAGTTAAATGCATTTCTATTCATAACAGTAGTAAAAAAAAAAAATCCTTGGCCAAAATTGAACAGACCTAAAACTGAAGTGTCATTTTAAGTATGTTTTCAGAACTTTGTCTTTAAAAAATAAGAGCAAAATAGATTCTTTATTTAGGGTGACCATGTTTTCATTTCCAAAAAAGAGAACACTTGGCTCAGTCCTGCAAACGGACTGGGCCAAGACTTTTGATTTTAACACTTTAAAGCGTGCATTCTGTGTGGTTAGAAAGAATAGTTGGCTAACAAACCTCAAAAAGGCTTTCACAAGTACAAAAATGACTTAGAAAAATCAATAATGATAGAAATAATTTTCTGAATTAGAAAATCTACCAGTAAAAACAATACTTCACTTTTTAACTAGACAAAACTTAATTAAAAATCAGAAATCTTCTGAGAAAAACAGTTTGCCCCCCCTAGTGTCATAAAAGTAGAAAGCAGCAGTCTCAAAAAGACAATAAAAATGTGAATGCTCTGTGTTAAGTTTTCATCTTCATCCTCCTCAGTCAATTTACAGATGAACTTTCACTTTGCACAGGATTATTATAGGCTCTGTGTCCATGTGACTTATGGTATCTGCAACTTTTGTCACACGCAGAAACACAAATGCCAGCTCAATGCACAGTTCACTCCGCCACCCATTTGTTGCGACCGGACAGTATTTCTTTTGTGGTTCGTGCGTAAAAAAACTTGTGCTTTGACTTGTAAACAGTGGCAACATGGCAGGTCGCAACTCGGCCTGGTGTCTGTTCCGTCTATGAACGGATCAGAATCTCGCACTAGGCAGCAGCTTGGGAAGGATGTCAGATGAGAGAAAGGTCTTGTATTGCATGCATCGTACCAGTCAGTTTAAGTCTAGCCCTCTGATAAACGATTAAAACCCAGACATTTTCAGGAATCTAGGAATTCCCCCCGGATGCCCCGGACAGCACGTGAAAAGTGGACATGTCCGGGGAAAATGGGACGGTTGGTCACCCTACTTTGTTAGCCTAGCTATGACATGTGCATCATTGTAATCTGTGTACCAGGAAATCATGCACAGGCAAACGTTCCCCATTGATCAGAATGCAAACACGAGGAAAAAAAGAAAAAAGAATGCAAACACGATTAAATGTGTACATTTTTTTACGTGCTAATTCTTCAGTAACTAATTGCAATTAACGCGTTAAATTCCCACTTCTAACATAAATGTTTCCTCCTACAGGTGCTGCTGACTCTCCCCCCGTCCTCCAGGCAGGACTATTTCCCTCTGCTTTCAGAACCCATGCTTATGCTCGAGCAGCTGTTGATGAATCTGAAGGTGGAGTGGGTAGAGGTGGCGGTGCAAACACTGCGGAGCCTGCTGGTTGGTCAGGAGGCTGGCTTCAGCGCCGATGACATAGACAAGCTTCTGGCGGACTATGCCTGCAAGGCCCTGGACTTCTCCTGTGCCCCCAAAGAGATGTCTCGTTCAGGTTGGTGCTGCAGGTTTGGCTTCTAACCCTGAGTTAAATCACCATTTAAGCAACAAAGTCAGCATCCCCTTATTTTCCAGACTCAGTCATCAACCTTCAGGACGCGCTGATGCAGTGCCCTGCTCAAGAGCTCAGCTCTCAGTCATTCAGTCAAATCGAATCTCCAGCTTCTTCCTCAAGTGAGACAAGTCCACATCCTTAGTAATGATGATCTGGTTTGGTTTTTCAGTTTTCTTCACGTTTTCCCGTTTCATTGCAGACAGCACCCCCACACACATGTCTTCAAACAGCTCGGATAGAGAAAAGGATCGAGGATCAACGGAGCGACATCGGCGCTCATCAGCCAAGTTCCACCCTCCGGATCAGCCCCCGGCCCGCAAGGACTGGGTCCCTGACACCCAGCACGACACGTGCATGGTCTGCCGGCGGGAGAGGTTCACTATGGTAAGTGACCAGAAGAAAATCAGTTTTAGTTTAGACTATAAACTAGGAAGTTCTCAATGTGATCAAACGAATTTGTTTCAAGCATACCACAGATCAGGGGTCGCGTTAACTAAATATTTCCCGTATCTGACCGTTTTAATTTTAGAACGGTCATGGAAAAATCTGAAGGCCGTCAGTCATTTTGACAGATTACAATTCACACCCCTGACCACGCAGAAATTTTCAACTTCACGCACAGAGTAAAGTTAATAAAAGTCAATAAAATAAAGATTCACATGAGAGCATCTGAGCATCATCTTTGACCTGGACCCCGTATTCAATGCATCTCACTAGCTGGAAGCTGACAGCTCGTTGAAGAGTTGTGGAGGCTTTGGAGAGCGACTGTGACCGGTGCCACTGATTAAGACTCGCTCCAAAGACCCCGGTGTTGGGCCAACCACCAGTGCAGAAGCGGTGCATGCTGTGGGATTTCCTCCTGCTGAAGCGATGGCTTGTAAGTCAGGAATCAGCCTGTTTAGAGAGTCTTTCCAACTTCTGATCACTTCAAATGGAGAAATGCTCCCTGACTTAAAAACTTTGGTCTCCAGCGCGGCTTTAAATCAAATCAAATCACACTTTATTTATAAAGTGCTTTTCATACAAGAAGTTGCATCACAAAGTGCTTTACAGATTAAAATGACCCCACATAAAACCACCTTCCGTTCCCTCCCCCACAGATTTAAAAGCATGGTCACAGTTATACCCCCCTCCCCCCAACCCAACTCCCATGCACACACACAGTTAAAAGAAAAGGTAAAAAAGGACATTGGGCCGAGTGTAGATGAACCATGCAAGGAAACGCCATCAGAGGAGCCATCTGCCCCGGCAGCAGTAGACTAACAGCAGCAGCCGAGGCACCGACACAGGGCACCCAGTAGAGGGGAGGCCAACCCCCACCTCCACCCAAGCTCCACCTGGAGAGCACCCAGGCAGCCACAGCCGACCACCGCTCTCGGGGCAGAGGGCTCCCACAGAGGAAACACTGGAACGGGGATTAAGATAAATTAAAGTATAAAAATAAACAGTAAATTAAGCCTCCAGAACAACATCTAAACCCTCATGAGAACTCATCTGTCGGAGGCTAAAGCCCAAAAGCTCATGACAAAAACATCTGCAGCACTCACACTATTTGATTATACACAAATGGGTGTGCTATTCAGTTCCATGCGGAGCAGAAGAAAGGTGTGAGACTGCGCGTTCAGGCCACAGTGGGTGAACTGTTAAATGAATAAATTAAAATGAATAAAAACACATAAATATTAAATATATTATCATTTTAAAAATGTATGTATAAACATGCATTGACAGGATTTTTTTCTTTTTGACCCAGTCAGTCAAAATGACGGACAACAAAAAGATCTTGCGCGATCTCTGCCACAGATAGAAAAGATGTTTGACTTAACCCATTTTATTAAATGACAACTAAATAACATATTTTTCACAATATTGCTTTTATTTATTATTTAAATGTTGCTTTTTTTCTCGATGCCTTGTGTAAATCCTCCAGTGAAGCCCCTCAAAGGAAAGCTTTCTGGAACTTGAAGGATTTACTTGAACGTTACGTGTGTCTCTCTCCCTGTTTGTCTTCAGTTCAACAGACGCCATCACTGTCGGAGATGTGGCCGCCTGGTGTGCAGCGCGTGTTCGGAGCGGAAGATGCTGGTTGACGGACGTCCGGGAGAGGAAGTTAGAGTCTGTGACCAGTGTTACGTTCACTTTCACCCAGAGTAGGTTCCTTTTTATGCAGTGGAATTATTTATTTTAAAAGTTTTAGTAGCGATGTCATCTTTTCAAAAATTTTAAGCCTTTTTATATTTCTTTTATTTTAAGACATATTTATTGATAAGTGTGTATACAAAGTGCCTTGTAAAGTCCAAACTTTCAACAGATAAGACACAAAAACTCACTGAGCTAATGGAAGACATCAGGACCTGGAAACTGATTTAAAGTCACTTTTTCCAAATCTACTTCTTTTTTTTTCTTTTCTTTTTTGCAGTTCTGAAGATGAATCTGATTCCGCTGAGGGTAAGTTGATCTTCTGAACCATTAGTTTTCTAATGCTCGCTTGCAGGTCTCTGTTTGATGAGCAGCCGTCCGTACCTCTGTCTCCCTGCAGTTATTGGGAGCCCTGTCGTCTCCCAGGAACCTCTGGATGGGATGCTGCGTCTGCCTGAAGTTGTCCATCGACAGTTCAGGCTGAGCACAAACCCCGCTGAGAACCAGCTGCGGCGGAGCGAGTTCTACTATGAACAGGTCTGAGCTTGCACATCTAAATTTACAACCACCATCTTTGGGATTTAAGGTGCCTATTTGGGAAGTGCAGGGACAAGTTTTGCATGGCTTTCCACATTTTGAAATGAAAAAACCTGAAATGCTTGATGTGCAGTTGTATTCACCCTCCAGCATCTTTTTTTACTTTTCTCTTTTACTCGATTTATAAAATGCAGACACTTGCTCATCACTATTTATGTTATTTACATTATTTTCTCAAGAGGATCTCAAAACAACAAACTTCGATGTTTGTGACCCCAACTTTGGGAACTGCTGATCTCAGCCATTTTATTGTAGCTCTGGTTCTATCCTGAGGGTTCGTTTGTCCTGCTGGAAGGTGAACCTCCATTTTAGTTTCAATCCTTTTGCTGCCTCCCAAAAATGCCTTGGTTTTATCTCCATCCATCTTCCCATCAGCTTCCTTGTCCCCCTGAACAAAAGCATCCCCACAGCATAATGCTGTCACCACCATGTCTTACAGTGGGAGAGCTACTTTTCCATTGTTTTCCATATAGGTCAGACCATTTCCTTTTTGCCTTTCTAACCAGAGCACCTCATGTTAGCTGTGTTCCCTACAGCGGCTTTCTTCAGGCCAGATTTGTGGAGTGTGTGACTAATCCCTATCCTATTGACAAATTCTTCTACCTGAGGTGTGGATCTCCACAGCTGAGTTACCATGAATCTCTTGGCAGCTTCTCTGATTAATGGTCTACTTACCTGGTTGGTCAGTTTGGGTGGATGACCATGTTTTGGTAGGTTTGCTTTTGAGGCACACTATTCCCGCTTTTAGATGACTGATGAACCAGAGCTACATGAGATGTTCAAAGTTGGGATTTTGTTTTATAACCCAACCCTGCTTTAAACTTCCCTACAACTCATGCCTGATCTTTTCTGGTGTGTTCCTCGGTTTTCATGATGCTGCTTTTGCACTAATGTTCTCTAGCAATTCACTTCTAAAGGCATTTGGTTCTATTTATTTTGAGTGAGGCATGTCAGAGTAAAGGGGGCTGATTAAAAGTGGATGCCACATTCCATTTTTTTATTTTTATTTGTAAAGAAATGCATTTTTTTTCTATATATGAAATCCATATAAAATACATTAAAGTTTGTAGTTGTGAGTGAAAATATTCATTCTCTATGCAACTTCACTTTGTGCTTTTCCGTCTAACTTTAGCTGTATTCCCACATTGATCTTGCTAAACGCTTTCTTTAGACAAATTGTCTTAAAGGATGTACGGGTACGTTTGTCCTCCTTAAAGCTGTGATTCTGAACTGTTTGAGTGTCAGCAACCTTATTCAGTAGGGTCAAATCAAACTTCTGTCTTTGCTTACCCCTCTAGGCTCCCAGCTCGCACCTCTGCGTGGCTATTTTGTCTCTGCACAGCGACCAAGCGGCCTGCGGTCACCAGCTCATCAACCACTGCCGCACCCTGTCCCGCAAACTGACCAACCCAGAGGTGGACGCCTGCCTCCTCACCGACATCATGCGGCAGCTGCTTTTCAGGGCCAAGCTGATGTTTGTTAAAGTCGGTCAAAGCCACGATCTCGCTTTATGTGACAGGTAGGACGCAGCCTGCGCTCATTGGGATGTGAGCCATTCTACATTTGTTTGGGTTTTTAGAGACACTTAGATGTGTGGGCAAGATGAAAGTTTGAGAACATTGTAAAACAGCAACTTTTACCCTTAATTTAAAGCATTATAATAGAATTTCCATATTAACAAACATTTCATTTTATTTTACGAGCAGTTGAAGCTGAGAAAAGCTTCATAGATCTGAAGAGGAAAAGAAAAATGTTTCTTTTGAAGAGGCTCAGAAATGAGTCAACATTGGAGTTTTTACAAAGCTGTGTCTCATCACATGAGTCACTGCAACCAGACCGCAAATCTTTGAATCCCCGGATGTCGTAAAGTATCTCTTTTTTTCTTTAACTATAGTGTTTCACCTCACTGAATCCTTAAAGGAAGTACAGCACAGGTCAGAATTATACCCGTTTCTTGTACAGTGACTTCTTGAGACTGTTATGCAACAGAGAGGCTTCAGTCAAAGGCTTCTTCAGAATCGGGGTAACACAGACTGCTACAGGAGATCATTCCTGTTTACAACCATCAGCATCTACAACTCTTTTGCTACGTTCACATTTCAGCTCTTAATGCTCAATTCAGATTCCAAAATTCCAATTTTCCTCTATTTTTGTGTGTGAACGGCCCCAAAATGGAGAAGACAAAATGCCACATACAATGCACTCTGTTTACGGGAGTGAAAATGGCAGCTACAGCTGTTAGTATTTGTGCAGTAGTTTGTAAATTGCAGCACAGTCAAAACTGACAATTTGCACTAATAAAGTCCAAAACCCCACTTTCTGTCTAGTGGCTGGCTCTGTCTCCATCTCCGCCATGTTTGTTCAAGCATTTGCCTCCTCCTGCGCAGATTAGTCATGCCTGTCTCGTGTCGGTGAAATGTGAAATCACCAGACTCCAGTCGCTTTCAAAAACATCAGATATGTATCGGATATGAAAGTGATCTGGGTCTGATTTGAAAAAATCAGGTTTGTGCTGTTCAGACTGACATAATTGAAATGCGCACCCATTTGTGCGTAATCCTATAGTGGGATTGTTGCAGAGGTTGTCATGAGGTTTTGGATTTCTGCCATGGACGGATTACTTTTCATGGGGGTTTAAATGTTCTGGAAGCTGAATCCGCGCTCCACTGCCACACTGGAGACTGGAATTACAAGCACCACCTCAGCCAAAGTTTTCAAATGAGGCAACATTTCTCCAGTTGAAGTAATCAGAAGTCGGAAAGACTCTCCGAACGAGTTGTTTCCTGATCTGCAACTTATCGCTTCAGCGGGAGGAAATCCCGCAGGTTGTTGGCACGACACCTGGCACTTGGGAGCGACGAGCTCCAAAACCTCAGTAACACAAGATGCAATGAGTACATCTACCGGGTCTGAGATGACGCTCCGATCATGGGAATCTTTTTTGATTCCTTTACTTACCTTTATTCTATGCGTGAAGTTAAAAATATCTGCGCATTCGCACAAAGTGGTCAGAGGTGTGAATACTAATCTGTCAAAATGACAGATTACCTTTGGATGTTTCCATCACCCTTTTTTTTTCCTTTTTTTTTTTTTACTGTCAAATATGGAAAATATTCGGTTGGCCTGCATGTATAATTTTGATCCAGTGTGCATTAGCAATAATTAACAATACATTCAAACTTAATCATTGTTTTTGTCACTGAAGTTGTACTCCTCCATCCAATGAGTTACTATTACGTCGATGACTGTATGTTAAATCCTGACCGTCGCTGTGTGTCTCTGAAAGTCTGTTTCATTGTTTTTGCTTCTTCTTTGTTCTTCATGTCCACAGCTACATCAGCAAAGTAGACGTGTTGAAGATTCTGGTGATGGCCAATTACAAATATATTCCTTCTCTGGATGAGATCCTGGAGTCGACTGCTGTCGCACGTCTGCGCAATAAGCTGCTGGAGGTGGAACACTACCAGCTAGCGGTGGAGGTGGGGCTTTTTGGGATTCATTGATTTGACTTGGACTTTTCATTTTTGAAGAGCGTTTGTGAAACATGAGCACCTTAGCTGATGATGATGATGCCTCCGGTTTTTCGGCTGCGTTGCTAGGTGTCAACAAAGAGCGGCCTCGACCCCGGTGGCGTGTGGCAAGCGTGGGCTGTGGCGTCTCTAAAGGCGGGAAACCTTTCAGGGGCGAGGGAGAAGTTTTCCCGCTGCCTGAAGCCCCCGGTGGACCGAAACCAGCTCAATCTGGGTCCCCCTTTGTTGCAGGAGGTTGTCCATCACCTTGAGACCACTGTACGGCCCACTTTCGCCCCGGTGAGAAGCACTCTGGCTCTGACCGTGAGAGTTACACTTTTAGAAATCCTCATTCCTACGATTTTTGTACATTCGCTCTATATTTTTTAAATGCAATTTGGATCAATCTATGACAAGCTGTTTTTTTGTGCACTTGTTAAACTGCGACCTCCTGTCTCCTTCTGCAGTCTTACGGTGAAGACATTTTGGCTTCGCTTCGAGAGCTGGAGGACGCTCTAAACGAGGTCAGTCCGGCAGAGCGACAAGAGGTGCCGACCCAGAACAGCTACCTCTTCCAGGAATCACTCTATTATTTGAAGACATATGGCCCCCACCTGGCTGTCATCAGCTTCTATATGCGCCACAACTGTGATGAGGAGGCCCTGATGTATCTCCTAAACAAGGTGAGGCCCTTCGTTTATGGATTGTCCTCGGTTTGATTTGCTCCGCAGAATTGAGTTGCAGATGTTTGTTTGACTCAGGAGTGTCCCGAGGAGGTGTTTCTGGAGGGGGTGTTGCAGCCCTGTCTGGAACGAGGGCATCTCAGCAAGCTGCAGGGCATCATGGTAAAACTGGACGCCAGCTTAGACTCGTGGAGCCGCTACCTGATCGCTTCGTGCCAGTTCCTGCAGCGAAAGAGATACTATCACTGTTTGTACCAGCTGCAGCAGTTTATGATGGTAAGATCTGGTTTGCTTTTTGCTTTTTTTGGCCAAAGATTTGTTGTTTCTAAAGGTAATTTGTTGAATTAGTTTTTAAACTTTAGTTTAAACCCATATTCACAGTGGGCATGTTTATGACTTCATCTCTCAGTACTTCATAAGAATCATTTCAATTTGCAGTATTTAACTACAAAATATTGTATTTGTATATTGTAATAAACCTTGCTTTTTAAGGAGATTTTCAAGAAAAGACAAGGAATTAAGCTTTCCCTAAAAAGAAAAAGAAATCTTTATTAACACTTCATCTTAGACAACACACAGACCGTGGTCCTGTTCGGACATATACATGACATGACAAAATCTCACATATAAGCAGTTTGGTCTGGTCTATCTAGTGCACTTTTGTGCTGATGTGCTGACAAGAATGTAAAGGAAATATTAAATACAGAGAGAGATCAAATATGATGACATCTGTAATTTACCTGAACCTGAACGTGTCCTGCACCACAGCACCGTGCTCTCTACAGGAGCAGGGGGATGAATTAGCGATGTGCATCTCAGAACGGGTTGCAAATGGCGTTGCCGGTGGTAAACGATATGTTATTTTCATCATGAAAAGAATCCCCAAGCCGTTGGGGTGGCTTTCAGAAAAAAAAAATCTGTCATTTCAGAGTTTCTGATTCGGGGGGGGGGGCAAACAACAATCATGCCTAGGGCACCAAAAACACTGGGGCCAGCTCTGCGTAACCCACATCCCTAGGGGGCACTGCAACCCACACAACACTGCACACACGGTCAGAGCACGACCATAAACCAATTCCATCACTCTACACAGCAGAACCCCCCCAGTCTCTACTTTCTTCACATCTCTCTGTAGCCGCAGGTAAAAATCATACCACAGACATAGGAGTAAATAGTATAAAGTATTACAAAGCACTTTACTCCTCCCAAAGTTCGAGACCCTCCCCCGGGGGTCTAAGCTTTGGTGCTGATACGTTGCGGTCTCAGTTTAGTTCAGAATAGCGAAGCCCGCTGAATAAGCCCGATGAGATTCTCCACAGGCAGCAGGAGGATCTCATCAAGCTTGACAACAGAAAACGGCAGCCCCTGGCCATCACCACAGGATGAGAAACATCCCCAAAGCATAATGCCTGATCCGCCATGCTTTAGTGTACTTTGGCTTAGATTCAGTGCTAGAAGGTTGTCTGACAAACTGCCTCTGTTACCTAAACCTAAAAAAGAACTATGCTGCCTACATCAGCCTCTCTCTTTGACAAATTGTATTTATCCTACAATGAGACTTTGTGTGGACTTCTTGCTGATTGCTTGGCTTCCCATAGGCTTCTTCTAATTGTGGGTCTACTCACAGTTAACAAAGGCCCGTTTTGATCACCCTGGAGATGCCATTTTGGCTATTTTCTGATGAATTTACAGAATTCTAGCTAATATTAGCTGAACAGCCTTCTGTTTTATGCACTTCTTTATGTCTCCTCCCCTCTAATCAATGGTTTTCATCTAAAAGCACTAAGCAACGTCTGGAACGACCCGGATTAACAATAGCAGACATGTCCAACTTCTGCTGCATCTACTAGTAAATTATTTGTCATGTAGAAAAACAGTTGATTTCTATCATAAACGGGGATGAGTCTGGTTGGTGCTGTTGGTATTTTAACCACAACTTTTATCTTATCAATTCAATAAAAAAAATTTGTTCTATTTCTGTTTTTATTCATCCTGTACAGAAACAATTGCACCACATAATTTCGTTGTACTAGTCTCATTGATGCAATGACATTAAGGATTTAAAGGATACTTCTACAAGGCACTGTCGGCTGTGCACAAGTCTTTGCTTATGCATTCTAATTTGAAAAATCTTCAAATTTATTTGAATCCTACCTGGATTTGAACTATTCTGGTCATTTTCAAAATGCTGGTTTTTTTGATATCAGCTTTATTTTTTTGACATGAAAGGAGATTTTATTTTTACGCATTTCAGTCTAGGGTAAACTGTGTAACACATTTAGATTCTATTGTTGTGATCTTCGTGAAAAGTATTTTTTAATATATTTTTTTCCTGCCCAGGACCATGTCCGCGCCGCAATGACCTGCATACGATTCTTCACACATGGCGCCACCTCCTACCGACAGCTGGGAGAGCAGCAGGTATTTCTGGCTTGTTTTTTTTTTTGTTTTTTTAGTTAAACCCGTCACTCACTATTCAGTGGACTTTGTACAGCGCTGGTTGGTCAGAGCCAAAGAGCACCTGAAGACATACCTGCAGGAGCAGCAAGGTCGAGGTGCAGGGAGGAGAAAACCATCCGTCGGTTCTTTCAGGAAGACTATGTCATCCGGTGATGTGTCCAGGTTATTCAATAAACACCTCTTATCAATGATATCATTGCAGTTTAAAATGGGTTTTGTATACTAAGCATTTTTCCTTCAGATTTCTTGAACGTTTTGTTCTGAAGCGCAGATGTATCTGTTGAACTTTCCATAGGCACATGAATACAATCGAACTCCAGCTGGAGGTGACTCGCTTCCTGCACCGCTGTGAGACGGCGACGTCCTCCGGTGCCCCGCAGGCCAGCAGTCCGCCCTCCAAGTTGTCTGAATCCAGTTCACTACCAACGCTGTTTGGGGGAAGCCCCATAAAGGTTGAGGTTGCCTGCAAGGTAAAACTGGATGTGGCTGACACATCTTCTGAGTCTAATAATCCATTTTACAATCGGGAGGGGGGGGGGGGGGGGGGGTATTAAAGGAGTCATAACCTAGTATTATCTTGGATACCCATGCTCTATTATGGTCTTTCAGGCCCTTCTAAAAAAGAAAAGTTGAAAAAAATAAACACAGAGCTCCTCTGACCCTTATTTATGAAGGCATTATTGTCTCGTGAGATCTGATGCGATACTTTGGCTGTCGTGGACGAGCATTGTAATAATGCAAATGAGGGGCGCGTTGATTGGTGGCAGGAAGGAGGGGGGTTGACAGCGGTGTCAGGTAACGCTTTTCAGCATAACTAACCCATATCTACTCCTGCTAGCATACAACAGCCACATTAGCAGTTAGCTGCTGTTTGTTACACACAGCAGAGCAATAAAAACACAGCCTTAACGTTTCAATTGCAGGCAAGTCTCTGATTGTTGGAATGGCCCCTATTTCCAAACGGAGCTTCGATGCCAACTTCGCCTGATATTGTCCCAAATTCCTAAAGGATTCCGGCGTAAAAAAAATAGAAAAAATATTTCCATGTTGATTCTGGCAGTCAACAACAGAGCAACTCACGTGTGCACTACGTTTCTGGCAGAAATGGTTTTAGCTGATTAAAATAAAAGGCTGACACGAATATGTCTTCTTCATGCATCATTGCGTGAAGAAACTTTCTGCATCTTTCACGGTGGAGTTCGTACTTCGAATCGGTGATGTGTCGGTCGTGAACGAACTGGCTCTACGAGCTAAGTCTTTGAAGTGAACGATGGGAGCCGGCTCGTCAATGAGAAACGTTTTTTTTAGCTTTTCACCACCCCCTCCCCCCGCTTGTTTTGGTACATTTGGTAGACATCGTTTTGCATTAATTTTGGTAATAAATACACTTTAAGCAACAGAAAATCTGAGGAGCATAAAGAGCTTCTTTGGTTGGTGCTGGACTCTTTGCTGGATGGACTCTTCTGATTCCACAACTTTGACTTCAACCAAGTCAGGAAATGCTGCTACCCCGTTTGCCTCCCCCTCCCACTTGTCTGTTTCCAAAAGTCAGGTGAAGAGGCAGCTGGAGAAACTGAACTGGAACAAGGCTGCAGTTCCAGATGGTGTCAGCCCCAGAGTCCTGAAGGCCTGTGCAGAGCAGCTCTGTGGGATTCTGCAGCACCTCTTCAACCATAGCCTAACTCAGGAGAAGGTTCCAGTGTTGTGGAAGACATCCTGCCTTGTTCCAGAACCCAAAAGAACTCACCCATCAGTCATCAATGACTATAGACCCGTTGCCCTGACATCCCACATCATGAAGGTCCTGGAGAGACTCCTGTTGGCACCCCTGAGTAAGCAAACAAGAACGTATCAGGACCCACTGCAGTTTTCTTATCGCTGTGGAGTTGGAGTTGAAGATGCTATCATCCACCTGCTTCAACCAACCCACTGTCACCTGGACAAAGCAGGCAGTACTGTTAGGATCATGTTCTTTGATTTCTCCAGTGCATTTAACACAATTCAGCCTGATTTACTTTGTCACAAACTCCTGAAGACACAGGTGGAGCCCTCAACAATCACCTGGATCAATGACTACCTGACCAACAGACCACAATTTGTGAGACTGAAGAATTGTGTGTCAAACCAGGTGGTCAGCAGCACAGGAGCACCACAGGGGACCGTACTCTCACCATTCCTTTTCACTCTGTACACCTCAGACTTCCAGTACAAATCAAAGACCTGTCAT
This sequence comes from Valencia hispanica, assembly GCA_963556495.2. Taxonomy (NCBI): domain Eukaryota; kingdom Metazoa; phylum Chordata; class Actinopteri; order Cyprinodontiformes; family Valenciidae; genus Valencia; species Valencia hispanica. The sequence goes on from OY747720.1 coordinate 33,144,012, forward strand.
CTGCAGAAATACTCAGATGACTCTGCAATTGTTGGGTGTATCAGAGATGGACAAGAAGCTGAATACAGAGAGCTGGTGGACCGCTTTGTGACATGGTGTGGAAACAATCGTCTTACTTTGAATGTGAACAAAACAAAGGAGATCATTGTAGATTTCAGAAGAAACAGGGATAAGTCAAACACTGTTTCCATCATGGGAGAAGAAGTGGAGGTGGTTGAGGAGTATAAATACCTCGAAGTTCACCTTTACAACAGACTGGACTGGAGGCGCAACAGTGAAACCGTCTACAAGAAGGGACAGAGCAGACTGTACTTCTTGAGGAAGCTTAGGTCCTTCAAGGTTTGCAGCAAGATGCTGCAGATATTCTACAAGTCTGTTGTGGAGAGTGTGATCTCTTCAGCCGTCATCTGTTGGGGTAGCAGCATCTGAGCCAGGGACTTAAAAAGGCTAAACAACCTGATAAAGAAGGCTGGTTCTGTTCTTGGGACAACTGTGGAAAATCTGGAGATGATAATGCAAAGAAGGATTCTTCATAAAATCAAAAAAATTATGGACAACCCTGAGCATCCTCTTCATGAGACAGTCATACAACAACAGAGCGTCTTCAGTCGGAGGCTTCTTCAGTTTCGCTGCAACACAGACTGCTACAGGAAATCATTCCTGCCCACAGCCATCATCATCTATAACAACTCCTTAAAGAAATAATTATATGAGCTATACCAACAATTAATTTCCCTCTGGGATCAATAAAGTATTTTTGAATGTGAATTTGAATTTGAGCCAGCTCTTTATGGTGAGCAAAGCCAAAAGAACTGGCTCTCCAAAAAGAGCTGGAATTCCCATCATAAGAATTCAGTAATGGCGGCGCTCGACTGAATATGAGGGGGAGAGGAGCGAGGGGGAGAAGGGAGAGAGGGAGGGCGGGCTTCCTGCAGCATAGGTAGGTCTGTGATGTCTATATATGGTATATCCTGCGCTGACTTGATGTCAAGTCTGCCAGAAATTAAAACCACGTATTTGAGTGCACGTGGGCTGGTTGACGAACTCGGGGGTAAACAAACGCTTCACTTTTAAATATCGGCTTCCCGGGCAGTGTATAATCGTTAGGCAATATTAACATACATTTTTTCTCATGGAAAAGTGAAAATTACAGGTCATGACTCCTTTAATCTCCACAGACACTGGGAAGGGAAGTTTCTTGTATTAAATACATCTTGCAAAATTATTCACACCTTGGCCTTTTTCATCACATCTCACCCTCACACCTTTTGTATTTTATTGGCATTTTATGTGATCATTTAGGTGCATCCCCCTGGAGTCAATACTTTGTAGAAGCAAATTTTGCTGCAAATCTTTTAAGGCATCTGTCCACCAGCTTTGCACATCTAGAGACAGGGGGGGTTGGTGCCCATCTCACACCTATCATAGGACAGACAACCATACACAAACACACACACCTAAGGACAGTTTCGCGACACCAATTACCCTGCCAGTCATGTTTTTAGTCTGTGGGGGGAAGCTAGAGTCCCCGGAGAGAACCCATGTACGCACACGAAGTACATGCTAACTCCTTGCAGGAAAACCCCAGGCTGGTATTCGAACCCAGGACTTTCTTGCTGCTGCTGCGGCACTGTGCTGCCCAATTTTCAACTCTAGCTACCAACAGATTGAGGGCCAGACTTTGACTAGACAATTTTAACTGAACATTCACTCCCTTGCAGCTTTGACGGTAGGATTGTTGTAGTTGTCCTGCTAGCAGATGAATCTCCGCCTCGGTCTCAACTGTTTTGTAATGTCACACTTCTGCAACCCATGGCATTTTACTAAATTTCCTATTTTAGTCTCATCTGACCAGAGCCTTCTTCCATTTGTTTCCTCTAAATGGTAAATGGAAAACTCCAAATGGGGCTTCTTATGGATTTCTTTCATATATAACCTTTTTTATCCTAGTTGAAATATTGACAGATCCTCCCACCTAAACTGTTGCTCCCTGGTTCAGACTCGTAATGGTGCTTTGCTCTTTCCAGTGTCAGACAATAGGTAGAACAATCCTGTGCTCTTTGTTCCTCATGATGATCGGCTTGTAATCGGAGGGTTGTAGGTTCGATTCCAGCTTCTGCCCGTCACATGTTGATGTGCTCCTGGGTAAGGTTAAGTTTTATTTAGTGGTGTCAGAGTAAAAAGGGGACCTAATATAAATGCACACGATGATTATTTAGATTTCATTTGGTAAAGAAAATTGAAATCAGTGAGTCGGTTTTCTTCCACATAACAGTTACTACTTTGTATTATTCTGTCACATAAAATTCCAAAATCCATACATTAAAGTGGAAAAAGTTGAATGTATATGACTATAATAGAACTATAATATCATGTTTTTTTTACTTTGGTTGCAGGTGATGCTTGGAGGAAAAAACATAGAGGAAGGGTTCGGCATTGCTTACAGAGTCATACAGGTATGTGTGTATATATAAGAGCAAAATTAGTAGCTTCAAATCCATCAAGAGCTCATGATTAAGTTTTGATTACAGTTGCACAACAAAAAGAGTAGTGTTTTTAATTTTCATTCAGTGTTCACTTCCTTTCGTTCTCTCCCCGTTCTTGTAGGACTTTCAGCTGGAGGCCCAGGCCGTCTACATCAGGGCTGGCCACCGACTCGTCCGACAGCGGCAGTACGGAGCTGTGAAGCAGCTCCTCAAATGCGTGGGCGAGTCGGGCACCGCCACCAAGAACGACTGCGACGCCCTCATGCTCAGCTGTGTCTCTGCTGCAGACAAGGCACCCGCTGATGTAAGTAGCAGCAAACGAAAGGAGGCTGCAGGACAAACCGTGTGACATGTTGTTCATCTGGACTCGCTGATGTTATCTTCTGCTTTGGTTTAGGCCAAGGAACTGGAAAGCCTCATAATGGAGATAAAGAGCATCGAAACCAAGGTAGACTGATATTGATCCTAGTGATTTTGCCCGTCTTGCATGAGGCAATCATTCATAAATGTCCAATAAAAAAAGGAATATGTAACATTTTAATCACATGCTTATACAATCAAATCTTGTTTTTGCATCCAAAAGACGAGCCAGCGTTTTTGAAACACGTTCGTTTTCCGTTTTTTCTTGTCTGCAGATCAAAGCCTACCTGGTGTGCAGTAAACTGAGGCCAGCGTACCTGCTGGCAGTGAAGCTGGACCCCAGCCGGGCGGGCCCGTTGGTTCAGGACGTCCTGCAAGCAGCCGAAGAAGCGCAGGACTCCGTGATGCAGAACATCTGTCGCCAGTGGCTCTCTGAACACAACAAGTCCACGCCGCAGCGTCAGAGCCGGCCCACCGCGAGGTAAAAGGCAAAGGAAAACTCTGAACCGCACAAGAAGTTCCAGCATGAATTTCCATATTATTGGACACGTAGATGATCCGCACACTCTGTATTTGAAACACAGCAACAGCGCCCTCCCTGCCTGCCTGTTTAAATCTCCCCCAAAATAGAAAACTACTAGCACTGAGACGGCTTTCCACTGGCACCTCGTCTTAACTAACCACAGCCGTTAGAAGTCTACCCCACCGGTCCTTAGCTGCTAGTTTTCACCAGAGACGCGAAGTGTGTTACACAATCTTATCAGACTCTGTTCAAAACCATCAAACTGTGTCAGATGACATGACACCAATTGAGGAAACTCATCTGATTTCAGCTTCGTGCAGAACCACAACCCACATGTTTAGATCTGGTGTAGTGAACGAGTACTTTTCATTTGAAATGGCTGTGGCATTCCCCTGCAACCAAAGAGAACACACGTCTGTGCATCATGTTGACATTCTACAGTAATTCTACTTTTTAAAACCAGTATAAGTGACACTGATTTCCTAACGCTTTACACAAAATCGTAGCATCGTTTCAAGCCCTACTCAAAAGTGTGTGCTAGTAAGTGGGCAAGCGAATAAGAATGACTCGAGGTTCGAAAGGTCTCAAGTCTGTTGACTGTGGAACCTGTGGAAACCCTGTTGTCACTTCAATAGCGTCCCTTCCTGAGTAAAGCTGTGAATCACCACTGTGCTTTATCCCGATTCTGGAAAGACGACATCACTTCTCACCAGTACGGCATTTAAAAACACAGGATGGTACTTGACTGAAACGCACACTGCTTTCTGTTGGTGTGAGTTTGTTTCCTACCTCAGCCTAAAGGGAAAAAAAACTTTCCGAAACTGACTGGAGGTCCTCTGATACACGTTATGTTTTGTTTGTTTGTTTTTTTCTCCTGTTTTAGGTTGTTAATGTTTCGGTTTTCCACTTATGATCTAATGTTCTTTGTCAAAATGTTGCATACCTAACAGAAATAGTGTTGTTGTTGTTCTGTTTCCCTGTTGCTATCACACTGTTGCAATTTACCTGTACAGAACATCCAAGATGGTGCAGGATTTTTGAAACAATGTTTTGGTTAAAGTTTATAAGGAGGTCATGTCTTAGCCGCAGCAGATCACTGTTGTCATCCAGATTAGATGGAGGTTAAAGCTAACAGCTAACCTGGCGGGCGGGTCAGGGGGGCAACAACATCAAAGCAAACTTCTATCATCTTAAAATAACTCTATTCTCAAAAAGGTCATATTGGTTCATCCAGAAATTGTTTCATGAACCTTTAAACTTTTGTCAGGTTTGCATTAGGCCCCTATTTAAACAGTATGTAGAAGTATTGCACCACCCATAATCTTCCTTTGCGAAAAATACACTGATATTGAGGTAAAGTGGTTAAAAGGAGAGTTAAAATGATAAATACATACATGCACACATATATATATATATATATATATATATATATATATATATATATATATATATATATATATATATATATATATATATATATATATATATATATATATATATATATATATTTCCTGTGAAAATAATAATCTACTTCTCTTTAAAAAAAAAAAGCACCCAATGCAGACGTGACAAAAGGTAAAGGTTCCTGAAATGACTTCAGCATAAGCTTTGAAGGTTTTTTTGTATTTTTAAATTGGAGTTCTTTAAAGGGATAGTTCACATTTCTGTAAAATAATCAGTAATGGTTCCCTAGACAGATGTCACATTGCCAGAAGGCTGTAGAACACTAAATAAATAAATCTGTGATGGAAGGCGAGATACAGTCCAACATTAGTGGATTATAAAAAATATCTACATTTTCATATGATGATTTTTAAGTTGTTGCTTTTACTGTCTTAGGTTTGTTGAGGCTGCTAGCTGTATCAATCAGCTTTGTCATATATTAGCGTAGCATCTCAGAAGTTGTTTGGCTGAGAATGGATAGACAAATATCACAACAGCATCTTGTGAAAGGGCAGCCTTCACAGAACCTTACTTTAAAGAATCTGGACTATCCTGGTCTTGGTCCCCCTCGGGTTAGCCATTAGCTTAAGCTTCTGGTACCAACCAATCTGGATTAATGCTAAATCCAGATGCCAAGAAGGTTATATGCTGGGGGTAAGATACTAACTGCTTATAACCTTCTAACAGAACCCCACTTCAAAAGTTCCAAACTATCCCTTTTAAAGGAGATGTAATATGAAATAATTTATAATATTTCAGGGCATTTAAGAATGTTTTGTTTAAATTTCAGATAGGATGCAGGAAGGGATCCACTTTAAGATCAGAAACTCTGTTGCTTATTTTAAGTCAGTTTTTTGGGAGTTTGTTTTTTTTGTCCCTATGGTTGCGGTCTGTGTACTAAATGTATTCATAACATGAGTAAAGGGACAACCCACACAGACGAAGCCACAAAACCTGAATTTATTCCAATTGTCCTGGATCTGCCTTTCCAGGTATGACTTTCAGAGTTACAGTATGGAGATGTTGTTGCCTCTTTACCTTGTATCTGTGCTGCACTAACCAGTTGATCTTCCTGTAGTAATTGTTGATGAACAAATGAAACCCTTTTGAACGACGATACACTCTATCCCTACTTAACTTTGACCGTCGTGTCCCATCACTGCCGCACTTTATACTGAAAATCTTTTGGGACAAATAATGAAATATCTAATCCAGTAACTGCTTTAAAAATGCAGGGAGTAATGATTTTAAAATGTGCTCTTTGTCAGTTGTAAAATAAAATACAAATGATTGATAAATAGAATATTGTTTATGTTCTAGTGTTTGCTTGGTTTTACTCAAATAAGGATTTAAAGTGCCACACATTTCTTGTAAAAAGTTTTAAAACATTAAGCATTGAAAGGATAAAAATAGTTTCAATAATTTCTTTTTAAATTTGTTATCAGACTATGTTTCTATCGAGCATTTCTGCAGGTAAAAACTAACAGATGAAATTAAAATATAACTTAATAGAGCATGGTAAATGGAATGAACCTGTATAGCGCTTTTCCAGTCATACTGACCGCTCAAAGCGATTTATGCTAGAGTCACACTCGCCCATTTGCACTCACAAACACAGGAAGGGAGCACCGGCGTGACAGAAAAAAGCTGGAATCAAACCTGCAAGACGACTACTCTACCCACTGAGCCACAGGCGCCCCATTGGCTTTTCTGCCTTGGCATTGGGGCCTAAGTGGTTCAGGGATGCTGGCACAGGTTAATGCCGTACCTAGGTGGACTGTGTGGGTCTGGCATGGAGGAGTTAATGGTGAGGAGGGGCTGCTGCAGTTGTCGGCATTGAGGTGCGGGCGGGCTGTGGACCTCTGTACCTTTTCTGGCCTGCTGTTGCTGACTGGTGTGGGCAGACTAAGGCCTTTGCTCCAAGTGGAGGCTGCCTCCCCGATAACTCTGGGCCAGCAGGTGGGGTGGAAGTAGGGCTGGGCAATATATTGATTTATTAAATGTTCCATTCACGAAGGTTGAATTCTTTGAACTATGGAAACCCAAGAGGTGCATTGGTGAATTTTTTAATATTCAATATTCCAAGTGATGTCAGCCAGCCCAAGGCCTACTGTCTTGTTTTCAAGCTTGTATTTATTTGGACTTTGAATTCAATTCGGTTTATTTATATAAATAAATAGCCGATTCACAACAGATGTCATCTCAAGGCACTTTACAAAAAACGTCATTTCAATACAATCATACAAACATTCCAATTAGTTTAAAGTTTTAGTTTCCTATTTAAGGAATCCCTGCAGATTGCATTGAGTCATTGAATTCAGGTTGCGTCCTGTTGATGCAGACTTCCAACCACAGCAATCCCTCATACTGAGCAAGCATGTAGCAACGGTGGAGAGGAAAAACTCTCCTTTAAACAGGAAGAAACCTCCAACAGAACCAGGCTCAGTACGAGCGGCCATCTGCCACGACCGTCTGGGGGTTTGAGAAGACAGAGCAGAGACACCGAACAAAAATAACTGATTTAAGAATACTGTCTATATTAAGGAAAGTAAAAAGTTGATAACAGGACACGGAGGATGTTCAGCCACTGAGACAATCATCCCTGTTGACGCCCCCCGTCCAACAGGGCATTGTAGCTAAGTGGGATACCAGACCAGGTGTAGCTTCTATTGAGAGAAAAACACTGAGATAAAACAAAGTTAACAGATGAAATAACAGCAAATAATGCAACTGGAGAGTAGTAGAAGAGAAAAGTAGCACAGTGATTCATGTAAACTCCAAAAAAGGCTCCCCTCTGGTGTCTTTGGGGACCTCTGAGCTGTCCCTAGCCAGAGTTGTGGTGCAAGTTTTGGCTAACTAGCCCCATCCTGTACCTAATTTTTAACACACTAGGGGCTTTGGGGGCTGGGGTGGTGGAGATTTTGCTTCCCAGCAGCAAGCAGTGGGGTCTCGCACATTTTTTTAAAGGCAATTTATACGTACACATCTGCATTCATATAAACATTTCAAATTGTACAGACACAGGCAAACACCATGGGGGACACGGCATGGTCCTCTTTTGTTCCCACCCCTGCGTTGGTGCTGGTTTGGTGGGAACTGGAGGTGTGAGGATGGTTGGAGAGGCCTTGGTGGGGTCACAGGGTCTCTCTTGCTTGTGCAAACACTGTGTTGCCATGGGTACTGGGTTCTGGGCTTGGCCAGTACGGTGCGGGGTTGTTCAGTGCCCTACATCTTTTTATACATAAACTTTACACACCCACACACACACAAATAAGCCAAATTGTTGAAGGTGCTACCAACAAGATCCTCTTCCAGCAATGTGACCCGTCTGCTTTGATCCAAGATGCAGCCCTGAATCAATAAAGGTAATCATGCAAATAGGATTCTATCTTAAAATATTCTTTTGTAGAGCACAACTGTCCTGGCACATGTAGAAAAACCAGCTTCTCAATACGGTACGCCTGAAACGTAGAGAACGGGACACGTTGAGATTTAAATATCCACACAAGCACCTTCATTGTAATGTTTCAGTTTATTTACATAAAATGTAAACATTCAACTCTTACTATGAATGTCATTTTAGTAAAAGGCATGTTTGACTTGTATAAAACACAGAATGTAAACTCTTGGCCTCTATGCACATGAATGCTGTGACTGAAAAGTTGGGAGATCGTCAAAAACTTTCGCTTCCTGCAGAACAATCTGGGAAGATGCAAAAGGAAATGGGTATGCTCCAGTGGCGTGCCTCTAATTCTGAAAATAAAAGAACAAAACCTAATACATTTATGGCTCACAGTCACTCTTATAAATGTCAGATTATAATCCCTGCTTTTGACATGTTTCTTTTAAAGAAAGTTGGCACAAGAGTTGAACTATTTGACTGCAAATTCTGAAGAAATTAACTATATGAAATTCTATAAATGAAAAAGATGCTGGTCTTTTACCCTGCAGTGACACCTAATTGTATACCACAGCATTACAGGAAAATAAATCAAGTTCTCATTTTTTTTTTTTGCCATATGCTGTATTCGCATTGTGTTATGAAAATAGAGCCCTAAAATATGAACCTCCGATACAGTAGACTGGTTCTAGTCTAATGAGCTGTAGCAGAGCACCGGAATACCAAAGTTATTGTATCTTATTTCACTAAAAACAAAAAAACAAAACTTCACATGGTTATTTCTTATAGAATGTACCAGAAAGAAATGTTTCAAGTACAGAACATCAAAACCAAAATGAAACAAATTAACTGAAAACAGAAGTGTGAGGGACTCCAAGGAAGCCTGAGAAATGTGAGAGTTACAGAGAAGACTCAGTCCCAGTCGATGCCAAGGAGCTCACAGCTGATGTCCCACAGTTTGCTGGCTGTCTCCTCACTTCTCCCCTGAGGAGCAACGAAGGCGGGGGCGCAGTCACTGAAACCAAAGGAGGACCGAACCGTTATTATGTAAGAGCTAATGACTCCATGAGTCACCACTAGTTGCTGCCATCTGTATTCATTGGGACTTTGTGCACGACTTCATACAGACCAGGCGTCTTTAGAGCCACAAGTGTTACATAACCTTTTCAAAGACAACTTATGCTTTTTAATAACTACCTACCATGTTTGCTAACATGGGTGCGCACATTTAGTAAACATCTCATGCTTTGATCATCAACCGTCTTATTTTTGCTGAGAAGGAAAGAACTGGCTGTGGGAGAGGACCCCAGGAGGCGGAGGAATCCATCAGGCGGCTGGAAGCAAGGGAGTTAACTTTGAAGCAGCTACCAAGATCTCTAAAACTCTTATGATTATATACGTTTTTGTGTTAGGATGTATTAGTTTTGACATTTGTGTTGTAGTTTATAGTTTGTTGGTTGAGTTAGTTCTCTAGATTTATTCATTGTTCGTCTTAGTCTCCTCCCCCCTCCCTTCCTCGTTTCTTGTACGCTAGCCTTTGTCTAAATTCCCGTGTTCTTTGTGAGGTCAGTTCTTTAGTTTGTTATCCGTCGTTCGGTTTGTCTTAGTTCACCTGTTCTTTTAGGTCATTTGAGATATTTGCTTTCTGATGGATTCTTGGTATCTATTTTTTGAGAAAAAAAAAATATTTTTTTTTTTAAATACCTTTGTCCCTGTGTCTAACGGCTTGGTCCCTGACATTATTACATAAAAAACTAAACATGTATTAATATTAATTCTACATTAGTACTAAAATAAATGTAAGAAATAGAACACTTTATCTGATAGTTATATATCTGCTATATGCATGTCATTTCATTTTGATTTAGTCTCATTAGGCCTATATATATTTTATTTTTTTAAGTATGAGGACATCAGAAAAAGATCAGAAGAGCAAATTAACTCGTGTATAAACAGTTTTATCCACGAGGCAGCCATATAGGATATAAAACTGGGGACAGCTGGAGAGCTACCAAATTTGAGGGCCGTTTTCCAAGTTGGAATCTGGAAAATTCCGACGGCACCATTATCTCTGACTTACAGACCAGACAAAATTGGTTGTTATGCAATATTTCCAGTCATAGAGCACCTGCAAGCTGGCTACCTGAACAGACAGTCCAACTAATTAACTCAACCAGTGGCGTTTTGTAATTGTTGTGGAAACTATCATTCCTAATACAAGCAAATAAAGTATCTCTCTCCATTCTATAGATTCAAACAGTAAGGGATGTTTACAGATGGAGGTTGTATGGTACAATGTCTGCCTCTGGATACAGAATTTTAGATATTGAACTTGGGCTGTCTCTGGGAATTCCCACTTAATTCCCCGAGGCGTTCTATTTGGATTTCCTACTTGGACCTCGGTTGTTCACAAGTCTGAAACACAATTGGCCCTGACACACAAAACATACCAATTTGCGTCTATGCAATAATTCCAGTTGTGACAAAACAATGGAAGGTCTTAGTATGGAAACTAAAACGGCGCCATTCATCACTCTGGCAAAACTCAAAATTGCTCCGGTGTTTGCGATGAACAATTTACACAAAAACGGATTAAACAAATAGATAAACAATAATATGAATGATTTTAAGCATGTATTCCTACTTTTTAAGATTAACGTTGGAACAAAATCCTTCAACCCCCTGAACGGAATTCCTCCGACACGCCCAGTGCAACCAGTCGTTGGTCACCATGTTGGTCACTAATACTACAGAACACCTGCAGATGGTCTTGGAGTCCATTCACATTCAAATTAGAGCTTTTTAATGAGCCCAAGTGAAACGTGTGCATTATTAGGTTGGGTTTTTTACATTTTTACAGTATTATGATTAAGAAAAACTTGAAGATAAAAGCTGTGGTTATCTGCAGGTTTGATGCACAGCTGAAAAGGCAAGTTTCCTCTATTTTTAGTTTCCCACCAGACGCTGGGAGAAGAAGCTCCATTCTTGAATAATACAGGAGGTGAGAACAAATTACTGAGTGGCTTTTAAAGGATTATGTCCACATTCCCTTTCAGCCGCTTCTCTTTATAGATGCAGAGTTCCTTACCACAATTATTTCCTTTTTTTTTTTACTTTTTAAGTAAACTTTGTCCCCAGTGTGTTCTCGCTCACCTGAAGTGTTTCCCAGAGACTGAGTGGAGCTCCTCGGCCACAGCACAAAATATGCTGGTCTGTGCTCCTTCCTGCGGAGTTTTCAGGAACACCGAGAAGACTGTGAACAGTATCATCATGAGGGTCGAGTGTCTGGTCAGGTCAGAATTCACCGTGCCCGGGTGCACCGAGTTCACCGTCACATTGGTACCTGTGAAAGCAAAACCCAGCTTTAATCGAACCGCAGACATTTTTCCATCTGAGCCTGAAACGGAAAGTTGTTTGGGCTCTATTTATATTATTCTTAACGGGAGTTGAAGATATGTCTCCTTTTGTGAAGGGAAACCTTAATAGCTGTGAATGCTAGCATTTTTGCAATCTTTGTTCTGTTTCAATCATTCCAATTTTACCATATTGAGCTCTTTCATGACATGATGGCAATGACTTAGGCTTATTTGTTATGCTTTCTAAAAAAAATATTTAACTCCTTCAAAGCAGTTTTTACCATGGAAATTTTAGGGCCAATTCTGCTTTTTCCCACCAAAAGCTCAAGATTTTCCCCAACTTTCCTAATTGTCCCTCCGACCAAACCTTTAACATTAAAAGAACACATTATACATCAAAATGGAGGAAAGTTGGTCATATTTCGCAGACTGCGACTTTCACTTAACAGTGGAAGGAATTTGAATCGTTTACCTCAGAAGGAGGAAGATCCTATCAACTTCCCCACTGACCCAGCTGTCAAATTCAGTCGTAGCAAAAACAAAAAGCATCAGGGTTTTTAACTTGACATTATTGCCACTAGGCCAAAGAAATCTAAATGGTATCTTCCTTAAATGCATGTGGACCCTGAATTGCCAAGATCTTTGTCACTCTGCTTATGCAGTACAAGAAATAAAGTATAAAGCCTCAGACACTTTTAATGGAGGCCGGCTCCTGTCCAAGCATATGTCACTGCAGATATTTGGACTTCAACGAGTACTTCTGGGTCAGTGAATGTTTGTTGTTAGGTATTTTAGGGGACACAGAAACCACGAAAATGGATTTGACCTTTTAGGGTTTTTAGTTTAGTTTTGATTGTTTCTTGGTTTGAGGATTTTTCAATGTTTACTTTTAACAACAGATTCAGATGGTCACTCTGTTGTGACATCAGCTTCTTTGGTAGTTTTTTTTTTTTGGCCTCAGTTTCATCTTCTATTGAAAATGTTTCTGTCACACATCTTTAACATTTTTAAAGAAATTGCTATTCTAATATATATTTTTCCAAATTTTATCTTTCTTTCTATATCAGTTCAACTTTTTCAGCACTTCAGCTTATAGCATTCACAGCATTTTTGCAGTAAATGCAACATTCTTTAGTTTCTTTCCTTTTATTAAAACATCTACAATGCACTATTTTATTTTTGTCACTTAGTTCTATTTTTTTTAAACATCCCCCATTCTTTTTTTTCCCCCTATGCCTGCAAAGTTCATCTATCCAGTCTCCCATGTGTTGTTTGTGTACCTTTTAGCCTGCGGGCCAGTTCCCTTGCAAAGAGCACATTTGCAAGTTTGCTCTGGCAGTATGCTAATCCGCTGTTGTAGCTGCCCTGGCTGTGAAGGTCATGGAAACGGATCCAGCCAAAGTTGTGCGCCAGCGACGACACCACCACAATACGGGCCGGGGCGCTGCGCTTAAGTAGTCCGATCAGGAGGTACGTCAGCAGGAAGTGACCTGTGAAAAATGCGAGACCCAAACCAACAGTGTGTGCCGTTTCTCAACCGTTCTCATTTTTATCATTGGTTTGATTCTTAAAGTACTGCTTTTAAGAAATTGCACACAGCTTTTTAAACAAGAATTCCATGACCACTGAAGGTTTTCTGGCAGTAAAAAAACTTTTTACTCAAGTAAGAAATTGTATTATGGAAAAATATTTCTTAAGTATGAGAAAACATTCCTTGTCCAGTTCAGGAGTAGTCTTCAATCCAGCTTCTTGACCAACAAGGAGAACAGCACATACAATAACATTGCATAAGCTGACCTGCCCACCCTAAAGCCTAACCTTCCACTATATAGAATTTGGTAATCAAAGATGATTGTTTTCAGCACATCACAGACCAGGGCCCTAATTTAGAACCCGTACTTACGCACAGATCTGCGCATTTCATGCGTAGGAACAATTTTACTCATTGTGTGGCGTTATCCATCTTGTACTTGTTTGTAGAAATGTTCCAAAATATAAGAACAGCTCTGACCATGCGTACGCACAGCATCTAGTGGTAGAACGGGGGAACTGCATCATTGAAACAGTTTTACTTTGACGGAATATTTATCTCATCAGTTAATCCCCTCCGCCAAGGAGCTCATGTTGGCGTCCGTCTGCCTTTTTAGCAAAATAATTAAAAATTATGGACAGATTTGTTGGTTTTATTGTATTCAGTTTGATATCGAACCATTTTTTCCCTTTATTTCCAACAGGAACCTCTCCACTGTCCCAACCACATTTTTTGCCTCCGTCACTGTGTTCTTTTTTTTAAATTTGTTACCCCTGAACTGAAAGAACCAAACAGCAATCTTCGGGACAAATTCAACTGCTTTAATTTGTTCTAAGAAGTTAAGTATTTCCACAGAAGTGGCTAACAGCACAACAGCAGTGACAAGAAGCAGTGGGACCGCTGATAACAGAGGGCAAAAACTTTCAGTGTTAAAATATATTTGACTTAACTATGACAATTTTCATGAAGTCTGTTCATCATTACTTTTTTTTTTTTTTTTTGCCCCACTTATGTTTCACCTCGATCTCTGTGTCACTGAAATTCCTTTTCCCGCTCTCTTGGCCATTCTTTTCGGGAAGAACGCGAGGATTTAATGCATGCGTCAGAGGATGTGGTGTTGAAGTTGTTCTCACTCACGAAATACGCACACATCTGTGCCCAAGTAGAGTTGCTAAATGAAGGGCCTTGGTGCCTGAGTCCAGCAGGGCTGCATCACGCCACCCTGATGACAGAACACAGGCTCACTGGGCCCGAGTGTCCCGTGGATGTCTATCGTGTTTGTTCAACAGGAACGGCAACATACAGCCACTGATGCAGTCACAAAGACATTGTTCTTCTGACCTAATTATTTCCATATCAAAAGGTTAAGGTTTCCCAACCCTGCTCCTCAAGGCACACTATACCCTGCATGTTTTAGAGACATCTAAAACATGCAGGGCAGTGTGCCTCGAGGAGCAGGGTTGAAAAACACTGTTATTATATCATAACTTAATTAAAGGAAAGATAAATGACTAGAAATGCATCCAGCAGAGTGTTTCCAAACTGAGTTTTTACATGTCTGGCATGACAATACACATTTTGCCTATTTACGATTTCTCAATAAGCAGTCTAATAAAAATCTGTTTTTGGTGTTTACCTGTAATTAAGTGGCTTGCTTTATTTCTGGCTATAAAATGATTAGACATTGATATGTGAACATTTCTTGCGAAGAAATTGTTGTCCCGACATAATTTACAGCCTAACCTTAACTCTTTGGGTTTTTAAAAAGCTTGCCAACATTTCCACGACAGACGAGGGTGAAAAGTTCAGATAAAACCGAGGAACTGCATTCAGTTAAACCTTCCCGTTATCTGCTGAAAGTCTCACTCTCTCTCACAGCCTGAATGACCACAGATGTGTTTTGACACATTGTACAAAACAGCTTCTTCTTGAATAGTTTTCTACACTTCAATAACTTTGAACGCTGAAAACAACTTTCTCTGAATCAACTTCCACACTGAAGAGTATCAGCGGGAGCTTGTAGTGCCTGCATATGGTGCATTCACCAATCAGAAAAAGGTTTACATTTTTGATTTCCCGACCAGCCAATCACCAGTCCGGGTGATTTATGCGTGCATTTCTATAAATGATTTTTGTGATTCCAACACGTTTCTGCTTGGACCTACCTAAATGATTGACTCCAATATGCATCTCAAAGCCGTCTATAGTTTTCGTGTAGGGGCACATCATCACTCCGGCGTTGTTGATAAGTATATGAAGACGGTTGACCTCTGAAGAAAAAACATCATGTTTAAATAACACATTCTAGTTACTTGTGAACTTCGAGGTCGCTGCTTCTGCTCCACTCGCCTCTAAGGAATTTCTGCGCGAAGGCTCGTATGGAGCAGGTGTCTGCCAAATTGAGCTCCCGTACTTCCACTTTGGCTTCCGAGTAGGCGGCTCGTATGCTGGCAGCGGCCTCCTCGCCCTTTTCTACGTCTCGGCACGCCATAATCACCCGAGCGCCTTGGATGTAAGAAAAAAAAAAAAGAAAAGAAATGGAGGTACCCTGAACTACAGCATAGAAAAGAAAGCAATCACATTTAGTCAAAGGCTAAAGAGAAGCAGCTTTCAGTTTCTATGCTGCTCTAATCTGGAACAAACTTCCAGACAACTGCAAAGCTGCTGAAACGCTGACTTGGTGAAACCCATCTGTTTAAAGCTGCCTTTGACTAATGTTTTCGTGTATCATTTGTTTTGTGTGTGCTTCATGCTTTATTGTTGTTTTTACATGTCATATGCTCTCTGTGTGTTTTATGCTTTATTCCTGTTTTTTAATGTATCCCCTAATCATGTAAAGCACCTTGAATAACCTTGTTGTTGAAAGTGTGCTATACAAATAAAATTGCCTTGCCTTGCCTAAAGAGGTATTTTGGAAATGTTACACGGCCATCTACCTAAACCGACAGGCCGAGAAGGAAAGCATTCACCAGAGGAGCAGAATCGTGATCTAGTAGGAGCTTTTTATCCATGCACATGTGTGTTAGAATGGCCCAGTCAAAGATCAGACCTAAATATAACTGAGAACCTATTCACATTCACTCTCCACTCATTCTGATCAATGTGCAAAACAACTGCAGCTATAATTGCTACAGAAGGTGATTTTTACAACAACAACAAAATCAGAAAAAGCAGCCTTGTAGGCTGAATAGACGTTTTGTGCTGGTCTGCGACATCAATTTTTTTTTTTTTTTTTTTTTTTTATACACAAGAGGTTTCTGATTCATTATGTGATGACTGTTGCTGCGCAGTGGTGCCAAATAACTACAACATAATTCTTCCACAGAATGTTGCTACTCCAGCCCACCTCGCACTGCCAGGTCCAGAGCGGTCTCCTTCCCAATCCCCGTGTTGGCCCCGGTGATGAGCGCCGTCTTCCCATCCAGACGAGCTGCGGAGCCGCACATCGCTCCTGCTGCATATCTTCTGTTTGCGCACACAAGACAACTGATGTTAGTTAGACACGATGATGAGGCGGAGCAGCCTCATCCAAAAGCACCGGTCGTGAACCCTAACCTGGTTAGGGTTCGAACATTTGCTTTTTGGTGGGTTAATTATTCATTTGCGAGACTTGGCTGGACCGCGCTTGAGCTTCGGGCTTCGAGTCGTGTGACCCAGCGCCACCGACAGGTCCGCCCCATATAACCAATAGTATGTTGGGAGTGATGCATACAGATATAACTCCTCCCACGCGCAGGCTCCTGATAGGCCAGATAGTAGCACAGACGGAAGACCGCCGGATCGCCTCCGCTCCATCAATCTGTTCCATTGATTTCCACCTCACACATTCCTTCATTGCTGCGCCGTAAACTTAACAGTCGTGGATTTGAGCGTCGCTGGTTAAATTCAAATCCTAAAGAGAAATGAGCTAACGGGGGTCGCGGCAAGCTGTGCAAATGGACAACGCATAGGTAGTAATTAACATCAGTGCAATGCAATATCTGGTCGACCAAAGCATCATCTGCCCCGAGATGTGGATTTATATCACAATGAACGTACTCACCGTATGTGCGGGGCGAATAAAATCACCAGCAGCGTCACCACTCCGAGGCCCGCGATGATTAACAAGACAAACATCACGCCACAGAGCTGTCCCTACCAGAACATGCAACTGATGTGTGTAGGCAGGACAGCTGATGTCAAAGCAGAAAAGAGTGGAAAGCGCAGCGGGGGAGAACCAGGCTCACTGTGCGAACGGGATCATGGGATTGTAGTTTTTAAGGCCAGGCAACCCGTCCTTTTCGTTGAAAAAAAACCAAACATTTTATATGCAAACACTGATTTGGGTTGTTGTATACTGCTACGTGTTTGTTATTTCATTTATTGTTTTATTGATTGCTAGTCGATGTATTATTTTTCTGTGGTTTTCCCCCCATTTCTGTGACCTTGGGATTTAGAAAGGCGCCCTCAAATAACATGTATTTATTGTTAGGCCTACAAGTACTGACTGTTGCTAAGTTATTTAAACAAAACTGCACGAGGAGCTAAATTTTTTTATACCTCTTCTAATCAAATGCTTTTGACAGAAGAAAAAGCATTTGGATTATTTATGCTGAAAATTTTATAACATCTAAATGCATAACTTGACTTCTTTCTATTGATTTAGCTTGTTAAATATCACTGGCTATGAATTATGGACAAATATCTAGGATAAAGTACTACTTCCGATATAAAGTTTATTTATATTCTATTCTGAAAAGAATTATATAATTTTTTTTAAATCATTGCCTTTTATTCTTAATTACTAACAATAGTGTTTTTGACTACTTCCCAACTAACTTCATTTATAAATCTCCAGATTCAGAATGATACAAATAAAAATATATCTCAAAAAATTATGGGTTATTTAGCTAAGGAAAAACAAAAAAAAAATATTCATGCTTGAAAGTTTGAATGTTACGTTTTAAAATTATATTGAAAATTATGTCGTTTATTTCATAATAATAAACAAGAATAAGGAAATACTGTGACGAACATACACCGTTTAAAAAAAACTACACTTTCTCTTTATTTTCATGAAGGTTGCCCGCGGTAATGCCTGATTAAAACAAAAAAAAACTCAGCGCGTTCACAGTAGTATTTAGCAACATTTGATATTGAATTTCCGTTTAAACTACAAACAGCAAAACAGTTTAAATTCAACCACACTCAACACCTACCCACATAGCATTTTGATTTTTGTTGAGAAGTTCAAGGCACTTACGGGTCACGAGGTCCATCATGCGGAAGAGTCTCGAGGTTCTGATTATCACCAAAGCAAAACTAGCAGACTTACCTAGACTTGTGACGCTAACTGCTGTGGTCTTGTTCTAAAAGACAAAGGAGTCTCTGAACAAACAGCAGCTTGCTTCACATTTAAAGTAAAATGTCGTCAGAAGAGTTCGAGAAGCTGCATGAGATGTACAGGTCGCTGTATGACGAGCTGAAGCTAATACCAGAGAGGGCTTTGACGAGCCACGGAGGTAAACACTGAACACCCAGTTAGGAGCATTTCTTTACAGGCTCTCTCTGCTGTGAACGTTGAATTTGTGCTGTCTGTCTCATAAACAGAGGAGAGGAAGAAGCTGGTGAGGACATTTGATGAAAGACAGGGGGAGGCTGAGGAAGTGGTGAGCTACTGTTTGTTTACTTTTTAAACGTGAAAGTCAGTGCGTCAAAAGGCAGTATTTTATAAACAGAAACATGTCTCTTTTTGTCCTTTATGACATGTTACGTTTTCATTTTTTTTTTACAAAAAGCAATTACTTTTATGGGATTTTGTCGCATTACAACCAGCAACTTCATATGAATTTAATGGGATTTTATCTGATAGATCGACACAAAATGGTGCATCATTGTAAAGTAGAAGGAAAGGGAAGAATGGTTGTCAAAATCGTATGCAAAAAAAAAAAAATCTAGGGAAATGCGGCGTTCATTTCTATTCAGTCCATCTGCACCAATGCTTTGTAGAACCCACTTTTGATGTAAGCGGCAGATCTTTTTGGGTTATGTCTCTATATAGTTGGAGAAACACATTTTTTGCCCATTCTTCTTAGCAAGTTGGCTCAAGCTCAATCAGACTGGATGGAGTGTGTTATATAAACTTTTCATGCTTGCCACAGATTTTCAACTGGATTCTGAACTTTGACTGGGCCATTTTAACATTTGGACTCCATAAATAACCTGAATCCCATTCTCACGGCCACTTTTCTTCCAGGATGCCTCTGTATTTAACTTATTGCATCGCAGTCATCCTCAATCGCAAACGACTGCCTGCTTACAATATTTTTTGAGACTGATGTTTCATCCTCTAAGCATTTTGGTTTATTTGTATTTCACCATTTGGAGGGACATTTATTGTCCTTTATGCCCTCACTTCTATAGAGGTTAGAGAGCAATATCCTAAAGCTTTGTGAGATTGGTGGAGCTAATATGAAGATGGAAAAGAGAGTAGTGAGGAAAACACAGGTTCGTTGCGATCAATATTTAACAATAATATTGAAATCTGCATCCCTAATTTACCTCAATCTATCTTCTTATTAACTCTAACAAGCTTCCTTCTAACTGCTGAATGAAAGCATTTGGTTGCATTGGATCTTTTTTTTTTTAGAGGTATCAGAGAGAAGAGGGATGGATACAGTTGCCTTCCACACTTTTTTCCAGATATTTTTTATTTTATTTAAATTTTGAAAATCATTCTTTCTTTTTCTTTTGCAATAACGCACTACTTGGTGTTGATGTATCACATTTATTCCAGTAAAATACAATGAAGTTTGTTGTTGGAAAACCACAAAATGGGGAGAACATCCTGGGGTATGAATGCTTTGGTTTAAAAAAAAAAGTTATTAAAAACAAAAAAGTAGGATGACTTGATCTTCTAGGTTTTTGTTCTTCTTCTTGGTGAACGAGAGGCAGCTCTCCTACTGGTTTAGTGGCATCACTGTGTTTTCTTACCCTTCTCCAGTTACAAGGAATGGAAGAGGAGTTGCGTGGTGCTCCTTCTTCGTACAGAAATGCGATGAGTGCAAAGCTGCGCCTCTACCGCAGGGATCTTGGCAAGCTGCAGAGGGACATGAAAAACTCTACATCGGGTTTCAGCTCCTCGTCCCAAACGGTCCCGGGAAACCATCCGAGCATTTATTCCTCACAAAATCAACAAAGTGTGAGTGTTTGGTATATGATCAAACTTCCCATACTGCTTACCTAATTGGAAACACTTAAATAAAACTTTTTTTTTTTAAATTTTCAGATAATCCTCTTTCCAAAATGAATCTAATTCTCTTTGTTTGATAATGTCGCCCTGGTCTACCTCTGCAGACACACCAGCAGTCCCAGAGAGCTCTTTTAGTCCAGGGAACAGAGTACCTAAACAATGCCAGCCAGAGCATTGAGCGAAGTCAGCTCATCGCTGCAGAGACGGATCAGATCGGCACAGATATTATCGAGGAGCTGGGCGAACAGAGGGAGCAGCTGGATCGCACCAGGAACAGAGTGAGTTCAGGCTTTTGAGCAACAATCTGTCAAACAGGATGAAGCGAAGATATTACTTTAGTTTAAAGGTGGCTGGTTATGGAGGAAAACTTAATTGGGGGCACTGAATGTGTAGTAGTAGAGGTGAAACGGTCTGGGATGTTGTTGCTGGACCACAATATCTTTTATACTAAATATGTTTTTCACTTTTTCTCTGTTTAGCTGGTAAATACAGGAGAGAACCTTAGCCGGAGTAGAAAAATTCTTCGTGCCATGTCACGGCGGTGAGTAACAATGCAGAGTGTGTATATACATCAACCTCTAAGTTTAAAAGCACACCTGAATGAAGAAGAATTAAACTTTTATTGGAATAGTAGATTGCTTTACAATGGCTTCTTAGTTTCTTTTAATTTATACCTTTCTATTTTGAAGGTGATGAGAGAATCCTGAAAATTAGAAGGGGTTAATCCATGATGTCCTTTTGCTCTGGGGTATAAATATGATGTGGCACAGAGCTCACTATGCTTAGATGCTCTTTACAAAGGGGAAGACGAGTGGAACTGCAATTCAAATAAGGCATAAAAAAAGCTACTTGCTTTAATATCCCTGAATCTACAGTCAGAGAAACCACTTTAATAAAAAAAATAGCATTTGCGACAAACATCTCACCATAGTTCAGAGTGAGAATCCCAAACGAACAACAACAAACACTCCGGTGGGGATTGGTGTGAAACAAAGAGAGAATATGTAAAAAATCACCTCATGCCCATTGTTAAATATGATGGAGAACCTGTAATTCTGTTGGCTTTCTTTTCTAAAGTCCGAGGAACCCTTTTCGAGGGCATGTCATGTTGGTGGCTTCTAACAAAAATGAAAACCGTTCTTAAGCGAATGCATTGAGCAAATCAATGGATGGATGTGCCATAATTTTCTCCACCTAAACACATGCGAAACCTATGTTATTATTTCTGGACCTATAGAGGAACGATCAAAAGTCAGCACACAGCTTCAGTTCATACAGCTAGAAACTACTGATCAGGCCTGAAATCTTGGTGTAGTTATGGACTCAGACCTGAACCTCCAGGGTCACATAAAGGCAATAACAAGGTCAGCCTTCTATCACCTGAAGAACATTTCTAGGATTAAAGGACTGATGTCGCAACAGGACCTCGAAAACTCATCCATTCGTTTATCTTTAGTCGGATTGATTACTGCAACAGCGTCCTCACAGGTCTGCCTAAAAAGTCAGACAGCTGCAGCTGATCCAGAACGCTGCTGCTCATGCCCTCACTAGAACCAGGAAAGTAGAGCACCCAGTTTCTAAAGTCCTTACACTGGCTCCCTGTAGCTCAGAGAATAGACTTCAAAATACTTTTACTAGTTTATAACTCATTGAATGGCCAAAGTATGTTGAAGATCTACTGTCACTATACCGACCCCCAATACGAAGCAGGTCCTCTAATTCCAGTCAACTCAACATCCATAGAATTAGAACCAAACATGGAGAAGCAGCTTTCAGTTTCTATGCTCCTCTTATCTGGAACAAACTTCCAGACAACTGCAAAGCTTAGGAAACACTGAGTTCTTTTAAATCAAAGCTTAAAACTCATCTGTTTAAAGCTGCCTTTGAGTAACCGATTAATAATAGCTGGACTCTGATATGTTTTAATGGGTCATATGTTTTGTGTGTCTAATGTTGTGTTTTATGCTTTTATTGTTGGTTTATTGCTGCTTTTATTTAATCCCCTAATCACTCCAAGCACATTGAATTGCTTTGTTGTTAAAGGTGTGCTATACAAATAAAGTTGTCTTGTCTTCTTCAGTGGGACTTACTGCAGGATAATGATCAAAAATATATGACCAAATCCACACAGAAATAATTCACCAGACAAAGTCATCCTTGTTCTTTGATCATCTCAGTCCCCAGACCCACTACTAGACCGAAAATACCCTTTTCTAAATAAATGTAGTCAAATTTCATCTTATAAACTAGATTATTCTACTGCAAGAAAAGATTACTTTTTAAGATGTTTTACACATCTCTAGCAGGAATGCTAATACATGTGAAGAGGCATGTACATGGAATCAAACAAAACTAAAGTTAAATGAAATTGTTATTGTTATACTGTACCATGGTGAAGATCCTACACCTTGACTCATTGTAATTTTTATCCAGTTCCACATTACATTTCTAAAGAAACTATATCCATTTTAACTGTTGATCCAACTAATATTTTTCGTCTTTAATCAATATATCAGTTCACTACTAATATTAATATTACTAATATTACTCAAAGTCCAATGTTACTTTAATCCTAAGGATATTTTCGACAAAAATAATTATAACGCAATGAAAGACAACTAAATTGTGTTTCGTCCTGGTGACTCTCAAACTTAAGGCTTTACATCAGTAATCATTACACACTGCTGGTAACTACATAACGATTTTAACTGTGCAGACCATACTTTTGATAAATACTGGTGATGAATCTGGAAAAATATTCTGAATGTGCCTAATTATTTGATTTGCCTTCCCTCTCAACCACCACCACCACACTATTTGATCATGGCATTCTTCTGGTTTCTTATATTTTGCATATAGTTAATTTTCTTTTTTTGCCTTTTCGTCAATAATGTAATCAGAGTTTCTCTTTGTTTGCTTCCTTACCGCCCTCTAGGCTGATGACGAATAAGCTGCTATTGGGTGTCATCATTTTAATGGAGTTGGGCATTCTGGGCGCCGTGATTTACCTGAAGTTCTTCCGAAAATGAAGAGAACGACATCATCTGTAAACAGGCGGAGCTTTGAATCCAGAGCAAACCCTACGGACTTTAAAACCACTGTCTCTTTCAGCTATTCAGTAGCAATAATTTTTTGTTTTTCTGTTGTTCCTGTGACTGCATTGAGGTAGTGAACTTTTTCTAAGAGTGGGTGTATATCCATTGGTGAGTGCGACAAGGATGGTGGATATTTGAAGCTGTTAATGGACCAAACCCACAGAAACTCTCTCTCAATGCTGGTGATGTCCTGCAGGATGGTGATCTGGACATGTGCGCTGGGTGCCTCATAGACTGAGGAAAGTGAATACTAACAGAATTAGAAAACAGTGAACTGACACCAGCTGAATCTGTTTTTGTAGCGTTATGCTCGTTTTCCAAATGGGAGCAAAGCCCAGTCCAGTAGATGCTGAATGTGAACTATGAATGGAGAGTCTTCATACAGCTGCTTTGTTATTTTAAATAACTGTACATCTAATCACTGTACTCCCAGGAGTCCTTATTTAAAAGTATTCATGTAATTAAAGCTGATCTTTGACCTCCCTTTGGAGAGTATGAAATGTTTCCAGAGATGTGTGATGAAGCAGTAAAAAAAAAAAAAAGACAACATCAGCTGTGGCTTTACACACTGCTGGGGAAATAACATTTGTTACTATGGAATTTATTCCCAAATAAAGGTTGATAAGGCTATTTCTGGGATGCTGTTAGTGAAGCGGCACATCTGCCACGCTGTTTTTCTTCAGCCTTTCTATCGAGCCTTCCTGGAAATAAGCGGAGAACAAAAACATGTGTTGTGACCTGATTTTTCTTTGAACTGTAAATATGAGGGTTACATAACATGATCTACATGAAATCACTTGCCTTTTCCAGGGAAGCAAAAATGTTGCCTTTGTGCGTGACGGTGAATCACCAGACTTGACTGAATTTTTCTTAGGATTTACTCACAACTCTGTTCAAAACTTTAACGTTCTCATCGGTGCGTAAGACATTCGGACCTCTCTCTGATTAAAACTGTATTCAAGGTGTTGATTTAGCACCATCATTCCATTCTTTCCCTGTATACTTTAAAATGTACAGTCTCAGCCTAAAAACTAATATCCATTTCATCAAAGGGAAGACAGATAAGACATTGACTGGTCCTAACCTTTTAACAAAATCCCACCAGGGATCTGAGGAGTTTCTCAGCCAAAGGTCCACAATGTCAATCTGTTTCCAAAGGTCAGAAAGAAGAAAGGAAACCGTATTTTGATAGATATTACGAATGCTTACATGTCTATCTAAGCCACTCATATCTCATTCAGTTTGGGATTGATTATCCCCCTTCTGGAGTTCCAGCTAACAAGTTCCTACAGGTTATCCAACAGGTTGCTCAAGCTCTTACATCCTCCTCATGATAAGGACAAACCTAATAACAGCTGAAGGTTGGGACTCAATCCTGTTTTGACATCAGGCATCAGATTGCTGGTGCTGCAGGGTTTTGAAGACGTCCAAATGAAAGTTAAGTCACATTCCCAAGCTAGATGCAAGGGGCTAAAAGTCCTGGGTAACGTAGCCTCTGGGGCAAAACTGTCCACCTCACTCAGGAGCTGTAGAAGTTTTGAGATAAACAAAGGCAGAGCCACTAATGAGTTTTCCTTTCGTATTAGGTCAGATCATCCAATCCTTGGAAGTTCAAAGATGTAAACATTGCTGGAGTGCTGAATCAGTGGCTCAGGGCGTTCAACAGGTCGGGATCCTTGCCATGCTTAAGGCATGGCTATAATACTTACGGTCCCATACTCGGGGCTTATTTGACAAGAGAGACATTGCTGGAAGCAAGGGTCTAGAATTTAAATTAAGTATTTTCTAGTTCTGGATAAGTAAGGAAAAAAAGAAAATAGAGAAATATTTGTTTTTCCAAAATGTGTCTCCTGTCCCATTGTCAAAATACTAAATATCAGAACTCAAGAAAATAGGTTGCTCCTATCAGCCAATTGGCATTTTTACACAGATGTTTATAAGACACACCCTCAAGTTATCCACCATTCAATATGTCCATCCATTGGTCAATCTCTCTACCATCCATCCGTCCGTCAGTCATACCATTCAGCCACCAATCTGTCCATCTATCCTTTCTTACAGTCTGTGGTTATTACAGTGTCCATATTTAAAGCCCGGTGATAAAGACATGACTTTGAAAATTGGGAGACTGGAAGGGTATACATTTAGATTGTACAGGAACCCTCCGCACTTGTTTTGGGTGTTGCTATTGCTAATACAAAAAAGAAATCATAAAGAAAAACTGTAGCAAGCAGTCTGAGAATTACAATGACTGAGGTTTCAGATTAACACATCTTTCCCTGTGTTTATAATACGACTTTACTGAAATGAGGTGAATTTATCCATTGAGCCAGCCCAAAAATGTTATAAAATACATGCTAAAGACAATAGTTTCTTTAATTTTATCAATATGCTTCGAAATCGTTTGCCCATGTAGTTTCTCCTGGCCTCTGATATTGGACGTGTTGTCAAATATCTGTCTAATTAAAGTGATGGTTGAGCCATGATTGATGTGTAAAAAAGTAAGGAGACAATAGGAGACATATACAAACACACATTTATTCACATTCATGGAAGACCAAAATAGGTTCTCTTTGTAACAAGGAAAAATAATCATTCAGTCTCGATCTCATCTCAAAAAAGAAGCAACAAACCAGTACAGGTCTAATGTAAGTACAGTTTTTTTTTCAGCATTTGAGTGAATGCTAAATGTTTTTTATATGATGTATTATCTATGTAAAGTGCATGTACTGGTAAGCTTAAAATGTAATACTAATGTAAACGCAATACAGTAACCACAGCTGGTCCAAAAGTGAAGAGTGACTTTACTACTTTAGTTTTAAACTATCTGCACAGCCTAAAAAACCCCAATAAGAGTCCACATCTGACTGCGAACTTCAAGCAAAGTGAAACTTTTTCATGCCTTTGAGGCAGGTACATCCCTTTTATTTTAAAGACGTCATACAAATAAACAAAAATAAATTAGTATTGCTTTTCAGACGAGCAGTAGTTTCATCAAAATGTCCAGTTGTTATAAATTACGTTAATGGCTTTCCTCAGCAAGACCAATGTGAATTTTTCTTTTAAAGCCCTTTCGTTTCATTCTTTCATTTATGGATCCAGAGATTTGTTTGCTTTTCCCAGATTTTAAATAACAGCAGAAAGTAAAATTGTGGAATGGTCAGGCATGGTTTAAAGTTCAGAAAGTGAGCTTAATAAGCTCTCAGAGGCGGAGCTGCTCCGTGTCGCTTTTCTCCGCAGGGATGGTGTCGATGGACGCGTGGGCGCCCTCTCTCGTCTGCCCCAGAGACGATGCGATGACGTCGACCGCTAGAGAGGCGGTCGCCTCCACTGCTTCCTGGCTTGCCCCCAGGATGGGGTTTACTTCTACCAGGTCGATGGCCGACAGCAGACCTACGCATCAACACAGAAACATGTCAGACTCCTTAAACCCAAGGATCAAAAATGAATCAAGCTGTGGAGGTACTCTCTTATTAGTAATGACTATTGGGAAACGAATGGGACTCAACTATAGTTGTAGACACTGGTACCTGTGTTATGAATCTCCTCTGTTAGGTAGATCCCCTCTCTGTAAGTCAAACCTCCGTTGACTGGTGTTCCTGTGGCTGGAGCCAGAGACGGGTCGAATGCATCAATGTCAAAGCTTAAGTGAATTGGTCGCTGTTTCCTGCAAGTAAAGATGGGTGGGGGGGATAGAAGGTGAATTCAGAGTGCCCTTATATTCAATCAGCACACTGATCCTGATCGGTAGGTATTCACTACCTTGCTAGAAGATGGTCAAGAGCGACTTCCATGACCCTTTGGATGCCTAGTCTGTCAATATCCCTCATGGTGAAGTACTGGATGCCAAGGCTCTTTAGGATGTGGCTGCAAATAAAAAAAGTGTACAAAACCCGTTTTTGCAATGCTTACATGAAGAAAAAGTGTGCAACAGCTACATGTCAAAGATATTTTAAGTAAAAGCAGATACTCACTACTCTCCAGGGTCAACATCCCGCAGTCCGACATAGACCAGATCCCGTGCAGAGAGGAACGGTTTAGTCCAGGAGAATCCAGGAATATCAGGCATCTGGGTGCATGGATGGAAATAATGTTCATACGTTAATTACTTTCAGAACTAGAGCTCTGTGAAACACCTCAACCTTTGCTACTTTGGTTCATTTGGCGGAGCAGTATAACATACAGAACCTTGCAACACACAATTAGGGCATATATTAGGAAGTGGAAGAAAAATAAGGGATTTTCAAGATTTTCTTAAAGAAATAAAAATCTTTAAATTGTGGCATGCAGTTGTATTTAAGCACTCTTTATTTTGGACCTTGCTGAGCTAGACAGGAGCTGTGCAGCTCAACAAGGTCCACCCAAATGTGGCTGTCTAACCAATGAGAGAGCTGGTTACGTTCGAGGAGCAGCTGTGATTGGTTGAACTTGGTTTTCAGTGTGCTCAGGGACCAGGAGGGTCACTCGAATGCTAAAAGGAGAGGGTGAACCATTTAGGAAATGCAATTGCAAAAAGGATTTGAAAATGAGAGCTGGAAAGAGAAAACGGATGTAGAAAAGGGAATAACTTTTTTAAATGTATGAAAAGGAAAGACATTTACAATCTCATTTATTAATTGTGTTATTTAATTCTCCATTTTGAAATAGGATTTGAAAAACATTTTCAAATCACAGTATTTAATAATCAAATAATAATTACAATTTGCAATTCCTCTTTAGTATTTCAATTTAAAATGTGTAATTACAAAATGCTTTTCAAATTTGTCTTTTTTTGTATGGATTAATTGTTGAATTTGAAATTATATCTAGCAATCTATATTTTTAATTCACAATTAAGCACTCATCGACAAAATGGTGTATTGCTTTTCCAATGACCCCCGTAGTCCTCCATAGAACTAAGCTGTCATGCAAAGACGTATGGTTAAAACATTCCGTTCTCTGAAAGCTGGTTCTACAAAGCACTGACTCATAGGAACTGAATACAAATGCATGCCACTTTTCAGATTTGAACTTGTGAAAAATGCAGAAGTTATGCACTGCTTCGTGTTGGTCTGTCACATGAAATACAAACTAAAAGGTTGTGGCTCTAACTTGAAAGAGTTCAATGGTTATGAATAGCTTTGCGAGCTGTTGTCACAAAATCGGCATTCATAAAAAATAAAACAATAGAGCTTCAAATCTCATGGTTTATTACTCAGCTGAGCGCAATGAGAAACAAAGATCAGATAAGGGACTGAAACTGCAATGTTATCATCAGACTAGGTGTATTGCTACTCTGTCTCTTTATACTAACTTCAAGGTTCAAGATGTCCTGCCCTTAATACGCTTCTTTGATGCTTGCCCCTCACCTTGTCTTGCAACTCTTTGAGCATGAACGCCACAGGCTGGCCGTGAAGGTTTCCCGATGGCGAGGTCATGGGGGTGTTTATATCAGCATGAGCGTCGACCCAGATGACACACAGATCAGGGCACTGCTGGACATGGCCGCTCACTGATCCAATAGCAAGGCTACGAAAGGAGAGGCGCAGTCGTAAATATTTGCTGTTTGATTCGCTCAAATGCACAAGCTGAGCATTTGCTCCACGCGGAACATTCTGTGCTTCTGTTGGAGACAAATACCTGTGGTCTCCCCCTAACATGACCAGAGTGTGCCCGGCGCCGACGGCTCTCCTCACTGCACTGGATAACTTTTTGTTCGCGGCGCCCACGCTCCTCGGGAACTTCACGTCCATGTAGGGTTCGTCCTGCTCCAGGTGGTGGAAGCTGAGGTCGCCAAAGTCATGAACAGAGTAGTCTGAGAAAATATAAAGAGAGGTTAACATCAAAAGCTTTTAATCGTGAGCCACACAAACGCTGCAGCGTAGACCACCAGAATAGCACACCCATGCTGTAGCTGCAGAGCATGGACCTGCAGCCCTGATTGTTCAACGCAATCTGGACAGTTCCACCGTTTGAGCACCAGGTGTCAGAGGATCAGCTCAGACATCCAGCAGCTCCTGCACGGCTCTTAACACGGATTTGGCTGACCCTGCAGCCTTAAGAGGTTGAGTCACTGAGTGCCAGTGGAACATTAGTGACGGAGCAATTTCCACTTGTCCTGATTCCCACTGGGACTCAGGTTTCACCGACCGCACCTTGCACCGTGCAAAGTTGCTGCAGACTTAAAAACGGACAAACATGAACTAATTTCAGGATGGATGATAGACTGTGAACAATTTGCCATAACTGGAGGCCATCGAGGTTGCAAAAGGGATCCTTGTTAGCAGTGTAGGATTACTCTGCTGATCTAAGGGCAACCAGTGTGGTTGATTACTATTCAGAGGCAGGACAGGAATAGCTTTGACTTGATGCAACTCTGAGCATCTCTTGCAGGACAAGCTGAAGAGAGAATTGACAAGCTATCTTCAAGTTCTTTTCAATCCAGTTCAACTCAAAACTGTTCAGCATGCTGTTTACTGCTCATAAGGCCTTGTGATGATTGCTTAAGAAAAAAATACATAAGATACTGTACGAACACACTGCAATAGATGTGCTATAAGATTCTGAGATGGTACGATATTTAGTTCGGTTGGTGTTTGGTTGCAGATACTGGACTCCGTTCCTCACGCTGCAGCTGGGTCTTTTTCACCACTGGGACACCAGCAGGCTCATTTTCAATCCAGTTGCCTTAAACTTTAGTGAACTAAGGTTTTTAAAAAAAGAAGGCTTCAAGTAAAATCTCTTTGCGTTTCTCATTTTCAAAATAGTGTATTTGACATTGCCTATGGATTATGACAGAGGAAAGAAAGATATTAGTTCATGTTTCTTCCGGCAACAACTTTACCATTAGGGAATCGTGCAAATGCATCTAGGCCTAATTGAGACAGCAGTTTTGCATATATACACTTAAATCTCCTGAATGTATATTCGATGAACCATGCTAAAGCTTATGTCACATTTAGAAAATCAAAAGTCGTAATGCATGCTTCAGAATGATGCAACTTTTCTCCCTTGTTTCATCTGAGGCGTATGGATTGTTTGCCAGTTGTTGTTTTCCGCCTTGCCAGTTTGAAAGCAAATACTACACTATGATGGCTATTATATCAAATCATATAAAGCCACTGGCATCAAAGACGCTTCACTCGTTTCTCTCGTTTATTTATAGAAGTGCAGTCAGAGGTACTCAACTGACAATCTTCATACTTTATATTTGGATTCATTTTAGTATAACAGAAAAAAGTCCAGTCAACTCAACTTAAACTGGTAGATCATTTTTCCTAACTAGTTTGTGCTTCCGTGTTCAAAAGAAACAAAAATACGTACTGGTTTGTGACTAAGCCATAAAATGTTGCTTAAACTAAACGAAGCATTTTAAATCTATTCCAAATCTCAAGGTGGCATGTATGTTGTTTCCCTGACCACCACGGCTACAATCTACCCTTCATTGACAACAGCTGCTTTGGGGTTAAGAAGAAGCTCACCTTGATACAAAAAGGATTATGGGGTAAAATAATAATGCGACAATGGAAAACTACATCTGCTTTGTCCTGGAGAGTGTTTGGTTGGAAAACCATAATTAGGTATTTCAGAGTTCCAGCACAAACAATCTCCCCAGTAGACAACACCTCATGTTGGAGGTCTTGTGGCGAAGCCAAGGCAACTCATTTTCATGTGTTCTGGAATTGTCCAGTTATTTAAAAATATTGGGGCGAAGTTAAAATAAATCTAGAACAAATTATGAAAATACTGATTTTGCCTGGATTTGAGTACTTATTTTTTGTGATTAAGACCAGACACAGTAAAAAAGTACTGATGATAAATACTTATATGATATCTTTGTTTTAGCAAGTAAAAAAGCTCTTACTAGGAAATGTCTGTCCAAAGACTCACCCAGGGTAGAGGACTGGATAAAAGTGATTCAGGATATCTTTATGATGGAGAAACTAACAAACACTTTGCGATCCGAAAAGGACACATTTCAAAGTATTTGGGAAAAGCGGATAAAATATTTGGAACTTAATAAGTAGCGTAATGGTAGTGTAACCCAATGTTCTAGCTTCACCCTTTTAGTTTTATCTAGTTTTTTTTTTACTGTTTTTCTTATTTGTATGTGTTTCTATATATGTGTGCCCTGTTGGACGGGGGGCATCGACTGGGATGATGCTCCCAGTAACTGAACATCCACTGTGTCCTGTTATCAACTTTTTACTTTCTGTAACATAGAGAGTACTCTTATATCGGATCTTCTGTTCCTTCTGTGTTTCTGCTCTGTCTTCTCAAACCGCCAGACGGTCGTGGCAGATGGTCGCTCCTACTGAGCCTGGTTCTGTTGGAGGTTTCTTCCTGTTAAATAGGAGATTTTCCTCTCCACCGTGGCTACATGCTTGCTCAGTATGAGGGATTGCTGAAGGATTGCTGTGGTTGGAAAGTCTGCATCAACGGGGCCCAACCGCACGCCAATGACTGACGCAATCTGCTGGGATTCCTTAAATAGGAAACTTTTTAACTTTATCCTACAGTGCTTCTATTATAATGAAAGAAAAGACATGGAGGAGAAACAATGTATATCGGAAAGATGGGTGCAGTACTATTATATTAAATTCGGACGATTATTATGTTGTCCAATCATCCCCAATTTCTGAGTTTAAAGCTTCCCACTAATGGAAGTCAATAACACACATATGAACACTCCAGTAGGGGGAGCTGTAGTAAAGAAAAATGGTAATTACTTCTATGAGGATGGGAAGAATTTGTATAACCTGTACTTTGTTTTATTTATTATATTTCAATTTTCGTTTCTGAAAATATAAAAATTTAAATAAAAAAAAAAAAAGAAGTAGCTCACCTTGCCAATAAGTTTTCACTTTAGCATTAGCGCTGTCGCTAAGTTAGCTAAACCTGGAAGCAAGCAGTGGGTTTCTCATTCCAGCACATAAACATTTTCAACCACTAAGGGGTTGAAGTCAACCAACTGCCCTGACTAACCAAGCAGGGTGGTCACAGTCCTACATCAGGTGACTGATGACGCTCAAATGTGTGATGTAGCAATTAGAGGTGGGCGGTATGGCTAGCGAGCTGGTCATTTTAGACAAAAAGACAAAGAGACAAGCTTGTAGGCCTACTATGTGTATTTGACACACATCCTTACTGGATTGGTTCTAATGCTGAGACAGAATATATCATTAGGCTGGACTTTTCTAATACTGCTTTCATGTTGGCTAACCCTCCTCAGTTCTCCCAAGCTAACTTGATTGTTGAAAGCTCACATGCGCGCCGACTTGATTTGTGATTTCCAAGTCAAGTTTGACCTTAGGGTTAGTGCTGTAGCTAAACAGTGTCTCGTCTCTCTTGGGTTTTTGACGGAACCCTTTTGGGAAAGTGGCCCAATGGCTAATATTTTACTCTATCCAAATTTATGTAGGCGGCAAATTCAGGAGGAATCTATAGTGTTAGTCACTTTTCACATGCATACTTTTGTTGGATTTTCTTTTGAATCTTTATTTTTTTGAAGTGGAACTGTTCCTTATTAGTCATCTGATTTGGCTGAGTTGTAATCCATACTTCTTATTGGTTATTGGAAAAGATTGTACGGTATAAAAAGCTATTTTAGAGGTAGTATTGTGCATAAATACATCAACTTAGTAAAAGTTCACAATAATATTAAGACATATGGCTGAGACAGTTCCAGTGTTGAATAAGGAATTTACGTTTGTATCCACCTTTAGGTAGTTTAGAGAACATTGTTTCCAATAAACACATCTTAACTGATGGTCAGGGAAAAGGTTTACATACCACCCAATGAGAGTAAATGTATGTCTAAATCTGATGTTTTTTTGTTTTTTTTTCATAACACATATGGCTAAGCCAATAATTCATTTAAAAAATGAATGCTCTAATGACTACGATTGTGAAAGTGTATCCAAGGTTAATATCTAATCAGGTCTATTTGGTGTTGATTTATATAAGCTTTTAGGTTTAAAATGTATAATTAGAAAGGCTGTTCTGTATTAAATGTTAAATATCTTTTGTTTATGAAATGTACTTGGACTTGATTAATAAACTCAAAGTAAACAAGTTAAAATAAAACAGAATAACTAACTTATTTGGGAACATAATTTAATTAATATGTGTAAAATGGTCATAAAATTGGTGAGAATTTAATTTATGTTGGGTGAAATGTATGTCGCAAATTGAGTACCTATGTAATACCTTTTAACAGTTAGATTGCAGTACTATTATTATTCATAATAATATGTATGTACAAACTGTTGGACCAGTTTTGTTGCTTACATGACAGGTTGCAACATGTATTTTATCAGTGTGGGTAACATGAAAAGACAATTTGACATTGCTTTAAATCTAAGGAATATACAAACACAAACTTCATTGGATTTTATTGGGATTTAATGTGACAGATCAACACAAAGTAACAAATAATTGCAAAGTGAAAGGAAGAGGATACATACATACATACATGTTTATTATTTTAAAAAAATTTTAATCTGAAATGTGTGCAATACATTCTATTTAGTCTTGCTACATCAATACTTTGTAGAATCACCTTTTAGGCAAGGCAAGTTTGTTTTTATAGCACATTTCATTAGAAAGGCAATTCAAAGTGCTTTACATGATGATATAGCCTACTGCCATTCAAGCTGGAAATATTTTAGCTATCCCTCTATGCAAAAAGCTACACCTGAGTTAGTGAACATTAATTTTCAAGTCTTTAGTAACAGATTCTAAATTGGATTTGACTCGGGCCACTCTAATAACACATGAATACGCCTTGATCTCAATGAATTCCATAATAGCTCTGGTTGTATATTTAGGGTCATAAACCTCCAAGGAACTTTCAAAGTCTTTTGTAGCTATCAGCTTTTCTTCCGGGATCGTTCCCTCCATCCTTTATGCCGTCAACTCAGACCTACCTCCCTGTCTCAAGCGATGGATTTTATCCCTCAGCACTACTGTGCCACCACTATGTCTCAGAGTGAAGCGTTTGTGTTCAAGGTGATGTGGCCTTCGCAAAACAAAAGTCTCTATATCCTTTAAATTACCAACAGTGGAACTCTAGCCTATGTACTAATTTGGGGACTTATTATTGTAAATTGGTTAAATGTTGTTTTATTTTGCTGGTTTCAGGGTAAAGGGGGGGGGGCTGAATATAAATTGCACACTACAATTTTTTTAGAATTTTAACTGGAGAAAATGTTGATAACAGTTTTTATACTTCCAAAACTATGAACCACCCTGTGTTGATCTAACAGATAAAATCGCAACTAGTCATGTTTTTATTGCGTTCAAATTGATAGAAGTCGCTTAACTAGCAAGGAACCGTCCTTATTACTTTCCGCGGAGTAATCTGTCTGGACTACAGACAAGATTTAAAGAAGTCCTGGATGACTACTTATCACTGCAAGTACTGTCACCAACGCTTCCGCATGTCGTCTCTGTTATGTCTAGGGCATTTTTTTGTTTTTGTTTTGTTTTGTTTTTTTGTGAATCATGACGCACACCCTCATTGCGTAGAGCTTTACAGTAATAGAATTGCATTCTTTCCGAGTGAGGTGTCTGATTTCAATGCCGCCCTCCATTCACGGGCCTACTGTCGCGGGCGGGTACGCCGGGCGGGTTAAGACGGGTACAGAGTGTATAGTTAGAACAGCAGCTACAGTGACTTATGCCTGGAAATCACTCAGCCCCCCCCCCCCCTCTCTCCATACCGAAGCATGTACAGGGGTAAAAATCATGACTAATGCCGACATGTGGCTTTCACAAACCACCTTGCGTGGATGCTCATCAACGTGTCTCCTTCTGACGTCTCTTCCTCGATCTTATAGCGAAGTGAAGAGAGTAAAAAAAAGAAAAAGAAATCCGGATCGAACCCAGACGGGATATCGCACTTCATTTGTAAGCGAGTAGGGTATAGCCTATTAATCCTGTCTAGCGGTGATGTAACAAGTTCGGAGAAAGCCGGGCGGTAGAAGTTAAAGCCCCCCTTCTAGAACCGTTTGTGTAACAGCCATCCTCGGTTACGTAACTCAGCGGAACCGGCTGTTCCGTTCTGACCTTCCCCGCTTTTTCACCTACCTAGACTGGACAGCCTCTCGATGAGACCCGCATCTCTGATAACTTTCGGGCCATGCTCCACTCCTCCTCTTTTCTGTCAGCAAAGTACGAAGATAAAAGAAAATTAGGAGAAGTAATCTTTGATAAATTAAATAAATAAATAAATAAATAAAAGTTAGGGTTTACCTGTCCTTTTGAAAACGGGGCTCCCAGTACAGCCACAGACTGAGCTCTGCTTTGCTGGCAGGTATGTCTCAGTTGCGTTCGGAGAAGACGGGAAAGCGGCCCTCTCAATGCCATTTTCTAATTTATTTTCCCCCCTCTAAAGAAAATTGTTTCCAGTGTCTTCAGTCACAGAGCAAAGAGTTCTGATGAAAGCCCGGCGAAACGTTGCGCTGGTGGATGCTGTTAGTGCAGTGGAGGAAGAGGAGGAGGAGGAGGAGGAGGAGGAGGAAGGGGGGGGGGGAGTGTCTTTTTGCGTCCCGATCCGCTTAGTATTCATGAGCTGCCGCACAGAGAAACGGGGCTGAGTGGAACAGAGCGATCACGCCCTGATTTAGTCACACAAACAACCACAAGTTCACATACCTCGAGTGTTATCTGTGTTTACACCTATTCCGGTGTTGCAACTAATGTTTATCAAGGGGGCTCGTTCGGTTTTATTTATATTCCCTGACGTCACGTTGGATGACACGCCTTCGCGTTGACCAATGGTGAGATCGCTTTGTGGGCGTCTCTCTCTCTCTCTCTCTTTTTTTTTTTTTTTTTACCAATCTCATGTAGGCCAAGAGCTTTTTTTTTTTTTTAGATGAGCCACGAAGCTCTGTTCTGCTCTGTCATCGAAGTGGAAATTTCCAGACTGCTGGGCCTGCATCCTTCCCTTACAGTATTCAGGGGGGGGGGGGGGGGGGGGGAACCTGTACACATGCCCGAATATACTGATGCAAAACATAATTCATGAGGTGTCGCTTAAACATGGAAGCACATGGCTTTCTCTAATTCTGACCACTCCCGGTGTTAAAAGACTAATTTACACACTATAAATAAATAAATAAATAAATAAATAAATAAATAAAACTAATCTAGATTCTCACCAGGGCACATACATTGGCAGGCTGACCCTAGCCAACATTGATATCCATCTGTAAAATGTGATGAGCGCTGCATTTTCCCCATTTTTGACACGTATCACGTGTCATGCTGAAAAGTGCAATGTAAAGGGGGCTCTGATAAATAAAACCATACTGGGGAAGAAGGTTTGAATTTACAATTGATTTAGTTGTATTTATGTTTAGGGTCTTTTAAATTCAAACTTGTACTCTAGGAACTTGAGTTGATCATTTTTCTTCATGCTCAGAAAAGAAAACTATTCTGAACAAACAAAAAGAAGGGGACATAAAAAAAATCCTCCTTGCTCCAAGATGTCTTTCACACATTTAGAGTTGAAAAACATATATGCAAGGGCTATTAAATGTTCATAACCTTCACAATGTATTTTGAAAATAGGTGGGTTCACAGTGCTGTCCATGTTACAACAGTACTGTCAAGCAAAATTATTTTCGTATTTTAGACATATTTTACATCACAGAACAATATCTTAGGGATTTTGCAATACACAAAGGTACCATGGGGCACAAGATCACTATAAGTAAACCCCAGACCCAAACGTAGAACTATTTGGACCAAAGCAGTGCAACAATGCACTCTGATTTGCACAAACAGTACTCTGCATGATTCTTTAGCCATTCCTTTAAATGTTCACTTCACAACATTGGAGCTTTTCTCAGTCTTTTGAAACCGATAGCCAGTCACTGTATTCCTAAAACCGCAACATTTGGTTGAAATTTGATGAGGATTTTTACAGGGGCACAGAAGACAAAAGCTGGGGCTCGTGCAGTAATAAAATCAGTTAAATGTCTGGCAAAGCTGTGCACAATATTTTATGCACGTTATTTAAACCACACAAAAAGTGTATTAAAAAAAACACTTAAAGTTCCTCTGTCTTTTTTGTTACAGCTAAGATAGGCATGCATGTGCTCACTGCTTCACGCTGAAGTTCAGCCGAAACTTGAACTTGACCTTGGAGGAATCAGCATGCTATCCCCGTTCTACGGCAGTTTACACCAAGAGAGCTTAAACATTACCGCGTTGCAGAGAAGCGCTGCACAAATGTTAAACGTGTAACATGCCTTATGTTATTCTGCAAGAAGCAGGTGACAGTGACAAAACCCATTGTAATCATACACTCCATATACATCAAGAAGGATATTTGGCGCCACCAAGTGTCTGAATAAAGGTAGTTTTTTTTTCTACCTTTCGATTGTATTTTTTTGCCCTCTGTTAGTTGCGTCAGGATAAACTTCTCAGGTTCACATATACAGCTTGGGCAAACGCATGCGATCTTTTTGGCTGTATTAGTGACCTTAATGTCTCCATTAGTGTAATTGTTCTGACTAAAACTGTTGAGCCTGACGTTCCAGCCCATGTTCAGAACCGAGGAAGCCTTTTGGGAGAAACGTCTTTAGGACGAGAGATGACTGAGGACCTACATACAGTCTACACAGAGATCAGTGGATCATAATTTGACCAAGAAAAAAAAAATCAGTGTATGCTCGCAGACCTAAATTTAATGAACTCTGATGAATTGTGTGTGTCAATGTTTGCCTGAAGCTGAGATTGTGTAACATTTTAATAGCACTTTGTTACTCATTTATTGGGCTTGTAGTTTGTTTATTTTGCCTTTACAAACCTGAACTGCACTGCTCTTCAGTCATAACTGAGCGTGTATTGCATAACTAAATTAATTTCTGGACCTTTGATCACTCGCCAAAACCATAAGACATAAACAAGAGTTCACAAGTTGTATTATGCCTTTGTTATTCATAGATGCCGCACTGTGAAGTCCAAAACAAACGAGGCAAACAGAAAAGTGTGAATCAATAAACCGATCTACAAACTTCTGGGACTCTTCAATGCTCATTCTCTTCTGCCAAAACGATTATGCGTGTCAGATAGTTTGGCTATCCTTGGACGGTGACCCCTGGTTAACATGTTTAACTTACAACACAAATATTGGATAAGACAATGGGCTTGGAAATTGGAGTCATTAAACAGCATCACAAACAGACTCAGAAAGGGAGCAGGCATAAGGTAAATTGAGGTCCATTTTTTGCCTGCTCCCTTTCTGCGTCCGTTTGTGATGCTGTTTAATGACTCCAATTTCCAAGGTATTTCAAAAATCACAAAATCATTTCACAAAAACTCTCCTATTTTTTTGTCACATGGTTTAAAGTCCTTCTAATATGCTGGAGGAAGTAAACGTCACTTAAAATGTTACAAGTGAAGAAAGTGAAGAAGAATACCTATAGGGAGAACAAATTATGACACAATCTGTTGCAGTTTACAGTACCTACTACATTTACATTGTAGAGGAGCTCACAGTGTGTGGTACAGCAAAATACAATTTCTCTGCTGCAAACTGCGATGCCCCCAGAAAAGTTTCACAGGGATGGCCTGAAAAACTTTAGGGTTGCTTGTACCCCCCCTTCAGGCTGCAAAACTTAAGAGGAATAGCTAATTGTATTTATTATTTGAGTGACCCTCCTGGTCCCTGAGCACACTGAAAACCAAGTCACGAGTTGTGCATCTTGGCAAGGTCCCCCCAAATGTGGCTGTCTAACCAACGAGAGAGCTGGTTACATTCGAGGAGCAGCTGTGATTGGTTGAACTTGGTTTTCAGTGTGCTCAGGGACCAGGAGGGTCACTCGAATGCTAAAAAGAGAGGGGAAACCCTTTAGGAAACGCAATTGCAAAAAGGATTTGAAAATGGGAGCCGGAAAGAGAAAACGAATGTGGAAAAGGGAATAACTTTTTTAAATGTATGAAAAGGAAAGATATTTACAATCTCATTTATTAATTGTGTTATTTAATTCTCCATTTTGAAATAGGATTTGAATTTTTTTTTTCAAATCACAGTATTTAATAATCAAATAAGAAATACAATTTGCAATTCCTCTTTAGTATTTCAATTTAAAATATGTATATATGTTCAAATGTGTCTTTTTTTTGGTATGGATTAATTGTTGAATTGGAAATTGTATTTAGCAATCTATATTTTTAATTCACAATTAAGCACTCATCGTAAAAATGCTGTATTGCTTTTCCAGTGACCCCCGTTGTCCTCCACACAAAATAACCACTAAATTTAACAGTTGTATATTTTCCTGAAGTCCATGTATCATATTCGGTATAACAATAAGCAAGTGATAGAAATACCATTATTGTAACTGTAGTATACTTTACATTGTGTTATTTCATTAGGAGAACGATTGATGTTGATTTTATGTTTTAAATAAAAAAAAAGGTGATCATTGTATTTATTTTTGTCTCATGGTGTTGTGTCACATAGGCAATGCAGAACAAATTGACCCTTTGTATTTTCCTTACAGGCTAGCGAACAACCTGAAAGACAGCGCTGAGGGCAAAAAACCTTAGCCCTGCTATCCCATGATTCCTTTCCCAGTTTTCCCTCAACCATAAGGGTTTCCTTTAGCCCACCGGTGTCTAATATAACATTCGTCTTTAACTGAGTGCCCCTTCTGTCTCTAGTTGTTTTGGGGGCTTTTTTTAGTGCGGTTAAGCCATAAAACTGGAGGTCGTTTCCTTTATTCAGCGTTGAATTATTGGTGAGTAAATCAGTTCGCGAGCGCCGCAGCTGCTAAACTGAACTAGCAAGGGGCTACAGAGTTAGCCGCTTTTAGCTAATTTAGCTAGTTTACGTTGCGGAGTGTTTCAAACGAGCGCGTTCAAAACCTGCCAAGTGTGTTGTTATAACAGCACTCGGTTGTATTGTTTTTGTTGTTTTAATACCGATGTGAAGGTAGTTACTCGTTCGACCTATTTGGAAAGCAGTAAACAGTTTCCTCTTTGTCACTAATCAAGCATTTTCTTTTTCCTTTCCTCTAGGTTTTTTTCTTCTTCAGAATGTCTTACTCTCCTCCAATCAACCGCCCTCCGATCGGCATCCCGCAGCTCCCCCCTGGGATCCCCCCTCCCCAGTATGCAGGCTTTGCCCCTCCAGTTCCTCCAGGTACTAAGTTGATCACCTGACATATGTGTTATATATATTACCAAGACATGTGCATGGGGAATGAATAGTAACACTGAAGCAAGGATTAACCGAAGGTAAACATAGCTGAGCAGTTTCGCATTAGCTAATAAATCATTAAAAGATTAATGATAATGGTAACAATACAGCGTATTGCTGAAGCATTCATAACCCTTGAACTCTTTTCCAGTTTTTGCCACGTTTCAATCAAGAACTTGAATACATTTTTTTTATTGGGCTTTCATGTTAGAAACCAACACAAAGTAGTGCGTAAATGTGACGTGCAATGACTACTTTTGCCAGGTACTGTATGTATTTAATGTTACACCTTAAGCACAGTTGTTGTTGAGACGTTGCATAACAATGAAATATATAAGAACATGAAAAAGGGAAAGTTGTGTATTAGGAATCAAACTATTAACTAAGGAGCTGTTTTTGAAAGAAAACAACTCTCCTTATTTAATAGAAATAGTTTTATCCACTTCTGAATTTCACATTTCACTGGAGAGCTCCATTCTTTGCAGGACTGATTTCTTGCAGGTTATACAGGAAATTTCTGTTTTGCAGATTGATTTTTAGCACCTACGACAGCCAAGGTACATTAAAATTCATTATTTTTCGCGAATTCATAGTACCACCATACATGCTTAGGAGTCAGCATAGCGCCGCAATCAATATTAAGTCAGAAATGTAGTTTAGGATCTGTGCAGAGCTCACTAGAGACCTCACATAAGAGAAAAGATTCTGAAATTGTGATATTTATAATAAAATCTAATTTTAAATGCACTGAGACATGCAACTAGATTGCAAAATGTCCGTAAATAATCACATGGCAAGTACACCTAGCTTGTAACTACAGTATAATAACAATATTTCCTATATTACAAAGATCTATTATGCTATAAACAAATTTCAAATCACACATTTGTGTGTGCTGTAAGCTTGGTTTGTCTGTGGCTTGACTGTACAATGTATTGTTTATTTTGTTATGAATTAGCAGGTAGACTTAACTTCATTTTCATCCTCATTTTCAGGGACTCCCATGATCCCAGTTCACATGGGTGTAATGGGCCCTGCACCCACAGTGAGTAAGAAGCAGATGACCCCACTGGCCTTATAGGTCAACAATATCGTTTTATGTTTTTAAAACAAGATTGACATCTAAGACCTAAAATGGGTACTTGTTGTCCAGGTTCTGGTTCCGACCGCAGTTACCGTTGCACAAAAGCCGGTAACAACGAAGAAAGACCCCATCCTCATCAGGGCCAAGGATGCAGAAGACGGCGGAGGCCCCACCACCACCGTGTTTGTGGGCAACATCTCTGAAAAAGCATCTGACATGTTGGTCAGGCAGCTTCTGGCGGTGAGTTTTCCACACATTGCTGATCTATTAAAAATAAAACGTCCAGTTATTTCTTTAAAATGGTTCCAGACAGAGATACACTTTTGTGCTTTCTAATCCATTTGCATGACATGTAAAATGGTTTGAATGGTGTATAAAAGTAGAGCTCAAAAAGTTTGAATATGGTGAAAAAATTCAAAGTTTTCATTTCAGAAAGTGAAACTAATTTATGATATAGATTTATTACACATACGTTAGAATCTTTTCAAGCCCTTATTTCTTGTAATTTTGATTATTGTATTGTACAGGTAACAAAAAACCCAAATTCTGTCTCAGAAAATGTGTATATGGTTAGCCAAACATATAAATATGAACGAATATCAGTTTATCAAACAGAAATGCCAGTCTTTTAAAAGTATGTTAATAACTATGCACTCCAAACCTGGTTACATCACTCAGTGGGACAACCAGTTTCTTTAAGAAATTACCTTTAGTGGCTTCCCCTCGTTGTGGAGGGCGTCACTGACTGTCTTCTACACATCTGTCCAGTCAGCAGTCCTCCCCATGATCGTGTCCTACTGACTAAGGCTGGGCCGTATATCGAACTTTCTGTTTATGAAGATTGAATGTAGGAAAAATCAAGAAGTAGTTACCTCCATCAAGGGGTTCTGTCTGTCTGTTTGTTTCTGTTGGCAACATATCTCAAAAAGTTGACTGATAAGAAAAATATTATTGTGATAGAATATTTTTCCATATTGCCCAGCGCTACTACTGACCCCGATTGAGAGACCATTGAAAGTCTCAGGAAACCTTTGTAGGTCTTTCCAGTTAATTAGCGATTAGGATGTGACACCACAAGTTTTTAATATTTAACATCTTCACCTTTTTCACACTGAATTTTGGTTTTTCATTTTCTCTAAGCCATAATTATCTAAAATAAAAGAAACAAAGGCTTAAAAATGTTTACCCAATGTATAATAAATCTGTATAAGTTTAACTTTCTGAAATTAATTACAAAAATATTGACCTTTTTCATGATATTCAGATATCTTTAACTGCACTTGTAAAACAAAAAAAAGTGCTTCTGGTTCGGGGTGGTGTTACAGGTGATTTAGGTCATTTAGGCTTTAATGCAAACTACCAGGTCATAACTTACATGGGTTGATTTATTTGAACCGTTTGTTCTTGACAGTGAGCCAACCAGGTGCTGCTGTAGCAAAGCATCCCCAAATCATGAGGTCTGTTCAGGCGTCCACATAATTAGCATTTAGACTTTTCTTCCCAAAGAAATCTTTCTCAGAAGTCTCTTGTCTACACAAGAACCTGCTGTAGGTCCCAAGATGACGTTTTGGGGTTTTTGGAGCCTCTTCCTAACATCTTGTGGTCTGCTTTCAGGGTGAACTTGCTTGGACAGCTAGACCTGAGCATGTTGGCAGTTGTTGGGAAACTCTTCCAAACGTAGACTATTTCCGTCAGGTGGCTGATTTCATATTCCTTTTTTTGAGCTCATTAAATCCCGTAGCAGATTTAAAGCTGCGACAGCCTTCTTC
Organism: Valencia hispanica; assembly: GCA_963556495.2. NCBI lineage: Eukaryota > Metazoa > Chordata > Actinopteri > Cyprinodontiformes > Valenciidae > Valencia > Valencia hispanica. The sequence goes on from OY747720.1 coordinate 33,187,484, forward strand.
CTGAAGGCCTTAGACAGCTGTTTGGTTCGTACTGTGGTGTTTACTCTCGCTTCAGTAAGCATCCAGGACCCCCCCCTCCCCACAAACTACAATAAAGGTCTGAGGTTTAAACAGGATAAACCTTCAAAATGCTCAGTAAGGATGTTCTAATGATTGGATACATGGTTGTAATTTAGGCCGTTTTTAAGTGGAAATTAATGTGGGACTGTTCTAATTAATTCTTAACCAGAAATTGGATTGATATTATATTTTGCAGAAAAATGTTCAAATGTCGTTTCTTTGGTTTTTGTGCCATTTATTTTGACTTTTCTTCCAGTGTTGTTAAAATTGCTATTTATTATTTATAGGTCCAAAAATGTTAGAAAAACACGCATATATTCGTAAAGTGTCCACGACTCTTGGGATTGGAGGAATCCACAAAAACTTGCATTATGTGAACCAAATTCTTGTTTTTAAAAGTAATTCAAGACTTCTATTATACCACCATCCCACCTTGAAAAAAAGAAAATTTCAAATACATCCTGAAAGTCCAAATAATATGACATTGATGTCCACGATGACTGCATGTAAATGTCTGGCAGGAACCGTTTATCTGATGAAAATGTTGTTGTTGATTAAGAATTAAATCCCATTGATTCTGTTTTTGATCAGAAATGTGGTATCGTTCTGAGCTGGAAGAGGGTCCAAGGTGCCTCTGGTAAACTTCAAGGTAATTATAAAAACATCCCAATGACGTTTAATTTGCTCATATATATATATATATATATATATATATATATATATATATATATATATATATATATATATATATATATATATATGCTATGCTGCTGGTCACATTTAAATGTTTAAGAAAAAAAATTCTGTTCGGGTTGATATTGTCATTAGAGTTCTATGCTGTTGTTTTAAGTAATTTAAAAACACTTGCTGGTACTTTCTTTACTTTTTATTTGATCAATTTTGATGGTTTTTGCACTCTTATCTGATCCATATAAATATATTTTTGGACATAATTCATCCTTTCTGCCCCCGACACCTGGAAGCCTTTGGATTCTGTGAGTATAAGGAGCCTGAATCCACGCTCAGAGCTCTCAGACTCCTGCACGAGCTGCTCTTAGGTGATAAGAAGCTGTTGGTCAAGGTAGATGCTAAGACCAAGGCTCAGCTGGACGAGTGGAAGGCCAAGAAGAGGAGTGCCAACGGGGTACCGCGTTCACCTCTTGTGTAAAATGAACATTTATTTAAAATGTGATCAGTTTGAAAGCATTTTAAAGCCTCAAAACATTTTCCCTGGCTTCGACTTTTAAGGGAACCACAGATGCGTCAAAAAACGACGTGGGAGATGATGAGGAGGTTCTGGATGAAGAAACTCTGCGTCGGGACCAGGTCGTAAAGGGGGCCATAGACGTCCTCATCCGAGAGTACTCAAGTGAGCTCAATGCTCCCTCACAAGACTCCGACGGTCAGCCTCGCAACAAGAAGCGTAAAGAAAAGAAAGAGGAGGTAAGTCTTTGAAATAATAGGTTCAAGTCATGTAATAAGCTCTTTATTTTTTATGGTCAATTTTCCATTATTAGTCTGTTTCTAAATCCATCTTTACCTTTTTCTAAGGACATCAATGCCATGGAGTTGGAGGATGACAAGAGAGACCTTATATCCAGAGAAATCAGCAAATTCAGAGACACACACAAGGTAACGTATCAATCTGCTGCTGTCATTACATAAATGAGAAGAAAACTCACTTTTGCACTTAAAAATCCTTCTACAGAAGGTGGATTCACACACTAATAACACTCTTTTTGTTACTGTCAACCACACTAATCCATATTGTCACTCTTTACGAGGCCTAGTTAAGAGTTTAAGAAATTCCAGCTGTAAAGAAAAGTAAAATAATGATAGTGTTTTAGGATTCCGGTACTGCTGTAAAACATAAGCGAATGCTCTGTGAGTCCAGTGATTTCAAACTTGTCTAAAGTATTCATTCGTCATGTTTATTTGAGCCTGTAGGCTTTAACTTAATGTAAACCAGATTGATCTCACGGAGTGCTTGGACGTGATGTAAAATTTCAAATAAACCTAATCTATTGATTAAACCCCACCAATATGGTAGAGTTCATTTGGTGACTAGAGCAAGATGAATCTCACTGTCTCAGCTTTGGAAAAGGTTGCACGGATAGGATGTAGGTAAGATCTTCCATTTCTTCTTTAATCTTACTGGGCGCTCCCTGCTGGAGGGTTTGCAGTGGGGCAACTGGCTCTCACTCCATTTATTTCTGTAATTCTCTCATTTATAACACTGTTGGGATAAACTGCTCTACTAGAGCTGGACAAGTAGTTTTTAATTTTCAGCATTGTGTTGCACTCAGTCCTGTTTAAAAGTATCGGGGAGCTCAGTAAACCTCTGCATATCCTGAGATATGTAATTCTGCATTTGGTTACACACACAGTCTAACCACTGCAGTCATTCAACTGCAGCTGATAGTATTACTAAAGCAGGGAGTGCCTCTCCACAGCACTCTGTGGTCTGAAGACATATAAGGTATGTTGCATTTCTTTTTCTCTCTTTTATACCTTCTGTGTTGCTATATGTCGAGATATTAGCACTAAATTACAGCTAACAAAGGAGAAAAAAAATCTATGTATTCAAAAAAAGTTATTAATTTAATCAACAATGGATGAGAGCTACATTAGGAAATCAGCTGTTTACTTGGTCGATTTCACATTCAATTGTGCAGTCGTACAAAGTGTAGAAAGGTGAATAAGGCCTCTTAAAGGGTGGATTATTTAACTTGTGTAGTTTCAGTCTCATTAAATAGAATGTATTGTTCCCAAATTGATAAAAAAAAATATCTCTAAAATTAATATAAAGGGTAAATTATCTTCTTTAGGGACCCTAAATTGCAAAATTCATACAAATAAATGAAATTTGTTGCTACCAACACTGCTACCAACTGTGCAGCTTGTGAGAAGAAAAAAAAAGTAATATTTTTATTTATTTATTTATTTTTCTCACAAGCTGCGCAGTTGGTAGCAGTGTTGCCTTGCAGCAAGAAGGCTCAGCCACAGTCCAAAAACATGACTGTTAGGTTAATAGCTCTCTTTGAATTTCCCTTAGGTATGAGTGTGTGCGTGGATGGTTGTTTGTCCTGTGTCTCTCTGTGTTACCTTGTAATGGACTGGCTACCTGTACAGGGCGTATCCCGCCTCTTGCCTGATGAATGCTGGAGGTAGGCACCAGCCCCCCCCTCCCCCCTTACTCTGCAGATGGATAGATGGATACATTTTCACAATTACAACAATAACACTTTAAATAGGGAATTGAACAAATATATCGGACACTTAGAACAGTGTTTTCCAGCCTTGCTCCTCATGGCACACTGCCCTGCTTGCTTTAGATGATTCCCGGCTTCAGCACACCTGATTTCAATTGATGGCTGATTAACAGGCTGTTGTTGAACTGCAGTCATCTGAATCAGGTGTGCTGAAGCTGGGAAACATCTAAAACATGCAGGGCAGTGGACCTCAAGGAGCAGGGTTGGGAAACACTGACTTAAAGAATCTATAGTAAACCTACTATTAACCCATTTATTAATGTTGGTTGAAGGCACTTTACATAAGCTGTCCAAATTTATATACAGAAAAACTGAGTCCATTCAACTCAATCCTATAGATGGATTCAAAGTAAATTACATACATTTCAAGTCAATTCTGGTTACAAAACAATGCAGACAGAGCTGGTTTTGAAAAAAAAGAAATTGTTTAATTTTATTACTAAAATGTACTGTTATAGTTGTGTTTTCAATTTATGAAGAAAGTAAAGACATGTATTTATTTTGAGTTCCAATAACAGAGAAATCTGTATCAGCAGGTACAATTCTTGCAAATTCGGCAACCGGCCACAAAATCTCTGATTGGTGCTTTTCTGGAAATTTCTTCAAATGCATTATAAGGTCATGGTTGCTTTAAAAACAACACATCCGAATGGGAGGTCAAACAAGCTACAGACATCCAGATTGATTTTCAAAACACTGGTCTGCAGAATTGCGCATGAAATCTGATATTTAAAAGTGTATTCAGCAGACACATTAATATGACCTTAAATGCAGTTCAGATCAGGATATCCATTCTGTCACCGATGCAGACAGGTTGACTTTTGTTCTGTCATCGGCATCAGGTGACACAATGACAATATCAAATCATGAAGGTCATCAGTGCTGAGTAACATTGTGTTACTATTGGTCGAATGCTATGGTGGAGAAACTGAGGAGCATCACATGTAGCAGTGAGGATTGCCAAGATGAGTCTGAAGTTTGCTGGTTTAAGTGAACTCGTGGTGTTAAATTGAGGCCTAGTTGGAGCAAATGGATTCCTAATAATATATCTGTGGACATGAAATTGAAATGGAAATCTCTAACATACAGTACTGTGCAAAAGTTTTAGGCAGGTGTGGAAAAAATGCTATAAACAAAGAATGCTTTCAAAAAAAGGAGTGTTTTATTTATTTTCAGTAATCAACAAAAAGCAGTGAATGAACAAAAGAAAAATCTAAATCAAGTCAATATTTGGTGTGACCAACCTTTTCCTTCAAAACGGCATAAGTTCTTCTAGGTACACTTGCACACAGTTTTTGAAGGAACTCTAGGCTGGTATGTTGTTCCAAACATCTTGGAGAACTAACCACAGATCTTTTTGGATGTAGGCTTCCTTACATCTTTGCGTCTCTTCATGTAATCCCAGAGACACTCCATGATGTTGAGATCAGGGCTCTGTGGGGGCCGTACCATTGTTTCCAGGACTTCTTTACACTGAAGTAGTTCCTAATGACTGGCTGTATTTTTGGGGGTCGTTGTGCTGCTGCAGAATAAATTTGGGGCCAATCATACTGATTGAATTGCATGATGGATCAGTATCTTCCTGTATTTAGCAACATTGAGAACGCCATTAAATCTGCTATACCGAATCTCAAAAACAAGCTAGCTTAATTTTTAATTTTTTTATTCCTCATAACAAAGTTCTAACATAGTATAGCTATAAATATTTTGTGGAGACTTGAAAATAATGAAAAAAATACAAATAAATAATTAAGTGGTTGGCGCAGTTGTCTAAAAACCTCAGCCAATACCATGGCTCTGTCCGAAACTAACGATTGAACCATCCGGTTGTCTGTATCACCAGACAAGCGCACTTCCGCATTTACCTGGTTCCTCTACTCATTATGCGCTCCCGCATTGTGCAACAAAACACCACTGGTGTAAGAGGTTCTCAGCTCACTAATGTCAGTGAAGGAGAAACAGCCGGCTTCTACCACTTTAACTTTAAGACAAACCACCAAAAAGAAAAAAATGCCATTTGAAGTCGTGGAAAACAAAAGAATGATGACCAAACGGGGACAGGTGTTTTGCGCTCTCACATTTACTGTGGCAATGCGCATTCCCAAATCAGAGGGGCTTTGCCTATGGATGATAGCCGACAGGAGGGGTGAGAGTTCTGTGACTGTGTAAGCTAGCTTGTTTTGCTGAGTCGGTATAGCAGCTTTAATCCTGACCAAATCTCCAACTCCATTTGCAGAAATGCAGCCCTAAACATTCAAGGAACCTCCACGATGCTTCAGTGTTGCCTGCAGACACTCATTATTGTATCGCTCTCCAGCCCTTTTGATTAATAAACTGTCTTCTGCTATAGCCAAATATTTAAAATTTTCACTCATCAGTCCAGAGCACCTGCTGCTATTTTTCTGCACCGCAGATCCTGTGTTTTCGTTCATACGTGAGTCACTTGGCCTTGTTTCCACGTCAGAGGTATGGCTTTTTGGCTGCAACTCTTCAATGAATACCACTTTTGACCAGACTTCTCCAGACAGTAGATGGGTGTACCTGGGCCCCACTGGTTTCTGCCAGTTCTGAGCTGATGGCAATGCTGGACATCTTCCGATTTCGAAGGGTAATAAGCTTGATGGGTCTTTCATCTGCTGCACTACGTTTCCTTGACCGACTACTGCTTCTACGACCCTCAACGTTGCCAGTTCCTTTGTGCTTCTTCAAAAGAGCTTGAACAGCACATCTTGAAACCCCAGTCTGCTTTGAAATTTTTGTCTGGGAGAAACCCTGCTGATGCAGTATAACCACCTTGTGTCTTGTTGCTGTGCTCAATCTTGCCAAGACATGAAACTATCTTCCACAACCTCACCTTGGTAGCAGAGTTTGGCTGTTTCTCACCCAGTTTTTAGCCTCCTACACTTCTGTTTCAGTTAATAACTGTGTTTAAACCTACATGTGACATTGATGATATGTAGCACCTGTTGTAAGATTGATTGAGCATACACCTGACTATAATTCTACACAATCCCATTTTTTGTGCAAGTGTACCTATAAGAATTGATGCTGGTTTGAAGGCAAAAGGTAGTAACGCCAGATATTGGTTTGATTTAGATTGTTTTTGCTCACTTTGCATTTTGTAAAATGATTAAAAAAACATAATTATTTATATTTCTGAAAGCATTATTTGTTTACAGCATTTTTTCTCACCTGCCGAAAACTTTTGCACAGTACTGTACATGCTAATGAAATTACACTATCTGATACATAGCATGTAGCAACCACATTTTTGTTATGTCAGATCCACATTTCAAACAGTTTTTTGAGCCCTGATTAATTTAGAAGGTGATGATGAACTTTAATCAAATCAGCTCACGCTTTTGATTAGTGGGTGTGCCTGACTTGTTATTGTTTAACTGGGCTGGAGAGTCCTCAGATGAACAGGAAGACAACCTTCAGGTAAGACGGCTTCACTACTTCTATTGTGGAAAACATGAAATGTTTTATTAATGTTTTAATGAGGAAATTAATGAAGGAGATTACTTTGACATTTCTGTCATGTTTCCCAGCTATTCTGAACATCCTGGCTTTATGGCTGACCTGCATTTCCTCCCATATGTAGCCAATAGGGTGTGTAGGGGAAGAGAAGTGCTGAATCCATTTGTCATATCCTAGAAGTTGCAAAACTGTAACTTCAGAACAAAATGCCATCACGATAATTTGTGCAAAATGTATGTATGATTATGTAAATGGGTGTAAAAAAACTAGTGCATTACAGTGTAGTCCTAAAAATGGGGTTCTATCCTCTACACAGCTGCAAGGCGTCACTTGGAGATCCTTTTCTGTATCTCACATAATCATGGCAAAAAAAACAATGTAACTGATTATGTAATTTTTTTAACTGGGCCATTTGCCATGTAAAGCCGTGACTTATTTTAATCCACTTGGCACCCTTAGGTAACATCAGACTGGACCATGATGCAGCAGTGATGTTAAGTATGCTATCGGTTCAAAGCTGACTTGGCAGATTCTCTTGACTCTAAAAGCCTTGCGGGCAAAAAGCCCATTGAGACTAAAATCTCATTACTCAAAGACAAAGCAGAGTGTCCTAAGTATCAGTGTATATTTGTTCTATTTATGTGGGGTGGATATTGCGGCCTTTTGTGTGTCGTTTCTCTGATAAAACCAATATCGACACATTTTTTCTTCAACCACCAGTTTGTCAGTTTGTATGACTGCATATTAATGTAGAGAAAATGGGCGGATTTGAATTTGACAAACAGGTTTTTAGCCCACAGCTGAGATGTTATTGAAATAGTCTCTTATTACATCAGAGCATAATCGTAAATCAGCAGATATCCTCTGCTTACTGCCCTGTTACGTCCTCTGCCTCGCGAAAGTATTCCTACCGTTTGAGCCTTTTCTCATTCTGTGATATTACAACGACTGAGTTGTATTTTATTGGGATTTTGTTTTGTAGAGTGACACAAAGCGGTGAATAATTATGAAGTAGAGGAAAATGGGATATGGTTTTCAAAGTTGTGCATTTGTACTCTGAGGGAATACTTTGTACGATCCCTTTTTGCTACTTTTGTTACAGCTGCAAGCCTTTTGGGGTTTGTTCCTATCAGCCTTGCACTTTCAGAGGCGGATATGTTTTGGAGAGGGTCTGTGAACACCAATTTTCTAGTCTTGCTGATTCTCAGCTGGATTTAGGTCTAGATCCTTTTCTAAACTGTTCAATTGTAGCTCTTGCTGTATGTTTAGGGTCATTAGATGTGTTTTCACTAGACAAGCTGCAGGACAAGGGGAAAAGCTGAGCAGGACAATCCGCTGGCTTGGTCCTCTTGGCCGTTGTCGCCGTACAAAACATCTGCTGGTTTCCTCTTTATGCGCAAAGTGGGCGATAAACAAACGAGAGCGAGAGACAGGACTTGCGACAGAAAAGCCGATCAACTGATCATTGATCAGTTTCATGATTGAATGAGCAACAGGAGAGGGTGGATGAGAACATGAGAGAAGAAAAGGCAGCTGCACAGCATAAAGACACAGAATAACTCCACCTTTGTGTCTTGTTTTCATTGTAGCTGAAGTACGGGACAAGCTGCGTTCCTTCTCACCTTAATACGGAACGCATAATATTTTCTCTGAATACGGGACGATTCCGTTTTTTTACGGGACGGTTTGCAATCCTAGCAATGGCCTTACCAGTCAATGGCTACGGCCAATTACTTAAAAATACAATCGTGAGCCCTGCTTATCAATATCTTTAACGAAATGTTAAACTGTTTAACTGGTAAAATCAAAAAGCAAGTTAACCACAGCTACCTTCTCTCTTGTCCTTTTACGCTTGTAGGATGCGCTCGACCTTCACTTAACAGGACTGACGAGACTGAATGAGGATCAGTTATGCTATGTAGGGGAAACACTGAAAATAAATATATATATATATATATATATATATATACACCTACTTTAGCCTACCAGAAAAGTCATTGGTCGTCATCTTCCTCACTAAAGTCATCCTCTTCAGTGTCTTTATGTCCTCTGAAAGCTTTTGTCGTCTTTTTACACTGACTCAGTTCTTCCCGCTGCCTCCTCCAACGTCTCACCAACGATTCATTGATGTCAAGCTAACGTGCAGTAGCTCCATTTCCTTCTTTGACGGCCAGCTAGAGTGCCTTCAACTTAAAAGCTGCATTTCTTCATGTGTTTTCCATGATGAGGGTGCATGAAAACCTCTGGTAGTGTTTTCTTCTGTGCATAATATTTCCCCACATGTCACTCACTTTTGTGTTTCCTGCTATAGTGCCCCCCGGAGGCCTTAAGCCAGTAAAAAAAATCTATAAATTAGCCGCATCGTTGTATAGGCAGCAGAGTCCAAAGCGTGTGAAAAAAGCTAGCGGCTTATAGTTAGAAGATTACGGAATATATGTATGTTCCCATGACTTTTGATCTACTTTTGGTCTGTAGGGTCAGGGAGTAATGGTTTAATTGAGTACTGAGATGTAAATATGTCAAACTTGCTGTAGCGGTGGACCACTCCTCCTGGAAACTACAAGCCTAGGAAGACTTCCTGACTTGGAGCAACCATCCTGTCCAAGGCTATGAGTCCTGGTAGTATGTGAACATGCCCAAAAACAGACAGTCTGAATAGATTTTTACAGAATCATGAGATGATTGTGTTATTTTTTTGTGTGTGTGTCTGTCAGAGGGATAGCTTTTCTGGTCTTTAACATTTCATGACAAATGTCCCTTTTTCTCCTGTTGGGCTGCTGCAGAAACTGGAAGAGGAAAAAGGAAAGAAAGACAAGGAACGACTGGAGCTGGAGAGGGAAAGAAGGGAGAGGGACAAGGAGCGCGAGCGCGAGAGGGAGCGGCGCGACCGAGAGAAAGAGAAGGAAAGGGAGAGAGAGCGAGAAAGGGACAGGGACCGGGAACGAGAACGAGAAAGGGAGAGAGACCGAGAACGTGAGAGGACGAAAGAGCGGGAGAGGAGTCGAGATGTCAGCGAGGCTCGCAGTAGGTCGAGGTCAGTGAACAACAACAGTGAACTTGATGCTTTGTCAGTGTAAGAATTGTTGGTTTGACCAATAAACCACTTTACTGAAGGGCCAAAATGGATAACAGTTAACAACCCGTTTAATTGTTTATTAATGGATCCCCATTAGTCTTTACCTTAGTAAAGACCATTCTTCCTGGGGTCCATGATCATGCTACATTTAAAATATTACAAAACATTATCATTACATATACAAATACATAATTAAAATCATATTCCTGAACACCACAAAAACATTTCAATAGACCTAACTGTACATACATAACCTAGGCGATCATTGTTCTCTATGTTATATTCCATGATTTAGGACGTATTTTTTCACCATTCTTTTAAAACTGCTTTCGAACACCAATGCTGTTAAAAACTGAGGTAGCTTATTCCACAGAACCATCGCTCTGTACAGAACAGTTCTCTTCGGAGCATTTGTCCTAGGCTGTGGAGGTGTAAAGTGACACCGTGAGGCCTGTCGAGTATTTAAACCGTGCCTTTCACTAGTCAGCCGTAGTTGAGAGAATGGACCTAACGGTTTTTGAAGAGTGTAAACATTATTGCAGAACAATATAAGACTGCAGGCCACTCTGTCCTCTACTTTAAACCAGGACAGCCTATCATGCATGGCACTAACTCCGGTCCTGAATGGGCAGTCGAGCTGCTCTGTTCTGGACTAGTTGTGATTTTGCAAAATCCTTTTTTGAAGCACATGATCAGATAATGGAGCAGTAATCAAGATGTGAAAGAGCAAGTGACTGAAGAACCAACTTTTTAACTGGAGTAGTTAAAAAAATATGCACATCTTCTTATATTAGAGATGGCTCTAATCATTTTTGCTACAGTGTTTTTAATATGGAAAAAGAAAAGAAAGATGCCCAAAGAAAGATGCCCAGGGTCCCTGCTCATCTGTGTGAACGTGCATTAGGCATGCTGCAGGGAGGCATGAGGACTGCTGATGTGGCTAGGGCAATAAATTGCCATGTCCGCACTGTGAGACGCCTAAGACAGCGCTACAGGGAGACAGGAAGGACAGCTGATCATCCTCGCATTGGAAGACCACGTGTAACAACACATGCACAGGATCGGTACATCCGAATATCACACCTGCGTGACAGGTACAGGATGGCCACAAAAACTGCCCGAGTCACACCAGAAACACACAATCCCTCCATCAGTGCTCAGACTGTCCGCAATAGGCTGAGAGAGGCTGGTCTGAGGGCTTGTAGGCCTGTTGTAAGGCAGGTCCTTACCAGACATCACCAGCAACAACGCCGCCTATGGGCAAAAACCCACCTTCGCTGGACCAGACAGGAGTGGCAAAAAGTGCTCTAAACTGATGAGTCACTGTTTTGTCTCACCAGGGGTGATAGACGGATTTGTGTTTATCGTCAAAGGAATGAGCGTTACACCGAGGCCTGTACCCTGGAGCGGGCTCGATTTGGAGGTGGGGGGTCCGTCATGGTCTGGGGCGGTATATCACATCACCATCGGACTGACCTTGTTGTCATTGCAGGCAATCTCAATGCCTTGTGGTACAGGGAAGACATCCTCCTCCCTCATGTGGTACCCTTTTTGCATGCTCATCCGGACATGATCCTCCAGCAGGACAATGCCACCAGCTATACTGCTCGTTCTGTGCATGAGTTTCTGCATGACAGCAATGTCAGTGTTCTGCCATGGCCAGCGAAGAGCCCGGATCTCAATCCCATTGAGCACGTCTGGGACGTGTTGTATCGCAGGGTGAGGGCTAGGGCCATTCCCCCCAGAAATGTCCAGGAACTTGCAAGTGCCTTGGTGGAAGAGTGGGGTAACATCTCACAGCAAGAACTGACAAATCTGGTCCAGTCCATGAGGAGGAGATGCACTGCAGTACTTCAAGCAGCTGGTGGCCACACCAGATACTGACTGGTACTTTTGATTTTGAGCCTCCTTTCATTCAAGGACACATTATTCTATTTCTGTTAGTCACATGTCTGTGAAACATTTTTAGTTTATGTCTTATGGTGTTGACTCTTTTAGTGTTCATACAAATATTTACACACATTAAGTTTACTGAAAGTAAAAACAGTTGAAAGTCAGAGGACGTTTCTTTTTTTGCTGAGTTTATATCGCCCAACCCTAGTTGAGACTTGAACTCAGTTGAGTGTTCCAACAGGAAAATAATCCACACATCAGAACTGGAGTTTATTGGACAAAGCAGGCTTTTGAAATGTGTGACCTATGCTTAAAAGTCAGTTCTATTCCACAAGTGGTCAAACAACCAACCATATTTAAGCCAGAAGCTGGTGGATCATTACAGAAAGTCTGTGGTTCCTTTTAAAAGTTGCTAAATTACATTTGACTAAATATTTTTATTTTATAAATATTTGTAAAATAAAAACATGGTCCAACTTCTCTTTTTTTTTTTTTTTATCAATTGAAGATGAGTTTCTTAACCTGAAAAAGGAATTATCCAAAAGCAGCATTGGAGGCTTCAAATGTGTTTATTCATTTACTGTAAGAGTTTATGTTAAGGTTTCACTGGAACTGTACATGTGCAGCAAGAAGCCATAACTAGCAATGAGGAGCAGGGAAATGTATTTGAATGGCAAACTTGCTAATGAATAACCTGTCTCGGGGGAAAAAACAGCAGATCAATATTTTGATGAACATTATTTTTATGCCCTGAATTAATGATTTTCTGTGAATATTGTGAAATTGTCTTTGCAGGGAGAGGACTAGAGAAGAGAAAAAGCGAGACCGCGAGGAAGATGAGGAAGACGTGTACGAGCGGCGGAGACTCGAGAGGAGGCTGAGAGACAAAGAAGCTGCTTACCAAGAAGTAAAAATGCGATCTCCCTGTGTTTGTTTGTGTGACATGTAAATGATTGCTGATAGGAAGATGTATTAGTTGTCAGACGTATGCTAGCCCTGGGTTGACTGTGTTTTCTTGCAAAGCGGCTCAAAAACTGGGAGATCCGCGAAAGGAAGAGGGCTCGCGATTATAACAAAGAAAATGAGAGGGAGGACGAGAGGCGGCGTGAAATGGTACTTATGATGCACATCAAATAAATGTATCTGTATTTATAAAAATAAATGTATCTGGTAAATTTATTGGTGGTTTTATGCATATTCCGTTTTTTTTTTCCTGCATTTTTAAAACCAGATGAAAGAAGCCAAAAGACTAAAAGAGTTCCTTGAAGATTATGACGATGACAGGGACGATCCCAAATACTACAGGTGGTTATCGTAACCCTACATTTAGAGATTTCCTGTTTCTGTTCTCGTCGCCTGATCTATTAGTTTTTCTCATCCTCAGAGGCAGTGCTTTGCAAAAGCGACTCCGTGACCGTGAAAAGGAAATCGAAATGGATGAGCGAGATCGAAAGAGGGAAAAGGAGGAGCTGGAGGAGATAAGACAAAGGCTTCTTGCCGAGGGTCACCCTGACCCAGATGCTGAGCTGCAGAGGGTAAGTCCTCGAGAAAAACAATTCACCAATACATCTCTTGGGTGTGTTCGGACTGCCCAAGGCCAACCATCTTGTTTCACACGCATGTTTTACAGCGTTTTGTTATTCAGAGTTTGAATTTGAGGCAAAAATGGAAATTTGGCTTGAAAAACAAAACAAAACAGTTTTTAATTTGAATCCATATCGTCCAACCCTAACCTCCTTTAATTTTTCGCAAACAGTTGCATAATGTCTGATGACATGTTCAACATTTGAAAATAAATCCTTAAATCAAAAATAAGCTTTTGATATCTTCTAATAGTACCAGGGAATGTTAAATATTGACAAAAATAGTGATTTGTTTTATATCGTGAGATTTATCAATATCGACTGATATGAAAAATATTATTGATATAACTTTTTTTTCCATATTGCCCGCTCAATTTTCTCCTAAATTTTATTGACATATTTAAGTGCTATAGGTGTGCAGATCTATATTTTTTATCACTATGACAATTGACTAATCAACAAAGAATTGCAACTTAAGTGCTACTTTGCTCTGTCATTCTTAAGTCGGAAAAGCAAGGTTCGGACTAGACTTGCACTCTAAAGACTCGAAAATACAACCTAGACTCATGGAGTGGAACTCAAATCTCAAAAGCAGCTCTCAGGATAGAACATTACTTGACTTGAATTCAAAATGCAATAGAAATGTACCTCTAGGTGGATTTGATGGTAAGCATCTGATAAGAAAATGTTTATTTCCGTCATTAAACTTGACTTGGACTTGTCCCTCCAAGACTTGAGACTTTAATTGGAGTTGTTGGTGGAAGATTTCATACTTGCTGCTCAAAGAATTGAGAGTCGACTCGGACGCTGGGTGAAAGACTTGTGACCTGATCTAAAAATATTCTCTATGAATGTCTCTGGTTTTTGTTTATGCAGATGGAGGAGGAAGCCGAGCGCAGGCGACAACCTCCTCTGAACCTTGAACCTGAGGAGGATGTGAAACAGGAGAAAACGCACCGCGATCGCGAACTGGAGCAGGTTCGTGAACGGGACCGCCACCACGAACGGGACCGCCATCACGAACGAGACCGCCATCACGAGCGAGACCGTCATCATGAACGGGAACGAGAGCGGGAGAAGAAGGGGTCTGAGAGACCCATGGAGCCAAAATCCCAAGGCCCCCAGATAGAATCAGAAGTGGAGGATAATGATGATGAAGATGATAATGGTGATGTGAATGATGCCATCGTTAATGAAAGGCATAAGGATGACTACCATGACGGTGAAGACTCGCAAGAAGCTAAGCCTCTACTTAAACCCATAATGAGACCAATCACCATCGCCCCATCAGTTTCTTCTGCTAGTGGGAACGCGACTCCCAACACTCCTGGGAATGAATCCCCCTGTGGCATAATCATTCCAGGCGAGAACACTCCTGACCTCCAGCCTTTAGACGAACACCGGCCCAAGATCGGGCTCAGTCTCAAACTGGGTGAGTGCTATAGCCGACTGTAAACACAAGGGGCCACTTACCGCAGCGCTCCTCCTTTCAGCCAGAATAAATCCTCTTTTTCTCCTGCAGGTGCGACCAACAGTCCCAGTCAGCTCAACCCGGGAAAGCGAAAGAAGCTCGCACCAGTGGACAGTGTCTTCAACAAGTTTGATGATGAGGAAGCAGATGAGCAGCCTCGCAAAAGAAAACTGGTTCCCCTGGACTATGGTGACGATGATAAGAGTCTGGGACTTGATGGGGCCGAAATCTCTACAGCCAAAGGTGGCAGCGTCAACACGGAGGAGAAACGGAAGCACATAAAGAGCCTCATTGAGAAGATTCCCACCGCCAGGCCGGAACTTTTCTCCTACCCTTTGGATTGGGCTATGGTCGATTCGGTAAAAACAACTATGCATTACAAATGGAATAAAATAGAATATTTGTGTTTTAATTATTTTTAAAATATATACATAACTATTACAGATAAGTAAGTTCTGGAATGTTCTTATTGTATATTTTCTAGACTCTGATGGATCGCCGAATTAAACCGTGGATTAATAAGAAGATTATTGAATACATTGGGGAGGAGGAGGCCACTCTGGTTGATTTTGTCTGTTCTAAGGTTTGTATTTATTTACTGAAGAAACTCTGAACAAAGGTGTGACATTTTTCAGACTTTATCATCATTTTAGTTTCTTTAGAATGTGTAAACTGTCTTTGTCTCACTCTGAAATGTTCCCATGTTTGGCACGCTTTCCTACCTCAATTATTGTTTTTATGTCCAGATAATGGCACACAGCACACCCCAGGGGATTCTGGATGATGTGGCTATGGTATGTTGAAAAGTTTTCTCAAGTCCCCAGTATTACCTACCAAACTTTAAGTGAATTAGATCAATCATTATCTAAAATATATATATATATATATATATTTTATTTCGTGATATTGTATCGATATTCAAAAGCAAAATATCAATAAAATAAAATAAAAATTAGGATTTGAATGTCATTTTTGTAGTAAAATTAAAAGTATGACTGGTAGTTTGTGGCTGTCTCCACCTTCTTCGTTCCAGTGGATCAACTAGATATAGTAATAAAACTGGATGTGTTAAAGTATGAAACAGGTTGGAGTGACAGTTTTTCTACACTTAAATTCAGTTTTAAAAATCTAAATATATTGTCTTACCCATAATATTGCAATATATCGTATTGTGTCCCCTGTATCGCGATACATATCATATCGCCAGATTTTTACCAATACAATAGAATAATAATTATATATATATTTAAAAAAATATACATATTGCTGTGAGACATTTTATTAAGTTTGTTTTTTATTCCAATAAATAAATAACATATACCGGTAGGAGGTCACTAAGAGCCATCTTAAGTTGGTCAGGGATCCTAATCTTTAATATTTTATAAGTGCCAGGCGGCCCGAACACGGATCAGAGCCAGAATAAATAGAAATAGTTGTAATACAAGAGTTTTTGGAAAATAATATATAATTAAATTATGTAATTCATAGAAAGTACTGAACTGCAAAGGAAAATAAACCAATACAGCATGCTTCAAGTACATAGGCACAAAATGGAAGTAGGAAGTAGTGAAATGCTGATGGGTGGGTATGAAATGGCAAAAGAGTGACCCACAAGCATCAGTGTCAAGATTGATGATTTGATCATTTTAGCCATCAATATTTTGGTTTTTGAGGTCCTGGCTGAGATCACACATTTATTAGTTTTACCCTGAATCAGGATTTTAATTAAAGTGCAGCCAATGTGTGTTGAAATTGTGTTCCTCAGAAATCTCTGACTCAGTAGACACTTAGGTTTTAGTTGAATATCTCCCTGATCTTTGTGTTTTAGGTTCTTGATGAAGAAGCAGAGGTCTTCATAGTAAAAATGTGGAGGTTACTGATTTATGAAACTGAAGCCAAGAAGATCGGACTGGTGAAGTAAAGACTGTAATATCTCTGAGTTTTCTCTTCAGCTAGCTCCAGTTTTCTGGCCCACCAGACTGTAAATATGTGCCCATACACCTCTCCATTCCATCTGCAAGGAGCTGCTACCTTGTATGTGTGTGTGTATGCGTCTGTGTGAGTGTGTGTCTGTATGATATGGTCTGAGTTTGTGAACAGAGAGTTTGCACAAACCTCAAGCATGGTAAAACTTTGGTTATATTGGTTTTATTTTCTCTTTTTGTTGGCATCGTTGGAGGAAAAAGGCAGTTTCATTTCACTGTCTGCTCTCCAGGTTGTTGAACATTGTACATACTGCTTTAATTTGCTAGTGTTCTGTGAAAGCTCTGCCCAAACAGGTGAACTAATAAACACAGTTTTTAAAAAAAGAAAAGGAAAAAAAAAGTGTGGTGTTGAAGTTTGTTTTTGCACTTATTTTGGACCTAACAGTTTGCTGATTTTGTGAACGTGCTCTGGTTTCTTCATGCAATTTAACTGCATCTATGGCCTTGGACTAGATACGCTTGATAAGTTGTCAGAGCGGTTAGGAAAGAAATCTGATATTTTTAGCTAAATATTTTGGCAAATGTAATGTTTTAAGGTTGTTGCTCAGCTAGTGTTTCATAAAAAGACAAAGATTTGTCTAGAACCTTGTACAGTTCCTGTCAGACATCTACATGGATTTGTTGCTGGCATTCTGCTGTTTAGGACCCTTAATAAGTCTTTGATCGTTCTTTTTTTTCAGGGTTTAAATAGAAAACATAACTTCTTTAAATTTCAAAAACAAGAATTGTTTTACACATACAAGGTCAATTACTGTATACAGACCTTAGGATATTGTAGAGAAACCATACTTTTTGTGACCTTTTCAAAAGGTCCTAGCATAATTCTGGTGGTGTATTTGACCACTCAATGAAAGTTCAATGAAATAACTTTTTTTTTTCTGGTACGGATCTGGCTTTTAAGCCTTGTCCATAAATTTCCCCTAAGTTGTTGTCAAGGTCTTTCTATAAGCTTAATGTTAACTTACTTTTTGTGTGTTTGAGATGTCCTGTTGGAATTCCCCGTGACCCAAACTGTCACCTCAGATGAAAGGAAATCGGTAAGGATGGCTGGGAACTACCCAGAAACTACCAAGGCTCATCCCATTCATTTACTGGAACACCATCACTATTTAGTCACAATAAAAAGAAGGTTTGGAGACGTCAACAGGATAATTTTAAATCAGAACAATATCAACTATGAAGCAAGGTGGTGGCAGCATCATGCAGAGAGTGTGATCCACCACCACTAGTATAGATACTTTCACAAAGTGAGTGGAATAATTAAAAAATACTTTGTCTAAACTTCACGTCAACCTAACGGCTAGATGTTTTAAACTTGGCTTTTTCAGTTACTATCCCAAACACATTAAAACTGGTTTTGAAATGGATAAAACAGGAAATGTATATAAGTTTCTGAACCCTGTCCTCTTCCACAATATTTAATTTACCTCTGGGATAAATGAAGTATTTTTGAATCAAATTTAGTCCACTATGATCGAAAGCTGCTGAAAACAGACAGTTGAATTGGGCTCTACCAATTCTGCCTTGGAGAGTGGTGAAATATCCAGTCGAAAGCTCTTGAAGGCTTAAAGAAACCGTATTGATTTTGTGCAACAATGGACATTTATCCAAACATAAGTATGGGGTGTATGAATGTATTTGAGCCTGCGTAGATTGGAGAAAAAATCTGAATAATTTCACACTTGTGCGCCTAATTTTGTTTTTTTTTAAAATTTCAAGTCTGTATTATCCTTCTCAACTAGACGAAGATGAGTTCAA
This sequence comes from Valencia hispanica, assembly GCA_963556495.2. NCBI lineage: Eukaryota > Metazoa > Chordata > Actinopteri > Cyprinodontiformes > Valenciidae > Valencia > Valencia hispanica. The sequence goes on from OY747720.1 coordinate 33,206,062, forward strand.
ATAATTTAAAGCCCCAAAGAGCTTTACCCATGATGAATGTAGGTGAACTTTTAACCAGAACGTATTAATTTACGAAGTTTATTCAAAACGTTTATTCAGGGGTAAAATTCATCTTTTATGCAGTGAATGAATAAGTTACAAATAAATGTGTAAATATTCTTAAATTATCCTTCTCATTTGTACCTTCCTCATATCGGAGTATGCAGTTTTTTTTTTTAATAACTGCAGTCCTTTGGTTTTGTAATTTTGTTCTTAATGTAGGCTTCATATATTATTCCTAATTCTCTTTTTAGAAATATATTTTTCTTGTGTGAATCTAAATGCTTCAGTTACCAATTTGCTGAGCTGTTTCAGCTGAATTTCCCCTCTGTGGGGATATAAAGTATTTTTAATAATAAAATAACGTTATAATTATTAAGCAAATTAAGTAAAACTATTTCCAAACGTCTACGCCACTAATAATTATATATCATTTTGTATAAAATACATCCGTTCTTTCCTCCAACGAGTCTCACGGGTACGTGGCAACCTCAGACGTGACCCGGAAGTACTTGACGGGTATTAAAACAAGAGGATGTTTTAGTGTTCAGGTTGTTGTTGTTTTTTGTGATTGTTTGCTGCTAACCACCTCGGGAAATTGCGATCTTGTTTTCGAGCAGGGACCTAAACGAAAAAGATACAGCGTGTCCCGAACACATTGGAGGAATGACGCGGCAGCATAACCGCCTTGTTGTCGGAGAATTGCTGTTAGCATTAGTTAGCATTTAGCGTTGCTATCGAGGCCAGGTGCTGCAGCAGCGTACCTGATAGTTATCGCGAATGTTTTGGAGTCTGACCGAAGCAGTATCTGGAGAGTCCTGTTAAATTACATCCGCCCTCCGTGAGCAGTAGCTCCGTCCAGGGTATGGTGTTGAACTGTGAAAGCTTTCAGGTCGTGAGCTAAAAGTGGAGTCGGGAGTTTTGGTTTGATGGTTTAGCGGTAGACTAGCATTAGGCTAGCTGAAAAGGAAAAGTGCGGTCATGGACGACTTTAGCTCGATCAGCCTGCTGTCTCTTGCGATGTTGGTGGGATGTTATGTGGCCGGGACAATACCTCTTGCTGTCAACTTCTCGGAGGTAAGTGTTGAACCGATTTAGAGTAGCTTTGATAGACAAGTTACCTTGAGATCAGCAAGTATTGATCTCCTTTTCCTAAACTCTTGTCATTATATCGGCTGAACAAACAGTGCTTGTCTTGTGCTCAGACTTTTGTCCATGACATGTTTGTCCAGGAGAAACTGAAGCTGATCACTGTGCTGGGAGCAGGGCTGCTTTGTGGAACAGCGCTAGCTGTCATCATTCCCGAGGGAGTCCACGCACTTTATGAGGAGATCCTTGAAGGTAGAGTTTCTCCTTATGGCTTGACAGACGATTCAGTACCTTCTATACTTCATGTGTAGCTCTTATAACAGTTTTTCATACAACAACTGCCTCTGTTTCAGCTTGTAATTATGTCAAGACAAATAACTTCACTCTGAGTGAGGCATTGAGATGAACATATCAATGCCTCACTGGTTTAGCAGATAAAACACATGGCCATGTTTTATGAAAGGAAATTAAAACGTTTTCTCTAACAAATTCGGGACGTTTGTCCACTCAACATTATTCTTTCTCTGCTGTAGAACCTCATCTCGGCACCAATAACGTCAGAATCAAACATGCATTTGTGCTTTAAGATTCACCACCAAAGTTTGTCTAGTATTGTGGTTTAATCAGTGACCTTACATGTGCAATTCTTATAAGAAAATCTAATGCTGTGCAGGGGGTCACATCGCCTGCTCTTTGACGTGATTTAAAGAACATAACAAACTGTTTGTTGATTGATTTTGAAACATTTGTTGCTTTTGAAGGTTGGAAAAATGAAAGTTTTGCAAGTAAAGCAGATAATTTTAAGGCTGTAAAGTCAAAACAAACGTGTCTGAGATAAACCAAGGGCATCAAAAACAACCCTTAGTGTCCGAAGGTTTCGGATATCTGACAAGTTTATCATTTTTCAGTCTTTAGCCTCAATTTAGAGTTTTTTTATTTATTTTTATTTTTATTTCATTGAGTTTATCTTTTCACTAACCTTACGTTGGCTTGAACCTCGTGATCCACGTTTTAAAACTCTTCTTTCACACTGAATGCAAAAGCGCATCAAATCCATCTCGTCATGTCCGGAAAACCCCCAACATGGGCAAAGAAGTGGAGCTGAGGGTGGGGGCAGATGATTGACACTCCGAGCCGATGTAGCTACAAGCTAACTGAGCTAACCCGCAGCTAACTGAAGCTAACGGAGGTTAGCTGGCGCTTTAGCCAGCAAACTGCGGTTGAACGACTCTGCTACCCCTCTGCCTTCTAGGCAGATTCAATCATTTTGTCAATTAAAAACATGAAGCCTTGCTGGTCCATAACTTTCACTAAAATTATGTGAATTTTAATTCAAACTTATTAAAAGTTTTAATCATCAATATGCAATGAAGAAATGTGATCATTTCAACCCATTTTTGACCAAGCAGCGTTGTCTTAAATGCACCGCAGAAATATAATTTTACTTACCGAAAAAGGCGAGCAGAGACTTGTTGTACAGTCTGTTTGTGCAATCGATACCACAGCAAGGCTTGTTTGTTCAATAGGTGGACGATGAACATCCAAACACAAATAAACATTCCGGACGCAACTGATGGTCAAGTTCAGAGAAACAAAATAACCCAGACCGTTAACGTGAGATCGAGGCTGCAGCCTTCCCTGTAGCAATCGGGGGTGAGCAAGCCGCTAGCCACCATCGCTAGTACTGACGGCTCATCTGAGACCTGCCAATCAAAAGGACACGCCCCTTATTCATAATTTCAAGCTTAAATTACATCCATACGGATGAGTTATAAAAAATTCACCCCCCTCAGAGTTGGCATGACGGTAAACTTGACCTATTAAACCGAAAGTGTTTTGTTGAACCAGGCTGTAAACATGTTTCTTTCTGCTGTGAAGTTGGTCTTTTTAACATGGGAGTCAATGGGAACTTGCTCCTTTCTGGAGCCAGCCCCTAGCGGATGAGAGGGGAATTGCAATTTGTCACTTCCAGTTTGGCATCACATTTGGTCAGCGGAGTTTGCCCCTTCTATATCTTTTTTCCTGAGTCTGAACAGCACAAATCCACATTTTTTAAATTTATTTAAATGTAAAATTTTTTTTATTTTCTTTATTGTAATTTTTTTTTAAATTTTACTTTTTCAAATCCGGTCCAGGTCACTTTCATATATGGTATTAAATCCGATACACACGATGATTTTGAAAGCGACTTCAATCTGCGTCTCATTAAATCAGTCTTGTACAGCGCTGATGAAAGTCAATAATCTGCGCTGGTAGGTATTTTAAGGTCTGTCTTGACATCCTTAAATTGTTGAACTCTGTGTCCCTCTTTCTCTAATATGTCAAAGTTTTGTCAGTTCCAACTGTGCAGCAATTGCAAAACTGCTGCATAGACACTAACTTTTGGATTCTCCATTTTTACTTCTGTAAAAAGAGTGCACTATGTGTGTGTCTTATCATCTTCTGCGCATGTAGGCCACCGTACCCCCATGAACCGTTCACACTTTAGCGTGTTTGCCCTCGTATTTCAGTTTATAGTGTGACCGGCCACACACACACACACACACACACACAAACACACACACACAAATTGGATTTCATAAATGCATTTTTAAAACGATCAGAATTGAGCATTAAGACCTGCAGTGTGAATGCAGCCTTACTGATTACAAAGATAGAGGCCAAAAATATTAACATTTTGTCTGTTTTTCAATTACATAAACGTACATTGTAACGTGGCTTGCAATGTATTCATCCTCCTTGAATGACTTCCACATTTTGTCATGATACAACCACATAATGCTTTGTATTTTAATGGGATTTTATGTCATAGACCAACAGTCACACAAAATGGAAGAAAAGTGTAGCATCAATTTTTTTCCCCCTAGAAAAATTAGGTTTTAGTTTGCATCCAGCTTTCCTTTTACCTTGAAATTAAAATCCAGTGCATTGGCGTGGCTTCAGAAATACCCTAGTTAGTATATGGGGTTCAACATAATCTCGGTATAAATCCAGCTGTCCTATGAAGGTCTCAGAGGTTTAGTAGAGAACATTAGTGATCCAACAGTATAATGAAGATCAAGGAACACATCAGGGATAAAGCCGTACAGAAGTTTTAAAGCAAAGTTATGTTTGTTGAAAGAAAGGCAATGAATTTCCTTTTCCTGCTACCTTTTTAGCAGGAAACATGTCCTATTAAACGGTAAGTAACTGGGCGGGAAATGGTTCACCTTCTGGAGGGACAGTAACCCTAAGAATACAACGAAATCTATGATGGAATAGGTTAATTAAAGCATATTTATGTCTTCGAATGGCATAGTCAAAGTCTAGACCTACTGTAATTTTTGGACTATAGGCCGCTACTTTTTTCACAATTTTTTTTCCCATCTTCGGTCTATACAACAATGCGGCTAATTTATAGATTTTTATTTTTATTTTTTTACTGGCTAACGGCCTCCAGGGGGCAGAATAACAGGAAGCGTTAAAGTAAGAGACATGTGGGCAAAGATTATGCGCCAAAGAACACACTACCGGTAGTTTTCATGCACACACCCTCATCATGGAAAACACACAAAGAAATGCGTAGGATGCAACTTTTAAATTAAAGGCAATTTAGCCGGCCGTCAAAGAAGGAAATGGAGCCACAACACGTCAGCTCGACATCAATGAATCGATGGTGAGACGTTGGAGGAGGCAGCGGGAAGAACTGAGTCAGTGTAAAAAGACACCGTTTTTCAGAGGACCTAAAGACACTGAAGAAGATGACTTCAGTGGTTTTAGTGAGGACGATGAAGAATGGCGACCAATGACTTTTCTAGTTGGCTAAAATATGTTTTATTTTCTAATCAGACATGTTACTGTCGTGTTGTGTTGAGGCTGTACTGCAGAGTTTTGAAAAAAAAAAAAGTAGGCTAATGTCTTAAATTAAAACTTGGAAAAGCACTGAGTGCAGACCTCCGCCACGGCCACTCTCCCCCCCATCTCCATGTTATCTAATTCTAACTTTCGGTACTTTTCTAAAAACAATTAGATGCACGGCTGTACTCTTCGACTATCCTCTCCCGCAGATATTTGATACTCCTGCACGAGGAGAGCCGCTTGCTCTCTGAGACGGGAGAGGAGTGGTGGTTAGCACCGCTGGTCGGTGGGTAGATGCGTGCTTCATGTCGGATCAACCCTAAAATTTAATCGGTTGTTCCTGGTCCCGTTGCGGACATTTCCTGAAAATTTAATCGAAATCCATCCATAACGTTTTGAGTTTATTTGCTAACAGACATGAAAACATTCCCTTCTGGCGGAGGTAATAAAAAAAAAGTGTAAATATCTCATGTTACAACATGAAAACCTGCGACGTTTATTCAGGTGGCTTTTATTCAATAGTCCGAAAATTAGGAATCTGTGGTAGGTTTGGAGAAATTCCCCAAAGACTCGCAGATCTAAATTTAGCATTAGGGGTGTAAAAGTATTTCCTTTTGGGACTGAATACATATGCATTCCACAGTTTTCAGATTTTTAATTTATACAACATCTTTAAAATAATATAAATAATTTTCCTTCCACTTCATAATTAAGTGCTATTTTTTGCTGCTCTATCACATAAAACACAAATACAATACATTTAGGTTTCTGGTTTAAAAAAACAAATTCAAGCAAGGGGTATTTATACTTTTTCAAGGTTTTGAATTAACTTTAGCCTGTCTGTTTAGATTATTTGAATCCTATTCAGAGTAAAGTTCAGCTGAGCGTGGAGTACAACACCTTGATGACTACCTTTTTATTTTGTTTTAAACACATTTGTCCAACTCTTCAACATTTATGTTGATGTCATTTGTCGTGCCTTTTGTGCACAATACTAAAACCCCTTTGTTCCTGTGTGTAGGCATATTTGACATTTACCAGTCCATCCATGCTTCCTTTGACCCGTTTCTCTAGGTGTGCACCACAGCCACACTCAGGCCGGGGTTGTGGAAGCGTCTGAGGCCAAGGGCGAAGCAGAGGCCGCTCTGGACGCCACGGGGAAACACGAGCACAGCCACGAGCAGCTCCACGCCTGCATCGGCATCTCCCTGGTGCTGGGCTTCGTCTTCATGCTGCTGGTGGACCAAATAGGCAGCTCTCATGTTCACAACTCTGAAGGTCAGAAAAATAAAGTATGAGCAACATGGATAGACGCGTAGTCGGGGAAAGTAGAATATTTGCAGCCCATTTGGACAGAGATGATCATTTGTATCAGTTTTTCGTCTGAAAAATGTTTTTTTTCATGCTCTTAGATCCAGAGTCAGCAAGAGTCACCAGCTCAAAAATCACCACCACTCTGGGTCTTGTTGTCCATGCTGCAGGTCAGTCCGTTTAATCCTCTTTAAACTCTTAACATACATTAGTTAACACAGGGATTTATTTAGAAGTTATGCTAATGAAACTGTTCTTTTGAAGACTTTTAATAAACTGAATTGACTCGACTACTGTGTTACACTTGTTTCCAGCTGATGGTGTGGCACTTGGAGCTGCTGCCTCAACATCTCAGACCAGCGTTCAGCTCATTGTCTTTGTAGCTATTATGCTACATAAGGTAAACATAAAATATATCTTACCTTATAGCTCTGTATTAAGTTGTTGCTTTTTGTTCTGTAGTTGCATCTTTTTCTCTTAGGTTGGGTGTGTAAATGTTTTTGTGCTCAGAAATAAATGAAGAAGAAAGCTGCTCTCAGGTCAGTTTGGGATTCGGCAGTAAACTGCGTTCTGCTCTGTAACCCGCAGGCTCCGGCGGCTTTTGGCTTGGTGTCGTTCCTGATGCATGCTGGTCTTGAGAGGAACCGCATTCGCAGGCACCTCCTAGTGTTCGCCCTGGCTGCTCCCGTTCTCGCCATGATCACGTTTTTAGGCCTCAGTCAGGTAAACTGTGTTTTGTAGCAGGATTTCTGCTTGGCCCAAATCATTATTTAGGTGGTAGTAGAAATATTTTCCTCCTTGTGACATCTGGATACAAAGGTTTTGATGGAAACAAAAGTAAACAAGTATACATACCGATTTAACGAGGGATGTATAGCGGCAAGAATCTGGTGATACAATATGGGGGGACGATACGATATTTTACGGTATGTCGCGATACTATGAGTAAGACTATATGTTGTGGTTTTTAAAACAGAATTTAACTGTAGAAAAACTGTCACAGCATTCTAAACACTCTAACCTGTTTCATACTTTAACACATCTAGTTGATCCACTGGAATGAAAAAGGTGAAAACAGCCACCAACTACCAGTCATACAAAAATTACATTAGTCATTACATTACAATATACAACATTGCAATACAACATTACAATCATTACAATAGTCATTAATGGTTTAATTTAAATTCTAAAAAGTAAAAATAAAAATCGAAAAAAAGCTTTTCAATATTGATCCAATATCATGACATAAATATTGCGACAAATCAGCGTATCGGTTTCCCTAACTTTAACCTTGCCACACGTCATGAAACATCACAAATGGCCGATTTTAGTGATCAGCACACATACAGGAAACTGTGCGAAGCTGTGAATCTGAACCCAAATTATTCCCTCTATTGGCGTTCATTTTATTCAGCCCCCCCCCCACCCCAAAAAAATAAAATCGAGTGCAACAAACTACTTGAAATGTCACATAATTTGCCAATGGAAGCCATCTGTGTGGAATTGGCGTCTGTATAAATCCAGTTTTTATATTGGAAGGCCTTGGAGGTTTGTTGGAGAACAGTAGTGAATTATCGCCGAGCTCCAGCTACTTCAACTGCAGGCGGGGGGGAGGGGTCAGAGGTCAGAAACTAAACGTTTCGGCAAAGGATTCAAAAATCCTGGAAATAAATCTATAAGTGGCGGCAAATGACTTAAACCGGGGTTCACTTTCCATCAGGATGACTATACATACAGACAGAGCTATGGATTTAGATCAAAAATTTTTATTTGTTAGGATGGTCTAGTCATAGTCCAGAATAAAATCCTATGAGAAACAACACCTTGTGTTGGTCTGTCACATTAATCCTAATAAGGTAAGTTGAAGTGTACCGTCTTGACATGAGAGAACCTAAAAAATAACTCAAGGGTAGGGCTGGGAGATAAAATATCTTTCACTATATTTCTCATATCAGTCGATATCAATTTATATCACGATATGAAACAAATCCCTTTGTTTGTCATTACCTCACATTCCCTAGTACTATTTGAAGATCTCAGAAGGTTATTTTTGATTTAAAGATTTTATTTGCAAAAGTTAAACATTTCATTGAACATTCTACAAGTGTTTCAGAAAAATTAAAGGAGGTTAGGGTTTGCAATATGGATTAAAAATAAAATATTTTTTTCATGCCAAATAAAATGTTTTATATTAATCTATTATTTCTTTCTATTCGAAAGACATTTCAAATAACAGAAAATACTTCTTAAAACCTATTTTTATCCCGTCTTTGAGTTTGCAATGAATTCAAAGTCTAAATAAACACACGCTGTAAAACATGCTTGCAAAACAAGACGGTAGGCCTTGGGTGGGCTGACATCACTGAACTATGGAAACCCAGGAGCTGCATTGGTGACATTTCCAAAAAAATTAAATCTCATAAATAGAAAATTCGATAAATCAATATAAAATCGATATGTTATCCAGCCCTACTCAACGGGTGTCAATACTTTAGCAAAGCTCTGTAAGGACATGTTATCTCCTTTTCCGTTAAGGCATTAATTAAATGTAAAAAAAAAACAAATCCTGAGCACCGTTTGGCTGCGGGATATTTTTTTGGGGAGTTCACACCGTTATCCTGTTTGTTTTTTTTCCCCCTCTCTTTCAGAGCAGCAAAGAAGCTTTGTCAGACATCAACGCCACTGGGGTCGCCATGCTCTTTTCCGCCGGCACCTTCCTCTATGTGGCCACCGTGCACGTCCTCCCCGAGGTTGGAGGCGGCGGCCACAGCCACGCTCCTGCAGGGGGGAACGGGGGGAAGGGACTGAGCAAAGTGGAGGTGGGAGCTCTGGTTCTAGGTTGCCTCATTCCCCTGGTGCTGTCAGTCGGTCACCACCATTAGACCCAGAGAGGGAGAACTTTGGGCACGTGTACAGGCAAAAGAAGCTGAATTTGAGACATTGCGGATTTAAATGTCTTATTGATATTGATCACCGTCTGCTGCCGGACCCCACGGACCAGATGGATCTCACTGCAGGGACATCACGAGACTTGACTGTACCAGAATGAGCGGGGCTGGGGGGAATCAGAGCGGAGATAACCAAGGGTTTTATCTGTTGTCTATGACACAATACTACTACTGTATGTATACATTTACTCCACCAGAAATCTTATTTTGAGAGAGTGTGAGTCTTTATTTTTAAGTTCTGTGTATTTAGATCCCAGCAGAGTTTCAGTGTTGCGTCATCATGCTTGTTTCATTTCCCTGAACCCGCTTTGGTTTTATCATCATTTTTAACCTGGTGGCTGTTGCACAGTGAGATTTGGTGTCGATTGACCTTGTGAGTTTTTTTGGTTTTTTTTGCTTGTGAAAATCACTTTTTATATAACTGCATAGAGTGTAAATTTCTCTAACGGATTTTCAAGTGCCATAATAAGAAACCCTGGAGCAGAGGAGACCGACAGCGCCGCGAGAACCTTACTGTTGTAAAGTGACGTTCCAGTCAGAGATCTTGTTCTCCCCGGGTTGACCAGCTGGAAACCTGTGGGCTTTAAGTGTCACTTTATCAATCAATTGTTGTTCCCAAACTTTTGGAAAGAGAAATATTTTCTGGGCACGTTGATGCCTGGATTTGGTCCCTTTTTTGCGCATGGCTTCCTGTAACATCACACACAAAGACCATCTTTGCAGTCCTCTTATTCCCGATGCCGACTTAAAGATGCCCACCTTTTGTTATGTCACTCTTTATGGTTTACTTTCTAGCTCTGTTTCTTTTTCTTGTAAACTTTACTGTAAATGTTAGCATTCTGTACATATTTGTCTTAAAGTGATTGTAGAGTTCAGGTGGGGGGCATCCATGGTGTTTCTGAATGAATGACAGACCCATCTTGTAGAAAATAAGGAAACCCTTAGGGATCATCAGCTCAGGAGAATAGAGTATAATGTTGGTAACTTTTTACCTGTTGGACAATTCTCTTTAATAATCAGAGCAATAATACAGAAACAGATGATTAAATTGGGGTTAACTTACTTTATTTCCCTTGCAGTGAAGCCTGTAAACAGTTTGTACAGTGTAGCAATTGTAATGTGACTCCTAAATGCAGATCTATGAGCCCTGCCTCAGTTTAAGTCCCAATAAAACGGATTTCTGTTTAAATCTAAGCAGGCTGCTGAATGGTGTTAATGTATCATTGCAATGCTCATGTTTGCGTCTTTAAGTTTGTATATTTGTATACAGCGATCTTCCTCCAAAGCCTGAACGGTTTTGTCAGATAAAAAAAAATAAAATGTATAAATACTTTTTATTTCAATTTCTTGTACTCCCTTTTTTTTTGCACTTTTACACTGTGTGCACAGTTATGAACCAAGTTAGTATTTTGACCAAATCTTTTTTTTTTTTTTACTCCAATTTGGATAAACTTGAGTGCTTTATGGATTCAAGCATATCTGTGTAATGAGGGAGGGTGTGGCCTAAGGAGGTCAACACATATCAAGGTGTGCATAATTATTAGGCAGCTTCTTTTCTTTTGGCAGAATAGGTCAAAAAAAGAGATTTAGCTCACTGCAAAGTCAAAAATCATGAAGTTTCTTGAAGAGATGCAGCATTCTTGAAATTGCTGACATATTGTGATGGGATCACAGAACCGTCAAACGTTTAGTTGCAAATAGTCAACAGGGTTGCAAGAAATGTGCTGAGAAAATAAGAATTAAGAAGCAAGTTAACTGCCACGAATCTGAGAAGAATCAAGCGTTAAGCTACCAGGAGCCCATTGTCTTCCAGTTCTGTCTCATTACGCAACTAACTTTTTTTCATTTAGTTTCATAGTAATTCTGCACGATAGTTGCCCAATAATCCTGCACATATACATATCCTCTTAAGAAAGCCACAACCTATCTTTTTGCCTTCTAAAACATTCATGTTACAGGTTTGTTAACATTTTGGATAAACGGAGACTACAGTAGTCCCCGATGTTATTCATTCCCTATTGCGAATTTAGAGTTCAAAGTACTTTCATTCAGCCAAGAAGACTGCCTTAGATAGAAAAAATGAGACATCTCTCAAAAGTAAAAAAGGATTTATTTTAAAAGCAATTCTTTACATTTTATTGAAAAACAGGTTTAAAATGTGTGCCTGAATATTAAATGGAAAATTGTTCATGGACATTACAGCAGCTGGCTGGCTTTTTTTGCAGGTTTCTGCTAATATTCTGATAAATTATCTGTGATAAGTCTTTGAGACTGAAGGGCCGCCTTGTCATCACCTTAATTTTAAACTCCCTTCACAGGTTCTCTTTCAGATTTATGTTCAGACACTGTCTGGACCGCTCTGAAGAATTAACATTACCCCCAGTCAGAATGAACATGTTGGTAAAATTAAAGGTTTACCTAAAGCCTGAATCTCCAAGAGGTATGAATAATTCATGTACAGCCGTGATATGGCTGCTTTATATTTCAGTCAAGTTTTAGAGCTCATCATAGTGCCGGTGAAAGTTACTAATGATGCGGATGGCCTCAGATAATGGGCTTGTGTCTGTTCTGATCTTGTTAGATTAAGCTTAAAACGTACTTTTTTGATAAAGCTTATAGAGTGACTTAGGTCATCCTGAACTATCTCTCTAGTTATGCTGCTATAGGCTTAGACTGCTGGAGGACAGACTGACCTCTTTTCTTCCGTCTGCTACTTTTCTCTTCTACTACTCTCCAGTAGCATTAGTTTCTGTTATTTCGACTGTTAACTTTTTTTTTCTCAGTGTTATTCTCTCCATAAAGCTACGCCTGGTCTGGTATCCTGCTTAGCTGCAATGCCCTGTTAGACAGGGGCGTCGACTGGGATGAAGCTCCCAGTTACTGTTCGTCCTCTGTCCTGTTATCAACTTCTTACTTTATTTAACAAAGAAAGTACTCTTACATCAGTTATTTTTGTTCTTCTGTGTCTCTGCTCTGTCTTCTTGGACCCCCAGACGGTTGTGGCAGATGGCCGCTTGTACTGAGCCTGGTTCTGTTGGAGGTTTCTTCCTGTTAAAGGGGAGATTTTCCTCTCCACTGTTGCTACATGCTTGCTCAGTATGAGGGATTGCTGTGGTTGGAAGTCTGCATCAACAGGGCACAACTGCGAGTCAATGACTCGATGTAATCTGCTGGGATTCCTTAAACAGAAATCGTTTAAACTAATGGGAATGTTTGTATGATAATTTAAAGGATTTTTCTCATAAAGTGCCCTGAGATGACATCTGTTGTGATTCGGCACTATATAAATAAACTGAATTGGAAATTGAATTATAACTGCTCCTGTTTACGTTCAACCTCATAATGTTGCATTTTATCTTTCCCAACATCACTGCATCAGAAACCAGGCAGTTTAGCTTATATGGACTTTTAATTCTTACATTAAAATACATTAAAATCAAAAAAAATATTTGAAATTAACATATAAAGCCAGTAATAATAAGCTCCTTAAAAATATACAAACAAATGTTTCGCACTAGAGAGGGAGGAATGCTTAACTTAAAGGTGTGGTGTGCTCGCACTACCCTAAAGAGTCAATGTATTACTTGAAAAGGTGTGAATCTATGGAAGGGCCTAGACGAATGCATTAAAGGTGCAGCTAGTTAACAGCAATTCAAAATACTTTATGAGAGATATTGTTTTGATAAATACACAAATGACAAGTGAAACCACACAATCCATACCTTTATAGTTACGTGTCATTAATTCTAAAGTTCATTTCATCTGACTTAACTAAATTAAGTAATTTATAGAAATGAAGCCAAATAATTGTGATGCTACCACTTTTTTCTGCAGTTCTTACCAATACTGCAATTCAAATTGAATCTTATTGGATGTTTTCTTTTAATGGGTTGCCAAACAGGCACATGTATGCAGTAGCGATATATGTGTCACACATACAGTGTTGCATGCTCTGTACTACTGTATAAAATGGAACAATCACTTTGTGCGGTACAACGTATTGTACAGTATTTGTATCTTGTAAAGTTCGGAAGAAAAATGTAATGTAATATATATGAGATTAATGTATATAAATGAATGTTAAATGCATTTAATCTGGGGTAGTTGCACATAAGCTTTCTTGCTTCGACCAACTCCTTTTGAGTTATTTACTATAAAATATTTTACCGTGTGTAAAACCCTCGAGTCAGTGGTGGTTCTTGCAGGAATAGTGGCTGAAGCAATCTAAGCTTAGGGCCCCACAAATGATCAGGGGCCTCCCACAGATGCAGGTTGCCAGTCCATCACAAGGCAACACACAGAGGACCAATCACACCTAAGGACAATTTAGAATGACCAATTAAAGAAAGCTATACATGGATGGAAATTGAACAGGAGACCTTAGAAACTACCAACAGTGGTGTAGTTTGTTTAGGTGGATCTGATAACTCATTTTTCACATCCAATACCTTGCTGTAGTAGTCAATTCAATTCAAATTCAAAAATACTTTATTGATCCCAGAGGGAAATTAAGTGTTGGTATAGCTCATATAATTAATTATTTAAGGAGTTGTTATAGATAGTCATAGTCATACCCCTTGAACCTGGAGTATTTTTGCATAGCGGATTTTATGTGATCAATATAAATGAGTGCATATGAAGTTAAAGGAAAATTATAGATTGTTCTACATTTTTTAAACAATCTTAAATGTGGCACATGCATTTCTGTTTTGGGAAATTTCTCCAACAACTTGCCCATTCTAGATTGCAGAATTGTTCAAACTCAAGTCAGTTTGGTTGGGGAGTGAATGTGAAGAAGTAACCCCAAAGCATGACGCTGCCACCACCATGTTTCACTGTGGGAATCGGGTTTAAGATGATGGGACTGTCTGAGCAGAGCACCTTTTTTTTAGCGTTCGCAGAGTTACAGCCGGCCTCTTGGCCTCTACCCCTGCTTTAAACCTCTGCACAGCTTCATCCCTGACCCTTGACCCTTATAATGCTGTGTAATTCAGTGACTTCTGAAGAGCAAATTGGTTACACTGCATTCAATTTAGGGGTATCAGGACACAGGAGCGTGAAAACAAATGAAAGTCACACTTGAAAGTGTTGACAGTTGTTGATAAAATCCCAAGAAATCACATTAAAGTTTGTGTTTCACATAAAAAAAGTAGAATAGATCAAGTTATGTAACTTTTAGAGTTTTCTTCTCTGTCTGGTTTGTTCTGGCCGTTTCATCTGGAAGCTCTCAGCAGGGCTAATGTGTTTCACTGTCCTGGATGTTAAAGCCGAGCCGTCAGTATCCTTATAATCTGCTGCCTGCACTTTCCACTCAGACACATGTGCTGGGAATTAATCTGATACTGATGGCACTGAAGCTGCATGTCAGCCGCTCTGCCTCTCCAACCCCCTTTACTAGAAAGTCCTGCAGCCATGCCCTCTACAACAGATGTCCTCCTCATTCGCTGCTTCAGTAACGGACGGAGAAAGCAAAGGATGAAAGAGAGAGAGAGAGAGAGAGAGAGAAAAAGAAAGAGAGACCCCATGGGTCATACCTGCCAAGAGTTGAGAGTGCTGTAATCTGAATAACAGCTTTTACTGGCCGGACTATATCGACCAGCTTCACATTTAGCAACTCATTCCTAAAGCTTCCCTCCCTCTCTGATGTGTTCATCGTGCGGCGCGGTGCCGTCTGCCTCCAGCTGATGAGCATATTGGCAGCTGCATCATTCCACCCTGCTGAGTTATTGGGATTTGTTTGCTGCTTTTGTCCCTGCCTGGTATTGAAGCTGGATGTGCCTGCAGCACCTCTGTGTGTGTGTTTGTTTCTGATCGAATGCTGTTGGGCTAATTGTTATTGACTGTGTAGAAGTTTTTTTTGGGGGGTATATATATCTATATATATCTATATAGATATATATGTCTATTTATATATATTTTGTTTTGGCCCCACCTCCAGCAGTGAGGGGAATTCTGTTGAGGGGGATGTTCTCGTCTTCATCCAGAAACTCTCTGTTGTCACCCTTTACGTCCATGGAGCAGTCAGACTCAGAAGCGCTGGACATCAGCACCAAAGTGCAGCTGCATGGCGTGCTGTGGAAGAGACCTTTCGGACGGCCATCAGCCAAGTGGTCCCGCAGGTGAGGAGGGACTTCTTTCTTGACTTGGTTTTCTATGAGAAAACTGGGTTATTTCAGGTAGTCGGTTAAATCCTGCATTTGTACTGTAAATTAAGACAATTCAAAAGCATCTTTATCCGGTTAGTTAACGGAAATCTGTTATTTGATTCTAAAAGTTATGAAAAGTAAACTCCTTATTTTCCTCCTGAAACATGTAAGTGTTAATCTGACCAGCTGTGAGTTCAAAAAAGATTCCTTAATCTCTAGAAATCGTCCTAAAAAAAAAAGAGAGAAAATACTTCACTTTTCAGCCATAGCATTATGACCACTGAAGTCAAAGTCAAACCACTAATCTTGTTACTTTGTAATATTTTGCTAAATGAAATCTGAGAACAGTTATTCAGTGTCAAATTTCAACGATATAAGGAGAGACTGGGAAAAATGTGACAAAAAACATTGAAGTTAGAAAAATGTCTAAGGATACCTTTTCAGAGCACTGTACATAGCCAGAGAATTGAAAGCCTTTTTCTGTGACCAGCAGTAATGGTTCAAATAAAATCAGCCTCTATTAGCGCTTGAATTGTAGCTAATAGACTCCATGGGAGCTTTGTAAAATCTTTAGCACAGAAGACAATAGGCATGGGCCCGTTACCAATATCAGGGTAACTTGTTGCTGCATATGATGGTCAGCTGGCTGAAAGAAGGCTGCTACATTTTTCCTTTGCTTACAAAAAAACAGAAACCAGCTGTTTTTGAAATTATGTCTGGCTATGCAAAAAACAGACTGCCATTGTCCGTCCGTCCGTCCAAACAGAGTGGTTACACGGAGCACAAACAGCAGAGTTTGAGGGTTCTGCGAGAGACAACTTGTTTTCAGATTGATGGAAATGCAAACGAATCCTTCCACTGTACTTCTAAATAGAATCAGGAGGATTTAGCTGACTCTGTAGAACAGCAGGTCAGCAGAAAAGAAATAGTTGAAGGGAACATTTCCTGTACCCTACCTGTAAGCTTCAGTTTTAAACAGACAAAAAAACAAAAAACAGTGAGCACATAGGTCAAGATGAGGGGGGGGCTTATGGAGTCTAGGTGACATGATTCATGGTTTAATAACTTTCTGGTGATACGAAAACTAAAAGGTAGTGGATCATTTTGTCCTCTAGAGAAAATCCAGTGCAACCAGTTGTAACCTAATTAATAGAGTCCACCCGTGGGTAATTTCATCTCAGTGTAAATCGTGCTGCTCTGTGAAGCACTCAGAGGTTCATCAGAGAACATCATGATGACCAAGGACAGTAGAAGGGTCAGAGATGAGGAGGTGGAGGCGTTTAATCAGGGATGGGTTAAAAACAATATCCCAAGCTTCAAATATCTCCAAGAGGCGTGCGTGTTCAATCCATCATCCAAAACTTAAAAGTGTTGCGCAGCGCCAAACCTACCAGGACATGGATGTCCACCTAAACTAACAAGTCGGGCAAGGAGACCATTAATTAGAGAAGCAGCCAAGAGGCCCATGGTGACCCTGGAGGAGCTGCTGGGATCCACAACTCAAGTTGGAGAATCTGTCAACAGTAAAGCTATTAGTTGAGCATCCCACAAATCTGGTCTTCAAGGAAGAGTGGCATGAACAAGGTTTTTGTTGAAAGAAAGCCATGAGATGTCACATTTAGACATCCTGGGTCAACTACCCTAAACATACAGCCAGATCTGTAATAGAATGGCTTAGAATGGCCCAGTCAAAGTCCAAGGCTAAATTAAATTATTCCGCTCAATGCAAGGAGTTTTGATTGATCACTCAGGTTTATGTAAAGGATCTAATGAGACTTGTGATAAGGAGAGACTTATGGTCAAAATAATGTAGATTCTTTACTTTTGAGCTAATTGCTAAGAAATCTTGGGTTATCGCAGCACATATTCATTCTTTAGCTTCAAGAGATCTGTGTTGATCCGCTATTTTACCAAATAGCCTACGCTTTTTATTGGTTCATTCAGATTTAAAGGTTCGCATTCCCAAACCATCATACTGCTTCCACCATGCTTCACGTCTGCCATGAAGTTTGGTCAACATGTAATGGCCTTTCCTTTCAGATGACTTTTTCTCTGCACAAAGTGTCATAGCCATGACTTTTATGAACATCAGAGATCGAGAGCTTAATCTCATTTAGCAGGGTGTGCCTGTTGATGCTCGGAAAGCACAGTAATGGAGTTAAAATCTGAAGGTGGCTACTTTTGTCTGGTCCATTTTCCATTTTTTCCCTTTGTTGCTTGAATGTAATATTTTATGCTTTTTGCAGTTCTAAACCTTAGCCACCCCACTTGTATGCAATTTGCTAAAAGAACATGAATAGACTTTTAATAAATGTTCTTGTAATTGTTGAAGTTTTCCACAATAAAGGGCTTTGAAGCACAAAACGTTTATGACTGGACAAAAGAATGTGTTCAGAGCAAAGAAGAAAATGAAGTTAGCTGAGCTGCCCAGCAGGACTTTTTCTATTAAATATGAGAGCATCTGCAGATGTTAGTTGTTTCCGGCTAGCACAGGGTTCACTCTGCTGCTTCCGTTGTCTCCTCGGTACAAAGATTCTTCATCATCAAAGACAGCTTCTTGCTCTACTACGCAGAGAGTGAGAAGAGGAGCTTTGAGAGCAACAGGTACTTCAATATCCATCCCAAGGTGAGCAAAGGTCTGGGGACTGTCAACACAACGCTTTAGAACGGTCTTTCTAAACACCTGCTCTGTTTCTGTGTCAGGGAGTCATTCCTCTAGGAGGATGTGTGGTGTCAGCCAACGAGGACATGGGGATGCCTTTTGCCATTGTGGTCAACCTTGAAGATTTCACAGTAAGATCATGGTTTCTCTTTAAAAGTATGTAATAAATGTGGGCAAGCCCTAGATTTCTGATTTTTGTTTTATTTTTTATGATGGACTCAAAACTAGATGATATTAGAAGCCAGCTGAACCCAGGGTTTACCAGGGTTGCCAACTCTCACTCTACTTGAATGTTACTCATGCTATTCTCCATGTCGCACTCTGCCTGGATAAATCTCAATGTTGTCCAGGGTTAAATATATATCCATACAACCCCACTAATATTTAGATAAATGTTCCTGTAAATTACAGAGAAACCACAGACTTTTGGCAGCCATCATTAAGGTTCATGCATCATTTTGTCCCACCACATGACCAAATGTTATTATTGTTAGGGCTCATTTAAATAGTTTGGTTTTCTGGTATGGACCTGGTGTAATCCATACATCTTAACAAGGGTTGAGGTTGGGGCCAATCCAGAAGTTTAAAGGGGACATATTTTCATCCTTTTGTGTTGCCATTTTGGTCTCTCCTGCCTCTATGAAAAATCCAAACATAAATAAAAACCATCCATTTTTTTTGTGTGTGCAAATTTTTGCTGTCGGAAATCTCATGCTTCTACACACCGTTTGAAAAAGTACCTTATTGTGACATCACAATTAGCGGCAATTGCAAATAGCTGCCCCTCACCTGCCAAACTCCGCCCAACAGTTCCATGCCATTCCCATCTTTGGCAAACCCACAGCCTTTTAACAAGATGGGTGGGTGTAGTCTGCCACCCGCCAATTTGCATAAAAGTGACAGAGCCCTCTAAACAGCTCATTCTGAAAGGGACCTAAATAGCTTTATGTGGGAGTGAATTGTGAGAGTGATTTTGGTCAAAGAACTTCATTAAGAGGTTTTGTACAGACCATAGACCTATTATAACTTGTTTACAAAGAGGTATAATCTGTCCTCTTTATAGTCAGCCTGCTTTGTCCAGTCTAAAACAACTGTTACTATGTGTTTTGGATCGTTATTCTGGTAGATGACTCAGTTGTTTCCAGGACTCTCATTTATCAACCATACTTACGCACAGATCAATCAATCAATCAATCAATCAATCAATCAATCAATCAATCAATCAATCAATCAATCAATCAATCAATCAATCAATCAATCAATCAATCAATCAAACTTTATTTATAAAGCACCTTTCATACAAAAAATGCAGCTCAAAGTGCTTTACAGATTAAAAATCTGTGCGTATTTCGTGCGTAGGAACAATTCTACAAATTGTGTGGTAGCCTATTTATCAATTTGTACTTGTGCGTAGAAATGTTCCTAAATATAAGTACACTTCTAATCGTGCTTACGCATAGCATCTACTGTTAGAAAAGAGGAACTGCAACATTGAAACAGCTTTACTTGGGCATAATATTTCTCTTTGCAGTTTATCGCTTCCGCCAAGGAGCTTATGTCGGCGCCTGTCTTTTAGCAAAATAACTCAAAAAGTTATTGATGGATTTACTTTAAACTTTCAGGAAATATTTGAAATTTGTCAAAAAATACATGGGTGATCATTCACGGAGATCCTGTCGATCGCGATCTGCGCTCTCAGTGCGCAGACACACTTATTGGTTTATTTGTCACATCAAGCGCTTCAGCTTAATGTTGTTATGTTGTTAAACATTTAATTAAAAGGTTTGCAAACTGTACTGGGACAATGGTCCTGCATATCAGTGAAGCAGGTTGTTGCTTTTTCCTTGCGTACTGACGGCAGCCAAAACTGTGTCTCCAATTACGCATGGCCACACGTGTGTCAAATCTGATGATCGGTGCACCCTCAGTAGGAGCTCTGGCCAAGCTGTGTTGCTGAGGGACGTTTTATTGTATTCAGCTGGATATCCAACCATTTTTCCTTTATTTCCAACAGGAACATCTCGACTGTCCCGACCGCATTTACAGCTTGTGTCATTTTCTCCCAGGCAGAGTTATTCTTTTTTTTTGTTTGTTCTCCCCGAGCTGATAGAACCAAACAGCAATGTTCAGTACGAATTTGTCATATTTAATTTGTTCAAAAAAAGTTGAGGGTTTCAAAAGAAGTTAATAACGGCAAATGAAATGATTCTTTGTCCGATTTTTTGTGTCTGCTCTGCAGCAGAAATGGGCTGCGTGCCGGGGAAATGAAGCAGAGAAACCACTGGTGGCAAAAAACTGTTGGGGTTGAAATGAATTTGTATCAACTATGACTTTTTTTTTTTTTAAAGCCTGTTCATCATGAATTCTTTTTTGTTGCCCCACCTATGTTTCACCTCGATCTCGGTGTCACTGAAATTCCTTTTTTCGCTCTTTGGCCATTATTTTAAGGAAGAACGCAAGGACAGATGATGTGGTGTTACCAAATCTGGGTAATTGAGGGCGTTTCTGAATGCGAATAACTGAGCACGGGCACCAGCACCTACGTACGCACATATGGGAATTATCATCAGATGAACATGCGTATGAGTGGCCACCGCACATTTCATAAATCAGACTTTTGACTGTTCGTACGAAGATTCTAAATTTCATTCGTAGGATAGAATATAGGCCAGTTTCTACAACGTTTGATAAACTGAGGGCCCTGGTTTCAACTATCTGGCTAATGGGTGATCAGGAACAATCCAGGAACCACCAGTGCTCAAAACGATTGTAAACTTAAAATGGCTGGAATGCAATTATCAGAGCCCACAGTAAAGCCAGATTTTCCACCAACATGGACTGACAAAGTTCTTCTTCCAAAATCAACACCTTTATGAAAACTTGGATCTGCCCATATTGGCAAGCTAAATATCTTCTGGAGAAAAGTTTTACAGTTAGATGAGACAAAGATTGATTTACTTGGCCACTGTGGTGGAAATAATCTATTAGTGACTGCATTTTCCCATATTGTATGACAACAGAGTTTACAGGAATGTAACAATGTCAGGCTGAAGAGAGCAAACATTGGACTGGAAAGATAAGTGTCAGATCAAGGGCCGAAGGACGTCAGAGCAGCTGATATCTACTGGACGTTCTAGCCTTGGAGGACTGCTTCATGCTTTATTATCAGTGGCATGGACCGGCTCCTTGAAGGGTGATACGAGAAGACCGAAAGGGACGTACTGGAGAAGATAAGCTTTGATTGCTAAATACTATATGGTGAGATTTTAGCTGTAGGGGAGCAGGTCAGCTTATGCAAATGCTCTGTGTATGCTGTTCTCCTTGTTGATCAACAAGCTGGATTAAATCCTTGAAACGCCTGAAGGAAGAGATGTTTTGTTTTTCCATAATAGCCACAATGAAGAAGTAGGTCAAGGTGAGGCTTTCAGATATAAGCACACAGTACCTACAGTGAAGCATGATGGTGGTTATGTCATGCTAAGGCTCTGTTGCATTGCAAGTGGCACTGGACTTGATGGAACAAAGAAGAAAGCTTATTTTCAAATCAGCAGCAGAATGGTAGAAACTTTGGCAGAAATAGAGTTTGCTCTAACTGTTAGTGTTCTAACAGAATGTTCTAACAGGACAATTAGTTTTGCTATGGATAAAGCTTTTTTTTTTGGTTCGTTTTAAATCACGGTTTTTTATTCCTGTACTTTTGCTTTTTCTGCACCCTTCTGTAATGCTTTTGATGTTTTATGTAAAGCACTTTGAATTGTCTTGTACATGAATTGTGCTATACAAATGAACTTGCCATGCCTTGCCTTGCCTAACATTAAGTTTCTGGAATGGAACCAACCTCAGCTCAACTGAAATTTCATGGACTGTGAGTAAAAAGGAATTTCCATGGCAGGAGGGCAACAAAGACAAATGAGCGTTACCATTTCGAATAAGAAGACCAGTCTAATATTGTGTGTGTGTGTATGTGTGCGTGCGTGCTTGCGTATGTATGAATGTATGTATGTATGCATGTATGTATGTATGTATGTATGCATGTATGCATGTATGCATGTATGTATGTATGTATGTATGTATGCATGTATGCATGTATGTATGTATGTATGTATGCATGTATGCATGTATGCATGTATGTATGTATGTATGTATGTATGCATGCATGCATTCATGTATGCATGCATGCATGTATGCATGTATGCACGTATGTACGTACAATCTTCACCCTGTGGAGATTAGAGGAAATTTACAACAACTGCAGCAACAATAATGTCAAAACTGTGTACCTAACTCTTGTTTTTACAACTTAGTGAAGTTGTATGTTGTATCATCATCTCACCCTGGGAGAAGGATTGTTCAAATGCATAACTAAAACCACAACTCAGTAATAAGTGTCCATAACCTTCTACCTCAAGCTGTATATTTGAATGTTTAAAAAAAAACTAAACTCACCATACCATCTGACCTTTTATGAATATATTTTCATATTATTTAAAGAGAATTTATAGCAAATATGTGCGTTTAGATGAACTCCTGAAAGCCCCTGATTTCAGATGTGAAATGTCTTTTCGATCCTGGATTTCAGTATTTATTACTTCAGCAGCTCAAAGACAGAAATCCAATGTTTGAAATCTTTAAGCCATTACTGAGATCAAGCTGATGCAACAGACATTACCTCCACCCTCCAGGGTACCATAGTCCTGGCTGCTGAGTCTGAGGAAGAGCAGGTCCAATGGATGGAGATGCTCCAGGAGTCAGGGAAAGTGTAAGTATCTATGTAATGCCCCTCTGAAAGATTTACAGTAACTTCTTCAAAAAAAAATGTTTGGGGTTTTAAATTTCCTACTCCTCCCTGCATTTTCTCTGCTGATGAACAGCACATGGAAGAATTCCCAGCTCGGGGAGGCCATGATCGAGAGTCTGGAGACTCAGGGACTGCAGCTGGCCAAGGAGAAACAAGAATACCTGAGTAAATACGAGAAAGGTCACCAAAGTAAATAGGCAGAGTAAAGGATTATTCACTGGAGGTAGTTTTTTTTCCCAAATGTGTTTGTTTTCTTTAAGATAAACTTATGGAAGAGACAGAGGAGCTAAGTCATCAAAGAGCCCAGCGGGAGGTGAGACTCTTGTTTCCGTGTTTTTGGTTCAAAAGAGCCCCCAGTACAAAGTGTTTGGATGTGTACTTCAGATCCTGGTACACTTCAGTCTGCATTTTCTGCAGGAGCTGGAGCGTCTCAACCAGGTCCTGGAAGAGGAGAAAAGGAAGTTTGAGGAGGTGGTTCTGGAGCTGAAGGCAGAGCAGGAGCAGATCAAACTGTAACTTGCTCAGTTATTTCGCTTGAGTATTTTCCAGTGATGAGGACGTTGCCTGAGTGTGCTTTTTGTTCCCTGACTGCGGCTGCAGAGATCTGGACGGTACAACTCAGTCCCTGAAAAGTGTTGACCGGGAAAAAGAAGAGCTGAGCTGCCTAACAGTTACACTTCAGAAGTCCATAGAGGTATTTTATGATTTTCTATGATTTTTCAGTGCGATGCAATGAATTATTTGCATCATTCTTAGTGCTTATGAATTACTTACTTACTCCCACTGTACTCACCAAGACCTCAGATTAACCTCTCATCCCAAACCTGATGTCCAGAGACCAGAGTATTTCAGGACCTTAATATGCTGTTAGAACCAAAAGCTGTTTAAATATTTGTTATCACATGCCAACATATTTATAATATGATCGATCTTATTTTGTATATGTTCAGAGATTGGAATTTTTTTCTTTAATATCCACCAAAAAATGGGATTTCATTCTTCTGTCTTGTGAAAACACTGATGAGAGGCATTATAGAAATTTTTGTTATCAACTTACAAAACTCAGGAACGGGAGCATGAAACAGGAAAACTGGTGCATGGAATGCCGCTAGGAACTTAATGTGAATCAGGGCAATGAAAACAGAGAATCCAGCTGTGAGCAGTGAAAAATCAAGATCTTATACGAGTGATGGATTGGTTGGAACACATGGGGATGATGAGGTGGTGCAACTGATTGGCATGAGTGAAGATCACTGGTGAGTGTGACTGTTTTAGAAACAGGAGGCAGAGTAAACAACATGAGAGAAACTAAAGAGGACATAATAATAAACCTATATGGCAATAATGAATACAGAGGACTGAACAACATATGGCAGGACCTCAACTGAAATTGAAACACAGTAGATCATGACAGGAATAATCTAAAAGGAAATACTATAAATATTCAGGAAGGGGAACAGAACAATAAACTATGAAAAAAGACCTCAAAGAAAGGACTAATATGGCAGAAACTGAACGACCCATAAGAAACAATCAAGCCAAAACCCAAACACCCAAGAATCGTGATGAGTGATCTGTTCACCCTGAGAAGATTCATTCTATTGTAATGCTTGTCTTCCAATTTGGCAATTAATACGAAAAAGCTGCACCTTTCGGCTTTCCATCTTTCAGGGTTGATTTTAAGATACTCTTATTGGCTTTTAAAGTTAAATGGTGTCAATCCGAAGTATCTGTCTATATTGCGTTTCACCTACATCCCTCCCAGACCCTTCAGGTCGACAGATTAGTTCCCAAACGTAAGACACAAACCTACTGAAATGGGTCGTTTAGTTATAACAGCCGTTGACTGTTGAACAACATTCCTGGTGATGTGAAGGCAGCTGGGAGTATTGACAGTTTATTGCGATCTGATATTTTATAGTTCTTATTTGCTTTTAATCACATCTACTGTGTGTTGTGCTATTTATGCTGTTTTTATTTTGGTTTTGCTAATTCTGGTTCAAGCATGTCTCCACTGTTAGATTATAGAGAATTATGGATATGCTGGCGTTTATTTCGTGACTATAGCCGTGTAAAAGTCTACAGATGACCATGGAAAAGACCTTGTGTTATGAATCCCTTCTCTTTTTTTTTTTCAGGAGCTCTCCCAGGAGAAACAGCGAAGACTTCTGTTGCTGGGCGTTAAGGATCAAGCAGAGAAGGAGGTGGACAACCAGAGTTTGGGATCAACGTGCAAGGAATCTGTGGACGGAGAGGAGGTTCGAGACCCGGAGGTGCTGCAGGACCTGCGACACATCGAGGAGCAAATGAAGATCCTGCTGAGGGAAAAGGAGCAGGCTGATGAGAAGTGAGTGTCTCAAGTAAACATTAGTGGCTGTACTTCCAGATCTGTTTTCCTAATGTCATTAGTAATTTTAGATGCTTCAAAGAAACTCCCTCTGTAGAAGCCATGAACGAAAGAACCAAATGTCGTTCGGGTTCGCGTGATCATGCTGTATGTTCTGCTGTAGTAGCTCCCGTGTATTAAATTGTTCCAGGGGAACGTCTACAGTGGCTTGCAAAAGTATTCGGCCCCCTTGAACTTTTCCACATTTTGTCACATTACAGCCACAAACATGAATCAATTTTATTGGAATTCCACGTGAAAGACCAAAACAAAGTGGTGTACACGTGAGAAGTGGAACGAAAATCATACATGATTCTAAACATTTTTAACAAATAAATAACTGAAAAGTGGGGTGTGTGTAATTATTCAGCCCCCTTTGGTCTGAGTGCAGTCAGTTGCCCATAGACATTGCCTGATGAGTGCTAATGACTAAATAGAGTGCACCTGTGTGTAATCTAATGTCAGTACAAATACAGCTGCCCTGTGACGGCCTCAGAGGTCGTCTAAGAGAATGTTGGGAGCAACAACACCATGAAGTCCAAAGAACACACCAGACAGGTCAGGGATAAAGTTATTGAGAAATTTAAAGCAGGCTTAGGCTACAAAAAGATTTCCCAAGCCTTGAACATCCCACGGAGCGCTGTTCAAGCGATCATTCAGAAATGGAAGGAGTATGGCACAACTGTAAACCTACCAAGACAAGGCCGTCCACCTAAACTCACAGGCCGAACAAGAAGAGCGCTGATCAGAAATGCAGCCAAGAGGCCCATGGTGACTCTGGACGAGCTGCAGAGATCTACAGCTCAGGTGGGGGAATCTGTCCATAGGACACCTATTAGTCGTGCACTGCACAAAGTTGGCCTTTATGGAAGAGTGGCAAGAAGAAAGCCATTGTTAAAGGAAAACCATTAGAAGTCCCGTTTGCAGTTTGCCACAAGCCATGTGGGGGACACAGCAAACATGTGGAAGAAGGTGCTCTGGTCAGATGAGACCAAAATGGAACTTTCTGGCCAAAATGCAAAACGCTATGTGTGGCGGAAAACTAACACTGCACATCCCTCTGAACACACCATCCCCACTGTCAAATATGGTGGTGGCAGCATCATGCTCTGGGGGTGCTTCTCTTCAGCAGGGACAGGGAAGCTGGTCAGAGTTGATGGGAAGATGGATGGAGTCAAATACAGGGCAATCTTGGAAGAAAACCTCTTGGAGTCTGCAAAAGACTTGAGACTGGGGCGGAGGTTCACCTTCCAGCAGGACAACGACCCTAAACATAAAGCCAGGGCAACAATGGAATGGTTTAAAACAAAACATATCCATGTGTTAGAATGGCCCAGTCAAAGTCCAGATCTAAATCCAATCGAGAATCTGTAGCAAGATCTGAAAACTGCTGTTCACAAACGCTGTCCATCTAATCTGACTGAGCTGGAGCTGTTTTGCAAAGAAGAATGGGCAAGAATTTCAGTCTCTAGATGTGCAAAGCTGGTAGAGACATACCCTAAAAGACTGGCAGCTGGAATTGCAGCAAAAGGTGGTTCTACAAAGTATTGACTCAGGGGGCTGAATAATTACGCACACCCCACTTTTCAGTTATTTATTTGTAAAAAATGTTCGGAATCATGTATGATTTTCGTTCCACTTCTCACGTGTACACCACTTTGTATTGGTCTTTCACGTGGAATTCCAATAAAATTGATTCATGTTTGTGGCTGTAATGTGACAAAATGTGGAAAAGTTCAAGGGGGCCGAATACTTTTGCAAGCCACTGTATGCTAATGGGACGGAGGATGGTGGAAATGTGTATCGATCCAAAAACAAGCAGCTCATTGATGAGATGCAGTAAGTGGAGATATTACAGGTTGCAGTTATTGACTGTGCACAGCACTAATGTTCAGCTACGAGTGCTCAAACATGCAATCCATAGCGCTGTGTTTCCATGAGCGGCTCCATTCTGCCGGCCCCGGACTGAGCTGGGCTCCATCAGGTTTACATCTTGCTGCATAAATAGGCAAGGGTTCTCTCATGTGCACCCAAGATCGTACAGATCTTCCCTCGCACAGCAAAACAACTTGGATGCAACACAGAAACCCAGATGCTTTAAAATAGAAACTAGTTTGCTTCACATTGTGAAAATGTTTTTTTCCCCTTTCTTTCACCCAAAGCAGTTTTTTTTAGGGCAAAACAAAAGCAGAATGTCTAACGCAGTGCTTTTCAACCCTGATCCTCAAGGCACACTGCCCTGCATGTTTTAGATGTTTCCCTTCAGCACACTTTATTTCAGTTGAGTTACAGGCTTTTGCTGAACTGGGATCGTTTGAGATGTGTTAAACACTGGTCAAACCAAATTTAGAACAAATCTGTGAAACACAATGATTTTTTATAAAAGAATAAAGTAGAATAGAATAGAATAGCCACTTTATTGTTATTGATTAAACGGTGTTGCCTTCTTGTAAGATGCTTTATGTGGTAAAAAACTATTAATGCACGTCCCTGCGATGAAGCAGGGTGGTGGCAGCGTCATGTTTTGGGGATGCTTTTTTTGAGCAGTAAGGCAAAGGGATAGATGGACTCAAAATTGATACACACAGAGTCCCTCCATGCAAATCCAACTGAGCTTGAGCTGTTTTGCAAAGATAAACGAGCAAAAACCTTGCTCACTAATTCTTACGGCTATATTTGCAGTGAAATGTGGTTCTACAAAGCAACGACACAATTAGATTGAATACATGTGCACACCAGTTTATAGATTTTTATTTGCAAACAGTTGAATAAACCAACTATCATTTACCTTCCGTTGCACATTGTGTACCACTCTGCATTGGCCCATCACATAAAATCCCAACAGAAGATATTGCCGTTTGTGGTTGTCATGTTACAACGCCTGAATTGGCGCTTTATAAATGAACTGAACTGACATAATGTGAGAAAGTTCAACATGTACCAGTATTTTTTTTGTCAAATCACCGTACTTTTGCAGTGGTTATGTCTTGTTTTCTTTTCACTGTTTGTGCAGGCTGCATGAGAACGAGGAGCGCTCCAAGCTCCTGCAGCAGGAGAAGGAGTACTACTCCACCCAGGCTCAGACGCTGCAGCAGTCGCTCTCTCAGCTCACGGCGGACAAGCAGCAGACGGAGGCCGAGCTCAGGGTAACAAAAGCATGGCTCAGCGGCAGACACACCTCACCAAAGGGTCACTGCTGCTAACCTGCTCCCAGGTTTAGACCAGATCAGGTTGTTTTGGTTCTCCCAGACTGAAGAATACCTGACTAAGATTTTATATTTTTGTGCAACACCCCAACTACAGATGTTCTTAATGTTTTTTTTGTATTTCTATATTCATAAAAAAAATAGATATTTAAATGTTAATTAATAATCAAATACTAACATGATTTGATTTAAAGATAATGAAAGACGGATTGACTTTGTGGCTGTCACAAGGTGGAGATCCAGTCCCGCATGGAGCTGGAGCAGAGACTGAAGCAGGCTGAGGATGCTCTGCAGGACCTGGAGAAGGGCCTGAACTCACTGGAGCGAACCAAGGAGCGAGATGAGAAGATGAAAGGGGATGTGACGCAGCTGAGAAGTGAGAGCCTTAGCTGATGACGCTTGTTTGTATGTGTTTATTTGCTAACAGTGTGCTGAAGAGCTGCATGAGGAGCTCTTCTCATGAATACTCCATGCCAGTCCACCCTTGTTTCCAGACATTTAGGGCGTTGCAGCTGCACGCTGCTGTAGATTTGCTGCTGTGTGATTTAGTTTCAGGCATGTTTTAGCTGTCCCACATGTCACTGTAGCTCTTCATCCACAGTGGTCACCACAGTTTATTCCTTTGCTTTCTTGTATGATTGTGGGTTTTGATGGCATTTGTTGCACATACCCCACTGCATTATGCGCTTGTGTCGTTGGATGCACTGCCACCTATTGTCCAACCAGTGTAAGTTCAGAAAAAAAAATTTCAACACCTCCAGCCAGCTAGAAATGCCAAATACCTGGAAAATATTCTACCAGTCTTCCTGTAGTATGAGATTTTTATATGCCTGATATAACTTTAAAACATACATATTTAATCTATGCTGTAAGGAAATTAGATTTAAACATCTGTGTATTAAAGTGGACATCATGCATAACTTTGTATTTTGACCGTCATTTTCTGCCATTTAATGTTTCAGCAGGAAAATATGTTTCATGTTTAGACAGTAACTTACAGTTCTATGACCAAAACAACGTTTTTTATTTTGCAGATTAGATAAGTTCTGTGAGTTATAGTTGATGTGTTCTGTTACTCTGTAAAGCTAAAGTGTGATAAAATGACATAAATATCTCCAAGTAGGGCGGTAGAGCTGATGATACTAGTCTCAGTGCCTTTGGATATCTCTGGGGGGGAAAAAGGAGTGGGATATACGAGATGCTCAAGTCACTAAAGATTTACCAGCTGAAGGATCTCAAGGGAAAATGGACAGCAAAATATCAGACATTAGGAAGCTCAAAAAGAATGGTTTTAATTTGCTTTTTGTTTTATTGTTTGAGAAAAGAAGTTATTTTTTTCAAGAAATGTTAATGACTCACAGTTAAACTGTGAAGTTTTGGAAAATGGACAAATGTTTGTTCAAATTAGTTTCATAGCAACATTTTTAGATTCCTTTATAACTTTCACCTGAAACACCATCATTTGTTTGTCACATACATGTTTAGAGGGCTAAAAACATGCTATCTACCTGTGTGGACACGAAACAACTCTTAAATCAGCATTTTGTTCCATCACGCCGTGTGGGGCTGGTCTGGGCGCTCTTTATGCCGAGGCTGCGGTCCTCGAAGCAACCGTCCAGGTGTGAGGTCATATGAGTGCCAGAGTCTCAACTTTGGTTTTCATACTTTAAAACGATGTCGTTCCAGATGTTGTTACGATGCAACTGTACGAATTGAAGCAGACCGTCACCTATATATTCCTGCCCACAGCCATCATCATCTACAACTACTCCTTAAAGAATTAATTATATGAGCTATACCAACACTTAATTTCCCTCTGGGATCAATAAAGTATTTTTGAATTGAATTGAATTGAATATCCATACTCGGTCTTCTTCTTACTGGTTAAACTTAATAAGACACCCAATGTTGGCGGAGGCTGTCTTGATTGTAAAACATTTGTTTAATCGTCGTGTACAGATCCTCTGAGACCTCATCATGTCTTTCCTTCTGATTACTAACACACACCTGATACCCTTTAAATTCCCCTTTTTATGTTATTTTTTACACCAGAATTCAAATTTTTATCCACTTCTTGTGTATTTTGACATTTCATAATGAAATGATGTGATGCAGTAGGACAACTCACATTTCATCCACCTTCTCCTTCTGTCCAGTCAGTCTAACCTGAACACACCACAAGTGTGTGCTAAGATGAGCCGTCTTTCGCTGCAACGATGTTGACTTGATTAGTACCATGTGGACTTGACGATTGAGTGCGTGTGTATGTGTGTTTACCCAGAGTTCTTCGAGGAGTGTATCTGCGCAGCGGAGATCGAGGCGAAGCTCCCAGCCATAATGAAGAACGCCGTTTACCTGCACAAAGCTGCTGCTCGTAGAATTAAGAGCTGCCGCATCCAAAGGAGAGTCTCCAGGCGCCACTGGTGTAAGTCTGAGCTTTTCGCTCACTGACAACGGCCCCGACACACACACTCGTGCTTTCAAAGTCTACATTTAAAGGTTTATTTTGCAAGTAAAACTTGTATTCAGCTCTCTTTATTCTGAAACCAGCGCAGCAAACTGCCTTCAAAGGTCTCTTCATTAGAAAAAACAGGCTGTGGTCCTGGAGAAGTTTTAAAGACAGGTTGGGTTACGCAACCGATTGGTTGTGCACAACCCACATCCGCCCTTTCTGGAAGATTGGTGAGAAGAATGCCATCAGTGAAAGTTAGCAACCTTAACACAGCATCCCCAAGGTGAAACAAGGTGGTAGCCGCATCATACTGTGGGGATTCTTTTCTCCAACAGGGACATGGAATCTCAGCAGTTGATGGGAAGGTGGATTTAGCTAAATGCAGAGCAACACAGAAGAAAAAAAAAACTGTTAACGGGCTACTAAAACTTGAGACTGGGGCGGAAGTTCAGCTTCCATCAGATCAGTGGCACTAAGCATAGAGCCAGATGCTACAGTGGAATGGTTTACACCAAAGCATATCTTTGCGTTAGAACGGTCCAGTCAAAGTCCAGACCTAGATCTATTTGACAATCAGCGGACTCTTTCCATCCAGTCTGAATAAGCTTGAGCTATTTTGCAAAGAACAGGCAAACGTTTCAGTCTGTAGATGTGCAAAGCTGGCAGAGGCT
Source organism: Valencia hispanica (assembly GCA_963556495.2). Classification (NCBI taxonomy): domain Eukaryota; kingdom Metazoa; phylum Chordata; class Actinopteri; order Cyprinodontiformes; family Valenciidae; genus Valencia; species Valencia hispanica. Next base: position 33,237,610 of record OY747720.1, read on the forward strand.
AATAGACCTCCAGCTGTAATTGCAGTGGAAGGCTGTCTTACAAAAGTGTTGACTCAAGGCGACTGAATACAAAAGCACGCCAAGCTTTTTAGGTTTACCTTAGTAAAAACATTTTTTGAAAACCACATACCATTTCTCTAAAATACACTTTGGTTTGTGGTTGTAACACAACAAAATGCAGAGGAATTCCAGGAATTGACTGCTGTCAGGTGTTTTATACTCAGCTGTTAGCAGGGTAGGAGTCATTAACATTCTGTATGTAATTCTGTATTGTGAAATGATAGGCCAAACACATTATGCACGTTCTTGTGTTCTTGGGAAGATTTTAGATTGTGCAAGAGATCTCCTTTTTTCACCTGTCTGATCCACTTGTTCTTGCTGCATTGTGTGTTAATTTGACTGAGCTACAGCGCTTTTGCTATATGATTAGTTCACATACTACTATTAGGATTACAGTTTTAGTAGCAGCAGTAGTAACTATATGTAGCTGCTTTGATGAAATATTCGGTATTAGTCTGAATAATCAGTTTTATTTGTAAAATGTGAGGATAAAAATGAAAATGTGTAAAAGTATCACTTTTTCCCCATAAACGTCTTAAATCATTCCAGTGAAACACTCCAAGTCGTTTGCTGTGGGCAACCCCGACGACGGCAGCATGGAGGAACTGCGGGCGACGGCTCGACGGCTGACCTCTGACAGCAGCTTCAGGGAGAGCGTGTACAAGATCGTCGTTCGCAAAGAAGCTGCAAACACCCTGACTGACTGACTGAGAGGAGATATAAAAACAACCCAGAAATGTTCCTTTAGCTTTAATTCCATCAGCACAGTTGGAAAAGATCAGGATCCCAAATTTACCATTGAAATACACAGATCTGTTTAATGACAATTTCAAATCAGTACAAGAATGAAGGAATCAGCCGAGATGGTGTTAAATTATTTAAGTCACATAAACTGCTTTAAAAAAGTATTTTCCCCTTACAAATTTTTTACCCTTAAATCCTTCAGTTTACAAACGAGTTTAATACCAGATAAAGATAACCTTTAAAAGTACAAAACTAAGTTCTCACATCATGATTTTATTTGTTTTGGGGGGAAAAAAGCTATCCATACCAACCTGACTCTCGGTGAAAAAGTAATTTACCCCTAAACCCAATAACTTTTGAGTCTTTTCTGTCACTGTGGAGAAATTCTTCCCTATAGCACAGTTTTTTAGCTACATGGATGGCTATCTTGAACAGCATCTTAGTGGGATTTAAGTCCAGACTTTGACTAGGCCACTTCAAAAGGTTCATTTTGTTTGTTTGAGCCATTCAGCGGGGGAGTTGCTGGTTTGGATCGTTGTCCTGCTCCATTTCCCAAGTAGGCTTGTTGTCCTGTCATTCTCCCTCAGGATTTTCTCTACAAGGCTGATGGGAATCTGCAGCCTTTTCTTGTTGACAGAAGAATTCATGGTGTCATTATTGCAGCAAATCCTCCAGGTCCTTAAGAAGCAGAGTAGCCCCAGATCATCACACTACCACCCCCGTGTTTGACTATGTTTTTCTTTGGCCCAGATCAGTTTAGATAGCTCAATAAGCAAAATTGGCATCCAGCCCTTTTGATTTACTCGGGTTATGTTTATCTGGCATTAATAATTGTTACATGATCTAAAACATTGACATGAGACAAAAAAGCCAAAACAGTAAGAAGTCATTTGTAAGAAGCCTTTTAATGGAACTGAATACCTGAGTGTTGGGATTTTGCTCTGTTCTATTGTGACCTGACTAGACTTTAATAGACCAAACAGTTGTAGGATCTGCAGAAGCACAAAAGCTAAACTAAGGTCCAAAAGATCTTTGTTGTTCCGTCCCTTAGGGTTACTAGCAGCGGATCTCTTTCTAGGTTGTGTCTGAGAGGGATGTTTGAGCTGGACGGAAAAGCGAAGAAGAAACTAATGCAGACGATTGAATTAGTTTTTGATTTTACTGCACTGATCTTGCCGTGTGATCTGCACAGATCATTCACATCGGTTAGTGACAGGTGGGGTTTCTTCCCTGGTCCTAAAAAGGGCCAGAAGGTACCAAATAGTGCAGATTGTATCAGATTTATACAATGTAAGGCTCTGAAAAATGATCATTTTAAATGTCTCATTCACTTGTTTTTTCAATAAATTTGCTGTGGTCTCTAGTATGAATAAATACTTTGAGTTATTTTCTCTTGCTCCTGTTTCAGGGGGTTGAAGTTTATCGGAGGAGTCGGTGGGCCGAAAACGACAAGATTATATTTTAATTTATTTATTAATACTCACGATAAGCAAAGGTCTCGCCTGTGATTGGCTAACAGCAACGCAGCTCTTATGCTGCTTTTTGAACAAATAACTAACTTAGTGTTATAAGTTTGCTGATGGTGTTCCAAAGACAAATTCCAACAGTTTGTCCCTCACCTCTTTTTTCTTCAGTAAAAAATGCAACGTTGATTTGTTATCTCCACTAATAACACAAGCATGAACATGTTCCGCCATGTTGTGGAGTTGCCATTGGTTAGCTTCTATTAGCAGAGACGTGCTCTGCTTTCCCCTGGTCACAAAATCAATACAGCCTCCCAGTGGGAGCGGTTGCAAGCAAAGATAGGCAAGACCATGGACACTAATTTTCTCTGTGATGTAGAAGATACTGGCCTTTTCTGGCTCACTCGTTTTTGCTCTCCGTTTCCTTTCTGTGGCCAATGCAGGCAATGGGGAGTTGGAGAACATTTTCAACTGCAGCACGACTATGCAGCTCAGGGTGACTGACTCTATTTCAGAAAGAACAATTAATACACGATATCACAGTGAATGATACCTTTAATTGATTGGAATTGAATTAAAACATAGAGTTTGTCATATGGGTTAACTTTCAAAGAGTGAAACAGCTTAGAGACTACACACATGGAGCACTGGTAGAGCCCTAACACATGCTCCTCTTTTATTGCAGAAGCATCTTCTTACATTGTAAACTTTAGAAAAATCTAACCTTCAATTTGAGTACATTTGTTCAGTGAGGGAAAAAAAAATATCTAATGCTCCGAAATGATTGTTTTTAACAAAACAACCAGCCTCATAATTATTGATACCCCTAAAGATCTTGACCTAAATGCAACTGAGACAGTATAGAATTCAAATTTTAGTCAACCTAACAATACATTGAAGAAACCCTGATAAGTTGTCCCTGTCCTTCTGTGTTCCTTTGGTTTAAACATAACATGACACATAGGCCTGTTGTTTTTGCCACTGGCCACTTGGTTAGAAAATGACCCATATTTATCTTGCCAGTAAACATGGTGAGCGTGATTGCTTCAGAGTTTGCTGTTAGATAGTGGGGGGTATGCTGAGGTCAAACAAGTCTTCATAACAACTATGGATGCTATCTATTTGCTAATCGGTTATTTGGAAGGGATGCCAGAAAAAGCTGTTTCTCTCCTTCAATAATAAATGTTCCATCAGTGCCAAACATTTATCCAGAACCGATGGCTCAATCATGGGAGAAATAGTCCACCAGATACAAATGGAAAAGATTAATAGCTGTCCTACCGGCAAAAGAAGCTTTTACATCATAGGGGTGCCAACAAATGTGACTAGTGAATAAGATGAAGATTGGGATTATGTCACTCCAAATACATATATTAAGTTATATTTCTGTCATTTTTTTAGTAAAATTGTGCTACTGGAAAAAAAAAAAGCGGAGTTTATTTTAAAGCTTTTTAACATCTCTGTCAGGGGTCCTGATAAATTTGACTAGAACAGGAAGTGTTTCCTGAAAGACCCTTATCAACCACAGGGGTGGAACTGACTTCATTTCAGAGAAAGAATGTTTCCCATTTTGCTATGTTATAAGGTGGAGTTATTACCATTTTAGAAAACAAATGTACAAGAAAGATGTTATCCACAAACATGGAACTTGTAAGGAAGGTGGCGATGAGGTTCTCCCACCTCTTACTGGACAAAAAACATGCAACTGGGTGCCTTGTGGTTTGTTCAGTTGGAATTTGTTTTCATATTTAAGTTGTTTAAAGGATCTGTCATTCACATAAAGGCTGATTTGGATGCACAGTCCTCTATCCTTTATGTGTCTTTATCTAACTTACCGGATCCAGACTAGGGAACCATGTGTAGCCCTGAACACAGAGCTGTATGTAAAGTATTAAAGATTAAATTGTATATCAAACAACCAAAATAAAACAATAAAAGTAATTTTTTTCTGGTCATACCTAATGTTTTTGTGTCATTATCCAATTCTGGGCACAGTTGTACTACTTCAAACTAAACTGTCTCAGTATGTTGACAGGACTTGTGAATAAGTACTTATAACATTTTTTTATTTATTTTTTTGCTAAATCGCAGGATATCATAAGAAATGAAGTAGACAGGACATATAATTCAATTCCACCTTGAAGTTCTTTTTATTTGTCCGGATTTGTTTGCTTTGATGAGAACAATGATCTCATGGATGGATCTGTTATCATCCTTAACCATTTCCTCATTGCTACATCTCAAACCTTTTCCGAAACAGCAGCAATTTGAAGAAGAAAAAAACCCATTAAATAACCAGAAAAACTAGAAATAAAGCCAACATGTAAGATAAGAAGGTAAGATGGAACAATTACAGATTGATCCCCACGCCTTGATATGGATAAAGCTTTTTTTGAACCGTGCACATTTGATTCCTTGATGCAGAAAGGCAGCTGCTTCCTCCAAGGGGCCCCTCTCTCAGCAGCCTATTACTGATGATGATAATCGAGGATAAAAAATGAGTATGAACAGCTCTTATGTAGGTGCATTTCACAGAAGAGAAGTGGTTATGAAGAAAGCTCTGTGGGAGGCTCAGTCATCTGCTCCCAGTCATCTCTGGAACCTGCAGCAAATAAGGGAAATGAGGGATGAAGTCAGTTTAAGTCGTCACTTTTTAAATAATGCACAACAGAAAAGAAACCGTGTTGCCCCAAAAGTGCCTCACACATTCAAAAGACTATATTTTAATACAGAATAGCATAAAATAAGCATATAAATAAAGAAGGGGGGAGTTTTGAGATTTTCTACATTTAATAAACGGGGGAAAGCCGTATTTTTCTGTATTTTACCTATTGATCACTAGTCGAGAGAAAACTGGCCAATGTTGGCTACCTTAATGGTGCATCACTATAGTTTATCAGTGTTGTTTTCACCCTTTGAGTCACATGTTTTTAATTTACATTACTGTGTCACTTTCCTCCAAATGATTGCAGAGGTACTAACTCCAGTCAATGACATGCAGGAATAGACTTGAGTTTGTCACATATTGACTCTCTAACTCTGAGCAGACAACTGGACCATCAACAGTTTTCATCATTTTATTCAGACTTCAACTCCAACCATGATTGTGCACGTGTGAAGTGCAATCATTGTATTTAAAGATAACCCTTGTGTCTCTTTATACCAAAGCCCCCCATGATTATGCGCTTGGAACAGAGCTCAGTCAGCCATAAGCCTGCTTGTATGATGCAATGTTTTCAATTCCCTCAGGCTTATGTCTCTGCTGAAAGCAGGTACAAAACATGTGACTGTCTGAAACGCTGAGCTCAGTCAACTTTCTGGTTGCAGAGGGGTGGGAGGAATGACAGCTTAGTGTAGAAGTATAACGTGCTTTGTAAAAGTATCCTTACGCCGGATCTTTTTCACGTTTTTTCAGATTACAGCCACAAACCTCAATCCATGTTATTTGGATTTTATGTGACAGACCAACAGAAAATTATGTAGAATTGTGGGGTGGAAGCAAAATTGAACATGGGTTAAAAAAGCAGAAAAGACAGTGATAGTAACTGTGAGATCAACAGTTCAAGAGGGAGACTCTGTTGACAAGACAAAGTTGTGCACTCGACAAATCAGGTCTTCTTTGAAAAAATGTATAAAGATGTTATAAGATGGTGAGTAGAAAGTTAGCACGGTTGGCTACGAGCCAATTAGAAAAAGAGCAAACATGTGGATCAAACAAAGTATCTTTTTGACCTACATGCTAAATGACATAGCTGGTGGAAAACTGTCACCATGAAGACCATAAAACATGGTGGTGGCAGCATCATGCTGTGGGGTTGATGTGCTTCAACTGGGACATGGAAACTGGTTGAAGGGATGATGACCAGAGGATACAAAGTAAACTATTTGGATCGAAGCATATTTATGTTCTAGAATGACCAATGATAACTCTGGAAGAGCTGTAGAGATTCACAGCTCAGGTGGGAAAATCTGTCAACACAACATCGATTGCTTATGCACTGCGCACATCTGAATTTTATGTCGAAATGGAAAGAAAAAAATTTATATTGAAAAAAAAAACACATGAGAAGTCTTGTTTGCATTTTGCCAAGAGCCATGTAATAGACACAGGAAACATGTTGAGAATATGGTCGGATGATGGATAGAGATACATAAAACCTCCTCATGGTAGAAAAATTGTTAGAGGCTGTAAAAGACTTCAGATTACATTCATCAAATATAAAAGGACTAACATACTGTATGTGAATAGGAATTAACCAAATACACTGTGTACATGAAATTACAAATAAAAAAGAATTAAAATAAAACAAAAGCATATTTTTATGGCAACACGGTGTAAAATATTTTTTTAAGAGTATAAATACTTTGGCAGTGTCCTTCAAAAGTATTAGGATACATTTATTTCTGTTTTTCCTACATGCAAAATGCTAGATGTGGTTGAAAGCTAACATTGCATATTGCCCACGAACAAACCATCCCCACAATGAAGCATGGTGTTGGACGCATCATGCTTTTCTTTTTAGGACCACGAAGCTGGCCAGACGACCCATTGACAAACTCAGTCCTAAAAGCGGAATCGAAGGTTGTTTAACTATCTCTGCACGTAATTGGACAGCACTAGGAGCAATCAGAGCAACAAACAACATGACGTATTCATAGCAACTGAGAATATCTGGTGTACTGACAACAGACGGTTCTTCTTGTTTTGCGCCGTCGCAGCTGTGCCGTAATGGTGCTAAGCAAGCCCAACGTCTCTCTAAAACATAGAACGCTGTGACTGGCCCGGCCTACACTTAGCCGAGCCAATGTTAGACCTGCTGAGGCTACAATGGAGGGTGGCTAGGCCAACCTGCAGAGCACAGTTTTTGCTACTGCAACGGTTTGTCTTGGTTTCTAGGCTATTACCTTCCAGCATAACCCTAAAAATACACCAAGAGGTGAAATGAAATGGTTAAGATCAAATCATATTCATGTGTTAGATTGGCCTAGTCAAAGTTCACACATAAATGTAACTGAGAAGCTTTGGCAAGAATTGAAAATTGATATTCACAAATGACCACCATCCAGTCTAACTGACATTGAGTTATTTTGGAAAGAAGAATGGGCCAAAATTCCAGTCTATTGAGCCATTTCCCAAAACATTTGGTTTTACAAATCTGTATGGTTTGATGTAACTGCATACCAACCTTTCAGACCTTCTTTCCACTTCACTGTTATGATTTCCTTTTTGTTGGTTTGTCACATCAAAATCCAGTTGTGGTTGTGATGTAACAAAATGTTAAAAACTTCCATGGCTGTTTTTAACCTATGTAAAGCACTTTGGTTTACATCTGACTGTATGAAAAATACTTAGATAATAAAGTTTAATTTATTGAATATGTTTGTGAGGCACTGTAAAAGATAGCTTTTTATACCAAAATGATGCGTTGTAAAAGAAACACCCAGAACAAGCTGCCAGTGATCTAAGCTCCCTATTCAGTCACTCCTGCAGCTTGAGCCAGATTGCATTACTATGGCAACAGCTTCATTTTATGGCAAAATCCCATGTGTATTGTTTTTGGGTTTTTCCATTTTTATAGCTGGAGAATTGTAGGATTAGCGCATCCAGACATCATCAAAACGGAAATCTGAATGGTAGCAGGATGCAACAAAACAGAAAGACGAGGTGGTAAAAACACATACCTGTTGACTGTAAGACGATCACCATGATAGAGGCGGCAGGATGGTGCGGGGAGTCAAGCGGTGGTTTGTCTTTGAAAGCTTTAGGGCTGACTGTAATTTAACATGAATGGGAAAAAGAGAGAGTCCTTGAGGGGAATTTGAAGGGGGAATGTTTGTGGTGCAATATCTAACGTCCTCTGCACCTTGCAGCGCTGCAACGTCAGCAATGAAAGGACGGACAAGCTTCCATCCTCGGGCTTGACTTCCAAGCTGCCTGTGCCTCAGTTCATGTTTGTACAAAAAGGGTCTGTCATTTGGTCGCAGAGGCCGGGAACCATTTGTGTTTAACTTATACCTCAGGCTTGCTTTCCCACAAACAGGAGTGTTCCCTTGAAAGCCCCCGCAGCTGTTGTGGAGTTGTGCTTCCAGATAAACAATTACTCTTTTCATTTCGGCACAGCTTTCAGTCCAGTGACTGAAATAAGATGCTGCTAAGGGCAAAAAGATGAACAGAGAGCAGGTTGTGTTGCCACAAAAAAATAAAATAAAAGTTCCACTCAAAACATTAAGCTGGTTCCATCTGCCTTATGGGCTTAACAGTTAAGTAATAACTACCGATATGTTTATTTTCCTAATATAGCAATAATACGAACCTTGACTTGTTCACTTTAATGGGAAAAGTGGTCAAAAGTATAATAAAACGGCGGATGGGTAATGATATGTAATTTAAAACTATCACCTGTGTTGGACGACAGAAGGTTAACCTGTTGAGTGATAAAGGCAGGAGCCAATGATATGACCAGCAGTTCAAAACAAAGATGTGGGTTTACTTTTCATCAAGACTTGCTTTGAGCTGAGCTTCCAGGGCCATCTTATCAAAAGTGCGCATGTTGGTCTCCTCCCGCACTTTGTCACGCACATGAAAGGATGCCTGAGCCACGGAGCGGGCGCTCTCCAACACCGCCTTCTTCTCCCTAAAGATCTGCTCACTTTTCTCCAGCTTCCTCTCGATGGACTGTAGGAGCTCAAGGCGTCTCTGTCTCTCCTCCTCCTCCACACGCTGCCTGTTGAGCCTCTGGAGTCTTTCCTTCTCCTGCCGAGTCTGGACCGCCCGCTTTGCTTTCTCCCTGGCCTTTTCCTCGGCCACCATGGTGGCCTGCTGGGCTCGTTTTGCGGCCTCCTTGACACGGGCCTCCAAAAGCTGCTGCTGCTGCTTCTCGCGTTTCTCCGCTGCCTTGCGAGCCTTCTGGATTTGTTTCTCCTCACGTTTGGCCTTCTCTTTCAGTTCCTGCCCACGACGTTCAACTATCTGCTCATAGTTCTCAAGGGAGCGGTTGAGCTTCTGCTCTGCTGCCCTCTTAGCTTCATCCCTCTCTTCCTGTTCTCTACGGGCGATTTCTTGTATCAGGGCGGCATGACGTCTTCTTTCTGCTTTATTCAGACCTCGTCTTTCCTCCTGGGCTTGGTGCTCCCTCTCCTGCCTCTTCAGTTCCGCAATTGTAAGCTTCTCCTCCAGGAGCAATCTCTCTTGCTCCAGCACTGCAGCCCTCTCTTCTTCCAGGGCCTTCAGGTTCTGTTCCTGAAGAGCTTTTTTGTGCTTCTCCTCTCGTGCCGCCTGCTGTAGCCTCAGCAGACGGCTGCGCTCCTGCTGCTCGGCAAGCTCCTTCCAACGCTCCTCATGCTCCTCTGCCTGCCGCAGTTTTGCAGCGGCTGAGTTGCGCTCCTGCTGGGTGATCTTCTGCTGACGTATCGAAACCTGGGTCTGCCACACTCGCTGACACTGGAGCACCGCCCGCTGCTTCTCCCTGTCCTCTTGCTCCCGCCGCAGCTCCTCCATCCTGCGCTCACTGTCCCACTGAAGGTGAGCAACATAGCGGGTCTGACTCATTATGTCTTCCTCCTGATATCTGGCAAGCATCAAAGCTGCAATCTTGCGGTCACGCTCGGACACAGCCTTGAGTCCTCGACGCTTCACCTCCTTCACAATACGCTCCACCTTCTGCGTTGTCTGAGGAGAGTGACTGAGGTCTCCGAGGCTGAGGCTGCGGCCCATCAGGGAGTTGAAAGTGGCCATAGTACGAGCTCGAGGACTTGACATTTTAGCCCAGTGATCTCTAGCACCGTCCCAACTGTAAGTAGATGAAGCCCCAGACTCTGATGAGGTGCATGTAGTTGTGGTGGTTGTGGAGGTTGAGCAGCAGACAGGATCCATCTTTCGCTGTAAAGACTCTAGGGAATGGCTTTTCACTCGGGCCTTGGAATGGAATCCAAGATGTCCGTTGTGCTGAGAGAACAGCCCTCTTGTTACTCCATTCAGAGGCGTGTTGGAGCTCTGAACAGCAGACTTTGACACTGATGATGTTAATGTAGAGTTGGCTCTGGGGAAGGAAGGAGGTTTCGGTGTTGATCTCGGAAAAGTGTTTGAAGGTTTACCGCCAGTGGATTTCTTGACCACTGGGGGAGGACCAGATGAAAGTGGATGCGTGATTTTTGTATGTTCAGATGATGGGGAAACTGAAGCTTTGACTGAGCCTTGAAATACACCTTTAGAGGGTGGTAGAGATGTTTTGGGGCCAGACTTTGCACATGGGGTACTTCTAGGTTGCATGGATTTTGGGGAGGTACTAAGAGTAGATGTGGAGGCTTTCGATAAAATATCTGCACCTGATGCTGCAGATTTAGAGGAAACTCCCCCATTGGGGACTGAGCTGGAGGTTACAGTACCAGATTTAGGAGGCACACTGATCCCAGATGTGACTTTATCCACAGAGGATGAAGATGTGCAGCTGTTGACGGTTGCTTGCAGGATCCTTCTTTTCTCCTCCCTAATGATCCTCTCCCTCTCCTCCCTGCACTGCCTGAGTTTGCCATGTCTGTCCTTCTCATAGACTTCAAAGAGACCTGTGGCGACACGCATGGATCGGCCTGGAGCCTCCCGGACAAAGTCGGCTAGCGGGCGAGGCAGCAGCTCCACGGGTTTGACTCCACATCGAGCACATGCCTCCAGAGAGCGAGGGCTCGTCAACACATAACGACTGCCCTCCGCCTCAGGTGAATTAAAGTTGTACAAGTCCAAGTGCAGTTTGGGTGGCAAATCTGCGTCAGTCTGAATCTGTGGTTTCTGAGGTGCTGAGCCCTGTGTGCTGACCTGTGTCCCCGCTGGAGACGCAGTGTGGCAGGGGCTGGGCTCTGAGCTGCCAGTGGGCGGTGTCTCAAAACCGGCATCACCTTCCTCCTCAGTTGTCGTGCCATCAACCAGTTCTGGTAGTCGAGAGTCTTCAGCAGCCACAGTTGGTGTATCAAGTTGTGGGCCTTTACATTTATTCTGCTCCTCAACATCTGAGGGGTCGACCATAGTTGGCTTACACTGCAGGTAAAGAGGGCAGAGGTCAGTGCTAGAAGGGGAGGATGTATAAAACACAAAAAATGGAAGTTGATAGAAATTTAAACCTCAATTCAGGTCAAGTCTTACCGCAGAGATACTGTCTGTGGGGGAAGGGTCAAAACAAGCTTTCAGGGATGCATGCATGAGCACATGTTCATACACTCAGTGATTTTACACCAGATGAGACATTTTCCCTTCGGGGGAAGTGAAATAACACACACACACACGCACACACACACACACACACCACATCCCTTTAACAGAAGGGCTATTTTTGGCAGAGTTACTAGGCTGAGAGAATTTGATTACTCATAGCCATGTTTTATTCTATGTCCCACAATCGACCTACAAATACATAGACAAATCAAGGCCATGGTGAAATATGGTAAAAATGAGCTGATAGTATTTGATGACATGACCGAGTGTGGGCCAAATTGATTATAGGCGCGCACCTGCTTACAGGCAGTGAAGGCCTGGACTTTTCCATTGTAATCCACATCAGTGAAGCGCAAGAACTGAAGGATAATACTTTTTCATCATAACAATCTAATGTCATCGCGCTGCTATAAATGGAATATAGGCGTACACTAATGTGAATATGCAGATTGCGAGTAATTAATGCGGTTTTTTCTACAGCATGTTCATCTCCACTGACCTGCCAGGGGGCCAAATGTTTTCTAAACCAGTGCTTCTTTCCCCTTTAATCCTCGCAGTCTCCCTTGCTCCCTGCATAATAGCAGGCTTTCAGGAAAAACGGCTCCGGCCGTCGAAGCAAAGATGGAGCATCACCTCGCCGCAGCCTCCAGCGACACGATGGAGACAGATGGAGCGCTTCGCAGCCCGTCAGCCTCTTTCTGTGGCGGATATCAAATCTAGCGCGATCACGACTTGAACACAGAGCAGCCCCGAAAGCGAATTTTACTGCGTCTCTCCAGATATATCCTCTCCAGCTCCCATCTGATCCCCCCTAAGCGAAGCGCATCGCCTAAACATCCGCGGTCTCCATCTGCTTCTCAGCAGCTTCCCTCATCTCAGCATCCTCCTAAGCTCCGCCTGCTTGAGGCAAACGGTCTGCAAGAAGACAGGGGCCTGTTCACTCACTCACCTTACTGCTTTAATTATGTTACAAAAACGTAGGGCAGAATGGTGCCAAAAGAATAATAATAATAAAAAAAGGTTAATTAAGGGTCGCATAAATGAATAAATAAACAAATAAATAAATAAATACATACAGTGCCGTCTGCACAACTCACGGCTTAACCAAGTTCAAAGGGCTTACATAATGTCAAAGAAGCAAAACATGCATTTAAAAAATAAAATAAAATAAGGAAAGTGCTACAAATAAATAGGCTACTAACATAAAGAATCATAAAGGAGTAAATTAAAATACAATAAAATGAAATACAATACTTAAAATATGTGAATTTCATCAGTAGCATGAAAATAATGACCCCGGTTTTGGCTTGTGCATGCAGTAAGGTGCGTAATAAGGGGTAGACTATTTTAAACAACTGCCGTCTGTCATTCTCGATTGTGTGTGGTAGGCTAGTGAAATTGTGTGTAATTAATCAAAATGGACACAGGATGGCGCCGCAGTAACAGGCTGGGGATTTTGCCAGGCGTTAGGATGCGGTGGCATCTTTATTAGAATATATATGTAGGATTGGGATTATGTCGGATTTTATTTGAAATGCACGCGTGTTTTTAGATTAAGATTTCAGGTTATAAAAAATATCCAATAATCTTCAAGAAGAACTGTTGAGCTCTTCTTAATTTCAGTTTTCTTATCATTGTTTAAATCTGTAATCTTTTGTCTCACTCCTCTCCCTGAACTTTATTTTTTTTATTTATTATTATTTTTTTTTAACGTGTCCTGTTTGGCAGTCTGGAGCTCAGAATTGGTGTCTGAGTACCAAGTAGAAGCCCAACAGATTTACTTTCACAAGTGGAGCAGTACAGCTTTTGCCATAGTACTCCACTTGATATATGTGTGAAAAATCTTTATTATGAATTGCTGGGGGGTTTCTTTCCTGATGTTATGGACACGGAAACGGAAAATTAAGGGGAAGAAAGAAAGAAGATGAAGAAGAGAGGTAGGAAACAAAAAGTCAAGAGAGATGGTGAGTTGAAAATACAAGAGAGGAAAGGGAACAAAGAAAACACAGGAAAACATTGAAGTCTGCCTCCATACCCACAGGACGGCGGAGAGAGGGGAAAAAACAAAACAAAACACGAAAAGGAACATTGACAAAACAAACCAAACATCGTGAACTAAGAACTACACAACCACATCACACAAGAATGGATATAAAAATACAACAACAATGTCACAGAAAAACTCATGGTACCGATTAATCAAGCTCTAGTAATGATAACCTCAGCCTAAGGATGTATCTGTAAACACTGGAGACCCCACATCTATGTGTGTGTGTTAGCATGCTGGTGCATATAAGGTTTCTCCATAAGAGTGTTCGATAGTTGGTGTGAGCAGGCATCAATCCGTCTCCCAGGAATCGATGCAGACATGAAGGAGATCGGAGCAAAGACGTCCAAATGCCTGAACTTTAGCCCCTAAACGTGAATGTTAAATGAATGTACGAGTTAAAATTTACATTTCACAATAGGAAACAAAAGGAGGTTAAAAAAGCTTCTGTGGTTGTGCTTGGTGGTTCACAGCTTACAACAACAACAGAAATATCTGGATATGAGAAGAATTTTAAGCAAATGTTTGGTCTGTGCTTGGAACCTCTGTACACTAAAATTGCTATATCGCAAAAAATATCCCTGTTTTTTCCCCATTTTCTATATTACAACCGCCAAGTTCAATGTATTTTGTTTGGTTTTTATGTGACAGACCAATAATGAAAAAGGCCACCGCTCATCCGTCAAGAAAGTCTTATTATGAGGTGCTGCTGAACTAGGAAATATAAATGTATAAAAATACAGCCGCTGCACACTCAAACACTGTGCAAGATCAATTTTATTGCAAGCTTTCAGTCTTGCAACCTTCTTCAGGCATGTGATGGACCAATGACAAAGCAGGGCATTATTGTTAGGTGGAAGAGGAAAAGTAAGAAAGTTTTTCAGAATGTTTATAGAGAAATAAAAAATGTTTGGCATGCATTTGCTAATTAAATCCATGTCACAGCCATTTACCTTCAGAATTTGCCTGATTAGTAAATACAATCTACCTGTGTGTAGCTTAAGCTCAGTATAAATCCAACTGTTCTGTGAAGGCCTCAGGTTTGTTAGAGAACATTAGTGAACAAACTGTTTCATGGACACCGGGGAATACAGCAGACAAGTCAGGAATAGGGTTATGGAGAGGTTTTAAGCAGGGTAAGGGTATAACACAATCCAACAAGCTTTGCAAAATTTTACAGAGCATTGTAGATGAGAATTTTTTTTTAACTCTTTGGCATACATGCAAATGCTATATTCAGTCAAACACTTACACTGCACATCACACGGTGGTGGAAGCATCATGCTGTGGGGATGGAGAACTGGTCAGTTGACCGGTGGACAGACAGATAGAACTAAATACAGTCAAATATTGTAATAGAACCTGTCAGAGGCTGCAAAAAACCTTAGCCTGGGGCGGAGATTCACCTCCCAGAAGGACAATGACCCCAAACATACAGCCAGAGTTAAAATGCAGTGGTTTTGATCAAAGCTAATCCATGTCTAAGATGGCCCTGTCAAAGTCCAGACCTAAGTCCATTTGAAAATCTATGACAAGACTTGAGAACTGCTGTTTACAGATGCTCTCCATCTAAAGCCTGGTTCACACTGTGCATTCTTTGGCCTTCCTAGAAAAAATATTTCGTTGTGAATGGAGTCTTGACGAAAACGGTGCGAGTGAGTGTATTTCGAAGATCTGTGGCCGTCCAGTGTGAAGGGCCCTCTGAAAGATTATTGAACACTTTCCCGACCAAATCCAGCCTCCGACAGTCTTCAAGCACTGTCAGAAAATCTACAACTCCGGTCTGCGGTCTACCAATGAAAGTACACCCAGGGAGTGACGCGAGAAACTAGTGACGAGAATAGAATGCGACGGTAGCAGTATCGACATTAGCGACAATGGAGGCTATATGCAAGAACATGTTGAGCAACAAAGAAGCTGAATTTTTTTAGCTCTGGCATCAAATACAGTGTAAATAATATTTTATCATCTTGGGTATCTGTCGGCTTTTCATGACGTGCATTTTGGGCGAAGTTTGCTCGTGACGGTGGCGCGTCCTGCTAGAGTGAGACGTCGTGCAGTTTCACTCTCTGAAATCTTGGGCTATACAGTGTGCCACCTCTCTAGAGCTCACACAGTGTGACATGAAGCAGTTCTTTGCGACGGCCCAAAAACGCACAGTGTGAACAGGACTTAATATCACTTTGCACGGGCTATTTTCCAAAGAAGAGACGACAAAACCTTCTGCCTCCAGATGCATAAGGCTAGAGGAGATACTACAAAGCAGTGACTTTAGTAAAATAGCGTACAAGTAATTCTTGTATAAGCAGAGGAGGACAAGTTTTCTCTGTGTTCTCTCATCTTTCACCGCAAACTACCTTAATTAACGCGCTGAAAGCCACTTTCTATAACAGCAGTCGTCTGGTTTGGTTCAGTGATGATTAGGTAACCCTGAGTGAAAACCACAGTGATAATGACCCACTAAACTCCTGACCCGTTGTGGGGAACAGTGCGAGTTTAATTGGCCCCGCCTGAACACCGTATCAAGAGGACAGCGGGTAGCAAGTGACAACAGGGAATTTGGTAGCTGGCTTGTTAACTGGGGGCAAAGGGTCTGGGTGGGTTGGTAGCAAGGGGAGGGGGGGCTTTCAGAGCGGAGAGGGGCATGGGGCACAGTTCACTGCCCGACAACATTTTGATGTTTCTGTTTCTGTTTTTGGTGGGGCACACTCCCCACCACCAACGCTGGACTGAGGGGTTCATCGAGAGGTGAGCTGCTCGGTGCAGTCATGGAGACCACTGCAAAGCCCACCTGGGGTTTTATACTGGTTTGAATTCTGGAGGAGCCAAAGACGATTGTTTGCATATAAATGTTTTTCTTTCTATTCAGCTTTGCACATTCTCACAAACAAACCTTTGGTATCTTTTATTTAAACTATTGGTGACTAATGATTACATTACAAGTAGCCTACCTACCCCCCCATACAGATCACTTCTATATTTGCTGTTTTGTCACACTTATTTTAGATCATTAAACTAATTTCAATATCTAAGTTAACTTTATTTAATAAAAAATGCAGTTTTCAAATGATGATTTCATTAATTAAAGGAGAAAACCTTTAGAGTTAAGGCCAAACTAGCTCCATGTGAAAATATAATCCACCCCCTTGTTAAATAATAAGAGAATCCTTTTATTTTCATTCAACCAACACAAAGTGTGTATAAATGTGAAGCAGAAGAAAACGGATGCTTCTCAGGGCACTTTGCAAGAAAAGTAATTTCAATTAAATGATACAAACATTCCAACCAGTTTAAAAGTTTTGTATTTAAGGAATCCCAGCAGATCACATCAAGTCATAGACTTGAGGTTGCGCCCCGTTGATGCAGACTCCAACCACAGCAATCCCTCATACTGAGCAAGCATGTAACGACAGTGGAGAGGAAAAAAAATCCCCTTTAACAGGAAGAAACCTCCAACAGAACCAGGCACAGTACAAGGGGCCATCTCCCACGACCGTCTGGGGGTTTGAGAAGACAAAGCAGAGACACAGAAAGAACAAAAAGAACTAATGTAAGAGCACTTTATATATTAAAGAAAGTAAAAAGTTGATAACAGGACACAGAGGACAAACAGTTACTGGGAGCGTCATTCCAGTCGACGCGCCCCGTCCAGCAGGGCATTGCAGCCAAGCAGGATACCAGACCAGGTGTAGCTTCTGTGGAGAGAAAAACACTGAAAAAAAACAAAGTTAACTGTCGAAATAACAGAAACTAATGCGACTGGAGAGTAGTAGAAGAGAAAAGTATCAAAGTGAAGAAAAGTGGTCAGTCTGTCCTCCAGCAGTCTAAGCCTATAGCAGCATAACTACAGAGATAGCTCAGGATGACCTTACCCACTCTAACTATAAGCTTTATCAAAAAGGAAAGTTTTAAGCCTGGCCTTAAAAGTAAACAGAGTGTCTGCCTCACGGACTAAAGCTGGGAGCTGGTTCCACAGGAGAGGAGCCTGATAACTAAAAGATCTGCCTCCCATTCTACTTTTAGAAATCCTAGGAGCTACAAGTAAACCTGCAGTCTGAGAGCGAAGTGCTCTGTTAGGAACATATGGAACAATTAGATCTCTGATGTATGATGGAGCTTGATTATTAAGGGCTTTGTATGTAAGAAGGAGGATCTTAAATTCTATTCTGGATTTAACAGGGAGCCAATGAAGGGAAGCTAAAACCGGAGCAATGTGATCTCTCTTTTTGATATTCATCAGAACTCAACTGAAGGCTTTTAACTGCATTTTGTGGACTTTCTGATAGTAAAGAATTACAGTAGGCCAGCCTTGAAGTAAAAATGCATTGACTAGTTGTTCAGCATCACTCCCGGACAGGATGTTTCTAGTTTTGGTGAAAGAAGGAAATCCTAGAAACCTGTTAAATATGGGATTTGAGTTTCAAGTCTTGGCCAAAAAGAGCACCGAGGTCCTTTGCGTTATTCCCGGAAGCCAAATTAATGCCAACTAGATAAAGTGATTGACTAAGCAGTTTCTTTTTCAGAGCTTTCTGGTCCAAAGACTACTTCTGTCTTGTCAGAAAAAGCAGAAAGTTAAAGCTGCGAGTTTGTTGAAGTTTTTTGAAGTCCAGTGATGGACATCTGCTGACTGAAATGTTTTATTGTAAAATAGCTCAAGCTCAGTCAGAATGGACAGAGATTGTTTGTGAATGGCAATTTCCAAGCCCTGACACTAATTCTCTTTCATATTTATGTGCAGGCTTTGACTGGGCCATTCGAATACATGAAATATGCTTTGGTCTGAGCCGTCCTATTGTAACCCTGGCTGTGTGTTTAGGGTTGTCCTTATGGAAAGTGAACCTCGTCTCCAGTCTATGTATGTCTCCATCCATCATCTCCTCAACATTGACTAGCATCCATGTCCTTTTTTAAAGTAAAGAATTCACCACAGTATTATGCTACCATCCCAGTTATTCCTGCTGGACATGGCGTGTTAAGGGTGAAGAGCATATTTTAATGTAGGCTAAAATGTTCATTTTTGGTCATTTCTCGTCTGACTAGAGCATCTTTGTGCTTTGTAGCAATTGGAAACAGAACCTCCAGTAACTTTGCTTCAAGAATGTCTTTCTTATTGCCAATTTCCATTAAGAGTATATTTGTGGGTCGTACTGTTCATAGTTGTCCTTTTAACAGATTCTGGCACTTAAGTTTTCTGCAGCTCCTCCAGAGCTGCCACTGGACACGATTCCATGCCTCTTGGTAGATTTGCTTTTGTGCCACACTCTCAGAATTGTTTGGAGTTGAATTGAAAAGTGCTTCATTAGATCTTCAAAGCTTAGTATACATATATATATATTTTTTTTTTTTTTTGCCAAATCCATTTTTTTTCTGTTTTACAACTGTATTTGTGACCTGTCTGATGTGTTCCTGGGTCTTTTTGTTCTCTAACAAACCTTTGAGGCCTTCACAGAACAGCTGGATTTGATACTGAGATTAATTGCACACAGATGGACCCTAATTACCAATTGAATGACTTCTGAAGGCAGTTGTTGTAGTGGATTTTATTTAGGGGTATCAGAGTTAAGGGGACTAAATACAAATGCAAGCATCACTTTTCAGATTTTAGTTTACACAATTTTCTAAAACAATAATGCACTACTTTGTGTTGCCTAATCATAAAATGAAACACTAAACTGGACAAAATGTGAAGAATAAAAGGAGTAGGAATTCATTTCTTCAGACTTTTTTCTTTGTTTGTTTTAAAAAAAAAAAACAATACTGCTCTCATTGGTTGGAAGGAAAGAACCAATGCAATTACATTATTAGAACCAAATTTTGGTTGCTGTTCAAAGACTCATTTTGATATATATATATTTATATATATATATATATGTGTATGTAAAAAGATTGTTCATGTGAGGTTTGTTTCTACATGTTGTGCATCTTTTCTACAGACTGTCTCTTCTCTTTCCTGAACACTGGCTGCCCTGCTGGAACTCTCTGGGCCTGTGAAGACCAGGACCTTCTGCCCCCGCTTCACATTTCCAGCCTCGGTTTGCAAACAGAAAGGGCCATGTTTTTATGGACAGTTTCAACAACTCCCCCGCCTGACCCCTTGCTTTCTCCAGCCACCAAAAGCCCCCCCTCCATCTCTCCCTCTTCTTCAGCTCTGCAGTCTGCTGGACCGAACAGGGGTCCGTTTTTTGGGTGTGGAGTACTACCCCCTCCTCTGCTGAAGGGGCGAAAAGGTCCCAGAGACCGAGCTGTTAATTCAATCAGGGGAGCGGTATGCTCAATTAGGCATCCATAAGGGCCCTGGATGGGTCTGGGGGCCCTGTAGAGGGCAGGCAGCCCAGTCCCCAGGAGGTATTAATTGTGGATGACAGTGTATAAACAGTGGGGTGAATAGACAGCGCAGGTGCGAGACCCCCAGTCCAGACTCAATACTCCTTTTCACACCCACGACTCTCTGTTGCCACTTTCCCTTTCACTCACTTGGTACGAAAAAAAATCCCTCATATCTCTGATCCATGTCACAGTTAAACTGGTTTTGCTGGGTTATGTATTTGCAGAGCATTTCCATCTCCAAGCATGCATCTGCAACAGCATGAAAGATTGTGTTTATGCGCGAGTTTACTCTCGAAGAGGGTAATAAGAGGCCGGAGCTGTTGGCCAACTGAGGCCCGTACACGGCTCCTCAATTTAGAAGCTAGTGAAAATTGCAGCCAGTACATGTAAAATTTCTGGAATTTATAAAAATTAAATCCAGATGATACTTTAAAAAGCGAGGGGCTTTCTATCTGACCCCTGAGCTTTTTTTTTGTGTTCAGCATGCCACCCTCCCCCTTCCCTCTGTCTGTCTGTCTGTCTGTCTTTTATTCAGTGTTGTAATTGTGTTTAGTTGTGTGCAACAAGTCTAACGTCTCAAGACAGACAGTTTTCACATCAACTGAATCTAGAAAACTTAAACTGTTCTTAGGTGACTATTTTAATAATCTGCCCAATTAAGTCAATTGCATGCACAATTTTGTTGTTCATTTGTTAAAAGTGACAATACATTTTTTTCTTGTATATATCATGTATAATGGTCCTATACAGGGTTTTACATAAAATGTTGACTACCAATAATTTTTTTTAAAGTATCTGTTTAAAGGTTTAAAGGTTTAGAACATTTAACTGAAGTATCAATATTTTTCAAATGATTGCTTTACTGTTTAAAAGCTGATCAGAGTTTCTAGCATCGTCTAATTAGTGATTGGTGGCTTTCTGTTTTCCTAAGGGGAAGAAAATTCATGGATGACCACTTGTTTTAGCCACTGGTCATCAGGGAGGACAGGTACCCATATTTATTTTGTCACAATATGTTATGAAAGCTTTGTGCAAGAGAAGTGCAGTATAGAGTTGCAAGTTGAGGTTATCAAATCCTCAAAACATTTCTACACTCTATACAAATGTACTCACTGGCTGTAGGGATGGAGGCCAGGTGAAGCATTTTTCATCCACTACAAACGTAGATATACCCAGTTTGCTAAACTCTTTGGGAACTTTAACTCGATCTGTGTGCCTTGATCAGATGAGACTGTTGAGCTTTTCAGCAAGAGAACACTCCAGGTGATTTTGGTGTGAAAACAAAAAACGAATGGTGTGAATTGCAATCGGTCATTTTGACCTTGGATGACTATGAAGTGGCTTCACTTTTATAAGGCAACTTTTATAAAGCAACAAATGTAGCTGGCGTTGTAGGTCAAAAGTCTTTTCGTTGCTGTGCATGCAGATACTGACCTACCTGTTAGTCACAGTAAAGGGTCCTTCAGTTGATTCATCCAGAAGTGAGATGGGTATAGAATTCACTTCAAATAATTGGTTGCTGCATCTTTAGTCACTAGATGAACACCCTAGACATGGTTGGATGTCTACTAAACATTGGGGGAGGGGGGGAGGGGGGGGGGGGGGGGGTCCTTAAAGGAGTCATAACCTAGTACTACCTTGGATACCCACGCTCTATTATAGTCTTTCAGGCCTTTCTAAAAAAGAAAAGTGGAAAAAAAGTGGTAAAAAAAACAACCACAGAGCTCCTCTGACCCTTATTTCTGAAGGCATTATTGTCTCGCGAGATCTGATGCGATATTTTGGCTGTCGTGGACGGGCATTGTAATAATGCAAATGAGGGGCGCGTTGATTGGTGGCATTCTAGGTCATTTGTTGTTTGCAAAGTAGCAGCCATTACCCGTGTTGTCCTCGAAGCTACTACTCCCGCTAGCATACAATAGCCGCATTAGCAGTTAGCTGCTGTTTTTTACACACAGTAAAGCAATAAAAACACAGCCTTACCGTTTCAATTGCAGGCAAGTCTCTGATTGTTGGAATGGCCCCTTTTTCCAAACGGAGCTCGTGTTCGTACTTCGAATCGAAATTCAGTAATGGCAGCGCTCAACTGAATATGAGGGGGAGAGGAGCAGGACGGGCTTCCTGCAGCATAGGTCTACAATGTCCATATATGGTATATCCTGCGCCGACTTGACATCAAGTCGGCCAGAAATTTAACATCGCGTATTTGAGTGCGCGTGCACGTGGGCTGGATGACGAACCCAAGGGTAAACAAACGCTATTGGCTTCCTGGCCAGTGTATAATCGTTAGGCAATCATAACATACATTTTTTCTCGTGGAAGAGTGAAAATTACAGGTCATGACTCCTTTAAGGCGAGAGGCAGGGAACACCCTGGAGAAGTCCGCTGTCCATCACAGGGTCACACAAAGACACCTAAGGATCATTTCAGTGAGACCAATTGATCTAACACTCAATTTGGACTGTGGGAGAAAGCTGGAGTACCCGGAAAGAACCACAGGGAAAACATGCAAAGTCCATGCAGAAAGACCCCAGGCCAGGAATGGCACCCAGGACCTTCTCACTGCAAAGCAACTATGCCACCGTGTAGCAAATAACAGTGCATTTCCCTCTAAAACACAACTATCTAAAACGGAAATGCTAAAATAGTGATTAAGTCTGTTTGGTCATCTGGTACAATAGGCACTGCATTAAATATATATAATAATATAAATATAGGCTATATATAATTAAACAACTACATCACATAAATTAAAAGTGAGACATGGGAATGATGACAGTGCAGCTTTTATTTACAAAAAGAAGGGATTATTTTAGAACTCACTAATTACTAGCCTTGTTCTAACACTTCTCACCCCAACATTCAGCAGAGCACAGCTGAACTGTCTTTGCGTGTTTGAACTTTTTGCTCATGTGACATCACGGCCGAACATCTGTGCTAAATCTGCCCCGCTGCAGATCTCTGGGTGGCCTCTCCACTGCCCTCTCTGTTTCTGTGTCTACAGACACCTGCTAATTTCCAGCCGTGTGTACTTGATGTAAGCCAGCGGGGGGTGGGGGTGGGGGTGGTGGCGGGGGGGCAGTCTTGCCAGAGACGGCCCCGGCCGCTGCAGTAATTAGGAAGTACGTGTCCTTTAAGCTTGTTCATTTACCCCCACCCCTTTTTTGTTGTTGTTGTTGTTTCCGTTGTCTGAGCTTTTCTTTCATGCCCAGCCAGATGACAGCAGAATCAAAGTGTCGGGGCCGTGCTTTCCCCACAACAGCTTTACTCCCCAAAAAAACTGGTCTCCTTTTGTTCGGGTTGGAGGGTTGAAGAGAGAGGGAAGAGCAGATATAAACTGATCTCGTTAACATTCCAAGAGACACTCCTGCCCCCCCCCCCCCCCCCCTCACTGCTCCTCATATCCTCACCCAATCCGCCCCCCACCCGCTACCCCCCATCCCCCCAGCCCTCCACAGCACTCAGAACATGAGTAGACCAGCTGCCGCAGATTACAGGGGGTGGATCTCCAAATCGAGCAAAGCCTGAAAATGACACACACACACACGCACACATTGCTCCGATAACTCGAATTCACAGTATCAAATTCCTTCCTGCCTCTTTTGTTCTCCCTTCAAATATGAGGACCCCCCCCCCCACGCCTCCTCCCCTTTTTAGCTGACCCTCCTCGTAAATTCTCTCCATCCTTTCTGAGGAGCCCTCTTTTTATTTAGACAGGACTGCATGTGTAGAAATCATCAGTGTTGACCCTAATTGTGCCAGTTCCAGCAGTTCAATTGCTCCGATTACAAGGCTCTTCAGTGAGGCACTCAAAGGGCCGTTGAACTGTCAAAACCAACAATTCAAAGTATCTATAGGGACAAGGACTGGAAGGAGGGTTTCGGGGGGGTAAACGGATGGCCCTTTTCAGCTCTCAAAATCCCATCATCTGTGAGGTGAGAGGTTGTTGAACAAGAGCTGGACACCTGCACTGCGTCACCCCTTAACATGCTCTCTCCTTTTTTTTCTTATTGTTTTAAGTGTGTGTGTGTAGGGGGGAGAACCTGGCTCTCTCCCGTTCGCTTGGATGACTATGAAGTGGCTTTACTTTTATAAGGCAACAGTTAGCTCACTTGTCAGGCAGTGCAAAACTAAAATCCCTAGCTGGTAAAATGTGGGAAGAACATCATTGCTTTGTAAATAATAGTCTTGTATTGTGAACAAAAATGTGCTTTAAGGTTTACAGTATGAGGTAGTGCAACCTCACGGAGCCATCTCACTCTGTCTCATTCTCTGCTCGTACTGAGCCCAACAGAGCAATCCTAAAACTGCTCAAATGTGACAGCACTCCCTCATGTTAGTTTACCCTCTGTGGAACAGAAAGCATACTTGTGTTCGGTGCATCTTGGTGCAGCACCACCATAGGCGAGGGGTCAAATGTGTTGCTCAAAAGGTTCGGTTCGTTTGTGAAAAGTGCAGTGTGAAGGCGAACCTCACCAGCTAAAAGAAGCAACAATGTTGCATTTTTGATCTTCAATCAAACTGAGTCTACTGGACAATCAGGTGTGAAAACGATCTCTGACAACCAGGGGAGACTATTAGGGAGAGAAAAACCTGGAAGTCCTGCACTAACGAAGTATTACTTATCATTAAGGAACGAACTACGTTACTAGTTGCTTCTAAAACCAAAATTCATTCCTGAACTGTTGTCAGCAGCATTATTAATCTATTTCAGAAGCCAACTTTTTAAATTTAGTGGTTGGCCATAGTCTAAGCAGTGGGGTAAGGATTTTCCTCCTTTCCCAGGCTTTAGCACAAAATGAGCAACGGTCCAAAACTTTCAGTGGCCGCTTTGAGTTTAGATTTATCTGCGACATTCATCTTGATTTATCACTTGTTGGTCACCGATGGAAAACAATCCCCTGATTGCAGGAATGGTTCATCTTTAGCACCAGTTGAGGCCACAGGTTAAACTAACTTTAACTGCAAACAATCCGACAAGTAATCATCTTCAGACACATCTGAGCTTCTAAAGGACTCTTATTATAGTAAAAGACAAAACGAATACATTTGGCTAAACTGCAAACCAGACCTTTCAAAAACATAGCTCGTAACATAACAATAAACCACTTTGTTGAAGCTGCTGCTATCATACTGGAAGATGTTGACATAAGCCTGTTTCAAAAAACAATGGCGCCACATTGCCGCAAAGCAGGTAGACTTTGGTCATGATAAGTAGTCAAGTCCGGCGTTGCGGTAATGTTACTATTAAGCTTGGCGTCACAAATGACTCACCTCAACATGCCACCATGGAGCATTCAAACGCAAGGCAAGGCAAGGTAATTTGTATAGTGCTATACTCACACTTTCAAGAACAAGGTGATTCAAGGTGCTTATCACCTTGAATCACCAAAGGACACACCATGGCAGCAGTATTACACTGATATGCCGCCACGGTGTGTCTTCTGAAACAGGCATAATCACCAACCATTAAGCTAACCATTAAATGTCCGTCATGTTTATTTTACCATAATTTACAAATAAGCAGATAATTATTCAGCTGGACACATCACAAAAAGTCTCTATTTTAACAGGGGTGTGTAGACTTTCTGTATCTGCTATAAGCTGAATAAACCCTAATAAATTGATTGGCTTGACCCAAACAGAAGAGTAACTGAATCAAACTGTCTTATGTTAAAAAAAAGGGGAAATTATTGCCAGGATTTCTTTGAGTTCTTCAGAATAAAAACAGAAATATGAAGTCTTTCAATCAAACTGTATCTACAGGAAAAAAGTTAAGCCAAATGTTCACATTGGTTTTTGAAACAGGTTTAAAAACAATATTGAATCAAATAATGCATAACAAATATATATATTTTTGACCAATCAGCTGCAGAATCGTGAACTCACACCAGATCTTCTAACACGGGCTGACCCCCTGCAGTGTCTGTGACAGCTATTGACTTTATTCAATAGATGTTTCCCATTGTAACCCAAGTACAGAGGCTAAATGTCACAGCAGCAGGATACAGGCCTATTATAGAGCATTATATGTCTCTGAATGGGGATGAGAGCCTAAAATTTAACCTCACAATTGCTCGGTCATTGTCTCAGCTCTCAAAGACTGATAATAATACAGCGAGGTTCTCCGCAGCTGCTGCTTCTCTTGACTCAACCCGAGCGGCTTTCTGCGCGTCACAGAGACCGATCCTGGGCAGGTTTGTTTCTCTCTCGCAACCCAATGTGGGCGTGGCTTCGCCGCCAGGCAGCGCTGCCATTGGTTCCCAAGGAGTGTCAGTCAGTGATGCTGCCTCCAACTTTGCTTTTAAATGAAAGTGCAATGAGGCTCAACCTGTGGAAACCGCGATGAACAGCTGATCCTCACGCAGTGGATAAAACCTACCACGATGGTCTACGACAGATCATGATGTCCGGTCCTGCGCACGGCGTTGTGTGAATAGTTATTGGACAAAGAAAGAAAGGAAGTTATTACAAGAAGGAAAGAGCGAATATATATATATTTTTTGGGATCTCAAATTAATAATAACTTTTTTCCCTGGTTGGACATACTGTGCGCTTCTCGGTGCGTCACCGGCTCTCCATCATGCTATTGCCAAGCGCTCTTGTTTTCACTTTTTCTTGCTTTTTGGCCCCCCTGTTCCTCTCTTACCTGCCTCAAGTCTCCGCACAGAAGCCTGGATCGCGGGTGAGTGGACCCACGGGTGTCTGCATGCGCGCACTCTGCACGCCGCTTTAAGACACATAAAACCGTGCGGGAAACACGTATTTTGATTTATTGAATATTGTTTCCAGTTAGATTGTTTTTAATTTGCGGGTTAATTGAGGACATGATTTATCTTAGTTTTTTTTTTGTATAACTCTGAACATATAGCCTAATGTAAAACATAAAAAGTCGATAAATAGGTGGGGCATTTATTGAGACCCTTATTTATGATGCATAAAAAGCCTTACAATAAATGAATCTTTTACTGTAGTTGTTGGCAAAAACGAGTCAAAATCCACCTTCTATTGCTTTTATTCACCAAGTGAAAAGAAAATCAATGCTAAACAGTAAATTGTTTTCCACCAAATCTCTGATGATACAGTTATTTCCTGTAGGACAGCACTCTGTCTTTGACCTCTGCTTTCTTCAAGTCACCCCACCGGTTTTCTACAAAGTTTGATCAATTTTGCGTCTGGTGAATCATCTTCCTGCTGGTTTAGTCTGCTGAAAGTCTCAGCGACGACGTCCCATTTCCAGCTTACTGATCTATTGGAAATCTATTCATATTGTAAAGAACCCTTATGCCATCCATTCTAACAATTCTTCAAAGCCCTCTCAGTTCAGTTTTTTACAGTGCTAATCTATAAAGAAATGTCACCGCGCTCCAGTTTACAAGACAAACAGGTAAAATTCATATCCAGAGAATATCCAGGTAGAATCTGGACAATTTCTTAAAGATTTCGTGGCACCACTGGCCTTTATTCAGAGTAACAGGAAATGGGTAGACTGAGAAGAGGCAGACACGCAGCAAAAAGGTCCCAATGTTGGGTGTTGAGGACCAATAGCCTCCTTATGTGGGGGTGCGTGCTCCACCGCTACGCCACACGTCATTCTATAGAGACACATTTAGGTTAGTTACATACATTCAAATTCGATTCCAGTTATAAAGCATTACAGTCAACTTCAGTATATAATGGCAATTGGTATAAAATGATCTATCCAGGTAAGCCCAGGCGATTGCATCAAGTCATCCCTCCTCCTGAACAAACAGGTGGATGTTTAATTGCATTGAGTTATTAATTTTGTAGATATCAGTATCTCTTCCTCGGAAAGAAAAAAAAAAAATAAACAACCCCACATCATCCTAAGTTCTCTGCAGTTCTCAAAACCTGCTGTTGCACATATTCATCCTTTGTTTCAAACCCATGGCTTTTCGTTACCAAATTCTAATTTTGATTTTTCAAACTTTTTCAGTGTGAGGTTATGTTACTGCAGTATATCACTTTATTTCAAGACTTTTTCTACATCCACCAGAGCTACCAATAAATGTTTTATTGCAGTGTATTTTGGGAATATATGATTGTATTATCCATTTGGAGTGAGAGCTTTTGTTACTTTAGTATTCTTCAGTTTTTTTGAGACTGTCTATAGAATCGGCACCTGGCAATAAATTCAAGGTCTTTCCAGCCTCAGTCATAACATTATGGGAGGTTCAGACAAATGAAATGCCTTTGCTGACGGCCTTGTCAGATAAAGAAATACGCTCTGGAATCCAGATGCACTTTGGAGGATTTGGAGTTTCAGCTTTCAAAGCATATTCGTACCCCCACTTTAGTTGTCCTGAACCTGTTTGACTCACAAGCTTTAAAGGAGTTTTTCAGTGCTTATTTAAATTTTAATTTGGAAGAAAATATGACTCCTCCATGCTGAATTTCTGTCCTGCAGTTGGCTTTAATCTTGAAGCTTGCTCCAAAAAGGGTGTAATCCATCTAAGTGAGTAATGAGAAACAGCAACTTCAGACCCGATTCTTCTTCAACCAGGTGGATTATGAGGAACTCAAGCCCACAAAAAAATAGTACTTTCTTTTTTGGTTTTAATGCATATAAATGAGTGCAGTCAGAGAAACTGAAGTGTTGTCTGTTCAGATATTTCCTTTGCTTTCCAGCTCCCCCCCCCACGCCACAGCATCCCTACTCCTGTTGCCTCCTTCTTTTCTCAGACAGATCTTTGTCACTGTTGTGTCTCCTGGTCCTGTTTATTCCCCTCTCCCTTCTCCCACACACTGCCCTGCTTGTTCCCCCCTTCTGTGTTCTTTAGTTTCTTTCCAAATACCCATGGCACCGCTGAAGGCAAAGAGGGAAATAAGTGATGCGAACTGGAGAGGGCCGGTATTGTTTCGGTTTGCTGATGCGCTGTAATATTTGCGGTTGTGGGGGAAGATGACTCACGGCAGGGGGTGAATATGTAATGCCCCTTCGCATACTGGAACTGTTTCACAATGTCTTTGAAAACTCCTTGCATACTAAATGTACTGATGTCTGTGGGAATCGGCACAATTTATAATTTGCCCATCTATGCTGCTCGTCTATGTCGTGTTTTTATATATTTAGAGTTGACTCAAGTGCAAAAAGCTTTGGTTGCCTATAACACCTTAAATGATTTGGAATTCAGCTTGAAGTTATTATCATATCTCATGAGACTGATAATCTGACCAGCCGTGCTTTGATTAACTGAACTGTCTTGTTGCAACTTAAGCAAAAGCAGTTGTCGTCTTCTGATGGAGAGATTCTTTTATGCCCAGGTTTAGGTAAACTTCTCTGAACCACATTGCAATCAGCTTGAGAAAAACAAAAGAAAAATAACAACAACAGAAAAACAACAACAACACAAGTAGCTAGGTTTATTTTGGTGTCAGTTTGTACAAGTTCCACTTAGAAATGATCAACTTTATCTTCAACACATGAACTCTGCAACCCTCTGCCTTGCAGGCTCACTGTTGACTTACTGAACACCATTATTCACAAAGTGGAGAGACTTTTGCCACTACTTATCACCTGAGCTTAGGCAAAAAAATGAAAAAAGCCAACAAAAACTATTAGATTACTGCAATGATTTGGGTGATTATAAAACCTTAGCTTTGCAGTTGTTGCAGCCCACAATGGTACTTAATATGGGCACACTGCCCAGGGTGGCTTCTCATTCAGGGGAGGCACAAACGCTTATATTCAGACCAGAAGTTTGCATGCATTGAAAAATAAGACACATCTATCTTTTTTCTCACTGTCTGAAGTTAAATCAGACCAAACGTCACAAAACTTTAAAACACAAATCTACAACATATTATTATTGTTTTTGTTAAAAATTATTACCAGTGCTGCTGAAAAAAGGCGAATAAAGACCCGCTAAATTTAGTAATACCTCTACTAGTAATACCTTTCATGTGCAGAATATTGTATTTTTGGCCATCATGCTCTTTACAGTAACACAAGTGCAGTAAACAATGCATATTATTAGGTTAATTAGTTAGGCTATTTGATTGGGTTCTTTACATATATGCTACTCAGACATCAATGTTACCTACACTGATTGTTGGGGCTCCTATAGTTTTCATCCAATGACTGTTTTTTTGTGACCAGAAGTATTTCCAAGCAGCCAAATTGATCTTTCTTGGAAGCAAATGGTCAAGTGTAAGCACATATGTACCATACTTATGCAGTATATACAGTGGCTTGCAAAATTATTCGGCCCCCTTGAATTTTTCCACATTTTGTCACATTACAGCCACAAACATGAATCAATTTTATTGGAATTCCACGTGTAAGACCAATACAAAGTGGTGTACACGTGAGAAGTGGAACGAAAATCATACATGATTCCAAACATTTTTTACAAATAAATAACTGAAAAGTGGGGTGTGCGTAATTATTCAGCCCCCTGAGTCAAAACTTTGTAGAACCACCTTTTGCTGCAATTCCAGCTGCCAGTCTTTTAGGATATGTTTCTACCAGCTTTGCACATCTAGAGACTAAAATTCTTGCCCATTCTTCTTTGCAAAACAGCTCCAGCTCGGTCAGATTAGATGGACAGCGTTTGTGAACAGCAGTTTTCAGATCTTGCCACAGATTCTCGATTGGATTTAGATCTGGACTTTGACTGGGCCATTCTAACACATGGATATGTTTTGTTTTAAACCATTCCATTGTTGCCCTGGCTTTATGTTTAGGGTCGTTGTCCTGCTGGAAGGTGAACCTCCGCCCCAGTCTCAAGTCTTTTGCAGACTCCAAGAGGTTTTCTTCCAAGATTGCCCTGTATTTGGCTCCATCCATCTTCCTATCAACTCTGACCAGCTTCCCTGTCCCTGCTGAAGAGAAGCATCCCCAGAGCATGATGCTGCCACCACCATATTTGACAGTGGGGATGGTGTGTTCAGAGTGATGTGCAGTGTTAGTTTTCCGCCACACATAGCGTTTTGCATTTTGGCCAAAAAGTTCCATTTTGGTCTCATCTGACCAGAGCACCTTCTTCCACATGTTTGCTGTGTCCCCCACATGGCTTGTGGCAAACTGCAAACGGGACTTCTTATGGTTTTCTTTTAACAATGGCTTTCTTCTTGCCAATCTTCCATAAAGGCCAACTTTGTGCAGTGCACCACTAATAGTTGTCCTATGGACAGATTCTCCCACCTGAGCTGTAGATCTCTGCAGCTCATCCAGAGTCACCATGGGCCTCTTGGCTGCATTTCTGATCAGCGCTCTCCTTGTTCGGCCTGTGAGTTTAGGTGGACGGCCTTGTCTTGGTAGGTTTACAGTTGTGCCATACTCCTTCCATTTCTGAATGATCGCTTGAACAGCGCTCCGTGGGATGTTCAAGGCTTGGGAAATCTTTTTGTAGCCTAAGCCTGCTTAAAATTTCTCAATAACTTTATCCCTGACCTGTCTGGTGTGTTCTTTGGACTTCATGGTGTTGTTGCTCCCAACATTCTCTTAGACAACCTCTGAGGCCGTCACAGGGCAGCTGTATTTGTACTGACATTAGATTACACACTGGTGCACTCTATTGAGTCATTAGCACTCATCAGGCAATGTCTATGGGCAACTGACTGCACTCAGACCAAAGGGGGCTGAATAATTACGCACACCCCCCTTTCCAGTTATTTATTTGTAAAAAATGTTTGGAATCATGTATGATTTTCGTTCCACTTCTCACGTGTACACCACTTTGTATTGGTCTTTCACGTGGAATTCCAATAAAATTGATTCATGTTTGTGGCTGTAATGTGACAAAATGTGGGAAAGTTCTAGGGGCCCGAATACTTTTGCAAGCCACTGTACGTGTAGAAGTCTTCTTTCAGTGAGCTGACCAGCAGTGAATACAACTGGTGGGGGAGTTTAGGTGCTTTTTAACTCTGCATTGTAAACGGCCAGAGAGATCAAGGTCACTGCCGACACTTTCTCTGGCATCTCGCTAAAAGATCTTTAAGCACTATGATGTAAAATTTTTGAATTTTTTTAATTGTAGCTATTTAAAGTGTTATATATCTTCGTACTCAGAGGTATATAAGATGGTATATGTTTACATATAAAGGCTTAAGTCAATCAGATCTCTAACTTCTTCTAAAAAAATATATTCTGTTCATGGTTGGCAAAAGAGACCAACTTTTCTATCAAAGCAGAGCATGATACCGAAATCTTAAACAGGGAATGTCCATCCATTCCATTCCATTCATTTTCCATACCCGTCCATACTATGTAGGGTTGCGGGGCGGCTGGTGCCTATCTCCAGCAGTCAAGGGGCGAGAGGCAGGGTACACCCTGGACAGGTCGCCAGTCCATCGCAGGGATTGTTGTCTGAGTACCAAGTAGAAGCCCAACAGATTTACTTTCACAAGTGGAACATTACAGCTTTTGCTATAGTACTCCACTTGATATTTATGTGGGAGAAATCTTTATTATGAATTGCTGTGGGTTTTATTTTCTGATGTTATGGACACGGAGACGGAAAATAAAGGGGAAGAAAGAAAGAAGATGAAGAAGAGAGGTATGAAACAAAAAGTCAAGAGAGATGGTGAGTTGAAGATACAAAAGAGGAAGGGGAACAAAGAGAACAAGAAAATTGATGTCTGCCTCCATACCCACAGGACGGCAGAGAGAGGGGGAAAACAAAACAAAAACGAAAAAGGAACATTGACAAAACAAACCAAACAATGTGAACTAAGTACTACACAACCACATCACACAAAAATGGATATAAAAATACAACAATGCCACTGAAAAGGTCATGGTACCAATTAATCAAGATCTAGGAATGATAACCTCAGCCCAATAATGTATCTGTAAATACCGGAGACCCCACACCTATGTGTGTGTGTGAGCATGCTGGTGCATATAAGGTTTTTCCATACGAGTGTTCGATAGCTGGTTTGAGGAGCCATTGATCCGTCTCCCAGGAATCGACACAGACATGAAGAAAATTGGAGCCACAGACATCCATAGGACCCCCAGAGCCCAGGAGCCCCAGGCGGACCAGCGCAGGGCCATCCACATCCCCCAAGAGAGGAACAGAGGAGAACCCCTGGGGAACATCCAGCAGGGGCCCAGGGGGCTGCGGTGGCCCACAGGCTCCGCCGGCAGCTGGTTAAGCCAGGGCGGGCCCAGCCATGGACCCAAAGACCTGAAGCCCCACCCCCCAGCAGGGACCTGACCAAGAATCGGCCGAAGAGGGGCCCCGGCCACTACCCCAGGCCAATTCCCACCGCCGACACCCCAGCGCCCCACCCCTGCCTCACGTCGGGGCACCCCAACGGTAGCCTCAGCGGGCGGATGGCATCCCCAAGCCAAGCCCAGCCAGCACCTGGACACCTAGTTGTACCAGCTCCTCAATCCTGATCTGGCGCAACGGAGAGCGCCGAGACCAGGCATCCAACAAGGGCCAGTGCCAGTCAAACCCGCCAATGAACCGACCACGCACGAAACGCACAGAACAGGTGATCGAACGAACAGAGACTCTGGATCCGTATCCCGCCGAGCCAAACAGGCACCACCTAGCAATCCCAAAACTGGCACCCCCGAAAGAGGTGCCCCAACCAACAAAGGGAAGATATCAGCCAAGCACATCGGCCGACCTACACACCTGTCCACCCATCCCGGCCAGGTATGCACCAGTTCCGAACCGGATTGACCACCAATGTACCAGCGGGCAGGGGCATCAGCCACTGGCAGGGATTGATGGAGGGGAAATCGTTTATGCTAGAACTGGCCCTGGTTGCAGCCATGGTTACTTCAAGATGTCCTTTATTGTTTTTGCACTGTGTTCATAAACTTAAGGGAGGGAGCACTATAAAATAAAAAAATTAAATTACCTCGTCTTATGAGTACCTGAAAATATTGTACATTTTATAAACATTAGTAACAGGGGTTTGTACACTAATGAGACAGATGGTGGACAGGGTCCACATTCACAAATTCATATTCTTAATCCTCCTCATCAAATCAACCTGTTAATGCTTGCTAAAGGATGCAACAAACAGTCAGCGTGCATACTTTGGTGACGGCATCAGTGAGGACTCATAAACTGAATGAGAAGCACAGATAAATAGCCAGGCCTGGGTGGCAGGGCAGCCAGGAATGCATGCCTTCATGTTGGGAGAGTAGAGCCACAGTTCAGCGGGAAAGCTTTTTTTATTGCTGTGATATGGATCACAGCGCTGGTGCAGGTGTGAGTGGTCTGCATCTGTGTGCTGATGGATGTAATGTGCATGTGTATGGTCATCCGGTGACTCTAATTAAGCTAACAGCATACAGGTCTTGTTTTTATTGAAAGTCAAAAAAGATGTGTGTAGGTGGAAGTGAATCTGATTGTAAAAACAAGCCTCAATGCGATATGACAGCTGTGTCATCATATAAGCAGCACCTTTTTACTCAGTTTGCTGCAAACATTAATTTGTATTTCTTGATTCAGAATATATCCGTCTGTCCATCCATCATCTTCCGCCTAATCCAGGATCGGATCGTGGAGGCAGCAGCCTAAGCATAGAGGCCCAGTCTTCCCTCTCCCAAGCCACTTGGGCTAGCTCCTCAGGGGGAAACCCAAGGCGTTCCCAGGCTAGCCGAGAAACATAGTCCCTTCACCGTGTCCTGGGTCTTCCTCTGAGTCTCCTCCTGGTGGGACGTCCCCAAAACACATCACCAGGGAGGCGTCCAGGAGGCATCCTGACCAGATGCCCAAGCCACCTCAACTGACTCCTCTAGATGTGGAGGAGCAGTGGCTCTACTCTGAGCCCCTCCTGAATGGACTTCTCACCCTACCTCTAACGGAGAGCCCAGACACCATGCAGAAAAAAGTCACTTCAGCCGCTTGTATCCGTAATCTTGTTCTTTCACTCACTACCCAGAGCTCATGTCTGTAGATGAGGGAAGAAATGTAGATCGACCGGTAAATCGAGAGCTTCGCCTTTTGGATCAACTTTCTCTTCTCCACGACAGACCGGTACACCACATAACTGCAGATGTCTCTCCAATTTGCCTAACAACCTTCTGCTCCATTTTCCCCTCATTTGTGAACAAGTCTCGGAGATACTCAAGCTCCTCCCTTTGGGGTAGGGCCTCGTCCGGGACCCAGAGAAGGTACTCTATCCTTTTTCAGCTAAATACCATGGTGCTGATTTTTATCCTGGCTTCACACTTTACTGCAAACTGCTTTAGTGAAACCTGGATACAGTTTAAGGTCCTGTGGTAGACGGTGATTCTCTGCACCATTATACAATAGGCAAGCAGCTTGGTGTGAAGAGCTCAACTGTTGGAGCAATTATTAGAAAATGTAATAAATAGAAGTTCACTGACAATCTCCCTCAAACTGGGGCTCCATGCAAGATATCACCTTGTGGGGTACACGTGATCTTGAGAATGCAGAGGAAACCTCCCAGAACTACACAGGCGGAACTGGTCAATGACCTGAAGAGAGCTGGGACCACAGTAACAAAGGTTACCAATAATAACACACTACATTGTCATGGATTAAAATCCTGCAGCACTCCAAAGATCCCCCTGCTTAAGCCAGCATGTGTCCAGGGCTATCTAAAGTTTGCCAGAGACTATCTGGATGATCCAGAGGAGGATTGGGAGAAAGTTATGTAGTCAAATAAGACCAAAATTGGTATAAACGCCACTCGGCATGTTTGAAAGGGGAAGAATGCTGAGTTGCATCCCAAGAACACCATACCCACTGTGAAGCAAGGGGGTGGAAACATTATGCTTTGGGGCTACTTTTCTGTAAAGGGGACAAGACGACTATTTCATATTAAGGAAAGGATGAATGGGGTCATGCATCGTGAAATTTTGGACAAAAAACCCCTTCCATCAGTGAGAGCACTGAAGATGAAACGTTGCTGGACCTTCCAGCGTGCCAATGATCCCAAACACACCGCCTGGGCTACGAAGAAGTGGTTACGTAAAAAGCATTTCAAGGTTCTGGAGTAGCTTAGCCAGTCTCCAGACCTCAAATCCAATAGAGAATCTGTGCAGAAAGTTGAAAGTCTGTGTTGCCCAATGACAGCCCCAAAACATCGATCTGCATCGAACAATGGGCCAAAAAAGCAGCTACAGTGTGTGCAAACCTGGTGAAGATCTACAGGAAACGTTTGACCTCTATCATTGCCAACCAAGGTTACATTACAAAGTATTAAGGTGAACTTTTGTTATTGACCAAATACTGATTCTCTGCACCATTATACAAATAAATTCTTTAAAATTCATACTATGTGATTTCCTGGATTTTCTTTAACATTCTGTCTCTCACAGTAGAAGTGTACCTATGATGAAAATTACAGACCTCCCATCTTTTTAAGAGGGACGACTTGCACAATCGGTGGTTGCCAAATACCCCTTCTCCCCGTTGTATACATTATACACTTTTTTAGCTCGTGGGATGATCTGTACAGTTTTTCAAGCAGATTTCAGCCAGTTTGTGCTTCAATAAATCTTCCCCACTTAAAAATACAAGTACAGCCTCTATTTGTGAACATGTTTCTTTAGTGTTTGAATGCATATAATGAAGACACATACCTTATTAGCTTGTTTTGCTAACAGTAATTACCCAGTAAACATGTAAGAGAGCCCCACGTGGGGGTGTCAAGGGTGTACCCCGTCTCTCGACCAATGACCAATACAGATAGACAATATAATTAATCTGATGGAGAACCTGTGAAGGGAGAAACAGTTAGGATAATGACAATCAAGACTTCCAATCTCAGAGATTTGTAGCTCATCACCAAAGATTGTCAAATAAATTATAATATAGCTAGGGTGTAGAATTGGGTAGGGACGGCAGGGACACGTCCAATATTCAGCCTACTGTGTCGTCACTATCAATACAACCGCTATCCGTAGTCAATGATTATGGCACACAAAGGGTTAAATGTCGCCGGTCTCTGCTAGAAATCCCGCCTCTAACCCAAATATCGCTTCCTGATTGGCTGCCGGGTTTTCGCTAAGTTACATGTGATTGGCTGTCCCCGCTTACATTCTATCTGCTCAAATCCCAGACCGGTAAAGCTTGTCGAACTGTTAACGTCTCAAGCTACAACTGCTGGTTGGGCCGGATGAGAGGCATCTGCGAGTGTAAGTTGTCAACACGTTTGGCATTTGTTCTGCCCGTGTCATGTCAGCTAGATGTATTTTACTGGTGTCATTTACATTTTGTGTTTGTGTCTTTGCGTGTGCGCGCGTGTGCGCGTGCGCTGTAGGATTTGAAGGATGTCAAAGAAAAGAAAACTGGATATAAGAGACTTCTTTAGGAGTGTAAGTTACTTAAAACTAGAATTAAATTAAAATAGAATTATGCCAAAGAGATACACTTTTTAAAAGTTATTTTCTATTCTTAGTCTCATTTATTCTTATTTTCATGTATTCGTGTAGAAAAGAGCAACTGTTTAAAAACACAAATAAAATTTATGGTGTAAATACAATAAAACCTCATATTCTAGATGATCATGGGATTTTATGGATCCATATTTTTGGGGGAATAAATTACACATAATGGTGTGAAAGTAAAGGCCTTTTTTGCTCAGGCAATAACTTTACCATCAAACTCTGATCATTCTATCCCTAATCTGTTCCTCATGCATCAACATATTTTTGTAAGGTGAGAGACAGCAGAGAGGCTGGAGGAGATGGAGAAGGAGAGACCAGAGGAGGTAGAGGAAGAGAGGCAGGAGCAGACGAAGGGAGAGAGGCTGGAGGAGGTAGAGAAGGAGAGCCTGGAGTAGATGAAATGTATATATTTATAAAGCGCATTTCATGCAAACAGCAACACAAAGTGCTTTACATGATAAAAACAGTTTAAACATTAGAATAAAATAAGCCTTCACACACATAATATAACATAGCGGTTAAAAAATGTTAGTATGATGATGATCTGAATAACAATGATTCACCCATGTGGCTTTAAAATCAGAGACTTATATCTAAGAGGCCTCATCATGTATTACTAGTGTGTGTGTGTGTTTACAGTAGTTGCTATACAGTTGTCAAATTTATATTGTGGCTGATTCCTAAGGAATCTGATCCACCTGGAGAGAGTAGCAGGGAGAGTGGCAGTAATCAGGTGGATATTCTGGACAGGCCCAACCAACCTGACCCAAATAACATTCCAGCTCAACAGCTATCAAACAGGACCCTCCATTTCCAAGCGAGTTGGTACAAGCAGTATCCATGGCTGCACTATTGCACCTCCATCAAGTGTGTTCTGTGTTTTCACTGTGTTAAAACATACACCATAAAGAAAAGCGAAAACTGTCCAAAAAGGCAGACCCTGCCTTTTCATCAAAGGGATTCAATAATTGGAAGAATGCACTTGCCAGTTTTCAGCGGCATCAAAATAGCAAGTCCCACCATCATCATGCCGTGACAGTTAGTGCTCAAGAGAGAAGCCCGATAGATTCACAACCTTGGAGCACTTTTGTGTCCCCACCAGTCTCAAAATCAAACCTACTCCCTTGTAATATATATCAAATATATTATATTAAAATATATAAATTGTCAAAATATCATAGATGCATGCCAAAAGCTGCTCAGCAATTATATGAAGGGTTTGATTGCTTCCAATAATAATACTTTCACATAACTGCCTTTTACATTATATATCACCTTTGGAGATGCTTGTTTCTTAAAAGGCGACATATTATTGTCATATCAGAAAACAAATTTCTTGGTGAAATGAAAATAATTTTAAATCTCAACCTATGAGGCAAAAACACAATTTTCAACTTTAACATCAGATTCAAATTTGAGTGGATTCTTCTTGTTGTGTAGTTAGATTTAACCAAAAGCTGCACTTCATCCTAATCCAACAGGAAGAAAAAAAGGTAATGCAGAAGACAGAAAAAATTATAATGATGATTGCATTGTTTTTTTTTCTTTCAGAAAACATTGTCTTTCATAAAAAACTTTGCAACCTCAAAACTCCATATTATTACTGAACCTCATAACTAACCCAGAAAACTGTGAAATCCCTCCAGACTCCAGGGCTCCACTTTTATTTTATTGCACTCTAACAAATGCCCTGAAGGGTGACTCCAACAGTGACCAATCAGATTGCTTGCATATGTTGATTCCATGAGATAACTGGATGATTGGGAAAATTCATTTCATGGTAAATTTCAGGAAGTTCTAATCAGGTTAATGGAAAGCAGCCATCCTATTGAGTCAAGCCTGGAGTTCCCGTCAGGGATCATCGCTATTTTACTCAACCTTTTCTTTTCTCTGTAGATCCTGCCGATAGTTGTGGTTTTGTCTGTATTTACATATTTTTTTTCTCAATGTGAATTTGAAGTTAAAGACACACACACGATTTTGCTTGCAAGGAGAAGTGCATGTTGAATGAGTTATGGCTCTCTTTAATCCTTCAAATGATCAAAACGGCTGCTGCGTTTCCGCCTCCTTATCGGGTTCCTTCTGCAGATTAGCCTCTGTTTCTGCCTCATATTTAGGTTTGCTTTGATTTGTGCGAGTGTGTGGTCTCAAGCAAGCAGCAGGGACTTATAATCTTATTGTAATGTGTGATGGACACACACACTTCCACCTCCACACTTCTCCCAGACCTGCAGACACAGCCGACTGTTCTGCAGCCAGGATGTAGTATTAGTGACAGAGAATGCTGTTAATCAGATTTAGAGTCATATCCGAAGAGGAAGAACATGTCTCCTTACCGCTGGATCAACCTTTGATTTATATTTCTTTTCACCACTTCAAAGAAAAATAAGGACGTTATCCAGCTCATTATTACTGTCTTCATCCTTGTATTGGTATCAAGCGCTGATCTGTTTTCAGCGTGGCCTAATAGTGCAGCGATGCAAGTCAGGATTCTTTACCTTACATCCAATCAAAACTAAATCGACAGTTGCTAGGAAATTGTTTACCAGATTAATGAATAAGGTGAATAAAAATTGAAGAAAAGCCAAAGCAGATTTTTTTTATTGACCATAAAATAGAAGGCAAGTAATTTGGAACCAAAAAAACCCTCCCACAGAAGTTGGGAATATTGAACAGTTTATATATAACTCACAGGAAGTAGCAGGTACCTTTTTATTAATTTCTTTATTAACTATGTAGAAATGATCACCCTGGGTTTTCCCTAAAACAACATACATAAACATTTGTGCAAAAAATACTACAGGACCAGCTTTAAATCGCGCATTTGAACACACACTTCGCCACACATTGCCTTTCACCCAATGCAATTTGGCTTCAGAGCTAAAATTATTACAGAAAATGCCAACTGCTTTCTCAAAAAAAGAGATATATTTTCAGTGTTTCCGCTAGGATTTTTTTTAGCAGTCGGGGCAGGCCTGCCGAAAGCCTCCCCCGGAAACATCCCAACCGCTGCTCCCGTCCCGCCTAGTATGAAACGGAAATGACACTTTGCTGCAACACAAACAAATATATTTATTCACCTCTATTCACACACAACGAGACATATTTCAGTTGTGATTGAACTGTATTTGTGGAGAATCTACAACAGAAATTCTCAATAGGGAAGCCAAAACCAAAAGCATTGAACGAAATGAAACAAATAGCATCTTTGCCTCAGTGGCAAAGTTAGCAGCCTTGCTGTGCACATTAAATTTTCCTGGGCTTTTGGAAAAATAACTCCAAGGCTCGTTATAGGGGAATTCCGAAATAGGTGGTCCAATGATGCTCAGTAGCATACATGCTGCTAGATGGTCAACCTGCAGCCTGTTCCTTAAGTCTGTTTTATAACTTATAAAATAATAAAACGAGTGATGAGAGAGATATTGATAGCTGAACAATCTCTCATTTCACATAACGCTGAAATATCTTACCCTGTTCCTGGTGGAGAAATCTCTCTCCCAGTTGACACTTGAGATCGGCACTGTGAGGGAAATGGCTACCAGCTTAATGAGGGAGGGAGTGTTGCCAACTGTCTCAGACAGAAAGTAGCTGAAGTTGCCCCAGAAAGTCGCTAGACATCGCCAGGTGACGTCATACGCTAATTTGCATAATGTTAATGTCATCACGTGATGACGAATGAAACAGAAAGGAGGAAATAATTATATTTAGATTAGGATTTTGTCATACAGGGTAAACAATACATTATTTAAACAGGGGAAACAAGCTACAGGGAAATGTGACTTTTGTCTTCAAGAAGAGACGGTGGAACATGTTGTATTATTTTGCCTGAAGTATATTGTTGAGAAAACTGGTACAAAATTTACAAGATATCAAATTACAACTGGACATCAAAGACCTT
The DNA here is from genome assembly GCA_963556495.2 of Valencia hispanica. Classification (NCBI taxonomy): domain Eukaryota; kingdom Metazoa; phylum Chordata; class Actinopteri; order Cyprinodontiformes; family Valenciidae; genus Valencia; species Valencia hispanica. The sequence continues at coordinate 33,278,701 of OY747720.1, forward strand.
TTAAACAAAATGTAAAGTTCTGAAGAAAAAAAAATACCTTTGGTGAGATATCTCAAGAAGACAAAATTAATAGAGAGAATATAGTTTTGTTTTTTAGTATTTTGTAAATATAAGTAGGGCATATTTAGCACGCATCAAAAGTTTATTGCTTATGGTATTATTTTCAGTGGGTTTTTTTGTCATACATTTTAAATGTCCTACGTTTTTGAACTCACCATACATTTCGAACGTTCCTTGAATGCACCCCAGGTGTGCGATGCAGTAGTACAGACAAGCTTCTGCCTTAATTCCCGTTGAAAGATCGGTCTTATATACATGCAGATTTATTTTTTACTTTTGAGTTAACATTAAGTACAAAACAACTTCGTTTGTGAGTGGATGAAATGAACCGAAAAAGGTTTGATTGGTCAGTGGACATAATCTTATGCTGCATACACATGCGCAGATCATTCCCTTCCTGAGCTTTGGGAAGGAGCAAGCTGGGTCTCTGAAGTGCAGGAAATAACCGCAACAAAGTTTCACAGAAAGTAGCTAAGGGTGGTCAGAAATGTAGCTAGATTTGTCGCTAGGCGCTTTTTGAAAAAGTCTTTAAGGGGGTCTGAAAAGTCGTTAGAAATGGCGACAAAGTTGCTAAGTTGGCAAGACTGGAGGGAGGGGTAGATCTGACACCACTCATCATGCTGGGATGCCAGCCGACCGTCCGATGCGAACGGTTCACGCCTCCGCGTTGTCCATTCATTTCTGTTAATGGACACCTCGAAGGGCATTATCCCGCTTATACCATGATCACTTACGAAAAAAATTAAGTATTTAATCAATTAATAATACTTTAATGTGTTTTAGAGTTAAAATCGTGAGGGTTTTTATTTTTATAAGTCCAGCGCACTATTATCTCTCGTATACAGGCGTTGCCAAACAACGTGGCCACAGCGACCCGACCGCAGCAGTTGAGTGATGGGAAGTGAGATTGTGGCTTTACCTTACCTTACGTGATACAAAGTGTTAATATGTTAATGTTATCATACTCACCAAATAAGTTAAAAGAAATGATAAAATCACTCATGTTTTGTCTGTCTTGCTTTTGCGATGTGTCAACTGTGAAATAACGCTGAGTCTCTGTTGCCTTGGTTACCATCTAGCGTTTGAGCCAGCGCAATGATTTAGAACTGTCATCAGGCAATTTGACGGGACGCCTTTCCTAGGGGGACTTTATCACTTTTTAACCTACACCCTCCAGCCAATCAGAATCAAGTATTCACCCAAACACAGATAAATGGAGTTAAACTGGACAGCCCCAATACACCTCTGAATAGTTCTACTTGCTAAATTGCAATGTGAGCGGCAGCCAACGGCGGGGCATTATGTCGACAGGATCATTTAAAAGGCAACCGCGACTATTGTGCGTCTGCCCCATTTCTTTTTTTATTTCTTTTTTTTTTTTTACCCCATTTCTGATACAGCGGTGGCAGAAAATGTAGAGGAAAGACAGTATATTGGCTGGATAAAGATGGTGTGGTTGGTGCTTTGTTTCTTGATCTCAAGAAGGCGTTTAAACTGTTAACTATAAAAAATCAATGACCAAGCTAACTAGATTCAATTTTTCACTTTAAAACTGATTGACTCCTATTTATGTCATCAATATCAGTCAGTCAGAAAGAACAATTACCACTCATCTCCCTGTGGAGGTGTCCTGCAGGGATCTATTTGGGGACCATTACTTTTTTCTCACATAACTGAGCTCCATGCAACATTCAAATGTATGCAGATGACTCACTAATATACAGATATAGTAACAACATACTGTAACTGAAGTCGCTGAACAATTATCACAAACTATAGTCTATGTGTGTGGCAGAAAGAAATACCTTGGGATTCTGATAGTTTCTAAATGAACTTTTGAATCCCAGGTAAAAAGGGTCCGCAGTCGAGTCAAATTCAACATTTCAAATTACAGTTTCATAAGGTTGCATTTACATATGCAGAGGAGTTAAATGTACCTGAATGCTCATGTCCTACTGTTCTGCAACTTGACACTAACAGCTAAATACATCGATGCCTTAACCATTAGACATTCTGTATAAACGAACTATCAAAATATTGGACAAGATGCCATTACAGATTCACCACTGTACAACATATATAACAAAAGCATATGTTATTAGGTTAGGAGAACAAATGTAAGTCAGTTATACAAAATTATTCATAGTCTGTCATCTCCTCCATTTAGGCAGTTGGTAAATACTAGAAGCCACAGCCTTATGCAACCAGTTCCAAATATATTTAAAAGACTGGTTTATTGATTGTCAGATGTGCCCTGCGGTGGACTGGCGATCTGTCCAGGGTGTACCCCGCCTCTTGCTCGATGATTGCTGGAGATGGGCACCAGTCCCCCCGCAACCCTGCATAGGATAGACGATATAGATAATGGATGGATGGATTGCTAGATGTGCTAACATGAACATTATTGGTGTGTTTGCCTTGTTCTGACCTTATCTTTTCTTATTACTTATGTTTCTGCCATCCTCCTGCCTGCTAATAGCCTTATGTTTATCTTTATCATTGATTATTTGACTTGTAGCTAGTCTTTTGTGTAAAAAAAAAATATATATATAGATATATAGATATAGATATATATAGATATATAGATATATATAGATATATAGATATATAGATATATAGATATATAGATATAGATATATATAGATATACAGATATATATATATATCTATATATAGATATAGATATACAGATATATATATATCTATATATAGATATACAGATATATATATATCTATATATAGATATACAGATATATATATCTATATATAGATATAGATATATAGATATACAGATATATATATATATATATATAGATATATAGATATAGATATATCTCTATATAGATATAGATAGATAGATAGATAGATAGATAGATTGATTATACAACATCAGTTGTTCACTAATTGAATTAAATTTAATCGAATAAAAAAGTCACTTTTTGATAAGGGAATAAAATCATTTCTGACTATCACTGCTCACCAACACAAAACAGTGAGGTGAAGGGAAAGGAGTATATATTTTTTAGAAAATAATACTTTTTAAATGAAAGTATACCAATGTTCCAACCTGGTGGTTGTGGTGGTTGTTCAAGCATTTCTTCAGCAGGCAAGGAGAAGGTATTGCTGAGTGGAAGATGGATAGTGATTAGAAAACCCGTTAGTGGCTGTAAAAGACCTGAGACTGGGCCGGAGATTCACCTTCCAGAAGGACGATGACCCCAAACAAACAGCCAGCCATACTATCCATTTGTTTGATTGGCCTAGTCAAGGTTCAGACCTAAATCCAATTGAGAATCTGTGGCAATGATGTTCACACAGGCTCTCCATTCAGCTTGACTGAGCTTGACTCATACTCAAAAGGTCTTACAGCTCAAATTGCATTTAAAGGTGATTGTGGAAAGTTTCTGCTGAAAGTGTGAAAAATATTAACATTTTTTTTTACTTTATAACATTTTGTGTTCATAAACATGTGGCCTAATGTTTGTCAGTGGTCTTTATGATTATTGCTCGCCAAGCTCCAGTGTATCTGGGATATAAATCTGCAGTTGTTAAATAAAAACCTTTTATTTAGGTTCCACCTGATAGGTGTGATAAATCTCAAATTGGGATCAATGGTTTATTATGTGTTTATATGATTGTTTTATTGCTCAAAATCTATCCAAAAGTGAAATGTACTCTAAAGTAATAAAGCCAGTTGGAAGGTGTTAGATTTAGATTTACTGCTGAAGATGAAATTTGCAGATTTGCTTACTACCTGGGTTATAACAGCTTGCTTTTCTTACCATTAGCCATTTAAGCTGGCATATAAAAATTATTTTATAATGATATTTGCTTATCTTGTTTCAATGCCAAAACTCAGGCTGGAACAAATTCCTTGCCAGTGATGGCAAAGAAGCCATATTTTGTGAAGCAGAATGGTTGCACAACAGGGGTTGCGTTTCACTTATTTTATGAGTGTTGCAGAGAGAGCTCAGGGGTCTGTGTTTTTCTGGCTTAAATGTGTGTGATACTGCGTGTGCTGGGGGAAATTTGGCTCGTTAAATGTGAGAATCTCATTGCTCATTGTTTCCCGGCCGAGGCATCAGTACCACACTGTGTTGATATGATGTCAGGAAAAGGTGACGATCAAATCCCGATAGTGTCGGGAAATGTTAAAGTTCTCTCTCTCTCTCCCCTTTAATCTGGGTTCCTTCGTCTGTGTTGCCTATTGGTACTGAGAGGGAAGCATTTAATCCATTTATTATCTTTGACGTCCTGTTTGGCTCGCCGTCATGTCAAACTTAGCTTAATGACAAAGAGCCTAATAAGTTAACCGTTACAGGGATTGGGTAACAGATGTTTTCCTGATTTGTTTCAAAGCAGAACCAGTAATGGCTCCTGTTACAATTTACTGTGTTTAATCTAAATATGTTTGGTTTTGATTATGGGACAAGGGGTGGGTCTGAAACTGGCAGAAAAGAAGAGGGGCTGTTTTCTCTCGGAAAATAATACCAGGTTATGCCACCCAGACTAATGCTAAAGCAGACGATAGATGCCAAACAGAAAAGGCCAAGACTTTACCTGAAAATAACTGCTTTAAGATCCAAATTTGCTAAACAGGTGTGGTTTTACCAGATTAGAATCGTCTGGATGGTATTTGGTGATACTGCAGTAAAGAGTGAGCAAGATAAATACAGTCATGGGAAAGAAGAGATCTTCTTCACATAGTGATGTCCAGTCTTTTTTTATTCACCTCTGGAACATAAAGTGATTTCATTCCAGGTAAATGCCACACATTAAGCTCGACAAAAGATATCAATAAAATGCCTATTATAATTGATGAAGAAGTTATCACATCCTACCCTTTTGAAAGCCAGTCTTACCCCCTCATTTGGAAGAACTTCAGCGGAATGCTTCTTGTAGCCATGCACTGATCTCAGATTTTTGTCTGAGGAAAGTTTGCCTTACTCCTCAGTTTTAGTTTGAGGGGTTTCTTGTGTGAACAGCCTGTTTCAAGCCATCCCCTGGTATTTTAATGAGAATCAGATCTGATCTCTTACTTTGTCCACATTTTTCTCCTCTTTTTAACTTATTCTTTAAGCCAGTCCTTGGGTTTACTGATATGTTTTGGGTCATTGATATGGCGTAAGGTCCTGTTTTGCTTCCACTTTAATTGTCTTTTACAGATGATCTGATGTTTTCTTCCACCCCTCTTTAATCCATGGTGGAGTTTAGGTGGATGAGTTGGTCAGGTCCTGCTGCAGCAAAGGATCCCAACCCATATCATGACACTTCCAGGCCTATGCTTGATAGTTGGTATGATGTTCTTTTCTTTGAATGCTGTATTTGGTTTCTGCCAAGCAATACGTCTTTGTCCAAAAGGCATTATCCCATCCTGCTCTTTATCTACTTTCTCGTGCCAAACTTTATTTGGTCCTTATGTTTTTGTTAGCACGCACATATTCACTCCTTGCACGCCTCCCGTTAAAGTTAAAGTTGTATTGTCTCTTTCTATTTTTTTAAGGTTGTTGTGGGACTAGTAGCCTTTATTCATTAGTAGCTGTACAGGAAGAAGGGCAGAGAGAGAAGGGGAAGATATGCAGCAAATGGCTTTGGGCTGGGAATGGTACTGCCTGTTGAGGGCTGTAGCCTTTGCATATGATGCGCTTGCGCTATCACTAAGGAATTTATTTTTCCCACCACAGTACCAAAAACCTGCTGTAGATCCCGGGAGGAAATTTTAAGGATTTTAAGACTTCTTTTAGCATCTTGCGGCCTGCTTTTAGATTAAATTGCTTGTATAGCCAGACTTGGGAATGCTGGCAGTTCTTTTGAACGTCCTCCACTTGTAGAATATTTTGCAGAAAGTGGAATGACTGATTTCAGATTATTTTGACACCTCTTTAAATCCCTTACTAGACTGATAAAGTCATACAGTGTTCATTTTAAGGGATTAGGACACCTGTTTTGATCTTTCAACATGCTTCACTTTTGTACAGTAATGTTCCAACCATAATAAATGTGTGGATGTTTAGCTTACTCCTCAAAATGAATTGCATTTTTTTATTCCAATTTACTGAACATTTTCAAAGGTGAAATTGTTGTATGGTTGAACTAATGTTCACTAATGTGTATGTTTAAAAGTCTCATTACCTTGTTTTCTTGAATAAATTTGTTGTGTTTTCTCTAAATAATACAGGGTTATGCCACCCAGACTAATGCTAAAGCAGGTGATTGTTGCCAAACAGAAAAGGCCAAGACTTTACCTGAAAATAAGACAAATTAAAGATGATATATTCAATAGTATTCGTTTTTTTTAATTCATTTAAAATGATTTTCAATCTGAACAAGTTGAACAGAGAAATACATATAAAAATTTAAATTAACAGACTGCACTTCACTGGAAAAAAAGCTACTCTAGAAACAAGCACAAAAATTAATACAAAATATTTTTGCTTGTAATAAGCTAAAAAATCTGCCAATGGAACAAGTGAAAAATTTCCATAAACAAGGGATTTCTACTTTCTTGAAAATCGTTTTTTGCAGTGATTAAAATACGAATAGTTTACTGACTGTGGCCCAAAGGCAGATTCTCACAAGTTCCTCCTGCCCTGGAAACCAAATGCTTAACCACTTGTGTGTTATCAAATAGTGGGATTGCTGCAGAGGTTACTGTCATGATGTTTTGGATTTTTGCCTTGGACAGATGACTTCTCATGGGTGTTTAGATGTTGTTCTGTAGGCTGAAGATGCGATCCGCTGCTACACTTGAGACTGGAATTAAGCATCACTTCAGCCAAAGTTTTGAAATAAGGGAACATTTCTCCAATTGAAAGTGTTCAGAAGTTATAAAGACTCTCTGAAAGAGATGTTTCCTGACCTCCAGCGGGAGGAAATCCCACAGCATGCACCGGTGGTTGGCACGAGACCAGGCTCTTTGGAGCGACGCGAGAGATGAGTATGGTGTCCAGGTCTGAGATGATGCTCAGATGCTCTCATGGGAATCTTCTCTTTTATATTTATTTAGTTACCTGTATTCCGTGTGTAAAGTTGAAAATGTCTGTGCATCTACATCAAGTGGTCAGGGGTGTAAATGTTAATCTGTCAAAATGATGGACGGCCTTCAGACTTTTCCGTCACCGTTTAAAGAAACCAGTCAAAGACGGAAAATATTAACGAGACCCCGGTCCTTAGTTTGAGTGAATGCCTTGTTAGTTGTTTTCTGTGGGGAAAAAAAGCTCTCTTGCACCTGTTTCAGGGGGTTGAAGTTTGTCGGAGGAGTGGGTGGGCGGGAAACGATAGGATCCTCCTTACTCATTTATATTCATGATATGCAAACGTCTCACCTCGGATTGTCTAACAGCAAGGCTTGACTCTTAGGTAGAGCTGAAGATCTTTGCCCGAACCGTCGGGATCCCGACGGGTTGGGCCGGGTTCGGGCTTAATTTCTATCATTGTTCACGGGCTTGGGCCGGGCTCGGGTTTTAGCGGTCAGCTGATCATCTAATGGTGTTAATAAAATTCCCGAAAATGTCCATGTTTTGCTCAGTTTTACAGACCAAGAATATTTTTAATAAAGCACTGCACTGGGACACTAATATTATTCCGATCTACCTGTCAAGATGTTGCATGCACACCGCATGCGTCATGATGTGAAAGACCCAGGCATCAGGCCACTCCTTCTCTCAGATCAAAACAGAAAACATGCTCTGACTGCTGCACTGCGCTCTCAGACAGAAAATGCTGAAGTGTAAATGCTCAATTACCAGACATCCCAAGTCTCAAGTTGCAGAAGTCTCCTGCATGTAAATAGCAGCTCCCTGATGCCCACAAGTAAGATAAAATCTCCTGAAATCTAGAGCAAGCGGTCAAGAGCGCACACAGAAACGCACGCAGGCGAGACAGACTTTTACACAACAGAAGCGGTTAAAGCTGAGGATCTTATTATTCTCTCAGCCACTGCCAAGGTCCTCTTTTTAGGTTTTCGGACTATGGTCACCCTATAAAAAGTAAAATGTCCAGTAAATTGTAAACCTCCCGGTCACGTTGTCCGGTGCCATTTTTTCTAGCGGAAATCGTGATGTGTGACTTTTGAATAATGTCGGGCTGTAATCGGGTTCGGGCTTTAATAAGATGTCAATCAAAATATACTCTTCGGGCTCGGGCTGAATTCTCTCGGGCCGGGTTGGGCCCAACTTTTAAGGCCCGATTACAGCTCTAATCTTAGGCTTCCTTCGAACAAATAACTAACTTAGCGTTGTACTTCGCTGCAGTGGTCCAAATAGGAATTCCAACCGTTTCTTCCTCTGCTCTTCTTTCTTGAGTAAAAAAGGCAACGCTGATGTGTTATCTCCACAAATAACTTAAGCCTGAACCTGTTCCGCCATGTTGTGGAGTTGCTAAAGGTTAGCTTCTACTAGCAGAGACGTACTCTCCTCTCTCCTGTTTGTAAAATCAATACAGTCTTCCCTTGGGCACTCACAAGTCAAGGTGGGCGAGGCCATGAATACTAATTCTCCGTCTATTTCCTTTCTGGGACTAATGCAGGCAATGGGGGTTAAAAAAATATTCAGTATGCTACTCAGAATGACCGATCTTATTTAAAAAGAACACATTTCTAGCTTGAATTTGACATATTTGTTCAAATTGATATTGAAAATTTTGTAACATTTCTTCAAATTCAAAAAATTCAAATTCAAAAATGCTTTACTGATCCCAGAGGGCAATTAAGTGTTGGTATAGCTCATATAATTAATTCTTTAAGGAGTTGTTGTAGATGGTGATGGCTGTGGGCAGGAAGGATTTCCTGTAGCGGTCTGTATTGCAGCGAAACTGAAGAAGCCTCTGATTGAAGATGCTCTGTTGTTGTATGACAGTCTCATGGAGAGGATGCTCAGGGTTGTCCATAATTTTTTTGATTTTATGAAGAATCCTTCTTTGCATCATCATCTCCAGATGTTCCACAGTTGTCCCAAGAACAGAACCAGCCTTCTTTATCAGGTTGTTTAGCCTTTTTAAGTCCCTGGCTCTGATGCTGCTACCCCAACAGATGACGGCTGAAGAGATTACACTCTCCACAACAGACTTGTAGAAGATTTGAAGCATCTTGCTGCAAACCTTGAAGGACCTAAGCTTCCTCAAGAAGTAGTCTATTCTGTCCCTTCTTGTAGACGGCTTCACTGTTCAGTCTCCAGTCCAGTCTGTTGTCAAGGTGAACTCCTAGGTATTTATACTCCTCAACCACCTCCACTTCTTTTCCCATGATGGAAACAGTGTTTGACTCATCCCTGTTTCTTCTGAAATCTACAATCATCTCCTTTGTTTTGTTCACATTCAAGGTGAGACGATTGTTTCCACACCATGTCACAAAGCGGTCCACCAGCTCTCTGTATTCAGCTTCTTGCCCATCTCTGATACACCCAACAATTGCAGAGTATTTCTGCAGATGAGAGGTTTCTGATTTGTACTGGAAGTCTGAGGTGTACAGAGTGAAAAGGAATGGTGAGAGTACGGTCCCCTGTGGTGTTCCTGTGCTGCTGACCACCTGGTTTGACACACAATTCTTCAGTCTCACAAATTGTGGTCTGTTGGTCAGGTAGTCATTGATCCAGGCGATTGTTGAGGGCTCCACCTGTGTCTTCAGGAGTTTCTGACAAAGCAAATCAGGCTGAATTGTGTTAAATGCACTGGAGAAATCAAAGAACATGATCCTCACAGTGCTGCCTGCTTTGTCCAGGTGACAGTGGGTTGGTTGAAGCAGGTGGATGATGGCATCTTCAACTCCAACTCCACAGCGATAAGCAAACTGCAGTGGGTCGTGATACGTTCTTGTTTGCTTACTCAGGGGTGCCAACAGGAGTCTCTCCAGGACCTTCATGATGTGGGATGTCAGGGCAACGGGTCTATAGTCATTGATGACTGATGGGTGAGTTATTTTTGGTACTGGAACAATGCAGGATGTCTTTCACAACACTGGAACCTTCTCTTTAGCTAGGCTAAGGTTGAAGAGGTGATGCAGAATCCCACAGAGCTGCTCTGCACAGGCCTTCCGGACTCTGGGGCTGACACCATCTGGACCTGCAGCCTTGTTGCGGTTCAGTTTTTCCAGCTGCCTTTTCACCTGACTTTTGGAGACAGACAAGTGGGAGGGGGAGGCAAAGGGGGTAGCAGCATTTCCTGACTTGGTTGAAGTCAAACTTGTGTAATTAGAAGAGTCCATGGCTGAGGTGAAGGATATAACATCCGAGGTGTAACAGGAAAGCTGTTGATCAGGGGAGAGTGGGATGTCTGTTTGGCTGGGAAAAGGAGAGGAGGATGCTGAGCTAGTCCCTGAACTGAACCTGTTGAAGAATGTGTTCAGTTCATTGGCTCTGTCCAGACTTCCATCTATTCAAACCTTCCTGTCCTTAAAGCCTGTGATCTTTCTCATTCCTGACCAGACATCTCTGATATTGTTCCTCTGTAGTTTGTTCTCCAGCTTCTTCCTTTATGCCTCATTGCTGTCTCTGATCTTGACCTTAAGTTGCTTCTGTATACTCTTCAGTAATTCCCTGTCTCCCTCCCTGAAGGCTCTTTTTTTCTTGTTTAGCAGTACCTTCAGGTCACTGGTGATCCAGGGTTTGTTATTAGGGAAGCATCTTACTGTTCTGGTGGGGATGATGTTGTCCAAACAGAAGTTTATATAGTTCATCTCTGTCTGCTCGTACAGTCAGGAAGCCTAGCAGAGAGACGTTGGAGTCGGGGATATGATCCAGCCGCCACGTGTCAGTAAAACACATAACACTGCATTCCCAGTACTCTGGCTGAGTCCTTGTAAGGGCTTGGAGTTCATCCATCTTGTTAGCCGGTGATCTTACATAGTCCATTATGATCGATGGAAGAGATGGCTTGAACTTCCTCTTTCTCTGTCTCCTTTTTGCTCCTGCTCTGCATCCACGTCTCCTCCTTATCAACTCATCAGGGATTTGTGGCTTCAGTTGAGGTATTATTTCAGCTTTTGCGATGTTAATCGGCTGCTCCCGGCTGTAAACCACATTGTTGCCATGGTTACGCATCATAACAAGTTGTCAAAAAGTGAAAAATTTACAGCAAAATTCCTTCCAGCTTCACAGCACCAAAAACTAGAAAGTATACAGGTAAAAAAAAAGCAATCTTCCTCAAGAAAAAAGAGGAACCAATGTACAAAAAGCCAAAACTTAATATGTAGCCAACAGAGCCACTCCAACATGCAGCCACCCAGACCAGCGCAATTCTAGAATTATTAATTAATTATTAATTAATTATTAATTCTTGGACGAACCGAAAAGATAAAAAAGCCCAACCTCCTCCTTCAGCTTGTGTCTGCCAGTTAAAGATTTTTGATATTATTAAGGGCAATGTTTTAGCTACTGGCATAGAAATTGAACTGTACTAGACTAGACTGTGGTTAAATTTGAACTATGCTGTCTTTGATTCTAGTGGGGAAAATGAAAACAGTGGTCAAGTGAGAAACGTGATAAGACTGTTGAATCTTAGCGTCGGCTGTGATGCAGTGCAGAATCTGAGTCAGAAGAACAGACCAGATAACGTAAGGCTTTGCTTTGGATGCTTTTGCTGCTTTACTTGTACTTTGTAGGCAAATAAAGTACACATTGCATAATTCAATGAGAACATTTTTGATAAAGTAACTTTCCTGCAACTGATTGAGACATTTAGTTTGACCCCATAACAATCTATTGTACGAATTTAGACCATCTCACACTGGACAAAACACAAAGTATGACTTTTTTTTGTCTTTAGCTCTGATCTTGGTAGTTTCTTATGTTGTAAGTTTTAGTTGGGGAGCTAAATTTAGTTGTCTTGCTGGGTGTTATAAGTTGAAATAACTTTTTATTAGAATGTGCTGTAATAAAGTAACTTTAATTCAATTCATTAGAACCATGAATTCATTTTAATGCATGCCTTCTTCAGAACATCTAACAGTCCTATTTGGTATAGCAATCACATGAGAAATGGGTGTAAATGTAACTTTGGATTTAAAGTTGCTAGCAGGTCGGGTTGGATGGTGACATTAATTTAGAGCTTTACCTATTTCAAACCAGTTTTAATGTGTATTTAGGAATATTGTCCTTGTGCAACACCCAATTGAGTCTGAGGTTCCACCACAAACCCAAATTGTCACCTTCAGATCAAAACAAAATGGTTAGAATAATCATAATTAGCCCAGGAGCCACAGTGGAGCAATTTTCACATAACCAAGGACTAAGGGAGCTGATCAAAGAAAAAAAAAAAGCTCCCCGATCCAAAACACCTTCAGTCTGGCCTGGAAGTTGAAGTTGCCAAGATTGAGAACATGGACTTTCTGGAGAGAAAACCTGGTCGGAGGAAAGCAAGTACAATTTTTGACCTCAGTGACAGCTCTATATTTGGAAAAGACAAGCTGTGAGTTTTAAATTTAAGAACACTGTACATGCTATTATTCATAGTGAAGGCATCATGTTGTGGGATTACCTTCTAATTCTTCAAGTTTACCACAACAGCTAGGTGGTTGATACTTTGAAATATCTTGGAGCCAGGAACCCCCAAAGATCTCTTTAGACTCCACAAAGGAACCCCGATAGGGATAACTTGGGCCAGGCAAGTGAAGTGTGTCTCATTTCAGCAGCCCTGGACCCAGGGACCCGCTGGAACCAGCCAGGAACCCCGGGAACCAGTAGGCCTCGGTATGTTCATCTTAAAAGCTTGGTATTACTCACCGATTCTCTTATAAAAGGGAATGCATTTATATACTTAATCTTGGATTTATAAATTTGAGATGGTGTGGAAGCTCCAATAAATTCAAACTTGTCATTCTTGTTTAAAAAATTTGCTCGTCGTGTGCTGTATCATTATTCTCCCACTACTTCAAGGAAGACTTCACATGTGTCCCTCAAAGCCCAAAATGTAAACTGTAAAGATAACTGTCACGCTGTATCTTTAACAAACTGATTAAGCACAGCTAAAAATGCAAATAAGATATCCTAAGTGTCTTTCTTAAGTATGAGAATACATTTGCTTCTTAATATTTAGAGTTTTCTATTTCTATTCTAATAAATAAAGCATGTATCTACATCCAACTGCCCCCCCCCACACACACAACTTCACCATCGGATGGTCATCATCTAAACAGTGAGTCAAAAAGTGGTACCATTGAATTCATTTTTTCCCCATCTTATAATAAAACAATGGTATTAAAGAAATCCCACCCGTGAACTGAGAAAGTTTTTCCGATCCGCTCGAGTCTCTGGTTTCACCTTTACAGGCAACAAAGTCTGTGGGTGGGACGGTGTGAGTCAGAAGATGTGGGAGACTTGGTAAGAGGGGTTTATTTCAGCTCACCAGATAATCCTGTCTCTGAATGTCACCCAGTGCTTTGTTGTGATGAGGAAAGAGGCTGCATCCGTTAAGTGAGTCAGGAGCGCGGAGGACAGGTCAGTCTGTGGGAGGAGGACAGACGCCATGATTCTAAATCGGGATTTTTTTGTTTCTTAGAATGGCATGCTGTGGATATTCTTTGAAACAATTCAATATTTAATCATATATACAAACTGCTCTACTCTGGCTCTGAGCTTGCCATGTATTTTTAGCCTCTTCTGCTGTGGAAGGAATAGTTATTTTGTTTCTCATACTCTTAAACAAATCTTTTAAAATCTGATACATGGCAGATGCATTCTTTTTTCCTGCTGGATTATTCTTGTCCTTCGGTAGAGCCAAGAGACACATGAGTTAAAAATGAAATGATCTGCTTTGTTTCTCCCTTTCTTCACTTATTCGCTGTGAGCAAATCATATTTTAGTTTCACTCTCAGCTGTTTGACAAGAGTTTTTCGTCCTCTCTTGAATGCCAAAGCTGGAATCCTGCAGTCTGGCTTGTTCTGGACGTACTGTTCTGGCAACTTATCCCCTCTGAAACGTTCCTTTGCTTTTATTCCCCCCCCCACTTTTTTGTTGCATCATTAGTTGAAGAATTTACCAAAAGGAGCTGGAAATAGCAAAAATTCAAGGTGATATTGTAAAGAACCGTTCCTTTTATCTACACCCCCAGCCACCATGCTTCCCTATCGTTCGATTTTATCTGGCAGATGCTGCACCTCTTGTATCTTCTTTTTATTTTAGAAAGAATCTTATCTGTGTTTCAGCTCTTTAAAGTCATTGCACGAAGATTTCTTCCCAGCAAAAACAAAAACAAAACGGCCTCGTGTCACAAGTGCCTGGAACGATCTCAGTTTTAAGACGTGGTGAAAGATGCAGCGTAGAGGTGAATTTTTTATTTTTTTTCCAGATGTGAAAATCCTCAAATGATGACTTCACTTGTTCAAGAAATAAAAAGCTATCTAAACCAACTGGCCCTTTGTTAAAAGTTATTTCTCTCTAAACCTAAGGACCGTTTGGTTGTAAGAACTGCCGTCAAGCATTTGTGATAAATGGCAATGGGTGTTTACTTTCCTGGGAAGGAATTTGGGCCCCAAATTGTTTCAATTCCACCATATTGAAAGGTTTTGGAGCATGTTTAAGTTCATAGGACAGCATCTGAATCAGATTTATGTCTGAACTTTGACTAGACCCCTCCAGGATCTTAATCTTGGTGTTTCACAGGTGGAGTTGTTGGTGTGCATTGGATCATCGTCCTGATTTATGGGAATTAACTGATCGCTACCGGTGGGGCGCCCCGACGTGGGGCAGGGGTGGGGCGCTAGGATCTTGGCGTTGGGGATTGGCCCAGGGGGGTGGTGGCGCGTGGCGGCCGGCCGCGGCCCCTGCGGTGCCGGGGGCCCCTCGTTGGGCGGTCCCTTGTCGGGTCTCTGCTGGGGGTCGGGGCCCCCCTGGGCCCCGACCCCCGTGGGCTCGTCACTGCTGCGCCCGGGCCCCCGCATAGTAGCCGCTGGACGTTCTCCTTTGCTCCTCTCTTGGGGGATGCGGTCGGCCCCGCCCGGGTCCGCCTGGGGCTCTGGGGGTCCTTTGGGGGTCTTGACTCCAATCTCCTTCATGTCTGCATCGATTCCTGGGAGACGGATTGATGCTGCTCACACCAGCTATTGAACATTCTTATGGAGAAACCTTATATGCACCGGCATGCTAACACACACACATAGATGTGGGATCTCTGGTGTTTACAGATATATTCTTGGGCTGAGGTTATCATATCTAGAGCTTGATTAATCGGTACCATGAGTTTTTCTGTGACATTGTTGTTGTATTTTTATATCCATTCTTGTGTGATGTGGTTGTGTAGTTCTTAGTTCACGATGTTAGGTTTGTTTTGTCAATGTTCCTTTTTTGTCTTGTTTAGTTTTTTCCCTTCTCTCTGCCGTCCTGTGGGTATGGAGGCAGACTTCAATGTTTTCCTGTGTTTTCTTTGTTCCCCTTCCTCTCTTGTATTTTCAACTCACCCTCTCTCATGACTTTTTGTTTCCTACCTCTCTTCTTCATCTTCTTTCTTTCTTCCCCTTAATTTTCCGTCTCCGTGTCCATAACATCAGGAAATAAAAAACCCAGCAATTCATAATAAAGATTTTTCACACATAAATCAAGTGGAGTACTATAGCAAAAGCTGGACTGCTCCGCTTGTGAAAGTAAATCTGTTGGGCTTCTACTTGGTAATTGGCACCAATTCTGAGCGCCACACTGCCAAACAGGACACGTAAAAAAAAAAAAAAAAAAAAAAAAAGAAATTTAAAAACTTGTGTTTATAGTTCTCATAACTTTTAGTGCTGGCAGAAATAGTTTGACAAATGTGAAATAATGAAAGAAATTATTTTCCGATGTTTGCCCAGTTTTCTTACCATATTCTGGCATTATAGTGCATCATAAAACAAGTGTTGAGGTTACCAGACAAAAACAAATAGTGCAGTTGGTCTGTAGTCTGTATTCAACTCCCTCCTTCAGCATGAAATTGTTCTTCTTGAGGCCTTCAGGTCTCCCTGCAGGTCATGGATCAGAGATCCAGTTGCTGTGTCACCTACCAGGGTCATCTGTATTACCACACGGAAACAAATATCTATCAATGACAGAAAAATTCAAATTCAAATTCAAAATTACTTTATTAATCCCAAAGGGAAATTAAATGTTGTTGTAACTCATCATGCAAGTTCCTTCAAAGATTTGTTGTAGATGCTGATGGCTGTGGGTAGGGATGATCTCTTGTAGCGCTCTGCAGATCTGAAGAAGCCTCTGACTGAAGACGCTCTGTAGTTGTATGACAGTCTGATGTAGAGGATGCTCTGGATCTATGGCGTCTCCTTTTCAACTCATCAGGGTTTTGTGGCTGTAGTTGAGGTATTATTTGAGCTTTTGTGATGTTAATCAGCTGCTGCCAGTTGTAAACCACCTTGTTGCCATGGTTATGCATCATAACAAATGTCCAAAAATAAAAAGTATCAGCAAAAATCCTTCCAGCTGCACAGCATTCAAAACCAGAGAGAACAGTTGTCCACAAAAACAATGTTTCTACCAGAAATGGAAGAATTAAAAAAGGTCATAACATCCCATCATTAATGGCATGTTGGTAATGTGTACAGCATTTTAACAACGCCATGTGTGTTAGTTGATGCTTTGCTTTGCTTCTTGCTTGCAGTCTGTTTTCCAGATGTGAAATCAAGGCAGCGTTACAAAGGCAAAAGCCTGACTGCTTAAATGTCTCAACAGCTCTATACAGTGCCTTGCAAAAGTGTTCATGCCCCTTACGCTTTTTCTCATTTTGACACATTGTAACCACAACCTTTAACATGTTTCATTTGTATTTTTGTGAAAGACAAAAAAGACTTGGAATGTAAAATTGGAATGAAAAAGAGTATGGCTCGAATTTATTTTCAGTTCCCCTGTACTCTGGTGTCTCTAAATAAATCTTAGGGCTACTAATTTCCTTCCGAAGTCCCCCAATTACTAAATAGAGTCCACCTTGTGCAACTTAATCTGACAAAATCTTACAGACCGGCCATGGATCAGTGACTTATTTAGTCAGAAATCAGTCAGAGTGTCAGGAACTCATCTCACTCCACTACCTCCACCTATGCTCATCAACTTCACCTCTACCTTATTGGCTATCACTCTGGTTAAGAGACAGCATCACTCACCAGATCCCCGTTCTGTCATCTAGTTCTCCAACCTCAGAATCCTCGAGATAGTCATCCCAGTCTGCTCATTCTGCCAACGTTTCGCTGTTCTCGATCGCCCAGATCTGCCTGCCAACCGCCTTTCCTGACCCTCCCAGCTGTCCTGCTTGTCCAGCCGGACCTCTGTGTCTCCCTCTGCACTTGAGCTGTTCTCTAAATAAAAGTACTGCGAGATCCATCTGAGTAGTCCTTGTCACAGAGTAGCAGTCAAGCAGTGGTAACTCTGGCGGAGCTGCTTAGGTGGAGAAATCCGTTGACCTGAGGACTATTTGTTGACACCCCTCAAATCTGGCTTTTATGGACCAATGGCAAGAAAAAAGCTGTTTGGTGGAAATTAACGCCACAGATCACAATAATAAGTGGAACATGGTGGTGGGAGTGTCATGCTGTGGGATGCTTTTCTTCAGAAAGGACAGGGAAGTTAGTCAGAGCCGATGGGATGATTTTCCTTTCCACTTCACAGCTATGCATTACTTTGTGTTGGTCTTCCACTTCAGATCCCCTATGAATGCATTAAGATTCGTGGTAAAAAATATTTTTTTTCCCGTTTCTCTAAAGCAGAATGTACAACAGGCAGTTCCATTCTCTATATGCACAACATTAAAACTGCCACTCTGACTTGCACTGTTCTCCTAATGAAAGCTACAACGTTTTGGGCATTGATATGAGGTTCGGTTCCCCTACAATTTCGCGATCAGGCAGATCTAATGGGTCCAAATTGAAGGGAACTGCACACACACATACACAGATCAGCTGTGATGGCTGAACAGACCACATTGGCTTTTATAATGGCTTCATAGTAACACCAATGCGAATGCAGAGAGAAGACCAGAGCATGCCTGAAAACTCCAGATGAATCATTTGTGTATGAAGTCCTGTCGTGCGCCAACTCATTCGTGACATCTGTGGTTTGGCATCATTACGATCTAAACTGTCTGATAACTCTTTTACATGTTCAGAGAAAATCTGTCTCCCAGCAACACTTTAGATGTTTTCCAAAACACTGTGTTTAATGTTTGTTTAGAGTTTGGGCACCGAAGAAGGGGACCATCTTACAGCGAATAGCAACTTAACATGTACTCCTATAGCAGATCGTTTTGCAAGTACCTTCAGATTATGTGATAAGATAAGAATGTTACCCTTTTTTTGTTGCCTTTCATCTGTTTGACATCTTATTTTCCATCACCTTCTTCCCTCAGTACCTGCCCTTTATAAGATCTACTGTGTCAGATCCAACCAGCACTCTGGCTGCATGCAAATGCATAGAGAGAGCTTTTCAAATGCAATGTTTTCCCACGGGAAAATCCTGTTGTTTTAATTGTGTGTTATGAAACAGGACTTCAGAATGTTTCACCATTGCTTGCAAGATATGACAGATCAATGTTGTTTGAAACCTTGTGAAGAAAAGCGCTTGCAGTTATGTGCCACATACAGCTAAGAATTCAGGTGCTGCTTGCTCCACACGTGCGACCCACCATCATCTGTGTCTGCCTGGCAAGGTTTGCACTCTTCCAAAATCCTTTAGAGCTCAAATATCTTGTGGACTGCTCGGAAGGCTGGAACTTTGAGTTCTGGCGGAGAGAAAGCTGTCCACCTATCAATAGATCATGAGTAAAGATCTTGAGAGAGGGAAAGTAAAGATTCCTACCAATCAGTCTGGTTCATCACACTTGAACCGGTTTTCATCAAACCTCAGATAAATTTGCCTTACGGTTGATCCTCAACACAGAGCAGCTCAAGTCCTTTTTATATAGTAGCCAAAAAAAAGAAAAGCAGCAGCTGGCAAGTGTTTAAGGAATGCAGACATGTTGAGGCACAATCTCAAGAGTTTAAACGGTAGAGAATCAGAAACTAGAGTATTGTTGTATTAACATGTTACTTTCTCTGTGACAACAGTGGCTGCTGATTGGAGAGAGAGACAATCCTTGTGGGACTATCTGTTCACGGACACTTGGGAAGCAGGTGTGTGGCTCGGATGGGCGGACCTACGAGACAAACTGTGAGCTACAGAGGGCCCGCTGCAAAGAAAAGTCACTGACAATGGCACATCGAGGAAGGTGTCGAGGTGAGAAATTCAAAATGGTGCCATGCTGGGTTGTTTCTGATTTTTGCACAAACAAAAAAAAAAAAACTTTCCAATAGGGCCCTTATTTATCAACCTGCATAAAGCTGTGTGTATTTCTTGCGTTGGAACAATTTTACATAGTGTTGTATTTATTATCTTGTTCTTGTGCGTAGAAATGTTCCTAAATAAAGGAACAGCTCTGACCATGCGTATGCACAGCATCTAGAGCTAGAACGAGGGAACTCTAACGCTGAAACGGTTTTACTTTGATGGAATATAAATGTCATCAGTTTATCACCTCTGCCATGGAGCTAATGCTGGCGTCTCTGTCTTTTAGCAAAATAACTCAAAAAGATTTAGACAGATTTAGATTAAGCTTTCAGGAAATGTTAGAAATTTGTCAAGGAATAAATTATTACTGTTATTTACTTGTCACATCAAGCACTTCAGTTTAAAAGGATGTTGTTACACCTATAAATAAAAGGTTTGATAACTGTACTCAGGAAACTGGATGGTCCTGCTTATCTGTGAAGCAGGTTATCATTGTCTCCATGCGTACTGATGCCAGCCAAAAGTAGTTTCTCCAATAACGCTGGCCACATGCATGTCAAATGTTACCATTTGAAGAATGAAAACAAAAGCCCTGGCTTTTTTGATCTGTGCACCCCCAGTAGAAGATCTGGCACAGAAATTAATTGACTCCAAAGAATTGAATAACACCAAATGAAATGAAGCAAAAACTATTGGTGTTATAATGAATTTGCATTAACTATAACAATTTTCAAAAAGTCTGTTCATCATGATTTTTAATTTTTTTTGCACCACTTATATTTCACCTTAATCTCTGTGTCACTGAAATTCGTTTTTTTGCTCTCTCTGTCATTATTTTTGGGAGGAACACAAGGATTTAATGCATGTGTCAGAGGATGTGGTGTGACCAAATGTGGTTAATTGAGGGCGTTTCTGTATGCACATGACTGTCAACAGTCACAAGCACCTAGGTACGCACATGTGGGATTTATCAACAGATGATTGCGGAGGAACATGTCTACGACTGGCCACTGCATGTTTGATAAATCCAGATTTTGACTGTTGGTACGAACATTCTAAATTTCATTCTTAGGATAGAATATAGGACAGTTTCTACAAAGGTTTGATAAATGAGGGCCCAGGGTTTTTTTGTCCTTTACCAGAGTCTTTATCAGATTGAAATCTGAGAGCAAGTCTAAAGAAAACAACATGAACCATACTGTTATTGAACAGAGATAAAACCAAAATGGAAATGCCTTGTGTGCAAAACAAAGTAAACGGCATCAATCAATAGCTTGTAATTACGACATTGGCAAAATTACTCAAGAACATTTTTATTTTGTGTCTGACTTTATCTTTCACGTCATTGGTGAGGAATTTCATCTCACTCTTGGTTACAACACTGCTTTAGTTTATTTAGGTTTTGCAGGTATTTATTTATGCACAATACTCTTGAGGTTCTGCCATAAATCAGGTTGTGGTCTGGACTTTGACTGGGCCATCGCAAAATGATTCTGCTCTTTTTTAAGATCAACGTGTTGATGAGTCAGTTTGGAGCAGCTGTCAGACAGTTGGTCTCACTTTAAAGTGTGGAACAGTTTGATATACAGAGGCGTTTATTGTCAACTTGATGACTGCAGCCCAGGTTTTTTGGCTGCAGGCTGGCAAAAGCCCATACCATCAGTTTCCCTCCATCTTGCTTGACGAATGATTTGAGGTGTTTGTACTGAGATGCTGTGTTTGCTTTTCACTTTTTCTCTGCTTTGGTTGGACTGCCCAAAGGACATTATTGCAGAGGTCTTGCTGCTCATTCAGATGTATCTTTTTAAACGATCTGTAATTCTTCTTTTCAGAGAGAAGCCCCTTTCAACAAGCAACCCTTAAAAATAAATCAAAAATGTTTATATCTTTTTTTGTTGCCCTGTCTTGACACATTTAACATTGCCTACTGTCTGAGGTTGAGATTTTAGTTTGTTTTATTAGTTGTTGTTTTTTTGTTTTGGGTTTGGGGTAAATTTGATGGCATTACAACACTTGGCTGCTAATTTCACTCTGAACTCCCCTAAACATAGCAAGGATGTACTTATCTTTTATTTTTTTTTATTTTTTACAATTTCTTCCTGTTATTCTTACTTTTATTTAACGATTAATAACATCTGTTGTATGTTTTTGCACATTTAAGGTAAATAAAATTATTTTACAATGGGATAAAGACCAAATAATTTTTATTACATCCGGATTTTTTTAACTCTACAATTGGAAGATGGGTAGGCTACATACTTTTCTCCATTTTCTCAGCTTTTAGCAGTATGGTATACATAGTTAAAGGCTTTTGTGCCACAGGAGTTTATATGTAATATGAAAACTAAAACTAAAATTGGTGCCTTGATAATAGTGTATTTGATCTATTTAGAAAAAAATATAGCTGGTCTCTGATCATAGAGGAATAAAATGAAATAATATTTAATGTGGGATCTCTACAACGTTGTCATCTTGTAACAAACTAGTGGTGCTCAACTTGTCTAATTTAGTGCAAAATGTATATCTTAACCTTTAATTTATGTTTTTAGTATTTAATCAACTGCTTTTTATCCATGTTAGCTTATTTCTACTTAAAGACAAAATCAAAACAAACAAATAGAACTAAAAATTTACAGCAAATTTCTAGCCTAACTTTGAGGATGTAAGCCAAGCAAATATGCGTATGGTTCCTGTGTTAACCCCTAACTGACAATGAATATTGTCTCTCACTATTATGAAAAATTAACATGAAAAAAAAATCGCTAGCTGGTTTAATCATGGGTTACTTGACTAGTTGCTTTTGACACAAAACCTGTACTTTTGCATTTGTCACAGAAACAGTATTGTAAACCTCAAACTGTTTCTTAAAAGTTTAAAATCGGCTGTAAGTTCACAAAACTATAAATACATATTTTGTCTTACAGGGAAGTTTTTGATGCCAGTGGCTCCAGCACCAACGTCCACATCTGACGGGAGAGACCCAGAGTCTAAAGGTAAGAACTGAGACACCTCAGACCTTTGATGCTGTGGAATTCACCCCATGTAGGGAAAGGGTTTATTTGGAGGAGTGCTGCTTTACTGTAGCCCTGGGCTTTTTAAATACAAATCTTTGAGCCACAAAGAAATGTTTTAATGAGTCAAAGGTCTTTTTATTATAGTTTGTTAGGCTACATACTATAATGCAGTTATATTACAAGGGACTCAGTCATCCAAGGGCTTGAAAATAAAATATGTGCTAAAATAAATGTAAAAGTCACTTTCAGTCAATAGATTTGTCAATAGATTTAATCAAAGGTGTCACAAAAATCCTTCTTGCAGCTTGAAAAGATGATCCAGATGCATTTATTTTTGTTCTTAGCTCTGCATTTGAGGACATTTCTCTTAAAGACACCTATGCTTGCTCTTATAATGCTGTGACCTTTATCATAGCTCTTATCTCCTGACAGATTAACCATGGTTGCTTTGTGCTGGTTGGAGAGCGAATGTTTGTGAATTATTTTTCCCATTCGTTTCGGAATTGTTGAATTTGTACTCTCCACTTTCCATTTTGCAGCTAATTTGGAACGTGGCATTTTGTCCAAATCTAGGCTCCAATGCATAGGAAGTATCAATTAGTGAACCGCTCCAAAAGGGAAAGTAAAAGCCTGCTGCTTGTGCTGCTGCAGTGATACATGAGCGACCTGTCCAGGGTGTACCCCGCCTCTCGCCCCATGACCGCTGGAGATGGGCACCAACCCCCCCGCAACCCTGCACAGGAATGACGGGTAAAGAAAATGGATGGATGCATAGTTACGTGAACTATGTGCATAACATTGAAAATGTCTATCCGCCTGCAACGAGTGGTCAGGGGTGGGAATTGCAATCTATCAAAATGACCGATTTTTCCGTCACCGTTTAAAATAAATGGTCAAATACGAGAAATATCTGGTCAACTCGACCCCTGGGTGAAAGGCTCACTTCTGGACTCAGCTTGGGCAAAAACGCGTCTTGTGAATGCAGGCTGCCTACTGGGGCGACAGTGGCTCAGGTGGTAACCGGTGGGTTGCTTGTTCGAACCCCTGGTCCGTCCGTCTCAGTTGCTGTGTCCTTGGGCACTAATGGTGGTCATGGAGCCCAAGGTGACCTGCTAAAATGACGGGCCTATGACCTTTCAGGTCATGTAGCTGCAATTACAGAAGGCAATTTACAGTTGATTTCAACTCCCCCAATCCATGTGTAACCTTTCAGTTAAACACCTGTAGATGGGCTAACATGATATCAATGCTAGATTAAAACACTATTCTTGGTCCTGTCTTTATTTTTCCTTTGACAATATAAACTGTGAACACGGAAATCAATAAAATGCATTTATTTGAAGATCACAGGGTTGCAGCTTTGAGCCAAAAAACCTAAAGGGATAAAGGAAGCTGAATGAGAAGATGTCTTTGATTTTCCAGCTCTCTGTAGGCACGTACATTTTTACAGGCCATAATCTCAAAATGGCCTCGACTCTGGATGCCAGCCCCTTTCAACAAGAGCAGAGTTTTGGAGTCAAGCAGTTAATCTGGCATTTGCTCCATCATTTTAAGTGTTTGTTTTTTTTTACATCAGGGAAACAGCAACCTGAATTCTACCTTCTTTGTTTCAGATGGATGAATTGGATTGATTGAATTGATACATGGATTGTTGCTTGATACAAGATATGAGTTCGTGGATGCATGGATGGATGATATTGATAGATCCATGCATACATTGTACAACCCTCCATATTTGGACCTCACTTTGACTTTCTGCCCCTGCTTATTTATTTCACAATATTAGTGCCATGCCAAGTAAGGGAAAAGTCGGGCAATGTTTAAATGATATTTGCACATATTTATTTCTGTTTCTAAGCCCAATAAAACTGATCCTGTATTCAACCAGCAAGGGAGCTCATAACTCCAGTTCAGTCAAATGTGAGGAGAACAAACAGAAACAAACAAGAGTGTTATAGCTTTAAGATCATAGGGTGGGAATATTTACAAAAGCCCCAAGTAAGGCCAAATAAAATCATTGTCTATTTTTATGCACTTTATGTTGCATCTTTCTATGACATCACCATCCTGTTTTAGTTCTGTCTTTATTTCGCTGCCCAGGAGACAACATGACTGTCTCCTCCTCGGTCCCTGAGACGACTTTTTATAAACTTTCACTCATCCACTGAAGTGGAGGGTTGAGGCCACTCTGTTCTGCACCCCACTGTGAATATTTTTACAAGAACATTTAAGCATGAAGTTCAACACCACAGGTGAATGCAGTAAAAGAAAGCACATCCTAATGGGATTTTTAACCTTCAAGTGTTAAACCCTCTCTGTTCTTAATTTTCCACAATCTTAGAAATACCACTGCAGAGTAAACTGCTGAGCACTAACAACTCAGTGGTTATGTCATCCATCTACTTATGTCAGAGAGTAGCGGAGCTACAAAGTTAAACAAAGGTTCTGTTACAATGCTTTGCAAAACCTAATATTCTCCTTCAGTAGATTATATAATTGGACCCCTCTTTCAGTGTTTAACCCTATCTCTCTCTTAGAGATAGAGTTAAACGCTGATAGGGTTAGCTAGCTACTGGCTGAGCTTTTGCTGCGACAATGTGCTCTCCTTCATCCTATAGACTTGAAAACTGGCTAAGAGCTTGTCTCTTTACCTGTGTTTCAATTATAGATGAAACCACTAATGGTGCTACTACTGTTTTACTTTTCTTTAACATAGAAAGTCCTCCAGGATCAGGGTGGGATCAGTGTGTGGATGCTCTGTTTTCTCAAACGCCCAGTCAGTCGTGGCAGATGGCCGCTCGTACTGAGCCTGGTCCTGCTGGAGGTTTCTTTCTGTTAAAAGGGGAGTTTCCCTCTCCAATGTCGCTACATGGATGCTCAGTATGAGGGATTGCTGCAAAGTCAACAACACAAACAAAGCAACTGTCTACTGTTGCTACATTCTGGTCCACATTTTGGCCCTTCATGCATGAGATAGAATATAAAGGTGTTCATGATCGTGGAGTAGAAGCATATTTTCCAAATAAAAGTTGTAATGATAGGTATGTTTGAATTTACTTTAATACCCTTAAATAAAATATCATCTAAAAACAGAATGTGCGTCTCCACTGTGAAACATGGCAATGGTAGCATCATTCTGTGGGGAAGCTGGTCAGAGTTGATAAATGGATGGATGCAGCTAAATGTGGATGTATGCATTAGAATGGCCCAGTCAAAGTCCAGACCTAATTCTAACTGAGAATATGTGGCAAGACTTTCAGGACATATCCCAAAAGACATGGACTTGTAACTGCAGGGAAAGTTTGTTCTACATTCTCCTTGGCGGGTGTCTACAAATCCAGACACATTTTCTCAGATTATTGGGAGAAAAACATAAACTAAAATACTTTAAAGGTTTTGACTGCAACGTAACACATTGTGAAAAAGTGCAAAGGATACTTTAAATTTTTTTGAAAGGCTCTACACTTCAAAAATGGCTTGAAGCAAGGCACTCAAACATCGGACTCATGCCTAACTCAGCTAAACTACAGCAGGCGGCCTCCAGGTGTAAAAAAGGTGTTATTTAGACAGAACACATGTCTGCAGCACAAAACCAACAGCAGTCATAGAGGCGCATACGCTGTGTTTTATAACCATTCTGCCCCTGTCAACATGTTACAGATGCAGGTCAGTCAAAGTGCCATGTTGAAAGGAACCAGGCTCTGGAACAGACGAGGAGGCCTCAGGAGTCCACATTTATCCCAGAATGCAATGAGGATGGAACGTTTGCGCAGGTGCGTGTCTCATATCGTCCAAGCCTGTTGCCTCCCTTCTAAATCATTCATGCTTCCCCCCTTATGTGAACTATCTTCTTCACACCATCCATGATGTTTTCTTTTTTTTTTTTTTTGTTGGTACACTCAAATAAATTCAGTTGTAATATGGAATATATTCATATCTACATATGTTTGTCTTGCATGTGCAGGTCCAGTGCCACACTTTGACAGGTTACTGCTGGTGTGTCACCACAGACGGCAAGCCAGTGAGTGGTTCATCTGTGCACAACAGGAGGCCTGTGTGTTCAGGTACTTTGATTGGACGGGGCATTCTGGCGTCAGCCAGTGTGTAAAGGAAATGTACTTAGGTTTTCCTGACTCATCCTAATAACCTTATCACACTGTTACGTAGCTGCTTTGTGTAGGAATATTTGCTGCCTCAGGTAAATATAGTTCCAGCCTCACCTTCTTACGATCTGACACCATAAGGAATAAAAAGGAAGGCTGCCATAGATTACCTGGACATGTGAAAAATTTGGCAGCATTAGCATTGCTGCTCTGAGACGCCATATTTACAGCACATAGACATTGCTGGTATGGAATTTATTTAAGTCAGTGGTGTCCAAAGTCGGGGCTTAAGAGTGGTTTCCCACATGTTCTTGATGTCATCGGCACTCCTGAAACAAATGATTTGTTTGTTACCAGGCCTTTGGAGAACTTTGAAGACATGCTGAGGAGGTAATTTAGCCATTTAAACCAGCCCTGTTGAAATAAAGACGCATCTAAAAATTGCAGGACACTGACCCTTGAGAACTGGAGTTGGACACCCCTAATGTTGGTGATACTCAAAAATTGCTTTAATGCCCCGAAAATAACATTACTTCATCACATACTATGCTATACAGACGCTCTGTCTGTACTGATGAACATTGGATAATTGAATACTCTTATGCCTCGTTTCCACTGAGCGGTCCGGTCTGGCTTGGTCCGGTCCGGTCTGGTCCGCCTTTTTGTCTGTTTACATTGTAAAAGCAGCCCATACAGCAGGCCCGTACCGGTCCAATAATGGTCCCCCTTCAATTCAGTTCAATTCAGTTTATTTATATAGTGCCGATTCACAACAGATGTCATCACAAGGCACTTTACAAGAAAAGTCAGCCTTCAGGTGTAGGTCCACAGGACAATGGTAAGATACGGTTAGGGTGGAGCTACTGGCGTCACATAACAGTCCTTTGATTGGTTGAACTCACAAACACTGCAGTATGTTTAAAGATCACCCCTGTGACAACTTTACACACCTGTCCTCTGT
Source organism: Valencia hispanica (assembly GCA_963556495.2). Taxonomy (NCBI): domain Eukaryota; kingdom Metazoa; phylum Chordata; class Actinopteri; order Cyprinodontiformes; family Valenciidae; genus Valencia; species Valencia hispanica. Next base: position 33,306,061 of record OY747720.1, read on the forward strand.
TCCACACAGAGCCTTTTATTAAACACAGCGGTCGTATTTGTGTAAAGAAAAACCCAAAAAGCAAGAAAGACAACCATGAGCTGCTGGATGGACTCCGTTGTTGTTGTTTCTTCCTCCTCTTCTTCTGTGTTTTTCGCGAGTGACCCACTTCCTCGTCTCTCCAGTATGATGCCACGCAAGCGTTCAGGGTAAACCCCACCTGCTCAAGGAGAGTTCAGTAGGCAGTGGAAACGCTCCCATGAAAAGTCAGAATTACACAATAGCGGACCGGGCCGAGCCGCACCGTTCCACTGAGTGGAACAGTGCCTTAGAGGCTTCAACTAATGGCTTCAACCTACTTTTTGAGTAATTCAGCAAATTATTATTTGTCAATTTGGGTGCACTCATTTAGCGTTTTTCTAAGATTTTATGATGCCAGCAGCCTTCATTCGCATCTAGTCAGACAGAAAAATAGGGGCACAATAAGGAAGACAGGAGACATGCAGGAAAATTCCTGAGGTTGTAAGTTTAAAACCCAGAGTAATAGTTTCAGTGCCAGCTCCACTGATGGAGGACCTTATTTTCTTCCATGTTGCATTCCTGAGAATGTAACTTCTCAAAATGTGTTTTGTCTTCCTAAACAAAGACACAAATATAGTCCTTTGCGCTTCTCTTTAAATTCCTTCAAAACTCCAAAAATGTTAGCTCATTGGTGTTAATGTCTAGTATTAGCAAAACAGAACAATTGAGAATTTTACTGAGAGCTGTTTTTGTTTGATCTTACCGAAAAAAGCTTTGGAAACTCAAGTCATTAATGTTTTGGCCTAGTTAATGTTCAGCTCAAGTCTTTGTCTTTTAGTGTTTTGGTCAAAATTTACTTAAAACGGGAAATTGTTCTGTATTCACTCAAATCATAGACATAACTTAATTTGGACTTTGAAATGATCAGTTCCATGAATAAAAGAAGTCCCAGACAAGACTATAGTACATGTGTATTACACGTCATGTGTTGTACAGCAGGTGCAAGGTCAACAAGAAGGCTAATGAGTGTAACATGCAGGGGCCTCTCTGGTTCTCTCCTTTAAGTGCTTTCAGCAGGACTCTGTACACTCATCCTGGATGGGAACACTTTGTGATAATCACCCTCATTTTCCTCCATGAGATAACACTCAGGGACCTTTGCCAGGATTGGATTCCACAGCCACCAGAACACGTGGTGCTGTTTTGCGTGCTGCCTTTTGATCTGTACAAATATCCATACCCAGTTTCTGTCTTTGCCATCCAATTGGTGCAGGGGCTCACCATCAGGCTCCAATGGCGCTGAGATTTTTGTTTTAATAGTAGTAGCTAAAATCTAGTGAGGTGTAGGAAAAAAAAAAAAAGTTGCATAATTCCCATAGACTGTAAATAAAGATGGACGAAGCCACCATGACGTCACCCATAGGTTTCTGAAGAGCTGAATTGTACCCCAATGGGCGGTACAATTCCATCTGACGTTGATAGAAGAAATGTGATCATTTCAACTCATTTTTGACCAAGCAGCATTATCTTAAATACACAGCAGAAATCTAATTTTAGTTTTAGAAAAAAATGGAGCAGAGACTTCTTGGACGGTCTGTTGCAATCAATACCACAGCAAGCCGTCTTTGTCCAATAAGTGCACGATTAACATTCAGACACAAATAAATGTTGCGTCCACAACTGATGGTCAAGTTCAGAGTAACAAAATAGCCCAGACTGTTAACGTGAGGCTAAGGCTCCGGCTGCTACCTTCCCTGGAGCAAGCAGGGGGGAGCCACCAGCGTTAGGGGGGAACGGCAATTTTTGTCACTTCTGGGTAGGCCTCAAATTTGGCTGGCAGAGTTTGCCCCTTGACCTAAATCCAACTGAGAACTTATGGGGAGACTTGGAGTGTGATATTCATGGAGTATTTCCATTCAATAATGAGCACAAGTCTCTACTTGTGCAAAAGTGGTAGAGACATTTCATAGATAGATATTTTGAAAGCTACCAATCATTTTTCTTCTAATTCATCTACACTACCTTGTTTGGTCTATCATATAAAATGCCAACAAAATGCTTCAATGGTTTTGGTCATAACTGGACAAATTGTCAAATAGTTCAGGGGCTATGAATTATTATGTCAAATACTGTGTCCAACCCTACAAGCCTATGTTGACATAAATGTTTTCATAGCTGGTTTTTGTAATATTAGTAGGAATCTTTGGGGAAAAATGTACTTCAACAACATCTCTATGATCTCTATGCAATTCTCTATGCAATTCACCAGACACGTGATTTCATTGTCCATTTTGAATAACTCAAAGCCAAAATTGCATCTTACTGTGCAATGACACAGTCATCACCTGCCTCCTTTCCACGCTGCATAATGTTCAATATCTTCATGGTTTCTTGCAAAGGTATGTATGATGATGAAACCAGAATCTAAACCTGATACTGCTCAGCTGCTACATCCAAAACACTGTCAACTCGTTTTCATCTTAATTAGCCTTCTCTGACATGCTGGACTCGAACATTAAATGACCACCCAAATAAATCATCTCACATACGTTTGCAGGAAACTTCAGTGAAAATATGGGAACTCATGCTGGAAGGAGTGGATTCTCAGTTAGTAAGTTTTCTTTTAGTTGCTTTCACTCAAAATTCTCCCCTTTGTCCTTCTGTTGTGATTGGTTTGATCATCTGATTAATCCATTTTTTTGGAGAGCACCCATGCATGAAACTGACTACCTGCATGCACCAGACAAATACAGTAAAATTTGAGTTTTTATTTATTTATTTTGGCAGTAATTTTTCAGAAATTTGGGCAGATCAATCAGGTCTCCATTTGTATGAGGCTGATGCAATGGATGCAGAGTTTTCAATAAGGGGATACAGTCAAGTACTAACATATGTATTTCTCTAAAACATTATGTCCAACAGTGTCTGTGACCACTTGCGTTTCTGTTGGTGTGTACCCTGTGTTAGCCGACAGGCTTAGAAATATTGCAAATAAAAAATAAATAAATCAAATTGAAATATTTTAAAGTGAAGGTCCTTAGAAGAGCTGTCTTTTTCCGCTGTCTGTTTAAAGCTTTGCTCATATTTTTGTTGCGTCTCCAACCCTTACCCCATCCCCTCCTTCCAAATTTTACAGGGTCAGTAACAGATAAAACGCCTGGGCCCCCAAGCACGGGTAGAAAAGGTGAGCTGAGATCTACTGTTTGTCCAGTGTTTTTGCATGTTTGGAGGAAGCAGTTCAAAATGTCTTTTGACCCAGTTTTGCTCTGCCTAACATGCTCAAAGTCCATATTTGTCCAAGTAAAAAGTGCTACAACAGGAAAGGGTGAATCTTCACAGTTAGAGTTACTGACAGAATGAAAAAAAAAATCTATTTGAACAAAAGAACAAAAGTTTTTATGTTGTTTATAGCTGCTATACCTATCAGTGAATCTTGATTAATGCATTTGAACAGATTTTGTTTAAAACTTTCTATTGCTATGAGTGAAAGACTATAAGTTTATAATGAATTGAAAGGAAATCAAACAAAAATACATTTTAAATTGGCCAGTGTTTTAAAGTCCGTTTCGAAAGTCCTGTTGTTGATTTTGTGGGTTTTTTGTATGCTATTTTAAGGTAATCCTTTATTTACATAATCAATAACTAAATAATTAAATAGAAATTTATTTTTGCAAGTTTAACTTTTTTTAAACAAGGCTGCTTTTAAGTGCAATGCAGTTATTTATTTTAATTGTTTAAAATATTAATTATTACTGTTTAATCAGTGAAAAAACATTTTTTGGTACGCTGAAGCCTTCACATTTCATAAGCAGTCAAAAACTGGAGGGAGGGGCAAACAAATAGAATTTTTTTACTTATTATTTACTCTTTAAATGTTTTTAATGTAGTGATGCTTGATCTGCTTTAAAGGATTCCATTGTAATGTTTGTTGAATGACCTCCAATCAAACGTTTTCTGTTGTATGCTTTTGACCTAATTATTCCCTAAGGAATGTTCCAGATGCTACAAAACAGCACATGGGGTGAGTATTCTAGGCAGATTAATTCACAGTTAAATAGGATTCATTGCAGCTTGGACAAGGACTCTGTCAGCATGTCTAAATATTGATTTTAGCTCGCAAGATAATCTGACATTGGATTGTCGTGTTTGTCTAGGATCAAAGGTAAAGTGGCAATGAGAAGTTTGGAAGAAGTTATCAGGGGTATTAATATTATTTTAAATAAGGGGGTTGTAAGGACACATTTAAGCCACTGTTTTCTGACTGTTGAATGATGATGCAATAAAAAGCTCAAACGATTTTTTTTAAACTAGAATCTGGGGCACAATTAGGTGAGTTTTATTCAATTCAGAGTCAAAATTATACAAACAAGCTATGGTAAATATATTGAAACACTACTAAAAATATTTGAATGGTCTTTAGCCTTTTGAAGCGAAACAACTAACTTTCTGTAGCCATTAGCAAAGTTCTAACATAATTCTGTCTGGAAATTTGGCTACTTTTCTTGATTGGGTCGCTGATATGGACCCGACTTTTAAGAACAGTGATGGAAGTGGAACTGGAAGATGGAGAAACACCAGTGTCACTGTCCACAATGAATTGTAAGTCATATCAACACGGGCAAGATACTTCAAGCTTAACTGAGATTTGCAGCTGCCATGGACAAGCCTAGCATCTTATGGAGATAAGTTGTATCCTCAGAGTTGATGAAATGTGGCTATTTGACGATATTCTTGTAGCAGTTTAAAGGAGGCTTTCACGCCTTGGTCAAGAAGGGAGGTAGTAGCATCAGGCTGAGGATCTGGTTCACTGACCCACAAAGCAGATGACACAAAGAAGCAAAAAATTATTCAAAATCCTTACATCAGCAGCTAGATGGTTGGTACTTGGACACAGCTGGGTGTTTAAAACTATTCGCATGAAATCATTCAACTCGATTATACTTGTAGTTTTAGGATTCAATATGCATCACTCAGTAGTGACCACAGTTTGAGACTCCTGTGACACAGGATCAAACTTACTAGGATAATGTGTAAAGTAAATATTGTTTCAAATATGAACATGTCATTTCTTTGCGAGGAAGAATAGTCTGTTATCAATCAATCAATCAAACTTTATTTCATACAAGAGTTGCAGCTCAAAGTGCTTTATACATTAATATGACCCCACATAAACCATATTCCCATCCCTCACCCACAGATTTAAAAGCATGATCACAGTTATACCCCCCTCCCCCCCAACCCAACCCCCATGCACACAAACACTTAAGAACAACAATAAAAAGGGACATAAAAAGGACAGTGGGCCAAGTGCAGATGAGTCGGGTAAGGAAACGGCATCAAGGGAGCCATCTGCGCTGGCAGCAGCAGATTGACTGCAGCAGCCGAGGTTATAGTTTACATGTCATTTGGATGGCAGTTTTGGAGACAGTTCTCCCAAACTCTATGGTTATTTAAGACAGAGGTCCCCGACCCGGGTCCTCAGGGCCCACTATCCTGCATGCTTTTGGTGTTTCCCTGCTGCTACACACCTGTTTTAAATAAATGGGTGATTAACAGGCTTCTACAGCAACTGGAGGCCTGCTAAGGAGGTAATGCAATCAGTTGAGTCAGATGTGCTGGGATGGGGAAACATCTAAAACATGGAGGACAGTGGGCCCTGAGGACCAGGGTTAGGGATCACTGATGTATGTCATGGGTAGGATAAGGTCATAATATTTAGCCATGGCACTGTCTCTACTATATGCTTGACTGTGACATTTGGGTACCACAAGAGCCATATTATCATAGTATTCATAAGTCTTGTAAATGTAAAATGAGCTGATCTGAAAAAAGAGAAGTTTTAAATGGGACACTGGAAGAGATGTTGGTGCAATGAGGGTGGCATTAAACTGATGTTTACCTCAGCAAATTATTTTCTGTACACAAAAGACACATTACCTCTAAAACTGAATGGTGTCCAAATAGTTGCTGAGATCATCCTCTGCTTTAGTATTTTGAGTCAACCATGAACTGATTACTTTGGTATGACAATGGAAATTGTTTCAATTACCTGCAGCTCGCTGGAAGCTGTGAAATAGCTGAATATGGAACTGAAGGGAACTTTGAAGCAGTCTGCTGAACGTGCAGCCCCATCATGTTGGTGTGTGAGTGATTTATAGATGCAGGCTTCCACGGGCATCCATGGGTGGGCGGTTATCCTGTAATTTTTCTGTTATTCCTTCTGTCTGTCTGTTTTTCTTTCTCTCGCTCTCTCTCTTGGCCGGGCCATGTGCAAATCCCAACCATTCAACAGTTCTGGAGAGTAGATTGTATTAATCTCAATAATGGTAGTCTCCTTCCGTTTTTTTCTCACTCTCAACCCAGACGACGGCTCCAAGCCCACACCCACCATGGAGACCCACGTCCCCCCTGAGGGTGAGGGTAAGCTTCCTCTGACAGCTCTTCCACCATTAACACAGTGTTGAGACAGTCACTTCGACAACTAATGTGCATACCACAGATTCATAATGACTCTCCAGGGTTACATGCAGCTCACAGAAATCGCTCCTTTGTGTACTTATGCTCATCGTATTCCAGCGAATTGCTGAAGCCACACTTTATCAACAAGTTCATATCCAAACCTAAAATCCATTCTCTTAAAAAGGCACCATTACATCTAAAGGAAATCTCCAGATGTAAAAAAAAAAAAAGATGTATTTCATATTTGATATTTTAGGAAACACCTGGATTTTTCAAGCTGCTTTAAGTTTGTTTTTGTGGGAAAAAGCCTGACTGGATCTGTTGCTTGAGAAATATCTAGCTGCGGAATACGTTGGACATCTCTATGCAACTACCTCTATTTGAGAATGCTATTGACCTGTACTTTGTCATGCTGTCACTACAGAGATAACTGCTCCAACACTATGGATAAAACATCTGGGCTACATGGAGAATAAGCAAAACAATTCCACTTCCAGAAGGCAAGGTGAGATTGGAAAACATACCCAAGCAGTGATAGCACACTCCCAGAGACAATCCCTGACAGATATGCATAGGTTCTTTGCAAAAATCTGTTTATATTAGACTATATTTATACCGTATTTTTACATTTGTTAAATTTTACGACGGCCAGACAACTGCAGTCAGTTCATGGGAATCCCCCAAAAATTTGAATGCTTTTAACTTCGTTGTTAGTGCTCGATAATTTCGATATTAGGAATCTGACAGGTTCTTCCCCAGATCTTAAAGCTACATTAGGCGCATTTCCACTATCGGAACTTCAGGGTAATTTGACCGGACCATCCCGATATGCGCGTGTCTTCACTTCATCGGGCGGGGCCGACAGGGCCGTTTTCAGGGCCATTTCAGGAACCAACGGAGTACCAGTATGGGGGTATGTAATTGGAATGTCCCGATCGAGTCACTCTGCGAGAGCTGTGGTTAAGTTGTGCTGATTTGTTGTAATTCAGAGGGAAATGAGCAGACGTTGCCAAATAACTGGCTTTGTAAAAATAAGAAGAGTTGCTGGCGAAGCAGTTTATATCAACATAGCAAACAGAAACGCAGCAACAAGCCCTGCTTCTTCCACATCAATCTCTTGTTATTTCTGCTGCTCCGGGTGCCTTTTGGCGCTTATCAGTAACGCTATTCGCTGCTGAAATAGTCGTGATATGCAGATGTCTTTAGCTGATTCCTCAAAGAGCCGATTGTGTATGAAGACACGGCTCTTGAGAGGAGGCCAACAGATTACCCCGTCAAAAAAAGATCTAGTAATTTACCCTGAAGTCCCGATAGTGGAAATGTGCCTATTCATGGAACTTATTGAATACTTTCTTGGAAATTAACAGATACTAACCTGAATATTCCCAGTTACTTTCACGTGACTTAACAGTTACCTTTCTGTAAACGTTTATGGCACATTTTCACACCTCCAAGTACTTACCAGGTGCTTTTCCTGAACCTTGCTGATACTTTCTGGGAACTCTTATGGAGCTTACCAGGTACTATGCTGGACCTTCCCAGGTACTTTCCAAAACTGGCTAAGTTCTTCCTGGGAAGTCATGTTTAAGTTGTGGAAAGTAATCTCTAAATCTGGAGAACTTTCTAGTAAGTTTCAGGAAAGTACCTTTTTGAGTCCAATAAAATACCAGGTAAATTGTGGAAAAACTTCTGGGAAGGTTATAAAGAGAAATACATGGAAATAAAAAAAAAAAGGTTATGGAAAGTTGTAGAAAGTGAAAGTAAAGTAAAGTTCCTAAAGTAGCAGGGCCAGGGTAGTAGTATTCAAGCTGTTCTTTGCAAATGGTGCTCTATTTCTAATCTACATTGTCATTGTCAATCTACTTGCATAGCTGCCTGCATGTAATGAATATTTTGAATGCATGTTACTGCTTTAAATTTACACACACCAATGGACCAGTCTTTTTTCCTTTCTGACCTTAGTCATTTTTCATGCTTTATTGCAAACAATAGAAGATTCAAGTACTTGATTGTAACTGGTGTTTCTGTAAGTATTTTTGACTGATGGCAACGCAGCAAAGGAAACTGTGGTCTGTCGTGCAGTGAAGACCTAGTATTTCTGGGAGATATTTGCAGTGACAGCTCTTTGAAACTTCTGTGGGAACTCCAGCTTCCTGTTTTCAATTACCATCTGAAGACCCAAAAGGACAAATGGACAAAGCCATTTTGAGGGGAGTTGTCATCACTTCTGAGACAAGAGTGATTTGTGTGTCTTCATCTGTGATTCCATTCTCTGCCTGTTTCTGTGTTTCTGAGTTAAAAAAGTGTGTAAAGAAACGCCAAGTACATTTGGCCGCTAGGGGGACACAAGCCAAGTGTGGGAACAATTTATGTATTTTAAAAAACAGCAGTTCATTTAGTGATTCAGAAATTGTATTTAGTTAGACTCACTCATTTGATTTCAGTTCTGTTGTTTGCTTCTTGTAACTTCAAAATATCGTGATGGATAATTTTTAAAAGAATACATTTATTTTACAGTACAAATTTTTCAATCTAACTGAATGCAATGAATGCAATGCAATGAAGCAATATTTTGTTACCTTACAAAAAAAGAGATTTAGGCATATTACACATAATGTTGAAACGGCCTTGGGAGCCGAGTCAGGGCTGTACTGTAGGTGTTAAGAAGATGGAACCCTAATAATAAAAATAATAATAAACTTTATTTATAAAGCTCTTTTCATACAAAAATAAATGCAGTTCAAAGTGCTTTACAGAATAAAAATTACCCCACCCCCCCACAAGTTTAAGCATGAACGCAATTATACTCCCCTCCCCCCAATCCTATCCCCATGTTCGGACACACTCAGTAACATTAAAAGCACATGAAAATATTAATATAGACAATAAAATGATAATTGGGCCTAGTACAGATGAGCCAGGTTAGGTAAGGAAACACCATCAAGGGAGCCATCTGCACCGGCAGCAGCGGATCAACAGCAGCCACGGCACTGACCCAGGGCTCGGCTAAAAATGTCTTGAGCCTACTTTTAAAAACATGAATGTTCTCTGCGGCCCTGAGGTCCTCCGGCAGCCTGTTCCAGAGTTGAGGGCCATAATACTGGAAAGACACCTCACCATGTGTGTGTGTCCTGACTTTAAGGATGACAAGGAGACTGCTGCCAGAGGAGCACACAGACCGTGAAGGTTCATGTTGTAAAAGCAGTTCTGAAAGATCAGAAGGGAAGATAAGTTTCTAAAAACGAGGTGGTGTTGAGTTAGCTCTTCTGTGTTGTGCCATCCCTTTGTTTAGCTGCTGTTTGGTTTTTTAAATGTAAAGGTCTGAAAAGTCCTCGTAATAACAAGACAAGGCAATTTTATTTGTATAGCACACTTTCAGCAACAAGGTAATTCAAGGTGCTTTACATGATTAAGGGGTAAAATAAAAATGGCAGTAAAACACAGACAAAGCATATAAAGTAAAAACAGCAATAAAGCAAGAAGCATAAACAGATACATCAAGGCATTACAAAGCATTACTCAAAGGCGTTCTGGATCAGCTGCAGCTGTCTAACTGACTTTTTAGGCAGACCTGTGAAGATGCTGTTGCAGTAATCAATCTGACTAAAGATACACGCATGGATGAGTTTTTCGAGGTCCTGTTGCGACATCAGTTCTTTAATCCTAGAAATGTTCTTCAGGTGATAGAAGGCTGACCTTGTTAATGCCTTTATGTGACCCTGGAGGTTCAGGTCTGAGTCCATAATTACACCTGATCAGTAGTTTCTAGCTGTATTAACTGGAGCTTTGTGCTATTGATCTTTCCTCTTTAGGTCCAAAAGTAATTACTTATGTTTTGTTTCTGTTCAGCTGGAGAAAGTTATGACACATCCATCCATTGATTTGCTCGATGCATGTACTTGGTTTGGATGGTTTCAAAGTCACCCAGTGAAATCGTAATGTAAAGCTGAGTATCATCTGCATAGTTATGGTAGCTAATCATATTGGTTGTTATAATCTGGGCTAGTGGGAGCATGTAGATATTAAATAAGAGGGGCCCCAGGATGGAGCCCTGGGGCACCCAACATGTGATTTCAGTTCGTTCTGATGAAAAGTTTCCTATTGAAACAAAGAAGTCCCTGTTCTTTAGGTAAGACTCAAACCAGCCAAATACTGTACCAGAGAGTCCGACCCAGCTCTCCAGTCGTTACAAAAGTATATCATGATCAACAGTGTCAAATGCTGCACTGAGGTCCAACAGATCCAGCACTGTGGTTTTACCACAGTCTGTATTTATGCGGATGTCATTGAAAACTTTGACGAGGGCAGTCTCAGTGCTGTGGTGAGCACGGAAAACCAGAACAAAACCAGACTGAAAAACATCAAAGCGGTGGGTCCTTGTTATGAAGCTATTTAACTGCTGAAACACGCTTTTTCTATAATCTTACTGATGAATGGAAGATTAGAGATTGACCTGTAGTTCTGCATTAACATGTTGTCCAGATTATTCTTTTTTAGCAGTGGTTTAATAACTGCTGTTTTTAAAACCTGGGGGAAGACACCTGACAGGAGCGATGAGTTCACTACTTGAATGAGATCAGACACAATGACAGGGAAAACTTTCTTAAGGAAAGCTGTGGGTGGGTTATCAAGACAGCAAGAGGAGGAGTTTAATTGGTTAATTATTTCTTCTAGGTTTTTTTGGTTTAATTCATGGAATTCTGACATTTTTTCTACATTAGTGTTAGTTGGGTATAACATTGGTATTGGGTTCGGTGCTGTGTTACAGACTGATCCTCTAATTGTTAGAATCTTTTCTGTGAAAAAGCTGGCAAATTCATTGCAGGTCCTGGTAGAATTTAGTTCAGGGGCTACTGTCACTGGAGGATTAGTTAGTCTTTCCACTGTTGCAAACAGAGTCCGTGCATTATTAATGTTTCTGTTAATTATTTCAGAAAAGAACGATTCCCTAGCTTCTTTCCTAGTTTATAACAGAATATACTACACCTCCAGTGTAGCAAGGAATTAGGACATTTGTTAAGTTGGGACATTTTCTTTCCTACCAATCCCCAGCGAATTTAAAAATGTTAAAATAACCGCAAATTACAGTATGCACGATCAAACTGTTTTTATGTACCTGCTATCTATCGTTCAATAAGTTCTAAACCAAGTCTTTAAATCTTTAGACAAAGTTTTTAGGTATTTCATAGAAGAAAAGCATGTTTAAGGTTTACTTCACTTACACTATTTAAACAGCAGTATGCTTGAGTTCATTTTCAGCTAAATAAGGGCTTTAGATACCAGCTTGTTCTTTGCTGTGTGTGACATGTGTTTTTATGGGAAGCACTTTGCTTCTGCCTGCCAGTGTTTGAGGCTAAAGCTGTGGGGAGTCATCTGTAGAGATGTTCTGATTACACAGGCTTGGTTTCTGTCTAAAAAAACAAAATGGCAAGTGTACACAGTGTGGTGCAAGAATCCTCCCTGTTTAAAGTCTTCAGTCACAGCTTTGTCTCCACTTTTCTCCTTTTACTGGAAAAAGCTGAGTGCTAACCAAGCGAGTTCATGAGCGACATTGTCCATGTCTCTGGATACCCCATAATTGTGATTAGGAGCAGAGTGGAGTAAATGTTTGCGAAAACTGTTTGCTTAGGCAAACCAATGCAAAGTCCATTTTTCAAACGCTGCCAGACTTTGACGTGCTCTTGTCCAAATGTTGCATGTAAAGGAGAGCACTCTGTTGTGCAGGTCGTTTACAAAAGTATGCTCACTAATCATATATTTTTCTGTGTAAGACTGATCTTTTTTGTATTTTAATCCAATTGTTTTGTCATGTGTGGTGAAGGGTGCAGATCTGTTTGACTTTTCAGCACAAAAAGCGAAGATGGAAAAGAGACGTAATGAATGATGTGTTGAAAAGTCGCAACGTTGCTGCGAAAGGCACTGAAATTTTCCGTGACTGAACCCTTCGTCTTGATGCTATTTTCGTTGAGCTGCCTTTAATATGTGTGCACCTACAAGCCTCCTTCACAAGGTTTTCCCTACCATTCGGTTTCAGCTGTTTTAAATGCAGTGAAGGTTTCTTAGAAACAATGCTGTAGTGATTAGTCCACAGCTGAAAGCCATCGGAGTGAAGTGATGAGGAGAAAGTGGTGGGAGATGGGGGGAGTTGAGCAGGTTTAAAGAGAGCATGGGGGAACTAGAGGATTGAATAACCAAAAAGGGAAAGGGAGAGAAGAGAAAGATCTGGAGTAGGAGAAGACATAATTTTTAACTACTGTCACCTGTATCAAAGCCTGACTAATGATGGCCAGTGTAGAATGAATAAAATAGGGCTCCTCAAATCTTATTTAGATGGTCATCTTCTGTGTGTTAGCTGCCAAAAATAATAATGGTCAAAATACAGAGCAAATTGCTCCAATCGTTACTTCTTGTGCTTGTGTGAGTTTTTCTTTTTGGGATAATACACTGCTCACAAAAATTAAAGGAACACTTTTTTTATTTGGGCCTGGCATGAAATCAATTAAACCTGTCTGGTAATTTTCTCGTTGGCTAAGCAGCTGAGGGCATTGTTAATCACTTTCAGCTGTATTGGTGTTCATGGACTTAACAACAGGTGCACTACAGTGGCAACAATTAGAAAACCCTCAAAACAGGTATGGTTTTACATGTGGAGGTAATTTCAAGTTTCTCCCTCTTGATCTTTTTTGGCTGGCTTTCCACTCGTGCTGGTTTTGGCTTGAGTAATTATCTCTACTGGCAGTATGAGGCGATTCCTTAACCCTACAGAAGTTGCACAGGTTGTCCAACTTCTCCAGGATGGCACATCCACACATGCTGCAGCAAGAAGGTTTAATGTGTCTCCCAGCACAATCTCCAGAACATGGAGGAGATTTCAGGAGACTGGTGGTTATTCTCGGAGAGATGGACAGGGCCGTAGAAGGTCCTCAACCCATCAGCAGGACCGATACCTGCTCCTTTTTGCAAGGCGGAACAGGCTGAGCACTGCTCGTGCCCTACAGAATGATCTCCAGAGGCCCACTGGTGTGAATGTCTCTACCCAAATAATCAGGAACAGACTTCATGAAGATGGCCTGAGGGCCCGACGTCCTGTTGTGGGCCCTGTGCTCACTGCCCAGCACCGTGGAGCTCGACTGGCATTTGCTCAAGAACACCAGAATTGGCAAGTCCGCCACTGGCGCCCTGTACTTTTTACAGACGAGAGCAGGTTCACCCTGAGCACCTGTGATAGACGTGAAAGAGTCTGGAGAAGACAAGGAGAACGTTATGCTGCCTGCAATGTCATTGAACATGACAGGTTTGGTGGTGGGTCAGTGAAGGTCTGGGGAGGCATATCCATGGAGGGACGCACAGACCTCTACTGCCTAGGAAATGGTGCTCTGACTGCCATAAGGTATCGAGATGAAATCCTTGAACCCATTGTCAGACCCTACGCTGGTGCAGTAGGTCCTGGTTTCCTCCTAATGCATGACAATGCCCGGCCTCATGTGGCAAGAGTATGCAGGCAGTACCTGGAGGATGAAGGAATTGAAACCATTGAATGGCCTTCACGATCCCCTGACTTAAACCCAATAGAACATCTGTGGGACATTATTTTTCGGTCCAATAGGCGCCGCCAGGTTGCTCCTCAGACTATACAACAGCTCAGGGATGCCCTCACACAGATCTGGGAGGAAATGCCACAAGACACCATCCGTCGTCTTATTGGGAGCATGCCCCGACGTCAAGCATGCATACAAGCTCGTGGGGGCCACACAAGATACTGAAAAGCATTTTGTGTTGCAGAAATTAAGTTTTTGAAAAAATGGACTAGCCTGCCACATCTTCATTTCACTCTGATTTTAGGGTGTCTACACAATTGGGCCCTCTGTAGGCTGAAAACTTTTATTTCCATTAAAAGACTCGGCATCCTTTTGTTCCTAAGACATTGCCCTGTCGTTATTTGTATAGATATCCAACTTCATATTGAGATCTGATGTATCTAATGTGGTTGTTTAAAGTGCTCCTTTAATTTTTGTGAGCAGTGTAGTTGTTTTTCCATGGTTTGTGTTGCCAATCTTTCAGTTCCTGCTGAAAAAAAAAGAGAACCAGAAATTGAAGAAGAAAATACAAAAAGGAAATTATTGGAAAAAGAGATTTTCATGACAGGCAGGGAGGATGCATATTACATTTCAAATTCACACAAACCTGAAGGCTTTCCAGCATGAACTGTTTTTCATTTATAAAATATGTATAAAAACTTTTTTTTTTGGCTCCAGCATTGACTCTGTATAAAAAACAGTGCTAATTCATTACTTTGTGAATGGGGGTGTTTGACATGAAATGACAACACTTTGAAAAGAGAGTGAGAATGAGTCTTTACAAATGTGTGCGTACCAAATAAGTACAGCCTTGTTTTAATTTCAATTCAGTTTATTTAAATAGCGCCTATTCACAACAGATGTCATCTCAAGGCACTTTAAAAGAAAAGTCATTTCAATTCAATCATACATATATTCCAATCAGTTTAAAAGTTTTCTATTTAAGGAATCCCAGCAGATTTCATTGAGTCATTGAATTGCAGTGCTATATAAATAAACTGAATCGAAATTGTTTTACGTGTGTGCAACACTTTTATGTGTGGAACAAAGTGGCAACACACTGAATCCACTAAAAACCGAATGTAAACATGACAGATACTGGAGAAAAATCAACGGACTTACAAATGACTACCTGTAGCATTTAATCTGTCAAGTGTTCTAGGTGCAGCATGGACCCAAACACAGACACAGGTGAGTGACTATGATGTTTATTGTAGCTGATCAAGGTTGACGTTAAGACACCAGACTGACCGGAACGAGCATGGAGGAAACTGTAGGAACTGATGGATTGTGAGAGGAAGTGGAGGACTTAAATACACTGGGGCAATGAGAATCAGCGGGAGTGATGCAGGCTGAAGCAGGAGCGGGAGCTGCTGCTTGGGGGCCAATTGAAGCAGGTGCGACAGGCGTGCAGATTGGTGCTGGAGCTGTTGATGGGTCGACTAAGACACAGGTAGATGACGTGCAGGCTGGAGCAGGGGGAACTGGTGACGAGCAGACTGATGTGGAAATAGTCGCATCAAAGAGGTGGCATGTGCCTTAGTGGTCCGGTGCCAGGAGGGCTGTTGGCCAGCCTTGTGCCTAAGAAAAGGGGGACCGCTGCTCCAGGTCGTCCTCCGTATCTGGATCGGATGCCGGTTCGACGCAGCCCCTTTTCCTGCCAAACCGGTCAATTCCTGTCTGGCTGCGTCGGTTGGTGGAGGAATCTTTTTGGAAGCAGCGCCGATGCTGGCAGTTTGTGTGGCCCCAGCTCTCTGGTCCCCCCTCTGTCCCGGTGGGACAAGAGCTTCG
Organism: Valencia hispanica; assembly: GCA_963556495.2. NCBI lineage: Eukaryota > Metazoa > Chordata > Actinopteri > Cyprinodontiformes > Valenciidae > Valencia > Valencia hispanica. Next base: position 33,321,888 of record OY747720.1, read on the forward strand.
CCTGCGGCTTGGTGTAGAGGACAGAGAGGGTGGACCACAGACCTTATTCCATGCTTCCCTGCGAGCCCTCTCCGCTTCCATCTGCAGCAAGGAGAGATCTTGTGGGAAAAACACATTCCGGAACTGGGGGAGGACTTTGAGAATCTCCACAACCCTGAAATGTTTATTGTAGATGATCACGGTAGACGTTGGGACATCCGACTGACAGGAACGAGCATTGAGAAAACAGTAGGAACTGACGGGTAGTGAGAAGAAGTGAAGGGCTTAAATACACAGAGGGAATGAGGATCAGGTGGTGACTGGGATTAGATACAGGTGCAGACAATGAGTAACACCGGGAGTGAAAAGGACACAGAACTAAGGTTCTGACACAATCAGCCATGTTCATCATGTACATCATTTAAAATACAAGGAGTCTTTGTTGAAGAGATTTTCCCAACAATGGCACATGAAATATCCAAACGTCCAAAGTGACCTAAGTATGTTTTATTCAAAATTATGGGCACAATCCTACTAAGAAAAGTGATTAACATTAACATTGATAAATGGTTATTTTGCAGTATAATCTACATATCAAAGACTCTGACTATGTCTGCTTATGCTACTGTATTGATTTAAAAACATTCAACCAAATCTCCAGTCAGTTCTATACTTTCTACTGTCAAATTATTTTCAGAAAAATAATTCTCTGTTTACTAATAAACAAAGTAAAAAGAATCACACATTTTGATTTCGTTTTTTCGTCTGAAGCGTACTGAAAATGTACCAATCTGACTTTTGCATACCCTTTACACCTTTTGGTCTCATGTTACCAGAGCTCCTTTGCATCTTTGCTGTGTTCTTTGAATGGCTTGTGGCAAACTGCATACAAAAATTCTCATTAGGTTTTGTTCAACAATGGGTTTTTTCTTGCAATTCTTCTGCAAAGGCCAGGTTTGTGGAGATCACAACTAATAGCCATCTTGCAGACGGATTCTCTCACCAGGGCTGTGGATGGTTGGATGGGTGGATAAAGCATCACTGAATTAACAATGACATTATAATTTCTATTATCTTTTCCTACATAATAGCAGATAAGGTTAACTGTTTTATTTTTGTAGCTAAAGCATAACATGCATCTGATTGACCAACCTTGTGTCTCTGCTTTTCTTCTCTGCTTTCTCTGTTGTAACTCCTTTTTCAGAAAAGGTTCCCTCTTGTGACCAGGAGAGACAGAATGCCTTGAATGAGGCTCAGCAGAGTTCACGGGAGTCCATTATCATTCCAGACTGTGGGTCTGGAGGTCTTTACAAACCAGTCCAGTGTCACCAGTATACTGGTTACTGCTGGTGTGTTTTAGTGGATACAGGACGGCCCATCCCTGGAACTTCAACCTTGTAAGATCTTTTAGCAACAAAAACACTAAAAACAACAGTGCTGCTGGTTTGAACTTTATTGTTTCATTGATAAGTTATGTATTACATGCAATAACTGTATAATTACTGGTAAGCAGCAGCTGCATTCAGAATTACCTGCCTGGTGTTGTGAAAGTCAAAATGTGCTGTGTCAGCTCCAAAGCTTATGTTAGGCAAAACAACATTTAAGCTTTATTATTCCAACAAAACAAAGGAACTACCTCGTAGTCACATAGGTACAAAAGACCTATGCATCACCAAAGCTAATCTAGTCGATTTTAATAACATTTTTGGCTGAAACAAAAAAAAAAGCATTTAGGGAATTTCACACATAGAAAAAGACCCGGTTACACTATTATGTCTCTGCCTTTTATTTGACAGATGGTGGAAGAGATGCTGCCATAGGTAAATGATGCTCCAGTGTGACCTTCCAACTCATCTTATACTGTAACATACACAGTTTAAACTCTAGCTAAGCCAGGTTGCTAATAATTTTGTCAAATGAAAATCCAAGGCATGAGCATCAGAACTTTAAGACAACATACTGTGACACACACCGCAACAGAATTCATGCAAGTCCTTCTCAAATGCCGAGGATTTGGTCCCGTAAGAACATTGCATAATCTGTTAATAATCCGGAGCCGTTTTCGGAGCCGTTTTCGGAGCCATTTTAGGAGCCGACGGAGTACCAGTCTTGTGGTATATACTTGGAAATGGCTCGGTCGAGTCGCTGGGCGGGAGCTGTGGTTAAGTCCCGCTAATTGGTTGTAATTCAGAGGGAAATGAGCAGATTTCGCCAAAATATCGGCTGTGTAAAATAAGATGAGTTGCTGGTGAAGTGGTTTATAACAACAGCAAACAGAAACACGGCAACTATCCATGCTTCTTCCATGTCAATCTCTTGTTATTCTCTGCTGCTGTGGGCGCCTTTTGGCGCTGATCGCTGCCGCTACTCTCTGCCGAAACGGTGGTGATATGCGGACGTCTTAGGAAATTCCTTTAAGGGTACATTTTGTATGGATACACAATGACTTAGAGGACCAGGCGGACTGATTTACCTCGTCAGATGAAGATCCGCTAAAAGGACTCTGAGGTTCCAATGGTGGAAACGAGCCGATAACGGAAACGCGCATATCAAGCATTGAACTTTCATCCCTAGAAAGCACTAAAAAAGGCAAAAGTAATGTTACCCGTCCAGACGTGTGATATATAACTGTATAACACTTCTTCATTCTTCATTCCAACACACACACACTATACAAAGTGGAGCTGAACCTAATTTCTTCCCATTTAGACCCACATATTATGTGCCAGTCTGTTTAAACTGTGTTTTAAGGAATTTCTTTATCAAATCTCACTGTATGTAATGAAAAAAAAATAAAAAATTCCAACTTTCAGACCCAGGCCTTTCTTAAATGTTTACTTAGCAAAGTGAATAATTTCAAGAAATGATGTCAGTATCGGTTAGCTAGCTATAAACACTCAGCCTGTGAAAGGCCTTGTGTTTTCAGTTCAGCCACTAGTGTTTACTTTGCTTTTAGCCACTGGCAGAGATCTGTGTTTATAGTTTGTGTTGGTCTTTGTTAGAGAGATCTCTAAAACCAGAAATATGATAAATAATTATGCTTTAAACTAATGTTTGCATAAGCGGTATCTTGTTCAGTTTGTATTGAGAACATGGGTATCAGACCTCAAACTAAAAACAAGACAAATAGATGTTTGGATTGCTGTAACCGTGTATGAGTGCATAGATAAGAGATAAATTATGTTTTAGAGGATAAAATAAAAACCAATTTCCAATTGTACAAAAAGCAAATGTTTTCTGTTTAAATACACAATGTGTTAAGTTTCAAAACCATCAGATGCCAGTACTTTTTCCACAGCAATATGAAATGAAAATAGAATCTAAGCATCAAATGAATCTCAGCTGAACCAACCAGGCTGTACTCTTATTTTAATTTTAAGAAAACAGAAAAAAAATATTTTGAGGTGATTGTTTCTATACCTAAAATTGTCTTCCTCTTTGTTTTTGTTTTTTTTCCGGTTTCTTTTTTTCTCAGGGCAGCAGTGTCCAGAGTTTGGTCATGGGCTGTGCAGACAGCAAATACAGACAACTCGATGTTGATTTGAGAAGCCAAATGAGGCACACATGCAACAGTTCTCCGTGCGTTTAAGAAGCACTGAAAATACAGCCAGGAAAAATCGAGTCATACCAGACTGAAAGCCAAATAATTTGTTATGGTTCTTTGAAAAAGACTCTTGAGTTTATTATTTTTTAAACATTTAATAAGAGGCCAGGTTTATCCCTGTCAGTTAATCCATAAGGGCATTTTATAACATTCATTTAGATTTGTAGAAATAAGGGCTGTAAAATGAATCTGACTGTATGTTTTCACAATGATCAGAGAAAAATGAATATATCACATTTGTTTTGTGTTGTTGAGCTCCAGGTTGTGTTAAAGCACTCTTTTTTACTGTGTGAACCTGTCCTACGGATGCTTATTCTTTTCATCTTCAGCCTCTGTCTCATAAAATCCACTTCTTTGTCTCTCTCTAAAAGGTACGAGACCCCGGAGTGTGACGAAGATGCACGGTCTTATGTTGCTGACACAGAGGACCCATTCAACGTCAGACCTCTGCAAGGTTCCCTTCTTCTTTCACACCATGTTTATTCGCTTTGAGCTAAGTGTTGGAGAAATTTTACTTCCTGAAGGTTCAGACCAGAGCTGAAAACAAATGAATTAAGTCAAAGATTGTATTGACACACAGTACTTTGCAAAAGTATTCAATCCATTTTAACATTTTAATAAATTTTAGATTCGTTTTGACTTTCCCGAAACCTTTTTAACTACCATGGTCAGTTTTTCTGTTCACTTACACTATAGCTGGAGGTTTATGTAGATTATGTCCCCCTAAAGCTGTGAAAGCAGCATTAATCTTGTTAATAAATAATGTTTCATAGTGGCTGATTCGAAAAGATTTGGGTAAATTTCGACTTCCAGCTCTAAGAGAAAGAAAATATATACATAATAATAAATCCATAGCAGTTTAGCTCTAAAAGTAAATTAAATCCGTTTTAACTTAGAGGAAGTTTGTAATATTCCACAGATCTTTAATAATTAAAACCTGCAAGATGTGATTTTTTGAAAGAATAACCATTCACAGACACATCTAGCTGCTATCGTAGTGTTTCTGCTAGGGTGAATAATCAGCAATCCTGGGCAGTTGTGATCACTTTAATCTGTATTTCAGAACATAAATGCTAAAAAAATCTGAACTTTACAGTTTGAAATCTCTTCAAGGGCTTTGATAGTGCCACTCTCTTTGTCTCTGTAGAGATACCATAAGTAGAAGTCTGCGTTTCCTTTCATAAAATATTTCCACCAAAATTAATTGATCTTTGTCAATGAAATTTAGAGGAAACTCTACAAAAAACACTGTGATATTCATCAAGGGTGGCTGAGTTTAAATGTTGCATTTGCAAACAAAAACAGATCTCTTTTTGTGTAATGTAAAATTAACACACAGTATGAGCTGCAAAGTTGGATAAACTAGGAGGTAACTGAAATAGAATGTCAATCAGAGATGTTTACCATACTCCCACCATGAAGCTGTATATTTTGGTCAGTGTCCACTCAAAACGCTCTACTTACTAAGCAGGGCTGTTTTTGGGGTTGATTTCTACTTGTTTGTGTCTGGGTTGATCCCTGCAAGTTCATTCCATAATTTGGGAGCAGTAAACATGAAAGCGCGTTCCCTGCGGGATTTGTAGTTTGCTTGGAAGCGAGTTTTAAACCTCTGATAGACAATCCATAACAAAACAAGCAGGATCAAGAGACGTAAATTTAGCAGTCATCAGCATAGAAATAGTAATTTACGACATGTTTTCTTAGAATATAGCGTTTTTTGTCAGATCTTAAAATGGGGCTACCTGTGGGTTTGATTCAACAGAAACCTACGTATTCCCACTCTTCCATGAAAGCAAGATATGCTAAGTGAACAGCTAATATTTATTTATGCTAAGATTAATTTACAAACAGGAGCACACTTCTTAATTAAGTGACTTGTGAATTGGTTCCACTGGATTTTGTTTGAATAACTCAAACGTGTCTGAATAGTGTGGCTTGCACTTGTATTCGGTCCACTTTACCCTGCTACCCCTCAAACAATTAAAAAAACATGAATCCTTTTCCTACCACTTCCTAATCTGTCACATAAAATGTCACAAAAAATGCTATGAAATTTGCAGTTGTCATGTGATCAAATGTAAAATAGTTAGAGTGGTATGAATACATTTGCACTGTCAAGTATTGATACATTGTAAATAAGACATAGACAATGGATTGATTTTTGTGTTTTTCACAAAAAATGCACCACAAGCTATAGATGAAATAATTTAATGCGAAGCATTTAAGGATTTTTTTAGTTTGAATTTGGTGTTATTCACTCTGTTGTGAGTTAGAAAAAAACTTGTTAGAAGTGATGCCTAAGATCCATGTATCATTACCTCTTTATACTTTGATAATACTCTGTAAATGGCTGACTAGAAACTATTTTGCTCCCTAGAAGCAGGATTTCTAGGGAGCAAAAGTCTCCAAAAATTGTAACTTGTAACTAACTCTGCTATTGGGATTTCTCAGTTAGCTTTTTTCCTCATCACATAAAGTTAAATCTCATGTTTAAACCCCCATCTGGTGAATTTACAGAGTCATCCATGCTCCTGACTGTGCAGCAGATGTGTGGCAAGTTTTATGAAAGGTGGGCGTGTTGCGGGGTTGCGTTGATAGGGGCTGCAGGGCGAAGGGGGCCGGCTGAGGGTTATGAGGATATTTTTATGTACTGTAGAAGGATGTTCTGAACCACCACAACAAAACCAAATACACTCCTTTTTATAGTGTTCAAACTGTTCAAACCTTATCTGACCTTTCTGTGGCAAACATAAATGTATTTTATGAATCGTACACACAGAAAATAGGGCCCAATTTTTTTTAGGCCCAAATAAGTTGTGAAATTTAAAGCAGGGTTAGGTTCTAAAGCAACACCCAAAGCTTTGAACATCTCACAGATCTCTGTTCAATCCGTTGTTTAAAAATGGAAAGAGTATGGCACAATTCAAACTTACCAAGACATGGCCGCCCACCTAAACTGGCAAGGAAATCATCTAGAAGAGTAGCAGCCATTTGACGAGGACATCAAATATGAAGGCTCAAAGAAGAGTTTCCAATTGTCAAAAATGTTGTTCTCGAACCCCTTTAAAATACAGACTTACTGTAAATGCAGTTGAGCATGTTGCAAAACTTGCACATTCTCCCAAGCATATTTTGCAGAGAAGAATGAGCAAAATTTTCTATCTAGATGTGCAAAGCTGAAAAAGACACACCACAATGGACTTGGAGAAAATGTGTTTTTTACAAAATTTTGACTCAAGAAGGTCACACTTTTTAGAATTGTATTAGTAGAAATGTATAGGACTTCCCTTCTGTTTCACAATTATCCATTGCGTTGGGCTGGCTCATCTTAAAACATCTTGATAAATAGATTGTAATGTGACAAAACATGAAAAAGGTGTGTGGAGGGGTGTAAACATTATTGCAAGGCAGTGTATGTAATGACCGTGAGATAAAGACATGCGTAGAAAAGGGTTAGTTAACATCACTGATGTATTTTAAATTCGTGCAGTACATAGTCCTAAGAAGACCTCATCTACTGTGATCAAGGGTTTTGATGTCAACTTTAGTCAGCTGAAACACGTTATTTTGATTGCTCATACACCACCCTCATACACCACCCTATGTGGCAAAGACACATTGCTACTTAAGCTGTGCATTATACCTTGTACTTCATTACGGCCTAATTTTACACTTGGATGAAGGCACAGCAAGGCTCTTCAAGCTTTTCCTGTTGTACAAAATGCTAATTGGAATCACTTGGAGGGTGAACACCCTGATCCAGAAAGAGAAAAAGAAGACACAAACTAGCATCAATGACAAAGCAGAAATACGTAATAAAGGATGGCCTTCAAAAGGACAGATAAGACTGAAAAAACAAACAAATGAATAAAAAGAAAATTAGTTTATGTGCAGCGTTTTAAGTTACCCTACAAGAGACACAATTAGAAAGGAAAATTTTGCACTGGTTAAACATGCAGTTAAAAACCATACATCTGGGCTATTAAAAGGAACTACCCGAGGTGTTCAGAATTGTGTCATAAAAGTTAACGGGTCTGCACTGCTCAACAAAGCTCCCACCTCTCTCTCCATGTGGCTCGGCTCTGTTCCTTTACCTAAACAAGATCGTCACCTGCATTAAACATGGGATCGTTTATTTACCTTCAGCTCTGGATAAGACCTCCTGCACGCTTACTTTAGCAACTAACAGATGGTTTCTATTTCGAGGTTCGATCCTGCTGATTCACTAGTGTCGAGGCTTTAGAGGTGCTTCAACTTTATTGTGTCATAATGACCCAAATTTGTGGTGGAAGGTAATTTGAGTGTTTTTTTTTTGTGTGTTGTTGTTGTTGTTTTTTTTGTCTTTGATTTGTACCAGGCTGCCCGGAGGGGAAGAAGGGGGAATTCATTACAAGCTTGTTAGATGCTCTCACAACCGACATGGTACAAGCCATAAACTCACCAGCCCCCTCTGGTGGTGGGAGGTAAGACAAAATAAAAAGCAACACAAGGATGCCTCACTGCTGATATAACATGGGTGACCGCTTAATTGCCAGCTTATGTTTTTAATTTTTTAGTCACAGATTTGATGCACAGCCTTTTGCAAACAGTTTTAAGAGTTAACTATCTCCCTGTTGTGTAATGCTATCTAGATACAACCATGTTTGAATGTTAATGTAATGCATTTTTTTCTGATTTTTTTTTTTTTTTTTTTTGGCTCCATCCTCACCAATTACAGTTCTCGTTGTGACTGGGTGGTCTGCACCATGCCTTTAACCCTAACTTTTCAATTGAAGTCCATCCATCCATTATCTGTACCTGTCCATCCTATCCAGGGTTGCTGGGGGGCTGGTGCCTATCTCCAGCAGTCGCTGGGTGAGAGGCGGGCCACACCATGGACAGGTTGCCAGTCCATCGCTAGGCAACACAGAGACATATAGGACAAACAACCATGCTCATACCTAAGGGCAATTTAGAGAGACCAATTCACCTAACAGTCATGTTTTTGGACTGTGGGAGGAAGCCGGAGTACTCGGAGAGAACCCACGCATGCACAGGGAGAACATGCAAACTCCATGTAGAAACACCCCAGGCCGGGATTCGAACTCGGGCCTTCTTGCTGCAAGGCAAAAGTGCTATCAACTCACACCTGTAGTCAAATAATTTAATACAGTCAAAGAAACCAACAAGTTTTCCTCTTTTGTCTTGTCAATCCAATCAATAAGATCAATAAGATGTTTTTTGACAAACATGAGAAGGGCCTTTGTGTTCTTGGTCAGCAGTGGTTTCTGCCATTGGAACTTTTCCATGTATTCAATTTTTGCCCAGTCTATCTTTCTTATTGTTAAATCATGAACACTGACCTTAACTGAGGCAATTGAGGCCTGCTGTGCTGTATAGGTTGTTCTGGGTTCTTTTGTGACCTCTTGGATGACTCTTCCATGCCCAGTTGGAGTAATTTTGGTAGCTGAACCACTCCTGGGGAGGTTCACCACCTTTTCGTGTTTTCTTTATTTGTCAATGTTGGCTCTCCCTGTCGGTCGCTGAAGCCACAAAGCCTAAGCTTTATAACCTTTTCCAGACTGATAGATGTCAGTGACTTTGCTTTGACTGGGTAAGGTTGTGTCGGTTTTTGAGATCTTTTAGCTTACCTCATGTTGTGAGACAAGTTCTGTCTAAGTGATTTCTTGAATCTAAAGATGCAGCAATAATCAGGCCCAGTTGTAGCTAGTGAAACTGACTGCAACATTTTGAAATATGTGTTTACTTATTCATATAAGGCCAGATTGCTTTGGATTGCTTTCTTCCTAAATAAATAAAATCATCATTCGGAAACTGTATTTTCCATTTGCTAGTTATCTATGTATTTGATGCACTGACTTGTTTACTTTTAGTGTGGCAGATAGCAAAAGGAAAATAAATATGTAAGGGGTGAAATACTTTTTTGCAAACTTTATTCTAAGCATACATTTTTACAATATATAATGCTGGTGTTTTGAGGAGTTTACATCTGATTTTACTTCATAGTTACCTAAGTAATTCTGCATTTGAGGTGTAACTCTAACTATCTCTAACTCTTACCAGGTTTGTTGAACCTGATCCCAGTCACACTCTGGAGGAAAGAGTGGTGCATTGGTACTTTGCCCAGCTGGATAACAATGGCAGCAATGACATCAACAAGAAGGAACTAAAACCTTTCAAGAGGTACCTGAAGAAGAAAGCTAAACCTAAGAAATGTGCCCGCAAGTTCACCGACTACTGTGATCTGAATAAGGACAAGGCTATTTCGCTGCAGGAGCTGAAAGGCTGTCTCGGTGTCGGCAAAGACGGTAAGAGTAGAAGAGGTTTACTGAGGAAAATAGATTCAGGTTTTTTTAATTTTTTTTGCTAAACCACATTGTTAAGCCTTAGTATCCTCTACATGAATATATATCTTACTGGTATAGAATTATAATGTGTTTTATAATAAACTATTATTCTATTTCAGTGGCGTAATCTCACAAATGGAAAAAAAAACATGTAATTTAATACTCTTTTGCCATTAGGAGTTTAGTTTGTCTTCACCTTCAACATTTGACAAGACCAAAGCGTACAGAGATAAAGATTTCTGATTGCATTATCTCTCATGATTATCCAGTCTGGGACCCTCTCTGATATGCTCTTGTCTTCATTTTACCCTGCTGTTTCTCACCATGATTTAGGTTGAAGGTTGATTCTGTACTTTGCAAAGCATTTTTGGTTTGATTTGTTCCCATGTTATGGATCATCACTCTCCTAAGAGAACTAGTAAAGACCCACTTTCAGTTTCTTTTGGCAAAGTCCACCAGGATTTTGTGTAAAATGCTTTAAAATTGCAAAGAGTTCATTCAACTATGCACTTGAACAAGGTTCACAGAGTCTTTAGCAAAGAGACAGAGGACAAATTTCAACTATAGCCTAGTCTCCACTGAGTGGAACGGTGCGGCTCGGTCCGGTCCACTATTGTCATGGGAGCGTTTCCACTGCCTACTGATCTCTCCTTGAGCGGGCAGGGTTTACCCTGAACACTTGCGTGGTGTCATACTGGAGGGACGAGGAAGTGGGTGACGCACAAAAAACAGAAAAAGCGGAGGAAGAAACAACAACAAAGGAGTCCATCTAGCAGCTCATTGTTGTCTTTCTTGCTTTTTCTTTTTTTTTCTTTACACAAATACGATCGCTGTGTTTAATAAAAAGCTCCGTGCGGTGAGGAGAAGAACAACCGTTGTGCTTACTACGTGAATGTGCTGAACAGAGGACTGGTGTGTAAAGTTGTCGCGGAGGCGACGGTTAAACTTACTGCAGTGTTTATGAGTTCACCCAATCAAAGGACTGTTATGTGACGCCAGTACCTCCCTAACCGTATCAGACCATTGTCCCATGGACCTACACCTGAAGGGGGACCGGTACGGGCCTGCTGTATGTGCCACTTTTACAAAGGAAACATTCAAGGTGGACCCAACCGGAACGAGCCGCACCGGACCGCTCAGTGGAAACGAGACATATGAGACCCATCTTGACTGAAACTTTTGAAACTTTCCTCAAACATTTGTTTACTCTAGCCAGTTTTCTCAGACCAAGTTCAGAACAGGAGCATAGATGATGAAAGGGTACCACGTAGCACTGCAGGAGTGCCCACCAAGGTGTAACTCAGTGGCTGAGCATGGTAGAGTCACTCCAATCATGAAATAACAAAATAAAATGTCCCGCAATACCTCTATAACCGATAATTCAGTCACAGCGACTGCACCTTCTGACTTATAAAAAGTTCCTACAATCTCCATGGAAATGTGTAGCTGTGACAAATTTTACATAAAAATTTTTTACATAAAAAAGATTTAACATAAGAAAGATAGATCAATAAAAATGTAATAGAATCAGCTCTGTTTCATTACATGCACTTTTTTGCTTTGTCTGTGTATAATACCAAATTTTATAACTTGTGTAGTTCTTTTACAAATACAAACACACAAACTCTTATTTGTGGATGCAAAAAGCTGAATTCGTAGGATTTTATTTTACAAACTTACAAAACACAACTCATAACAATGCAGTCTGAGTCACAAGTAAAAAATATTGTGACCAGAATTTGAGCTCATAAATGGGAGCTTTAGCTCTTTTAAACTGATTTTGTTCCTACAGTGAATGGATTTTACTCACGAACATTCCCAGTTCAGACAGGAAATCTCGCAAAACTTCACAAGAGCAAATGTGACAGAGTAAATAAACTTGGTGGACCAGGAGGGAAGGCTGACTAGACACTTCCAAGGCACATCGCTGACCGTCACCTTGCTTTCTGATTGGCTACATGTCAAATTCAACAGACTGCATGCTGTTTATCCTCTGAGCACAGCACACACTCCGTGAGATTGGGCCAAGACAAGCCAACGTCCCTCTGAGCAGACCAGAGCACTCTGAACACACCACACGCAGCAAGAATATTTTTTAGGATTATCTCAAGAGCCGTCACAAATAATTGGGTGTCCTTACGATTGTCAGAAAGGGAGAAATTGACTTGCATGTGAACCAGGCAGTTAAAGTTTCAGCAATGTATCGCAAATTCCATATGTTTGTCTTTGTGATGGTAGGAGAAATGAAAGGCTTTGCCATCCAAACAACCAGTTGGTATGTTGATGTCATGTAATAGCTGTTAGTGAAACTTATGGAGATCAACCCTCTCTACCTTACTTTAATGGCATACTCTCTTGTCTTCCCATTCTGAAAAGAAATTTACATTTAAGTTAGGTCATATCAATACCTGGGGAAACAAAAACAAACTCTGATCAAGCTGAAAAAAAGTTTTTAAAAATTTCAATTAAAAATTTGTATAACAAAAAAAAGATTTTCAGTTGCATTTATTTCACAAGCTTCGTTAGGCGTGCCAGATAGGCTGACTCATTAAATACCAACAAGATAAGGGACAAAGGTCATCATTTTTTATATCTAAGTTCATTTATATACCACTCAAAACAGAAGTTATAAACTAAACTTTTATTATTATAAACACCAAAATATATTTGTAATAAATGCAACATTCTCAACTGTAAATAGTAATTTTAGTGATACATCATATTCCTCCAATCCAGTTGTTGTCATCAGTCAATTTAAATAAATTGCTTGGAATACTAATTTAAAGTTATATATTCCAGTTAACTAAATGCACTCAAATTAATGGTTTGTATTTTCTACATTTACATGATAAGGTTATGCTATTGAAATGAAACTAGAATTTATTTTAAGACTGTTTGTCACAATATACAAAACCCTCCATAACTACTGCACGCCTGATAAAAATGTGCAGACAGGCAGAGAGATATACATATAGAAGGCTCACAAAAAAAGTCACTATTAAGTTTGATTCCTGGTATTTTCCTCTTTTTGCAGGGAGTTCATTGACAAGTGGAAGTCAAGGGACAAGGCAAGGGACAAAACAGTTCAGTAAGCAAACTAATACACTCTCACTAAGACTGCTTAATGTTTTAAGCACATTTATACAGTGCTATGTGTATGTTCAAAATGTAAATTAACATTCATAGTTTATCATTAATTTATAATTGCAAGAATATTCATCATGGAGGTGCAGTTAACCCTTAATTTATAGGTTACACTGGTGTTTTTAATTGATCAAATGTATTCTTTGTTCTCCCAGCTACACATTAAAACTGTTTGCTACTGAATTTGATTACTTGCTTCAAATTCAGAAGGTTACATACCCTAAGGTTACTATGCCTTTAAACCTTTTGGAAAAGCACAGATGAGGCTTTTTAAGCTTTAAGCTGAGCAATAGTAAACCCCCATTTATTTGTGGATCAGTATTTTTCAGTTCCGATTTTTCTGTGGAACATGACTCTAAATTATTTGCAAATCATTAGCAATTTGCCTATTCGCAGATTATTTTGTTGAAAATTCAAAAGAAAATGTAGCTTGGGAAGCTAAAATAGATTAGCACAATGCTACTTGACTTTCTATTGGCTAGTGTTTGCAAAGCAGCCAATCCAAGAGTGCCATAAGGTAATACGACAAAGTACAGCAATAAAGTGTTTGAACTATCAAAATAGGCAATTTGATGTGTTTTTAGAGGGGGTCTTAAGTATTCCTGGATTTTAGCTCTTCACTGGTGATTGTTGTCCCTAACCAGGGGTGGACTGGGACAAAAATTCAGACCTGGCATTTTCTGTCCAGACCAGCCCACTACATTATCAGCCGACACTACATAAAAGTCCACAAATCTCGCCGCATCTCCTCTCATGCATACTACAGTACAAATAAGAGTCATATTCCTTGATAGCAGTCAACAAATAAAGCACATTTTTTATTTTTGGACATTTGTTATGATGCATAACCATGGCAACAAGGTGGTTTACAACTGGCAGCAGCTGATTAACATCACAAAAGCTCAAATAATACCTCAACTACAGCCACAAAACCCTGATGAGTTGAAAAGGAGACGCCATAGATCCAGAGCATCCTCTACATCAGACTGTCATACAACTACAGAGCGTCTTCAGTCAGAGGCTTCTTCAGATCTGCAGAGCACTACAAGAGATCATCCCTACCCACAGCCATCAGCATCTACAACAAATCTTTGAAGGAACTTGCATAATGAGTTTCAACAACATTTAATTTCCCTTTGGGATTAATAAAGTAATTTTGAATTTGAATTGAATTGAATGTGGCTTGACACATTAGTTCATGTTAAGGCAAGACACTACAGGCAAAAACATGGATTTTTCGTGACCTGGTCAATTTTGAGATTTGTGGATATTTAACATCCTTAACATGTTGGCTTTCAGAATAAAACAAACTACAACTCTGAAACACCTCTAAAATTGACTATTTTTATCATTTTAGTGCGGGTGAGACAGCAGATTTGACGTTCTATTTTCCGTCTCACTGTTTCCGGTTGCCTGTTAACGCGAAGCAGTCTAAACAAAAAGCCCCCAAAAAAGATTAAGTAAAAAGAAAAATGTTCAAAAATGGTATGCCTGTTTAAATTAATGACAAATCACAAACATTTGGTCATTTGTACTTCACATTGCATTGAATTATCTAATGCAAATCTTTAAATGCGTTTTTCTCAAAATGCGTTTTTTCCAACATTCAAAACGAATAATATTGAAATCAGTTATACCTATATATACACCAAACTTTCCACTATTGTTCTATGCTATGAGCTGAAAAAGAATTACAGAGCGATTTGTCAATATATCGTTCTAAAGACTATATATGTGCTATTTTGTGTTAAAAAAACAGAGCGAAAATGAGTTTTTTGGAGCTACTGACACTGTTTTTTGATTTATGAAGTAATGAAATGAAATACACCTATTTCCCTCTGTAAAAAGTTTTTGATAACATATGATTACAAAATTAGAGAAAAATTCAATCTGTCTCTCACTAATTTTGAGATGATACGTTTACAAATATATGCAAATTAGCACATTTTTAACCAGATTACACCTCATTTGCATATCTAAACAAAATTTATATCAAAACTTCTAATACCAAAGATGTTTGTTTTAATACTAGGATTAAGTTAGTCGAGTTTCATGAAGGTATCTTGAAGCTAACTTTTTTCACCTGTAGTGTCTCTCCTTAATGTTTACTGTTGCTATGGCAACCAAAGACCGCTGCTGTTAGTAGCTGTAAGCTAGTTTAGCTAAATCATCTGAACAATAATAACCGAAAGTGTCACAATTTGGCATATCTAACAAAATCAACCGCAACTCCCAACAGTCAGCCCTTCAACTCTGGGCTAATATGTTGTCACAAGTATTCAGTTATTCAGGTCACATCGCAGTCAATGTAAAACTGTTTTATACTTTATTTTGGGCATGTCTCAAAATGTAGCTGAGCCAACCCCACGCTAACGTTGCTTACCATGGATGTCTCCACTCGCGCAACAGCACCTGCTGCTGGGGTGGTGACCCCGGCACCAAATAGGTCTGTCAACCTTAAACATTTAGCAGCTTCCACCTCCAGAGATTTCAGCTTTTTGAGTCGCACTTTGCCAGCGCCACCGGGGCGTTTCTTACCCTTCTCCATTTTCAGCTCAGCAGCATCCCGTCCATTGACGGAGTGGTGGGCCGTCCCAGTGCCACCACTCCGGCCCATGTCATGAGGTCCCGCCCACCCTGGTTTTTTGTGTGTGATTGACAGCACTGTCATTGCTCTCATAGGCTGTCAGCCCATGTTTGATTGACGATGACAAACATAGACCAATAATATCGGTCGATGCTGGCAACACACTGCTAGCCCTCTGTAGCCAATTGGCCGGCCCAATTGGAGGGAATTTAGAGAGAGGAAAAAACAAACAAACAGCGGACCGGCCCACATTGGGTCAATGCGCACCGGGATAATGCCCAGTATGCCAGATGGCCAGTCCACCCCTGTTCCTAACCCACATGATTACTGGGGCATTAACTTTAAATGGGAATGGATACATTTTAGGGGAACACCTCAAACACACTGCTTCCTATATGCATTTGTATAGCACTTTTTCAGTCAGAGGACCACAAAGCGCTTTACACTACAATCATTCACGCTGATGGTGGCAAGCTACTACATTGTAACACTGATAGAGGTGATGCTGCTGGACACAGCCGCCACCAGGCCCTCTGATCACAACCCGCCGGGAAGGCGGGTGAAGTGTCTTGCCCAAGGATACAACGACCGAGACAGATGGAGCAGGGATTCAAACTGGGAACCACTGATTACAGGACAAATTCCTATCACCACCTACCACCTGAGCCGCGGTCGCCTCACAGTCCCTGGGTACAATTTTGGAATGGACTGACAGACCACTCTGTCAAGTGGAAGAAGTCATTACTAAAAAAGGAAAGTAATAATCATGTCTTCACATGTCGTAGTGTTGGCCATAATACCTATTGTTACATTTGCAGAAAAAAGGAAGACGCTTGCAAGGTTGAGGGCACAATTCCAACAGACAAGTAGGGGGGCAGCAGCATCATGTTATAGGGATGTTTTGCTTCAGGAGGGACTAGTCCACTTCATTTAAAAGACGGCACCATAAGAAGAGAATACTATGTTGAAATATTAAAACAACATCTCAACATCAACCAGAAAGTTACAACTTGGGTACTAATGGGTCTTCCAAATATACAATGACGATAAGCAAACCGCCAAGTTAGTTACAAATGGGCTTATGAACAACAAAGTCAATGTTTTGGGCAGAGTTAAAACTAGACAAACACTCCGAGAGCGCAGCCCTGTTGTTATCCAATTCTAACTTTCGGTACATTTCCAATAAAATGTCTGTTGAGGAGACACATGGCTGTGTCTGTGCTGTTGCTGTGCTCTTACAGCGGAGAGGGGAGATTCGCGCATACGCAATTAATTTGCTGTGCATGTACTCCAACCGTAGCGGGGCTGCTGCGTGATGGCAGCTGCTTGTGAGCTCTCTGAGGGGGGAGAGGAGTGGAGGTTAGCACTGCTGGTCGGTGGGCGGATACACGCTTCATGTCGGATCAACCCCAACATTTAATCAGTTGTTCTTGGTCCCATTGTGGACCGTTCCTGAAAATGTAATCAAAAAATCCATCTATATCTTTTTGAGTATATTGCTAACAGATAGACAGACGGGCATGAAAAAATTACCTCCTACGGAGCAAGTCTTGCAAGGCTAACTCGGTTATGTCAGGAGGAATGGGCCAAAATTCCTGCAATGTATTGTTAGACGTTTATGGAAGGGCACCCAAAATGTTTGATCAAAGTCATCCAGTTTAATAACAAGCAATTCATGTTTTTTAAAAAAGGGAAAAATGTTGGACTGCTGAATGTAACGGCTTACTTTTTAGTCTGGCCTTTAGCAAATAGAATAGATTTTTAGATATCCTAACCAACATAAAGTTGTGTGATTAAATGTTAGACATTGTCTTTTCAGATTCTTTGTAAATGTATTTAAATATCTTGCTTCAACTGTAAATTTATAGCCAAATAGACTGTGATCTATTTTAAATACTTTTTATTATCACAACATATTATGACAAAACAGAAACAGGATACAGAGAAGGTTTACCTGCTTGAAATAGTTTGTTAGGTTAATTACTTTTTCAGGTATTGATTAATTATCCTGTAGTTAACTAGAGTAACACTTTTACTAAGTTTGTTGTTTCCATCTTAAACTGTTGCTGAATTAAGCTGTATATAACTTTTGAGAGAAGAGCAAAACGGGGAAGTGATATTTAATGCCAGATTTGTTCCACCTTTCCTTTTCCTTGTCCCCCTCATCTCTCAATTACTTATTCTGCTAGGATTCTCTGGAATTCATATGCTGATTATTATTCCCACCAGTGCTGCAGTCTGGCTACTGGGCCAGCTCAGTGCCACAAAACACTGAAGTCATGTGTTTATACTTGGTTTGGCCCGGATAGCATGGAGAACAGTGGTTCTAAACATGCATAACGTCAGGGTACTCTGAAGTGAGCCACAGTCGCCAGAATAAACAGCCCCAGTAGTGCTGGAGCAGAGGAGGAGGCTTGTTTTTGCTATAGTCACTGAATCTATCACTTACATGTTTAGGAGCGGTAGGTGAATGGCCTGACAGCTTTATATGGCTCTTATGGTACCACTCCGGTACACCGAGCTAGTGAAGGCTGTGGAGAGAGAGTTATGAAATAAGTAAAGGAGACACTGAAAGCTTGCGTGGAAGAAGTTGGAACATATGGCTCCACTCAAAGTTGACTAAGATAGACAACTATTGTGTTCAGGTATGCTTTGCTGCTCTTTAATGGCCTGGATCTCTTTAACTCAAGCTGCTTTTACTAGGCCATAAATCGTGTCATGTCCTGTCGCCCTTCTGGAGAGTCATGGCACGGTTGTTGCATATATATTTACTGTTATGTTACAGTACGTGCCTTTTCCTCAGTGTTCTGATAATTTGAGACATGTTATTTGCATGAACCTCACCACCCTTCACATACTGGCAATAGCAAAGGAAACAATCTGGATGTCAGTCAGTGTGAGGTGCCTGAGTAGGTAGCAGTCAAGTTTCAAGAGATGGTAATACTCATATTTGCTTTCATTATCTTTGGTGAACCTTGTGGCTGGAATGCTTTTCCTAACAAATCAATGTAGCCGGTAAAATGTGCATAGAGCAATGATTACCTACACAATACAGCCCATACTTTCTTTCTAGAACAAATCTGGTATATCCCCGAAACTTTCCCAGAATTTATTATTTATTTTTTTTCTTGGAATCTTTATGGCTCTTTTTGTTATTTTCTTAAAACTTAATGGTTACTTTCTGGAACTTACCAGGTACATTCCCAGAAATTACCAGGTTCTTTCAGATACATAACTAGGTGGTTGCTTTCTAGAATTTGTTTCTTTCCTAAAACTTACCAGGTACATTACCAAAACTTAAAGGGTACCTTCACAAACTATTTAGGTGCTTTTAAAAAAAAATTCTTAGGGATTCTATGAAAGTAACCATTAAGTTCCATGAAACTTCCTGAAAGTACACAGTATGCTTCAAGAATTTAGCCACAAGGTTTCATGAAAGTTTTATTAAAGTACCTGGTAAGTTCTGGAAAACATCCTCTAAATTCCTTAATCTAACCTTTGAAAATGTGTTGCCAATCATTTTCATATACTGAGCATTAAGCAGCACCATTTTATTGTTCCTGTTTTTTGAATTATAACAATTGCTGCTTTGTATGTATTTAGAAGTATGTGATCAGAGGCCTTGACAGTTGGGGTGTCAGGGTATACTAGAACAAACTTAGGAAACACCGAAAATGTTGGTTTCAGTATGTCTAAGTGTCTCTTGTGTTTTCTCTGGCTCTATCTGTAAGGTGGAACTGTAAGAATGGTCGTGGTATGTGGTTCTGGGACCTGAGCTGAAAGCCAGAGTCTTGTTCTTTTAGAGCCAGCAGGAATTACTCTGCACCACTCATCCTTTAACTTCTGTGTCATCAGTTTGACAATCTAAAGGATGAACAGAAACAGAAGTTGTCAGATGGGACCTTGATTAAGATAAGCATTTTCTTCCTAAGATCACTGCACTGAATCCAAATGAATTTGATGCAAAAATCCCTTTATTATTAGCCGTAATCTTTAGTTGGTTGTTGCCACCATATACTTATGTAGCACAATTCCCAGCAAGTGTTTTTATTGGCTGGTCCCAGGTGAGTGAGGCGAGACGATTTAGTGCAAGACAGGATCTGCTTTCAGGTCTTTATCACAAGTGGGGCCAAGGTGTCCAGGGAGAGGCTGGGGAGCTTTGTGTTGTTAATGGCAGAGACAATATCGTCAGTGACTGGGAAGAGAAGAGAGAGAAACGTTAAGAGCTCTGGAGCCTGGTAATTGTGTAGCCAATTCTTGGACATTAATGTCCCTCAGCTCTGAACAACAGAGACATTAATCTGAGTTAAAGTGAAGAAAAACATGACTTCAGTGCAAAAGGATGTCAGAAATATTTGCGTATTTATAGGTATAGCACATAGATCGTAAACAAAAAGAGGTAAAAAGATCCTAATTTTGATTTTATCACTGATAAAATTGAAATATACTTGAAAAAAATCAAAGTAAAACTGGATACATTTTATAATTAAGCAATCCTCATATCTCTCCAGCAATTTCATGTATAAAAAAAAAAAAAGAAGATATGTGTGGAAATATCTGTGGAAAGATCATCCAGAATGTGTTTTCCAGTCAGCGAAAAAAGTAATTTCCCCCAAAATCTAATAACGGTTTCCGGCAACCTTCCCATCAAGCATTTGTGATAACTGGTAATCAGCCTTTTCAATAAGTAGGGAAGAATTTTGACCCACTCCTTTTTACAAAAATACAAGTATTAGAATTACTTGATGTGGTTGAACTACAGTGGACCACCAGAGGTTAGGAACAACAATTGCCTCCAAATAGCTCATATTCATATTCATACTCATACTTGAGACTAGGGATGTCCCGATCCGATTATGTGATCGGAAATTGGGCCCGATCACGTGATTTTTAAATGATCGGAATCGGGTGGAAATGATCCGATATAACCTCATAAAACAACAAGCATGACGTTTTAAATTCATCCTAAGACAGATTGTCAAACGGATTGACAGTGGCTTAGTTTTAATTTCAACAAGTACCACTATATCAATATGCACTGTTGCATGGACGACAACAACACCGTACAATTTACGGCTGGCAGGGAATTGAGACAACACAATAGTGAGCTGCTAGCTAGAAGTGCTAATGCAGGGCAAACGTGTTGCATCACTAGAGTGAAAACGTCTGCAGTTTGAAAGTATTTTAAGCTGAACGGCGAAGGCAGTGCAGCAGCCACATGTAATGTGTGCAAATTGGACATTTCACTTGGTGGAAAAGACTGAGCTGCGTTCAACACTGCAAATCTCATATGGCACCCCAATAAAAACACTGAGCCAGCTGACACCGAAAGATAAGTTTAAAAAAGCAAGGAGAAATTGCCTAAGGACAGCGAAAAGATCAAAAAGCCAAGGCAGCCAAAGTGATCATTCTGGATGACGAGCCGATGTTTGTGGTTGCAAACGTTGGATTACCCAGTCTCCCGGAGCACCTGAAGCCACAGTATGAGATGCCTTCTCATCACTACTTTGCAGACACGGCTCTGCCGGGCATTCACAACAAGCTACGTTACCACCTGCTAGTTCTTGTATCAAAGGTGTCTGCTTTTGGGGTTACCACATGGACATATGGAGTTTGCCTGTTTGTCCGATCTCACTGCTAAGCTTTCTTGCACAATGGGTCAACTCAAGTTTTATTTACGACATGTGATCTTGCATGCGCAACACTTTAGCAAATCTCACACGGTAGTGCATCACATACATACTTAAAAAAACTTAAAAGGACAACTTGGATGTGTTGTCCTTTTTCTTTCTATTATTTTGATGTATTGCTGAAGGAATTGGATCGGGACTCTGTATCGGCAGATATTTAAAATCAAATGACTCTGACTCGACTTGGGGGGCCAAAAAATGGGATCGGGACATCCGTACTTGAGACCCTCGCTTGTAAGTGCCAATTTTAATAATTTGGGTTTAAACACCAAATTTACCGTAATAGACACTACTGCAGAAGCTAACATCCACTGTCTTCCTAAACTCTGCTGAACGGGGTACAGCCAATCAACGGCAAGGAAAATAAATGCCGCTACGTTTAAATATCGCCAATATTTTGGTAATTTATGTTGACCACCTGTAGCGATCATGTATGCAGCTTAGGTTGCAAGTTTTATATAAATATATATTTTAAATTCTGATGATAATTTACAGTTACAGTTTTTGGTTTATAGTTATTTTTTAATTCAAGTTTACAATATTGTTTTGAATTTACTTTTTGAATTCAGATTTACAATCTCTATTTTTCAAGTTTACAATCTGTTTTTTTCATTCACGTTGAGCTGTTCCTGATTTGAACCCATACAACTTCCACAGAAAAATACTGAATGTGAATAGGTGCGGGTCCACTGTAGCATATTGTTGGAAAATTGTTGCCCTAAGTGCCAATAACATAGTTATGGTGTGTGATCTCAGTTTTTATGGAAAAAATTGTTTGTGAGCCTGGTGGAAAGTTATTTTATGTAAAACAGAAACAAGAAGCGTACTAAAATATAATTTGAAGCCCTGGATTGAAATACTCCTCTTGAAGTGGTTGTATTGTTGTTTCCACTACAGGATCTGCTCACATGGGATGTAACCACTGATTTATTGAGTGTGGGACGAGTTGTGATGCATTTAAGTTTAAACTGCAAGCCTTGTAGTAAATACTTCATAAAAGTCTAGAGAGGCCTTGGGAGTGGAATCAGCTGGAGTTGTAATTTATTGCTTACATGGCCGACCCTGACAGGAAAAGCACCTGCATGACCCCGCCCCCACAAGCTCCGAACGCCCTCCACCCACACAAAAACACGACTTCATATGTGTGCTATGAGGTTGGACAGGCAAAAAGTAAAGAGTAGATTAATTGTAGAAATGTTTGCCCCAGAGCCACAACTTTAATGCATAATCAAAGCTCTAACATGTTTCAGACGGACGCCTGCTTCCATTTGACTGCCGAGCCGTCTGTAAGCAATTTGTGCTCCGTACCCATCTTATTTTCCCCAAGCCTCTCCATCATTCTTTCTTCCTGTCTTTTTCCTTCTTTCTACCCCACCCCCAGCATTTTTGACCAATGAATGAGCAGGACACTTGTTTGGGCAGTTTTGGCTTGATCGCACAATAGACCAGGGCCCTCATTTATCAAACGTTTGTAGAAACTGTCCTATATTCTATACTACGAATGACATTTAGAACATTCGTAAGGACAGTCAAAAGCCGGATTTATCAAACATGTGGTGGCCAGTCGTATGCATGTTCTTTCACAATCATCTGTCGATAAATCCCACATGTGCGTTACCTAGGTGCTCGTGCCTGTTCATATCACATTGTCAATTACAAACAGAAACGCTCTCAATTAGCCATATTTGGTAAAACCACATCCTCTGACACATGCTTTAAATCCTTGCGTTCTTCCCAAAAATAAGGGCTAAGAGAGCGAAAAAAGGAATTTCAGTGAGACTGATATCGAGGTGAAGCATAAGTGGGGCATAAAAAAAATCTTGATGAACAGGGTTTTTGAAAATTGTCATAGTTAACGCAAATTAATTTTAACACTGATAGTTTTTGCCCTCCAATTATCAGTAGTTCCTCTGCTTCATACCCCCCCCCTCCAGCACGCAGCAGTTATATTCCTGCTGCAGACATTAAAAAAATGTGCCTAAGAATCATTTCATTTGTTGTTCACTTATGTGAAAACACTTGACTTCTTTGAACATATTAAATCTGTTACATTTTTCCTAAACATTGCTGCTTGGTTCTATCAGCTCGGGGGTAATCAATAAAAAAAGAACGCTGCCTGGGAGAAAGTGACAGAAGAAGTAAATCCGGTCGGGATAGTGGAGAGGTTCCTGTTGGACATATAGGAAAAAATGGTTCAATATTATAACTGAATACAATAAAATGTCCCCGGCACACAGCTGGGCCAGATCTTCTACTGGGGGTGCACAGATCACCACATTTGACACGTGTGTGGCCAGCGTTAACACTGCTTTGGCTGGCATCACTACTTACGGAGACAGCAACAGTGGGACCTTCTAGTTTCCACAGTACGGTTTGCAAACCTTTTATTTATAGGTGTGACAACTTCCTTTTAAACTGAAGCGCCTGATTTGACAAGTAAAAAAAGCACATGGAAAGCACAGATCTCTGCGAAGCACCTCGAACCCTCATCCCCCCAGATTGCAATTCACAGGATCTCCATGCATGATTATCCCCAAAATGTAATCATTTATTCCTTTATATGTCAAACTTCAATACTTGGTAGGGAATCCGTTTGAGTTAATCACTGCCTCGATGCGCCATGGCATTGAGGCAATCAGCCTGTGACATTGCCTGGGAGTTATGGAAGCCCAGATTTCCTTGATGCTTGCTGTCAGTTTAGGTCTGACGAGTTGGATGGCCAGTCAAGCACTGTGATGGCATGGACATCAAACCAGGTTTTGGTGCTTCTGGCTGTATGGGCAGGGGCCAGTTCCTGCTGGAAGATGAAATCTACATCTCCATACAGATCCTCAGCAGAAGTAATCATGAAATCTTCTAAAACATTTTGGTAGACTGATGCGGTGACCTTGGATTTAAGAAAGCAGAATTTACCAACACCTGGACGGGACATTGCTCCCCAAATCATGGCTGACTGTGGATATTTCACAATGGACCTCAAGTAGCTTGGGTTCTGTTCCTCACCTGTCTTCCTCCAAACCCTTGGACCATGATTCCCGAATGAAAGGCACACTTGACTTTCATTGGAAAAGAGGACCTTGGACCACTGGCCAACAGTCCAGTCCTTCTTCTCATTGGCCTAGTTGAGACACTTTCTGCGTTGGCTCAGGGTCAGTAATGGTTTGACCAGAGGAACCCAACAGTTGTAGCCCATCTCCCGGATGCGTCTGAATGTAGTGGTTTTTGAAACTGTGACTCCCATCTCATTCCTCTCTTTCTGGATCTCTGCCAGAAACCTAATCAAAAGCAGCTGAGAACAGGTTGTTGTGCATCATGCACACACACACACCCACACTCCTTTCAGCACCATGGGCAGCAATATGGCCAATGTGTCAGCAAGTGCTTATTGATTTACATTTAACCTGTTCCTCCCCACAGCCGGGTCACTGTGGGGGAAGGGCGGAGAGAATGTCCTAATTTAGTTGACCTGTGGTCACTGATTGCTAAGCATGTCCTATCATTATAAACCTCAGGATCTCAGCTAAAGACTCATGATTATTTTTTGTGACCTCCAAACCCAGAAAAAATAACAAGCAACTAAAAGAGCAGTTGTGCTATTTTGCGATTTTTACATGAACACATTCAACCAAACCTGTCGGTCACCCTGCCGAACAGAACCGAACAAACTTTGCCTTCCCTGAAAGCCAGCATGTCACAGATTCTAAAGCTGCACGTTTCATCACGCTACGTGCAAAGTTTAGCAAATGAGCAGCAAAATAAGCCCAAAAATATGTAGCCTACAGCATTTGAAAAACTAGAGCATACATTTTTCCTTACCTTTGTTTTTTCCGTGCTGAAAAGAATAATCCACCGTGATATGACTGTATTTCCAGAATAACTAAAATATCCACTGTGTATTTAGAAAAGAAAAAGTGAAAAAAACGAAAACCTGCAGTAGAAATCTCTCATGTCTCGCTCCTATCGGCTGCGGTTTCCTGCTGTGCGGGCTGCTCCATGCCTACAGGTGCTGCTGCTGCATCCTCCTCTCTGCCCGGTGTGTCAGAGAGCTAGCTATGTCCAACTTCTTTAGCTGACTTAAAGAATTCTGTCAGCTTAGGCTCTTTCTTTATATCTTTGTCTCGAAGCTCCTTCTCACGAATCGCTTTTCTTTTCTGAGCACTGCTCTCAAATTTCTTGCCTGACATTTTTCACGTTTCTTTACATCTAGATGACCACACCCTGAAATTGTCTAAATTGTTTGATTGGTGAGCTCATGGTGCAATGGGAACTTTAGAGGCCACGTGGGTGAAGTAGGTCACTTGTAATTTGGATCAATCAGCAGCATTAAATTAGCATTTAAGATGATTGACAGAAAACCTGACAAGTAGTAAAACAATGCTTTTTTGGTTGTTGTTTTTTTTTACCTGAAATGATAGGCCCCCTGAGCATCATAAACCCCTGGCAACCGCCCCGGTTGGCCCATGCATTAAGGCAGCCTTGGGCTTGCCCATCATATGGAGGGTATCAATGATGGTCTTCTGGCCAGTTGTCGAGTCTGCAGTCTTCCCCATATTGAACCTAACTGAGACAACTGAACCAAAGTGATGCAATTTAATGACACCTGGGAAAACCTGTGCAGGAGCTTTGAGTTTAGTAGATGAGTATGTGACACTCAGTTTAAAACATTCATGCCCTGTAAAATTTGGGCTGATTTCTTCACAGTATATTCATTTTTTGAATTCCTGTTTTTTGTGGCTTTTATGAGCTGGAAGCCCAAATTATGTACAAATAAACAACTAAATACTTGAGACTGTTTAAGTTGTGGGCCCTGAATCTATAATCTATGGAAGTTAATAGTTTTTATTGGAATTATGGAAATGAATAAACTTTTCCATGATTTTCTAACATTTTGGAAAGGGTCTGTATGTGTTGTAGACCAACTTAGTAGTATAACAGCAAATTATTTTCACAAAATAAAAACCTGAAAAGTGTGGTTTGGATTTGAATTCTATGCCTTTTAATCTTATACCCCCCAAGTGAAATTCAGTGCAAGCAGTCCCCTTCTGAAGTCACCTAATTATTAGAATACACCTATGTTTCATTTGTTCTCAGTGTAAATCCCACTGTTCTATAAAGGTTTGTTACAGAATATTAGTGGGCAAATAACAATCCATGGCTGTTCTCCTAAACTGGCAGGCTGGGCAAGGAAAGCACTGAAATCAGACATGGCTAAGAAATCCATGGTAACTCTGAAGGAGCTGCAAAGATTTACACCTTAGATTGACAGGACAACCATTAGTCCTGCATTCCACAAATAAGGCCTTTACGGAGGAGTGGCAAGATGAAAGACATAGAAAAAAATTAGTCCAGTTTAAAGATTGCTATAAGCAGGGCACAGTAAACATGTAGAAGAAGGGGTTCTAGTCCTCTGAGACCAAAAGTAAATTTGTTGGCCTACTGACACTGCACATCCCTCCAAGTACACCATTCCCCCTGTAAAACACGGAGATGCCATCATCACACAGTGGGAAAGCTTTTCTTTACCGGAATCCGATTCTCTGGTCGCTATGATAATGTTTAAACATGCCTTTCAAAATACAAATATAAAGTAGCTGAAAAATACAACTCACCACAACACTGAATCAGTGGAAGCCCTGTGGCTGTGGCAGACCATCCTGTCTGTGGCAGTTTTAAAGGTTTCATTGCCTCATTAGAGAGCTGATTGCCACATATTAAACAGAGCGGGCCTTATCCATGGAAATTGCCTGTTGCGAAAAATCCATGTTTTAAGTATGACTTCTGATAGATTCTTCTAAATGTAACTTTATTTTTCTTGGAAATTGTAGACTACCCTCTGTTTCTTCATTGGATCTTTTCATTTTCGCAAAGATACTTTTCAGAAAACCTCAGTTTTTAATCATTTTGCTAGCTTGTGAGGTTGTTTTTAGCTGTGACACACTGAGGCAAGTGTCTTAACATGCGTCAAGAGTGAATTATAGCCAAATGTAAAGGAGAGCATCTGGTCATCTTTCAAAATATGAAGTTGTTTCAACTCGGATAATAAATAAAATTGAAATACTAGAAGATATGTATTTTTTCTGTACGGCCCGTGGCATTTTCATGATTCAGAATGGCCTAGTCAGAGTCCAGACTTAAATCCAATTTAGAATTTGTGGCACGACATAAAAATTGATGGTCAAAGACATTCACGATCCAACTGGTCTGAGAATTCGCAAAGAAAAATGGGCAAAAGTTTCACTTTCTAGATGTGTAAATGCTGGAGACAGCTATTGTGTGTTTAAAGTATTGACTCAGTGAGGTTAAATGCAAAAGCGCATCACACTTTTCAGATTTTTATCTGAAAAAAGTCTTAAAAACTACTTATACCCCCCCTCCCTTCATTTATACGCTCTTTGTCCGTTGCCCTATCATGATAAAATCTGAAAAAACACATTGAAGTTTGGATTTTGATGTGACAAACTGAAAGAGTTCAAGGGGTGTGAATACTTTTTGACAGGGTTGTATATAAAAGCAGGGCATTAAAGTTATGAAGCTGCACTCACCTTCTGTTAATGTGACTCTTTAGAGTTAAATTGAATAGTTCATAACTTTGGTTCTAAATTTAATAAAAGCAATTTTTTTGGGGTGGGGCTGGATATTGTAGCAGAGTAAGATTTCCGAACGCTTTTGTTTTGGGAGGAGGTGAACAACTGACTCGTTCGTTAAAACACACATTTTACTTATGTGTGTCTCATTCAAAGCAAACATATGCCTGAGTTTACACGCTGAATCCTGCAACTTCTCCAATGTCTTGTCTCTGTGTGTGTGTGTTCCAGTCGGCCGTCTGGTGTGAAGAGAGAACGGAAGAGGAGCTGAAACGAGAGCAGAGGGGACAGAGGCAAAGCATCTGTACGCTTCCTAATGGGAACTAAAGACGGAGCAGAAAAATAAAGAAGTTTCTGAATCGAAAAAGAAGAAGAGAGAAAAAAAGAAAAGCAACAAAGCGGCGCCAAAATATTTGCACTTTTTCCTCCCTATGTCTGACATATTACCTGCTTTTACATGTTTTTTTCTTGTTTTTTTTTTTTTTTTTATCTTGAAGTGACTGAGATTTCACTAAGAAAGAATGAGAATATATTTGTTAAGAGATGACAGGCTGGACACTGGAAGAGCATGTATGTGTATGTAACCATTTCCACCCCCACGTATGTTCAGTCTGTTGTTTAGATTTGTTCAGTCCATATGTTCCGATCCCAGGCCTGTCCGATTAAAGGTTCACCCCCTGTCAGACATGATGCATCAGCAGACAGATCAGTGGCAAATCTTTTTCTGATAAAGACAATTTGTCAACGTAGAATGAACCCTTGCACTGCTCGGCTGATTTTAGATGCACTGGTGTTTCCCCCCGCAAAAAACAGATGTTCGCGTCGTGAATATGCTACTCAAGAAAAGCTAGCTGTAAGTACTTAGCTCTGCCACCCAAAACCAACGCAATACGGCTATGCTGTCTGCACAAAATGCCCCACACCGGCTGTGTTAGTTAAAAATTGCAGGCAATGAAAAGGCAAAAACGCACGAGGTACAAGTTTGCAAAAAGCAGTAAAGTAGTTCAGACACAATATCTGTGGTAGTGTAGCGTATCTTTCCTTTAAAACCCAGCAGGTGATTGTGCGACGGTAAAGCTGCATCGAGTGGCGTATGAGCAAAAAGAAGGCCTCAGATTCTGGAAAAGAATCAGTTATAAAATGATTGCTCTCCAGGTTGCTTCCTCACAACAGTAATGTTATCTGCTTGTGTCGCATTTCCCCTTTAAGCTTCAAAACATCCTTAAATCTAATGCAGTTCGGATGTTTGAACCCTTAGTCTATGCAGATTAGCCTTTAGTAAAAGATGTGGGACACCAACCCTGAATGGGGCAAACATCGTTATGAAGGGATTGTTTTAACTGATGGACTACAAAACCCTTATAGGAATTAATGCACAGCTGCTCCAGCTGTTATGTTCCACTGTCATTTTTCAAAAGTATGCATGCCCCTTGAAGTTTGTCAAATTTCGTCAGTGTATTTTATTGAGATTTAATGTGACAGACCTACATGGAGTAGTGTATCGTGGTGAAGTACAAGGAAAATTATGCATGGTTTAACATTTTCCTCAGAAATAAAAATCAGAAAAGTGTGTACAACTATTCAGCCCCCCTTAATACTTTGTTGAACAGCCTTCCGCTGCAATAACAACTGTAAGTCCTTTTAAGGTATGTTTCTACCAGCTTTAAACATCTAGAGACCCAAACTTTCACCTGTTCTTCTTTCGAAAACAACTCAAGCTTAGTCAGATTGGAAGGAGAGCATCTGTAAACATCAATTTTCATGTTTTGCCATGAATTCTAAATTGGATTTTTGTCTAGACGTTGACTGGGACATTCTAGAACATGGATATCATTTGATTTAAAAGCACTCCCTTGTAGCTCAGGCTGTATATTTTGTATCGTGAACATACAGCCGAGCCTTAAGTCTTCTGGAGCCTTTTGTAGGTTTGCTTTCATGATCGTATGTAGCTCCATCCAACTTCCTATCAACTTGGACCAGCTTCCCTGATCCCCACAGCATGATGTTGCCACCACCATGTTTCAAAGTGGGAATGGTGTATTCAGGGGAATAGTAATATTCTTGCAATATTATTTCATAACCTAACACTTAAATATCTTCACAACTTTGTCCCTGCCCTGTCTGCTGTGTTTTTTGGTCTTTGTGATGCTGCGTGTTCTCTATTGTTCTCTAAGAAACATGTTAGACATTCACAGGACAGCTGGATTTATAAATCGTGTACAGGAGGACTTTATTGACTAATTAGGTGACTTCTACATTCAGTTGATTTTTATTTAAGAGTACCAGAGTAAAGGGGCGCTGAATACAAATGCACACACTTTTTTCATTTTTATTTGTAAAAAGGTTGAGAACCCTGTGTCATTTACATTTCCACTTTACAGTGATGCAGTACTTTGTGTTGGTCTGACATTATAGAAGACATTGAAATTAGTGGTTGCAAAGTGAAAAAAATATCAAAACCTTCAAGCCATTTAAATAATAGCAAGGCACTTTGGTCGAGATTTTACATGCAATTGTAATGTCTCCCTGAATTACATTTTTGGGTAAAATTATGCCTTGTCCATTTATTGATATACGGCTAAATATTCTTGGCATTATCAGGTAGCATGATAGTTTATTAAAGTTCATGTGCAGAACTAAATATTAAGCTTTTTAAAATAACAAGCTTCCCGGAGTTGCAAAGCAAAAGTGATAATTGCTGTTGACAAACTGTGTTCGTTCATCAGCTTCCTCTGCAAACTACCACCAGATGATGGAGTCTGGGTATTCCACCAGAAAGTACAGAAAACGATTAAATGTAAAATGTAATTAGAATGTGACATTCATAAATTTAGGTTCACAAAATAGAAAATTAAGTTTTTACAGTCCCAGAAACATCATAAATCTGTCCCACTTCATCTAATTCTGTGGAAATGGAGGGAAGAAGTCTTTTGGGAATGTTAAGTTTAAAACTTCCTCCCCACATTTGGGAACAATTGGGTTTCAAAATAGGAAAAGCATGCTTTTGCTGCTGGGGTCTGAATGCTTTTGTATTTGTTTTAAATAGTTTTTTTTTTTTTTTTTTGTCTTCTCTACAGTGGCTTATGAACACAAAATGAAACAGGCTTTTTGTTGTAAATATGTACGATAACCTTTGTTTGATGGTTTTACTAAATCTCACTACAGTGGCATCATCTTTATGTACTTCACTGTCAGCATAGCTTCTTGTAAAACACATCCATTTCTCTGTTTTACCTCATGTCAAACATTTGGCTTGTTGAGTAACTCATTCACATTTAAATCCATTGACGGAGCTGTTTATTTTATCTGTGCTTTGCTTGTTTTACTCCTTCAGTTTCTGTCTGTCTTCATCACTGCACGCCATCAGGAATGTATACGGCATCTGGTGCTTACTTCATTACAATCAAAAGTCCAGTTATTTCTAACTTGAACTGAACTGAATTTGTGCCAAGAATGAGAGAATAACCTCATCCTTCCTTGAGTCCGGCGCTGTCTCTCTTGAGTTCCCTTTTTTTCCCCATTCAGGTTAGAAACACAAAGCTTTTGTGTGCCTGCCAAAGTGCTTCCAGACGCGGTCGAGCTGCAGATTCTTCGGAACATCTTAAAAACAAGCCAACAGGCTGACAATCAGCACATATGGCGATGGGATATGGCTGTGTGTGAGGGGTGGGGTGGGGTGGGAAGGAGAGAGGGCTCTGCAGCTGGTTGTCACTCCTACCCGGAGACCCAGCAGCCTCATCAACACCATGTTTCAAAAGTAATTCTTACTCAAGAATGAGTTCTGATTGAAAACTAAGCACAGACACATGCCCGTTCTGGATACAGTGAACAATGTGGATAAAATAATGTGATATATCGTATTAATGATGTTGCAAAAAAAAAAAATCTGTGTGAAAAAAGGAACAAATGATCGTATAAAGTGAATCCTGTCATTAGCCAGGAACATATAAAACTCCTTTCAAGAGCTGCTTTTGTTTCCCTCCTGAAGTGTGATTTTATGAGAAAAGTGTTGATGTCCCACATCAGGGAGCAAACACCTGTACCAGTGTGTCATCCCAACTGCTTCACACACACACACACAAAAAAAAAAAAAACAGCAGAAGGATGTTCATAATGTTTCACACATCTGTTAAAACCATGCTTAGTCTGGGCAGTCAAAAGAGATTTAGAGCTCCTAATAGGACTCAAGTGTTCCAACATTGGAAAGGAGGAGTTTTGCACTGCCCCCAAATGGTGAAGCTGGTTAACTGCACTCATTAAACAGAATTTAAATGGTAAAAGTTACCAATATATTTGCACGTATTCTTCTTGGGTGGATTCAGATCCAAATGTTTTAATGTAATACACAAATAGATGCATAAATTATGTTAAAAAACTAAAGGACACATATTAATATAATAATAAATATAATACAAATAAATATATGCTACCATGTACACTACCCAGTGTTGAAAATGTACTTAACTAAATTTGGTAAATTATAACTCAGTGTTATAAATTGTTTTGCTAACTTTTTTGTTTGTCCAACCACATTGAAAAGGAGCTACGCATTAGAACTGGCTTGTGATTAAGCAGTTAAACATGACTGAAATAGTAATAAACTATTCCAACAGGGTGGCATGTAAATTTCAGCGCTGACAACCACAGCTAAAATGTGCTATTGATTGACAACGAAGAAGAGGCCAAGCTCACTAGCTCTTCCATCTGCCAGCATGCTAGCAAAGTTCTGCTAATTCATCTGCAGTCAAGTCAGGTTTATTGGTATAGAAACCAACCATTTATTGGTACAGCAACAAGGCAGCTCAAAGTGCTTTACATGATAAAAACAAAAAAGGAAAACATATATATTACGCTGACAAAATAAAGACAAGTAATGAAAAGCTACAATCCAGTCTAGAGGTTATCTGTATTCCAGTGATTATTGATCAACAGCAGCTCTAAACAGATTTCAAAAACACATGCTGTCACATGGGCAAAATCACGTGATCATATGGGAAGAACATGTTCAACCAATGTGACTTTTCTGTAAAGGGGATTTAAAGGAGCTCAGTATTTCAGCAGTTTAGAAGTTTTCTGGAAGGTTTTTTTTTTCAGATTAGATGAGCATAAAAACTAAACGCTGCTTCTCCATGTTTTGTTTCTGAATCTGGGGATGCAGAGTAGACTTGAATCACAAGAGCTGAGTGGTCTTGAAGGTTTACACGACATCTTTAATGTATTTTGGTGCCAAGCCATTCAGCAACTTATAAACTAACATGAGTATTTAGTCTATTATCTGAGCTACAGGGAACCAGTGTAGTGACTTTAGAACTGGGGTGATGTGCTTTATTTTCTTAGTTTTAGTGAAAACAAAAGCAGCGAGCATTGACTTGCACCATTCCCTCCTCAAGATCTTGATGGGATATTAGTCCTTTCATACTGAAAGTGTTCTTCTGGAGATAGAAGGCTGACTTTGTAATTGTCTTTATGTGTCTCTGAAGGTTCAGGTCTGAGTCCATCACTACACCCAGAATTCGGAGCTGTTCAGTAGATTCTAGCTTTAATAGCTGAAGCTAAATATGAATAAAAACATAAATTCTTGTTCAAACTCAGAAACTCTTAACTTTTAATAACTGAATAACTTTTAATAAGTGCATATATGCCATCATATATTCCTATCTTTCTATGCTGAACTTTTCACATGATTATTGATGCTAACAGTTGACTGAAACAACACCATCATTCATGATTCATTTCAAATAAAAATGTTCACGTCTTAATAGTTAAGCAAATAAAGTAGCTTACGGTATATTGTTGGAATTCTACTATAATAGAATATTAAATTTACAAACTGATATACTTGATTAAAATGTCAATAAATGTCTTGCCTAATATTTGGTTCCCCAACATTCATTTTTATAGTGTACAAGTTAGACATCCTCGCACTGAATTTTGTTTGGTATGTAGACAGACACAAAAGTATGAAACAAGGTGCCAGTCTGCAGCCCTGAAACTAACGATTTTCAAGAAAATATTTAAGAGAAAGTGACTTAATAGCTGTGACTAATTTGGCGCTTCATCATAAAACATTTTGGATATGCATCATTCATAAAAAAATGATCTAAAATAGCATGCTGTTCACAGGTTGCTTACACTGACAGTTCTATTATTTATATGAAAGTCAGATTGTAAGACTGTATGAGCATGATAAAAAAAAAGTGGCAGTAAAAAAATAGTGAGATACCACAATATTTTATACATATAATCCAGATATATAAAAAGGCATAACCAAAGGAATAATCCAAATTCGTATGCTATAGTGCAGATCAAATGTTGCAATATAACGATAACCATGTTACTTGTTCAACCCACTTGAGAATGACAGCTGACAGCAAAAGCCGAGATTGTGTTTTGACCAGATTTTTTTTGTGCGTCTGATTTAGTGATGAGACTTCAAAGGTGTGGCTGTTGTCTGCGCGTGATGGAGCTGAGGCAGTGTTGCCAACTTAGCGACAAATCTAGCGACATTTCTGCCCACCCTCAGCTACTTTCTGTGAAACTTTGTCGCCGATATTTCCTGCAGTTTAGAGACCCAGCTTGCTCCTTCGCAAAGGGAATGATCTGCGCATGCGTATGCTGCATGATCAGACTATGTCGACTGACCAATCATAAACCTTTTTCGGTTCATTTCATCCACTCACAAACGAAGTTGTTTTGTACTTAATGTTAATTCAAAAGTAAAAAAATAAATCTGCATGTATATAAGACCGATCTTTCAACGGGAATTAAGGCAGAAGCTTGTCTGTACTGCATCGGCATCTCACACCTGTGGTGCATTCAAGGAACGTTCGAAACGTATGGTGAGTTCAAAAACGTAAGAAATTTAAACTTGTGACAAAAAAAAAAAAAAAACACTGAAAATAATACCATAAGCAACAAAGATTTGATGCACGCTAAATATGCCCTACTTATATTTACAAAATACTAAAAAACAAGAAACTATATTCTCTCTATTAATTTCGTCTTGAGATATCTCAGCAAACGTATTTTTTTTTAGAACTTTAAATTTTGTTTAAAAGGTATTTGATGTCCAGTTGCAATTTGATATCTTGTCAATTTTGTACCAGTTTTCTCACAGTTTACTTCAGGCAAAATAACAGAACATGTTCCACCGTCTCTTCTTGAAGACAAAAGTCACATTTCCCTGTAGCTTGTTTCCCCTGTTTAAATAATGTATTGTTTAACCCTGTATGACAAAATCCTAATCTAAACATAATTACTTCCTCCTTTCTGTTTCATGTGTCATCACGTGATGATATCATAATTATGCAAATTAACGTATGACGTAATCTGGCGACATCTAGCGACTTTCTGGGGCAACTTCAGCTACTTTCTGTCTGAGACAGTTGGCAACACTGAGCTGAGGTTGCTGAAGAATGCCAGTCTAAGGCCCCTTTTTACACGAAGGAAAAACGCAGATATTTCCCTGCGGTTTGGCCTCTCATTTACACGAAAACCCCGTTTTTATCACAGAAAACGATTATTTCTAAAAACGCTGGCCAAAGCAGAGATTTCTGATAACGCCGGTTATGTTTTGCCATGTCAACTGGGAAAAACGGGGTTTTAGGTTCTCAACGTCACATTATGCGCCAGAAAATGCTTAACGTCATGTGAGCGCCCTATTTATAGTTTGTTTGGCTACGGATTAAAATCAGGATTATCATGCATGCTGTTAAGGTGCTACTAATTTGTACTTTTGTGCAAACACTTTTCGCCTGTTTGCATTTGCAACAACTGCTCTACTGTATGGAGGATCAGAGGCGAAGGACTGCACGGAGGTCAGCATTTTTACTGCAGCTTTCCCTACCAAGACGTGTTTGCTGTTTTGAAAGGAAAAGGAAGTCGCTCGTGTTATTCGTTGGTGTCGAGGATTTTGATTGGCTTGCATGGCTTTATTCTTTTCCCTATACTGCCGCCCATAGGTTTGGCATTGTTATTATGGCGCTCGACGGCGTATTTATGCGGGTTGATATAAACGACAAGTTTTTTGAAAACGATGTGTGCACAATGTTATTATTGAAAACGGAGGGGAGGAAATATGCGTTTTCAAAAGAAAAACCCGGCTACGTGTGCACATGGCCTTAATATGTGTGTGTGGGTGGAGGCATCGTAGATGAAACCAGAGCCAGGAGGCAGCTGCAGTACATCTGTCTTGCTCTAACACATGTGGCATTTGACTTCCAGTGTGAAGTTCAAAAGAGTTTTATAATGACCCAGCTGTTTGAGGATCTGTGTGTGTCGGGGTGGGGGGTGTTCTCGCTTGTTGAAGCTTGGGTAGAGGGTAGGTAGATGGCCGAGGGGCTTCACTGACTGGTGGATTTTGTGCATTGAACGTGATTTGTGGGCAGTACAGGTGCTACATAATGTTTTAGGGAGTTGGGACCTTTGTCATGCAGCTTACACAAACTGGCCATATCAAATCACCAAGATTTGGACTAAAATATGTTTGCTTAAACAAACAAACATATTTTTGAAAAAAACAACGCATTGTGTGTGTGTGAATACAGAAGTTCTGTGGTATTAATTCCAAAACTGTGAACCTTTTTCATTTTTTTTTCACTTTTACTACCAACCTAACCTAACTTTGTCTTTTATTTGGTAATTCTGTAATTACGCTAAGTAGTGGATAATTTTGAAGGGGAAAGAAAATGGCACATGATATGCAATTTTTAATTTCAACTAGAAACAGGATAAGTGGGATAAAGATTTTTTTTAAAGCAAGGTAAGATTTTAAAACAATATTCCAAATTTTGTATGTCTTACTGAGAGCTGTTACATCCTTAATGCCAAAAGTAGGGAACAACTGTAAACCTTCAAAGCCATGGCTGTTCACCTAAACTCCGTAGTCAAGTAAGGGGAGTGTTAATCAGAGAGGCAGCCAAGAGATCCATTGTAAATCTGAAGGAGCCGCAGAGATTCACAGCTCAGGTGGAGGAATCTGTTGACAAGACAGCTGTTGTTTGTGGTGTGCACTCCAGAAATCTGGCCTTTATGGAAAAGTGAGAAAAAGAAAGTCATAAGAGATCCCTTTTGCATTTTGCTTCTGGACATGTATTGAATACACCAAACATGTGGAAAAGAAAGTGTGATCTGGTGAGGCCAAAACATCATTTTTGGTCAAATGTTTACAGCAACAACCACTACACATCAGCCATAATGCTACATAACCACAATGAAACATGGTGGTGGAGGCAGCATCATGTGGTGCCATGCTTTTCATCAGCAGGGACAAGAAAGCTGATCAGAGTTGGTGTTAAAATAAATGGAGCTGAAGCTAAAGAAATTCTAGAAGAAAACATGTTAGGAGCCACAAAGAACTTGAGACATCCAGCAGGTGAGCACAACTAAAAACTCTCTAGATGTGCAAAGAAGGTAAAAACATCCCCCCAGTGACTTGCGGCTGTATTGAATGGAAAAGGAAATTTAACAAATATGGAGTTAGGGGGGCTGAATAGTGATGCGTGCCACACTTTCCAGATTTTCTTAGTAAATGACTTAAATAAACAAAACAAAAACATGTTCACTTCACAATGATGCACCCTGCATATGTTAGGCTATTATTTAAAATCTCCCAAGAGACATTAAAGTTTGTGGTTGTAGCATTACAAGATACTTTTTGCAAGGCTTGCATCACTGAACAAGACTCAATAAACTGATTATCAAAAAGGCAGACATGGAAAGCTATAAACATAAGTAGAAAAAAACATAAGATTTTCAGTAAAAACATGTCAAATAAGTAGATTTAGGATCATCTGTTTGAAATTTAGTTTCAATTCAGCACAATGTCCGCCTACTCTCCAGATGTTCTTGCAGTGATGAGCAAAATTGCTTCCTAATTTCCTGTTTTTTTCTCTTTGTGCATTGAAACACTTAGAAACAGATCAGGAACCCCATTACAGGTAATTTGGAGAGGGCCATTAACTAGAACCATGGTGGGGGTTGAGGAGGGTGGGGGTGATGCTACGCACTGCTCGCCGTTTGTGTCTGGTGCCCTCTGTGGCCCTCTCCAGCTGCAGCACCTGCCCAGCTGTCAGAGCATTGGGGATCATGGGGGGGGGGGGGGGATCTAAAGGTCACATTCCAGACATGCTTATCCACACCCTGATTAAGAACTCAGTTGCAGTAACAGAGCCTGCAGAGGGATAATGCATAATAGCTCCTAATGCAAACGACTCTTCTGTTCGTCTTTCTTTTTGTCATGTGAAACATCTGAAGAGAGCGGACAAGTACCTTGCCTGCAGACTCACTTCTCCACTAAAACCACAGAGAAGCAAATTAAAATTGACCAAGGGTGAACACTTTGTATGAGTTTGCTTGATTTCAGATCTTGAACATATTCAAGAGTTTTCAAAGCTGTAAGCCCCACATCTGCACTAATGTTGTTCAATTTGGAAAATGAAGATACAAGTTCACCTTGACTTTGCCCCAATGTTGTTTATTATATCAACTTTTACATATATAATTATGTTTTATTCCTTCAACTGGCTTCGCAGCAAACCGATATTACTACTACGAAGTTCTGAATTGTATTTACTATAATCATAACATTATAATATCGCTGTTTAATAATTGTGCACATTGGCTGTTAAAACTACTTCCTGTCAGTGAACGTGACAGTGCAGATTAAAGTGCTAGTGTTAAATGGTTAATGAATTTACTGTCTTCACTCTCTTAAATAAAAAAAGTATAAATGACTATGTTGAACAATTATAGAAAGATCAATTGACCAAAACATCTAGGAAATATATTAATGTCCAGAAGACATACTGTTCATCTACTGTTTACATTTCTATACCGGGAAAACAAACCTGTTTCTCAATACGTTTTCACTGACTTCCACTTAAGGTGATTCCACAGATGATGTGTCTGACCACTGATATGATGGAGAAATATTCAACTTTTATAATAGAACCGCCACTGAACCAAATCTGCCTGTACTGTTCATTTAGTCTTCAAATGAATACATTAATAATGTACTCGTCCACTGCTTAAGCTTTCTTCATGTTGTCAGCCAGATTCTATTTAAGTGATTTCTTGATTGTACAGGTCAGTGAGCTGTCAGGTCCAAGTCTGGCTCATGAAAATCAACTTAAAAAAGCTACTAGTTTATTATTTAACAACAGGGAGAATTTAACTCTTGTTTTTTTTAAAGGCATAGATATTGTTTTTCTTTAAAAAATAAGCAATCATCATTTAAAAACTCAATTTTGTATTTACTCAGGTTGTCTTTTTCTTATATTGAAATATCTAAAATATTTTAATACGACAGAAAAGTGAAAACAATTGTTTGCACCGTATGTATCTGTAATTCCCGTCACGTTTGTACTTATTGTAAACATCCTTTTAAAAATAAACTCAACAGCACCAGTTTGATCATTTCATATTGTGAATGAGAGGTTTATGTGGCATCAGATACTAGAGGGGTCTCTCTAGTGTTGCAACACCCCCATACAGTGGCATGCCTCAGAAACAGACAATAATAAGATGCGGTTCATAGAATAAAGGTTTAAAAAAATCTCAGAACCAGAAGCGGGCTGCACTGGGGTAAGTGTTATTGCAGCAAAAAACATCTTGGTCAAATAATAAGGAATTTTTAGTCACATATGATTAAGTTATTGTGATTATATTGTATACTAAATAGCAAACGACACAAACCTATACACGAAACAGCGATACAAAGTGTGTGATATTAACAGCAGCTCAGGTAAAGACTATATAGTGTTGTGCTTCTTATGATGTTGCAGTACCATTTGCCTGAGTTGAAAAAGCTCAAGGGTACAGAGGTCATGCAGCATGACACTGATCTAAAGCACATGAGCGAGTCTGTCTCTGAATGGTTAAAAAAACAAAAACAAAACAAATCAAAAATTAGTTTTAAATTGGGCAAGTCAGTCTTTAATGAAATCCAACTGGGATGCTGTGGCATCACCTTAAATGAGTGTTTAATTCATGAGTATCCATCAAGGTGGCTGAATTAAAACTATATCACAAAGAAGGGTTGGCCTAAACTCCCACACTGCCTTGCTAAAAACTCATTTACACTCTTCGCGAGTAGCAGTTGTAAGGGTGGAAGATTAGTTAATAAGTTCAAGGAATAATTACTTTTGAACTTTAGAGCTGGAATAGATAGCTTTTCCTTTAGAATGGCGTTTTGGACCTACTCTGGTGTTGAGGAAATATTTCTATTTACCGTAATCATTTAACTATTTACTAATTATTCCCTGTCTTACTATAAGTAACTTCCTGAACTGTAGGTCATGTAAAAAAAACAAAAACAAAGCCTGCTTTTCAACATGTCTGGATCACTGGGCGACAGACATCAGAGCAGCAAGATATCTACAGGACGCTGTGACCTTGGTTAACTGCTTCATGCTATCCGACTGGCATGGACCGGTGAGACAAGAAGACTGAAGAGCTCATATAGATAAGAGATAAACATTGATCACTAAATACTATATAACGTTTTTGAATAGAAGGGTTGAAAGGTTCGAGGGATGCCACTGCTTGTGCACACTGTTCCTCTATGTTGATCAATAGGGATGTGTATCGTTAAGGATTCATCGATACTACTACTCTTAACGATACTCCTTATCGATCCGGTACTTTATCGGTATCCTTATCGGTACTTTGTTTTTTTTTAAAGACTAAAACAAAAGGGGAATAACACAAATAATGAACTGTAGTTTAAGAATTTTTTTTTTAACTTGATAAGAAGGAAGCTGTTGTTCAAAATATCCAGCATTTATAATTGTAAGAATGAAATAGCAGGTTAACTGTAGTTTAAGATTTTTTTTTTACTTAGATAAGAAGGAAGCTGTTGTTCAAAATATCCAGCATTTATAATTGTAAGAATGAAATAGCAGGTTAACTGTAGTTTAAGATTTTTTTTTTACTTAGATAAGAAGGAAGCTGTTGTTCAAAATATCCAGCATTTATTCATTGTAACAATGAAATGGCAAACTTCTGTCCATGCTTCACGTGTTTGCTTTGCATACAAACATACATAGGCCTACCTGTTGTATCCAAGGGGCAAACTCCGCCGCTCAGAATTGAAGCCAACCCGGAAGTAACAAAAATTGCAGTTCACCCCTCATCCGCTGGGGGGTGGCTCCAGAAAGGAGCAATTTCCCATTGACTCTCATGTTAAAAAGGCCAACTTCACAGCAGAAATAAACCTGTTTACAGCCTGGTTCAAAAAACCATTTTAGGTTTAATAGGTCAGGTTTATAGTCATGACAACTCTGAGGGGGGTGAATTTTTTTCTAACTTATCCGTTTAGACATAATTTAATCTTGAAATTATGAATAATTAGGGGCGTCTCCTTTTGACTGACAGGTATAGTCAGGCTGGTGGCTAACGGTGGCTAATGGTGGCTAGCTGCTTGCCGCCATAGACTGCTTACCCCAGTGTTGCCAACTTAGCGACTTTGTTGCTATTTCTAACGACTTTTCAGACCCCCTTAACGACTTTTTTTCCAAAAAGCGCCTAGCGACAAATCTAGCGACACTTCTGACCACCCTTAGCTACTTTCTGTGAAACTTTGTCGCCAATATTTCCTGCATTTTAGAGACCCAGCTTGCTCCTTCCCGACGCTCAGAAAGGAAATGATTTGCGCATGTTTATGCTGCATGATCAGAGTATGTCGACTGACCAATCATAAACCTTTTTCGGTTAATTTCATCCACTCACAAACCAAGTTGTTTTGTACTTAATGTTCAATTCAATTCAATTCAATTCAGTTTATTTATATAGCGCCAATTCACAACAGATGTCATCTCAAGGCACTTAACAAGAAGTCATTTCAATACAATTATACAAATATTCCAATCAGTTAAAAAGTTTCCTATTTAAGGAATCCCAGCAGATTGCGTCAGTCATTGG
This sequence comes from Valencia hispanica, assembly GCA_963556495.2. Classification (NCBI taxonomy): domain Eukaryota; kingdom Metazoa; phylum Chordata; class Actinopteri; order Cyprinodontiformes; family Valenciidae; genus Valencia; species Valencia hispanica. The sequence continues at coordinate 33,363,743 of OY747720.1, forward strand.
CGTGAGGTTGGGCAGATTTCCAACCACAGCAATCCTTCAGCAATCCCTCATACTGAGCAAGCATGTAGCGACAGTGGAGAGGAAAAACTCCCCTTTAACAGGAAGAAACCTCCAACAGAACCAGGCTCAGTAGGAGCGGCCATCTGCCACGACCGTCTGGGGGTTTGAGAAGACAGAGCAGAACACAGAAGGAACAGAAGATCCGATATAAGAGAACTTTCTATGTTACAGAAAGTAAAAAGTTGATAACAGGACACAGTGGATGTTCAATTACTGAGAGGATCATCCCAGTCGATGACCCCCGTCCAACAGGGCATTGCAGCCAAGCAGGATACCAGACCAGGTGTATCTTCGATGGGGAGAAAAACAATGAGAGAAAACAAAGTTAACAGTCGAAATAACAGAATGTACTGTAATACAACTGGAGAGTCGTAGGAGAAAAGGAAGTAGCAGAGTGAAGAAAATTGGTAAGTCTGTCCTCCAGCAGTCTAAGCCTATAGCAGCATAACTACAGAGATAGCTCAGGATGACCTTAGCCACTCTAACTATAAGCTTTATCAAAAAGGAAAGTTTTAAGCCTGGCCTTAAAAGTAAACAGAGTGTCTGCCTCACGGACTAAAGCTGGGAGCTGGTTCCACAGGAGAGGAGCCTGATAACTAAAAGATCTGCCTCCCATTCTACTTTTAGAGATCCTAGGAACTACAAGTAAACCTGCAGTCTGAGAGCGAAGTGCTCTTTTAGGAACATATGGAACAATTAGATCTCTGATGTATGATGGAGCTTGATTATTAAGGGCTTTGTATGTAAGAAGAAGGATCTTAAATTCTATTCTGGATTTAACAGGGAGCCAATGAAGGGAAGCTAAAACAGGAGAAATGTGATCTCTCTTTTTAATATTCATCAGAACTCTTGCTGCCGCATTTTGGATCAACTGAAGGCTTTTAATGGCATTTTGTGGACAACCTGATAGTAAAGAATTACAGTAGTCCAGCCTTGAGGTAACAAATGCATGGACTAGTTTCTCAGCATCACTCCTGGACAGGATGTTTCTAATTTTAGCAATATTCCGGAGGTGAAAGAAAGAAATCCTAGAAACCTGTTTAATATGGGATTTAAATGTCAAGTCTTGGTCAAAAATAACGCCGAGGTTCTTTACGTTATTACTGGGGGACAATTTAATGCCATCCAGATGAAGTGATTGACTAATCAGTTTCTGTTTAAGAACTTCTGGTCCAAAGACAGCAACTTCTGTCTTGTCAGAATTTAAAAGCAAAAAGTTTAGGGTCATCCATGCTTTTATGTCTTCCAGACATGCCTGTAATCTACCTAACTGACTGGGTTCATCAGGATTTATGGATAAATATAGTTGTGTATCATCGGCATAGCTGTGGAAATTTATCCCATGCTGTCTAATGATTCTACCAATTGGAAGCATATATATGGTGAAAAGAATTGGTCCAAGGACAGAACCCTGTGGAACTCCACAAGTAACCCTTGAGAGTGAAGATGATTTATCATTTAGATGAACAAACTGGAATCTATCAGACAAATATGATTTAAACCAGCCTAGTGCTGTTCCTTTGATCCCTGCAACATGTTCAAGCCTTTCTAAGAGAATATTATGATCGACTGTGTCAAAAGCAGCACTGAGATCTAACAAAACCAGAACAGACACCAGTCCATTATCTGAGGCCATGAGAATATCATTAGTAACCTTCACCAGTGCTGTTTCAGTGCTATGATGAGCTCTAAAACCTGACTGAAACTCTTCAAACAGCTCGTTACTGTTTAGATGTTCACAGACTTGATTAGCAACTATTTTCTCAAGGACTTTGGATAAGAAAGGAAGGTTAGATATAGGTCTGTAATTCACTAAGTCATCTTGATCAAGGGAAGGTTTCTTGAGTAAAGGTTTAATTACAGCTATTTTAAATTCCTGTGGTACGTATCCGTTTACTAAGGATAGATTCATCATATCCAAAATGGGGCCAGGAACCAAATGGAACACTTCTTTAAATAATTTGGTTGAGATTGGGTCCAAAATACAAGTTGAAGATTTAGATGAGGCTAATATTTTTGATAATTCTGAAAGCTCGACTGAATCAAAACAGCCTAAGCACAACTGAGGTTCTACAGTTCTTTCCGATACTGACTCATTTACTGAGGAAGAAGTAATCATGTTTGGGAGGCTGCCAATGATTTTATTTTTAATAAAATTTATTTTATTTATGAAGAATCTCATAAAATCATCACTGCTAAGAATGTTAATTCAAAAGTAAAAAGTTAATCTGCATGTATATAAGACCGATCTTTCAACTGGAATTAAGGCAGAACCTTGTCTGTACTACGCTGCATCTCACACCTGTAGTGCATTCAAGGAACGTTCGAAATGTATGGTGAGTTCAAAAACGTAGGACATTTAAAACTTATGACAAAAAACCCCACTGAAAATATCTTGTCAATTTTGTACCAGTTTTCTCAACATTATACTTCAGGCAAAATAATATAACATGTTCCACCGTCTCTTCTCGAAGACATAAGTCACATTTCCCTGTAGCATGTTTCCCCTGTTTAAATAATGTATTAACGTGATGACATCATCAATATGCAAATTAGCATATGACGTCATCTGGCGACATCTAGCGACTTTTTTTTTCAAATTCAGCTTTATTAACAAATTCCGGCATTACAAAATTTGAAAACAATACACGGTGTAGTATGTTTGACCAAGCAGAATTTGTAATAACACACAAACAACAGTACAACAGCAATACAAATCAGAAAAAGAAAAAGAAATTACATGGAAAATAAGAATATTTTAAATTAAATGTCAGAGATTAATCGGGAATGAAAGTAACTAAACTATTATAAACACATAAGGACTGTTCAGTTTTGTTATGTTTCAACGTTTTCTTCAAATTTATCAACTCATTCATAAAAATTAAGAACAGTGGTGTTAGGTAAAATAATAATGTTGTATTATTATTTTCTTAGGGTGTCTTTCTAATGTACTTTTTAAATGTCATTTTGGTTTCAGTCACATGCTCATTTGCATGACATCCTGTTCTTTTAATATGTTAATGAAGTGTGACTAAATAAAGAGAGACTGCAGAGGGGGTGCTCTTCGAGACCAGAGACTATGACACTGGGAGGCTGAGAACAGACAGACACGGTTGGCTCATTCCTTATAGTATTTTCCTGGTCTCCCTCTGCAGAACTGATTATCCACATCTACCTCTGCAGAGCTTATTGACTCCATATTCTCTCCGACCTTTGTGTGTGATTGTTTGTAGGTCAACCACTTTTTAACCTAACATCTTGGTGCCGTGACTCGACGTACGGAGCACTCCCGCTGGTGGTCTCCGTCGAAGGGCTGTTCTTGACGTCCAGATTGCTGAATTGCTGCACTGGCCGGCTGCATAACTTCCACGAGGACTCCCTGCGATCGATTCGGTTTGAATCACTCGCTTAGGGGAGAGATTGTGAGTACGTCTTTTTTGTGCACCTTCACATTTAAAAAACAAAACAATTCTAAGATAGTCAGGGTATATTCTGCTGTTTGGGCCTAAAGGACGCTTTAGCCTCTCTGATAAATATCAGGTGTTGATCCTTAAGTGATTAATGCGTTAATTACTACAGCAAAAGGGTGTAACAGTACAGGTTTGCGAATCTGTCCACCTCGAAAAAAGGTGTAACGGACCAGGTTTGCGAACCGGTCCACCTTGCTGGGAAACGGTTGTAACGGGTTAGGTTTGCGAGCCAATCCACCTTGCTGGGAAATAAAGAACGCCAGTGTATGGGAGTAAAAACACAAACAGCAGAATCAAAACGATATACCGCACCCCAGGTGGGTAGAGTAAGATAGGCACAGGACATAATCTTTATGTATGCCAGTCCAACCTGAAACCTAACGGTGTTAACGTACGGTTTGACGTGCACTACAAGAGACGTTCTGTGCGGAATTATAGGTTACACAACACATCCTTAGATTAAAAAAGCCATAAAACGGCTCAATCTAGTTGCACAAAAGAGACACTTAGAGTAAAAACTATACGATCCAGTTTTAGCAGAATTTGATTACAATTAAATATCTCAAATAAATGACCAAAAAATAATTTTAATTAATTAAAGAATAAATGACTAACTTTAACTCGACAGACTAATTTAATAGTTCTTGCTTTTTCATTCACCTTAATCTTAATATTAATAATTGCCGTTATCCTCCTAGAACTATTTGGTATTCTAACACTAGACTTTACCAGACCAATTAATAGAACCCACTAAGGGTTATATAAAAACAACGCAAAGATGGGAAACGATGTTTCCACCGACAAATTAGAGGGAGATTCAAAGTATATGCATAAAAAGGACCCCGAAAATCTTCAGTTTCTGACAAAATGGCGCAAAAAGTATAAAGTAGACGGGAAACTTAAAGGAAATCAATGGAAAGAACTGGTATGTGTTCTCGAAGCAAAAACACTTATCGCTAAAGGTAAAAAGAAAAAACTTAAACAGACACAGTTAAAAATAGCACGTGTGTGGGCTGATGAAACAGAGAAAAGGAAGCAAAATATAAAAAACAGGAAAAAAAACAAAGGCTCTAAAGATGAGGCTTTTCTTATGAAAAAGCTCGGTGACGAACTCACACTGTGTCCTCCTCCTTATGCACCTCTACCTACAGCCCAGACAGACCCCCCTGGGGCTGTTGGAGGAGTACCTTATGCACCTCCACCAACACCCCCATCAGACCAGCCGGGGGCTGTAGGGGAAGGTCTATATCCTCCTGTTCCAAGAGATCAATTTGCAATTGAAGAAAAAACAGATGGTACCACAATAAAACAAAGACTTAGAATTACAAAGAAGTCGGGTCCAAAAAAATCTGAGGATAAGTCTTATGAGAGTGAACCAGAGGACTCAATAGATGTTAACCCTATGATTCAAGTACCATCTGCCGATGGCACTCCGAGATATGTTTTTAGACCATGGTCACTTAAAGACGTTAAAGAGGTTGTAGAACAAATCACCAGCCATAAGGAGGATCCAGAAAAATGGACAGAGGATATGGTTGATATGGTCAAATCCTACCGGTTAAACGGTCATGAATTAGGACAGGCTATGGCTGCATCGTTGGGAAAAGACTGGCACCATGTAGGAGGAAATTACACAGGAAGAGATGCTGCCGGAGTTGTGTTACAATTTCAGAATGATTTCCAGGGAGCACTAAAGCAACAATTTGATGCAGTAGCGGATAAAGTTCGTGCACAGTTTAAGAAGAAACCAAAACCTCCAGACTCCGACACACAGGTATTTCACACCCAGCTTGAAGACGATGAGGGGGAAGTTTATTATCAAAGTGACAACCACAACAAAGGAAGGGGGTTTAGACCACGAAGGAATACACATTTTCACACACCCCAGGGTTTATGGAGACATCAAGGTGGCCACACTGCCCCCACGTGTTGGATCTGCGGGAAAGTAGGCCACATTTCAAATGAATGTAGCAGAGGCCGAGAAGGGGGCAGAGGGCGAGGTCAGATCCATACACAGGGTCCAACTGCCCCAGACCACTCGCGGTTCACACAGCAATGACTAGATACTTTTACCGCCTCTAATGAGGTGGTGGATTGCTGTGGCGCCTGGGAATTACTTAATGTTCTGAAAGAGAAGCCTTACATAACACTTAAAATTAATGAACAAATGGTAGAGCTCCTTTGTGACACTGGAGCTTGCAGAACAGTGATCTCCTCTGGCGTTAATCTGCCAGAATCTAAAGAAAGCATTTTGGTCAAATCAGCAGATGGTGCTACTACGCGCTCATTTTTATCTAAACCAGTGTTAATAACAGATCCAAAAACTAGGTTTAGTTCTAAAAACTCAATAGTCATTTCACCACAATGTCCACTCAATTTGTTGGGCAGAGACTTAATGTCAGCCCTAAAAATCGCAATTATCCCAGTGGGAGATGGCATGAGAGCTGTGAGAACAGGAAAGGATGACATTTACCTAAATACAACTCATAGACCACAGGGACTCCGTCTGTACTATTTTTTACGAGTTGAACTTAAAGAAAACCTTAAAGATACAACAACAATGATGGACACAGCTTTGCAGGTAGTTCCTGAACCCGACAAACAAATCATGCCTACATCACAGTTACATGTGACTATGGCTCTGAGGCCTGAACCTGATCCCAAGTTCCAAGACTATTTTATGCAACTCTCACCTGCTGTAGTGTTCACCTCACACATCATTACTGATGGAAAATCTGTTTCAGCTGCCTCAGTAACACTGTCTACCAGCCTTAAACCATTCTTCGATTTGCCTACAGATCCGCATATATCCCTGACAAAAAGCAGTACATCACGTTGGAAAGATTTGGGATATATGGTCCGAAAAGCAAATAACGCCACAGATTTTAAAAATTTTGCAAGAAAATAAAGAAGATCATTGGCAATACAGTGAATCCACAGGTTTATATAGACTGCCCCTTATCATGCCACTCCACTGCACCACTCAAGTTGCACCACTAGAATGACCAGAAGCAGACACCATCTTATTGACTGAAGAGGAAGAAAAGCAACTCAAAGAAGTCCCTGACACATTATGGTCTAAAAGCCCCACTGATGTGGGCCTACTCTCATCCATTTCTCCCGTTCAAATAACTGCTAAATCACATTTTACACCCAGAGTGAGAAAATATCCGCTCTCTGCGGAAGCAGTTAGGAATTACAGAGACCACAGAACAGGAACTTATAGATCAGACTGTTTTGAAAGACATGCAAACAAACGCTCCCTCTTCTGAAAAACAATTATGGAAAACAAAAGGTGCCATTCTAAATGAAAATGGACTTTATGAAGTTCGTAATAAACCCATCCTACCCAAATCACTGTTTAAAGCTGCTGCGCTTGTGAGCCATGGGCCTTGCCATGTCTCCACAGGGGGGATGGTATCAATGATACAGCAACACTTTACAACATACAACCTTGAAACATACTTAAAACATTTTTGCAAGACATGCCTAACATGTATCAAACACAACCCACAAGGGAATATGAGACCCAAGCGAGGCCAATTTCCTCAACCAGCCTACCCATTCCACACAATCCACATGGATTTCATTGAACTAACACAGAGCGGCTCATACAAATATTGCTTAGTAATAATTGACGCTTTCTCCAAATGGCTGGAAATAATTCCCACTGCAAAGAATGATGCTCTAACAGTGGCAAAAGCACTATGTAAAACTATCATTGCAAACCATGGTATTCCACAAGTAATATATTCAGATAATGGACCACATTTTGTGAATGAGGATATTCAAAATATGGCAAAACATTTAGACATCCAACTAAAAAATCATTGTGCCTATCACCCCCAAAGTGCAGGTTTAGTAGAAAGACATAATGGGACCATCAAAAGCAGACTCAGGAAATGCATGGCAGAAACTAGAAGACCATGGCCTGAGTGTTTGGACCTAGTAAAACTTTACATGAGAATCACACCAACAAACCAAGGTTTAACACCTTTTGAAATCATTTATGGCAGACCTTACAGGTTACCTCTAGTTGCGCCTGATTTGCAAAAAGCAGACGAAGAACTCACATTAGCTGATTACATGAGGAAAATTATCCTAGCCAAAGAAGTGCAAAACGCACACAATCTGCCTATCTCTCCTTCTGTTTTGCAGGATCCTGAAAAGCCAATCAAACCTGGAGACTGGGTTTTCATCAAGGTGATTAAAAGGAAGAATTGGACGAGTCCCCGCTGGGAAGGACCTTTTGAAGTCCTGCTGACCATGCCCACGGCTGTGAAAATCGCTGAGAGACCCTCGTGGATACACATCTCACACTGCAAATTGCAAAGGCAATTAGGGGACTAGACACGGGACAGTGAGGAAGTCTGGGCTACAAAGGACAGAGTGACCAATAGGGCCTCTGGTCTCAAACCCAGCATAACAGCATCCCTGTCCCCTTAGTGGTCAAACCTGTGTTTTGGAGGGCTAGTCCTCTTATTTGCCTCTAGCCAACATGAAACTAGTTTGGCTCCCCTCCTGTCTGGCAGTTTGCCTGCCTCTATTCCACTGCTTTTTCCTCACACCTGATGACGCCCAGACATCAAAGGAAAGAAGAGCTAAAATTCTAACCCACCATGCGTTCAAGAACACCTGGTACCAAATAGTTAATTTGACTGCAAAACGTTTAAGTTTCAATACCAGCTGTTATGTCTGTTCATGGATCCCACACCATTCTGAAGAAGTCTCATCGATGACTGCTGTCCCAACCACCTTAAATAATACCTACCTAAGGATTGGTGTGGCACATGCAGTTTGGCTCGACTGCAACCCTCCTCATACATCATAACAGAAAACGGAGCACCTTCTAAACCTACAGAGCTGAATAAACGGGAATTCAACCCTCCACAAGTGTTCAACCCGTTCTCTGACAATGGTGGACGAAAACCTCTCTACAGTGATGCAAAAGGAATCTTCCACACCATGTTCCCACCTGTTGGAGTTGAAAGCCTGACAAAACGGATGAACGAGGTTTGGTGGACTTTGGAAAACATCACAGACATCCTTGCTGAAATGTCCAACCTGCTGGCCAACGATCCTGAAAAACTGGCGATGAAGACCATGCTGATGCAACATCGGGTAGCTCTGGACACTCTTTTTGTTTCTGAAGGTGGACTTTGTACTGTAATTGGTGAACACTGTTGTACTTACATTCCTAGTACACATGATAATTGGACTCTCATTCATGACCGGGTGCAGGGATTAACTGACTTTTTAAAATCACAAGAAAGCAGTAATGGACAATGGGATCTCATGGGCTGGCTGACAACTGGCAGGTGGTATCAGGTTCTTTTAAAAATAGCTATGCCATTCATTGTAATTTTGATACTTTTCTGCATTTTTGTTAATTGTGTTCTCCCATGTATAAAACAAATGATGAATAAGATGATAACTAACACAATGGTCCAATACTCTCTTCTTAATCAGAGTCTTGAAGATGAAGACAGAAATGAAGAGGAAGATGGGGTGTAATTAACATGTGTAAAAACCTTTTTATGATTCCATTAATCTAAACTACTGTTCAGGTAGCGATTAATTGGATGATGTCTAGGTGAAGCTCGCATTAATATCTTTTTGAAATTGCTACTTACTTTTGCAATTTCTTTGTTGTATGTCTTATTATTATTATTATTTTTTTTTTTTTATCTTTATTTTAAAAATTTGGGATGCTACTTATTTTGCAACCTTTTGTTGTCTGGTTTTTATGATTCTTATATTTTTACATTATTGGAGTTGTTACCTATTTTCCAACTTTTTATTGTTCGTGATCACATTTAAAAACCACATTTCAGGGGGGAAATGTTAGGTAAAATAATAATGTTGTATTATTATTTTCTTAGGGTGTCTTTCTAATGTACTTTTTAAATGTCATTTTGGTTTCAGTCACATGCTCATTTGCATGACATCCTGTTCTTTTAATATGTTAATGAAGTGTGACTAAATAAAGAGAGACTGCAGAGGGGGTGCTCTTGAAGACCAGAGACTATGACACTGGGAGGCTGAGAACAGACAGACACGGTTGGCTCATTCCTTATAGTATTTTCCTGGTCTCCCTCTGCAGAACTGATTATCCACATCTACCTCTGCAGAGCTTATTGACTCCATTTTCTCTCCGACCTTTGTGTGTGATTGTTTGTAGGTCAACCACTTTTTAACCTAACAAGTGGAGTGACATTTGAAAATCTACATCTATGGATAAAGTATTTTGCCATAATAATTAAAGTGCTGTAAAGTATATCTCTATTTTTGTCCTGCATTAACACCCCAATTTTGATACAATTAAAATTTAAGCATGGTGCTTGAGAGTCTTTTTCAGAAGTCCAGGTTTGAAAACATCCCCAAAAAGTACTGATACAATGACAATCAAAAAACACATGTTCAAGAGTTTCAATATCAAGGTCACAGAATCCATCCATCCATTTTCTTCCGCTTATCCGGGGTCGGGTCGCGGGGGCAGCAGCCTAAGCAAAGAGACCCAGACTTCCCTCTCCCCAGCCACTTGTTCCAGCTCCTCGGGAGGAACCCCAAGGCGCTCCCAGGCCAGCCGAGAAACCTAGTCCCTCCAGCGTGTCCTGGGCCTTCCCCTGGGCCTCCTCCCGGTGAGACGTGCCTGAAACACCTCACCAGGGAGGCGTCCAGGAGGCATCCTGACCAGATGCCCGAGCCACCTCAACTGACTCCTCTCGATGTGGAGAAGCAGCGGCTCTAGTCTGAGCCACCTCCGGATGACTGAGCTTCTCACCCTATCTCTGAGGGAGAGCCCAGACACTCTGCGGAGGAAACTCATTTCAGCCGCTTGTATCCGTGATCTCGTTCTTTCGGTCACCACCCAGAGTTCGTGACCATAGATGAGGGTAGGAACGTAGATCGACCGGTAAATCGAGAGCTTCGCCTTTCGGCTCAGCTCTCTCTTCACCACGACAGACCGGTAAAGCGCCCGCATAACTGCAGATGCCCCACCAATCCGTCTATCGATCTCCCGCTCCATTTTTCCCTCATTCGTGAACAAGAACCCCAGATACTTAAACTCCTCCACATGGGGAAGGACCCCATCCCCGACCCGGAGAAGGCACCCCACCCTTTTCACAGAATTTACTATTATTTCTCTCCACATGAAATCTTTGTCTGAGAAATTCATTACAAGGGTAAATGTCATTCAAGATCTTAAAATGAGTCTCTTTAGTTTTTGGTGGGACTGGGAGAGAGAGGTATCTGGTTCTAATCCGGATTATTATTTCATCAGGGTAATCTTTTAACAAGTATTTCCTTTTCAACGACACAGGGAAGATTACAGAGGTAAGAAGATGTCTTATAATTTTATTTGTATATTTATTCTCTTTAAAATCAATGTCATCAATATAAAGAGATGGGAGCTGTGGAGCTAACACCATATAAGGTAACATGCCTCTCACTGTATTTACCATTACTTGCGGTATTGCTTTAATCACCACTGAGTGTTGCTTTTTAGAACAATGTAAATTAAATTTTTCCTTAAATTCGTCATAAAGGTGAAACCTGCCATCAAAATCCATCAGGTGTAAAATAGACCAAATACCTTTCTCTGCCCAATCACAATAACATAAGGATTTTCTTTTGAATAATATATATCTATTTTTCCAGATGGGGGAGTTATGGGGAGTGAAATTGTGTTTATAGATCATTTTCCAATATAACATTACTTGTTCATGGAATTTAGACAACTTGATGGGGAGTTTGGACAAGCAGAAATCGCATCTCAACAAAAAATCAATACCCCCACACCCTTCAAAAATGTTAGAGGGATGTGAAACCAGAAACCATTTTTATTTTGTATAAATTGCTTTAACCATTTAAGTTTTATCATACCATTCATTACTTCATAGTCAATTACATTTAAACCTCCTTCATCCAATGTTTTTACCGAGTCTCCTTTCCTGAGATAGTGATGTTTATTTCTCCAGATATAATTTCGATTAGTTTGGTTAATAGATTTAATTAAAGTATCAGAGATAGCAATTGAGAAAGCAGGATACATTATTCTAGATAAAGATTCAATTTTAGTAATCAAGACACGTCCAAATAATGATAGGTCTCTTTGCAGAATTAAGAATCAAATCACTTTTCTTTTTAGTGGACACAATATTTAGTTCTTCTCTAGCTTTGCAATCTTTTGTTATAATCACCCCTAAGTATTTCACTTCTTTTTTAACTGGGATCTCATATAAATCAATTAGTGGATGATCATGTATAGCCAAAAGTTCACATTTTTTTAAATTCAAGTGGAGTCCAGATGCTATGGAGAAGACCTCTATTTTTTTGAGAACTAGCAGAATCTGGTCTGAACGTTTGAGGAAGATGGTTGAATCATCTGCAAGTTGAATTATACTCAGATTCATTCCTAACACATTTAAAGGCTCAATATCAGGGCTATTTTTTATGAGAATAGCAAGTAATTCTGCTACTAAAATAAATAGAAGTGGTGAGCAAGAGCAGCCTTGTCTTATGCCACGTTTAACCTAAAATCTTTTAGAAGTTCCCTGTGGGAGCGATACAGAACTGTTTATGTCATTATACAACATTTCAATCATTTGAATGAATTTAGAGCCAAAACCAAAATATTCTAAAACTTTCAGTATAAAAGGATGCTCAACTGAGTCAAAGGCTTTATAAAAGTCTAGAAAAAGAATGAAGCCTTTATCTTCAATCACCGAGTTATAATCTAACAAGTCAATAACCAATCTGATGTTATTATGAATCAATCTTTCTTTAATAAACCCGGATTGAGTTTCACTAATTATCTGTCCTATATCCACTTTCAATCGATTTGCAATAAGACGCGTAAGTAATTTATAATCAACATTTAATAAGGTTATCGGTCTTAAGTTTTCCATATACCTTTTATCCTTGCCAGCCTTGGGTAACAGAGTAATTATGCCTTGCTTCATTGTTGACATTAAATTATTATTTTCAATACATTCGTTAATAGCATTAAATAGTAATTCCTTTATGTCTTCCCAGAAGAATTTGTAAAAGTTTGAGGTCAAGCCATCTTGCCCAGGAGCTTTATCTACTGACATTTGTTTAATAGCTGTATCTAATTCCTTCATAGTTATTTCTGAGTCACATAGTTCTTTAAATGCCAGATTAATTTGAGGAATATGTTGTTTAATACTTTCTAGAAATGATAATGATGCCTCATGAGAGAAGGAAGAAGAGTATAATTTAGAGTAAAACTGATATATTTCCTCTGCAATTATTTTGTTATCAGAGCATTCTACGTTGTTAACCATCAAGGCATTTATTTTGTTTTTTTCTTGCCTTCTTCTTTCCAGGCTAAAGAAATAAGATGAATTCTTTTCACCTTGTTCAATCCATTTTGTTCTAGATCTAATATAAGCACCTTGGGCCCTTTGAGTAAAAAATTGATCTAATTTGGCTTGTAAACTTGATAAATGTATTTTGTCTTCCTCTGATAGCTCAGGTTTTCTACAGTACTGATTAATTTCTTGAACCAGTTGAAATTCATTTTCCTTCTGCTGTTTGCATCTAGCATTACTAACTTTAATGGAAAGACTTCTGACCATATACTTAAAATATTCCCATTTCCTACAACAAGTATCAATATTGTTATCATCTCTAATTTTCTTTAAAAAGCATTTTACTTCCTCGACAAAGTTATCTGAGTTTAACAAAGCAGCATTACATTTCCAGTAATTTTTCCGTAACTTGGAGTAATTTTCCGCTTTCAAAGTAAGTTCAATTACACAATGGTCTGTTAAAGGTGCAGCAGACATTGAAATATTAGCAACACAACTTATTACATCTGCAGATATCAGCCATTGATCTATTCTAGATCTAGCTCTTCCATTAGGTTCCATCCAGGAGTAACTCTTCGGGTTTTTTTTCCCTCCAAATATCGAATAATGAGTTGACATTCATGAATTCCTGCAATGTTGTGTTACAGTGGTTATCATAATACATAGATGGACATCTATCGAGCCACTCATCTGGAGCCATGTTAAAATCTCCACCTACTAAAGTAAATCTTATAGAATAATTTTGATTGTAATCCTCAATAATTTCAGTAAGGGTTCCTAATAATATTTTGTTTTGACCAATGTTGTTATAAGCATAGATGTTAATTAAAATTACAAAAGACCCTTCAGAATTAACAACTGCAGCAATCCAATGACCACTCGTATCACTTTTGGAGGTTACAACCTCCACTGGAAATTTAGAAATAAAATATGGCCACACCTCCAGAACGATTGCTGCCATGAGAAAAAAGAATCTTGTCACCCCACTGGTTTTTCCAAAATGTAATGTCCTCTTCACATGAATGAGTCTCTTGCACAAATATACAATGTGCTTTCAGTCCTTTACAAAATAAGAAGGTAGCCTTACGCTTTACATTTTCCTTAAGACCTCTTGCATTTAGTGATAAAAAGGAAAACTCTGACTTTAGAAAAGACAAAAAATAAAATAACTTTGTGTTGTTTAACTATAAACGCTCTGATATGAACACAGAAAGTAACAACCTCTTTAAATGTGCACTTAACTCGAGATGTTCCTCTAAATAACAGACAGCTTATGACCCCACCTTCACAGGTTCACCATCGTTTCCACAGGGTTACATGAAGATTTTCATACGTCCTTCTAGATCCGTTGACCATCAATGAATCCAAAAGGCCCTCGAAAGTATGCCTTCTTTCCAGCATTTCTTGCGTCTTGTATTCGGGGCCATGACACTTCTCTCGCCTGTTTGTCTGCCATGGTTAAGTCCTCCGTGAAGCGAATTCGCATTTCCTTGCAGGTTTCCGACTCCTTTGTTAATCTCCAAATCGCGTCTCGGTGTTGACGTTTCACAAACTGGATGATGACCTGGCGCGTATTCTTCTCTTCCTTTCTCCCTATCCGGTGAACAGTGTTCACAATTTCATCCATTTTTTGAGCCCACTGGTGTGCGATCTTCTGGAGTAATTTAATGATCTCATCTCTTGTGTTTTCATTCACTGATTCTTTCATGCCTTTCACTCTCAAGTTCCACCGTCTGCTGTATCTCTCATGTTCCCTTGATCTTTCTTTAAGGCTGGCGTTTTCTTTTTCCATGGCTACCATTTTCTTTTCTAAAGTTGATACTTTGATTTTGCCTTCTTTGAGTTTTGCAGCATTGAATTCTAGTGCCTTAGCCAGGCTGCCAATCATTGTGCTGTTATTCCGAATCTGAATATTGATGTCTTCCAGCTTTTTTTTCTTGCTTGTCAAATCTGGTGCACAAGGAGTTTATGGCAGCAAGAATTGATTCAAATGACGACTCCTCATTTGTTCTTACCCATTTTCGGACATGAGAGCCTTTAGTTGGTGTGTTCAATGGAGACTCCTCAACCTCATATCTGTTGCTTTTCGTTCCCGGCATTTGTAGCTTCCATAGCATAGTCATGCAGCATCAGCGCGTCAGGAACATCCTCCTCGTTGTTAGCCTGCATGTGGCCAGCTTGCAACTTGCTAGCACGCACGTCGCCTGCTTCGGTCTCCGTGGAGAGAACTTTACTCTTATCCATCTTGGCTTGGTTTTTCGTTTTGTTCGGCATTCGAGCTAGTAACCCTAAACTTTTTTTGTGGGGTAATAGTTCTTATTTAGTTTTTTGAGGAATTTTTGTATGAGTTCTCGGTAGTGCGTCCACTCATTCCGCCATCTTCCGCCGACCGGCATCTAGCGATTTTCTGGGGCAACTTCAGCTACTTTCTGTCTTATTTACTTTACATGTTGATTTATTCAAACTTTACATAGTTTTAGTAAAAGCTATGGGCAAACAGGGCTTCATGATTTTATTAGACAAAATTATTGAGTTGTGCTCATTTAACCGTCAAGATAAAGTAGTGATCGCTTCGTGGTCAAGACAGACGCACACGCACACACACACACACATATATATATATATATATATAATGTGTGTGTACCAACACGTTATTTTGACGGTTTTAACATGTAAAGTAGATAAGAAATGTGATCATTTCAACCCATTGTCGACCAGCAGCGTTATCTTCACACATCTGTTTAAAAAAAAATCTTTTTTTTCCAAACTAACTCCAGATATATTTCATATTTTGTTGTCAGAAATTTTTTACTGGGATTCACCTTCATTGTTGTACTTTTATACATACATCCATAAGTGTTATGTCTGTGTGTTCATTTGTTTACAGCACGTTTGTCTTGTTGTGATGAGTTGGTTTCCAGCTAAGATGGGCAATGTTGAAATTTTAAGTTGTTTTTAATATACAGTTTTCTTTTTCTTACAGATTATATCAATCGCCTAAAACTATAGGAAGATCATAAGGAGAAGTACTTAATATATGTGCATCACCTTTAATGCCACTTCTTTCGTATCCTTAGGTGTTGTCCGTTTTTTGTTTTTGATTAAATAAACAACAAATCAATGAAGTTTCTGTTTTTCTTTCACACAGATATTGTTTCCATTTCAGGAAAAAAAATCATTGTTTTGTAGCCGCATAAGAAGTATGATTTGGCTTTGTAATATTGCAGACACCAAGGTTTATTTTAATATTGAGATGTTGAAGGAATTTATCAAATTCAAAAATGCAGTTGGCTGATTAATTACTTGTTTGACTTCGTATTTCTTCTCTTGTTATATACTGTTGAAAGAATTTTCCGTCATTATAGAGAATAAAACATTTATTTTTTTAAACACAAGATTCTATAAAAGAAAGGGACACATAAAAAAACAAAGAGGGGCCAGAAAGCAAAAGAGACTTATGTACAGTAAAATCGGGTTGGGTTGGGTTGGCTTGGGGGGTGGGCAGAGTTGCCAACAGTGTTATGGCAACAGATATAATTGTTAAAATAAAAAAAAAAAACAACAACAACACATTAGACATAACAATCAGGGCTATATTTATACTTTTTGCTTTAACATCAATTGTCCAAAAGGACTGTCATGTCTAATTGTAAGGATGGGTAAAGATGGATCCATTTAAGCTAGGAATAAAATAAGCCATAACACTGTTGACAAACCTGCTGGCTTTTTCTATTTTTGCTGGGTTTACACCTGCCCTCTATCAACGCCTTTGGGTGATGGAGGAGAAGATGATGGACATCTGAGGGTGGAGAAGGTAAAGCTGGTACAGGCCCTCCATCATCATGTTCACCAAGTGGACACTGCTGACCGCCCCCATGTCATCACCACAGCTGATGATGAGGACATCTAGAGCTGCTCTTCCTCCTTTCCACCTCAGCCCCCTCAGCCAAACCAGGAGATAAAGACGTCTGGGAGGCCGAGGTTTCCTCCGATGGTTTCTTCAGCTCTCTCAGAACTATATCAGACATAGCTGTCTCCAATGATCCAAATGGCTATGGAGAAAAAAACTAGCATAATGAATGGCAGTTGCACAGGTGTGGCCTATCGGTTGAAAGTATAATACTATTAAAATTGTACATGAAGTGATGGAGACAGGTACTTACATGTTCTGCTTTGTTTGGCTGTTGTGGAGGACAGGCATGCAGCCATTGTGACCTGGTAAACAAAATCTATAAAAAGAAACACAAGTGTCTTACTAAAAGTGCAACTTATCCCTTCCCAGACCTCAATAAATGATTAGTAAAATTCATACATTGCAGAATTGACTAGGATCGAAATTAGTCATATTAGATATTGCTAATCTACAATAGCTGTGGGAACCGTTTTTTAACTGGGACATCCTACATGGTAGTACAATCACTAACAATTAGGGTAAATACAAACAAGTATTAATATAAATATGTGAACTATCCTTACTAACTTAGCTTGATCATGTATCTCATTCATAGACTAAATGGATCTCATACACTATTAGTCAAAATATTATTGAAAAATTGCATTAAATTAATGATAATTTCATTTGAATAAGTTATTTCAATTTAAATGTTAACTTACCGATTTAATATTGTATTTATTTACAGCCTGGATGGAGGAGGGTAGCAGAGTTGCTCTACTGCGGCTTTCAAGCAAAAGGCGCCCGCTAACCTCCGTTAGCTTCAGCTAGCTCCAGGATTAGCTCCTGGCTACATCGGCTCAGAGTGTCAATCATCCGCCCCCGCCCTCACAGCGTCACTCTCAGCTCCACCTCTTTGCCCATTTTTGTATTTTCTGGGCGTGGCGAGATGCGTGACGCAGACAATATGGCGGCGGTGGGAACAGCCCATTTGGCTTCATTTTTGCTCTTCAGAAACCAATGGGTGACATCACCGAGGCTTCGTCCAGCAATATACACAAATGGTGCTCGCTGCAGAACCACAAAGGCGGAGCTGCACCAGAAGGTGGAGCTGCACCAGAGTCAGCCCCGCCCATCAGAGTCAGCCCCGCCCATCAGTCAGCCCAGCCCAGCCCCATTCATCCGCCATATCGTAGATAGAGATAGATAGAGAGATAGAGATAGATAGATATATTTTCAGGAAATGATATTTTGAGAAATATATATATATATATTAGAAACATTATAAGATGTAGATGTATCTGATTTTCAGTTGAAGACTATGAATATTCTTATCATGATATTCTGGTTTTAAATGCACCCCTAGATTTAGTTTGAATATAACACATAAACAGAGATTCATGGATATTTGGCTTGTGTATCACTTAACGTTTACTGATTAACTTATTTAAGAACTTATCACAGAACATCCTGTTTTGTAACAAGATGATTCACCACAAATAAACCAAAAGAAGTGTCTCTAACTCATGAATCTTAATGTTCAGATTTAGAACCAGCTTGTATATAAACATTCATCTTCATAATCCTGTTCACATTTTAAACACCTTCAGACCAAGACTAACTGACATATGAGTTATTTAGATGTTTTATGTGATTATATTATTGTTTGAAATGAAATACCATCTAATGAAACTGCTTAATTCATGATTCAATTTAGTGTATCATGATGTGTTTAGTCAATTTCACCTGAGCAATGAATGTTCTGGAATCAAGCGTAATGTCAGTGTGTGTGTGTGTGTATATATATATATGTGTACACTGGCTTGCAAAAGTATTCGGCCCCCTTGAACTTTTCCACATTTTGTCACATTACAGCCACAAACATGAATCAATGTTATTGGAATTCCACGTGAAAGACCAATACAAAGTGGTGTACACGTGAGAAGTGGAACGAAAATCATACATGATTCCAAACATTTTTTACAAATAAATAACTGAAAAGTGGGGTGTGCGTAATTATTCAGCCCCCTTTGGTCTGAGTGCAGTCAGTTGCCCATAGACATTGTCTGATGAGTGCTAATGACTAAATAGAGTGCACCTGTGTGTAATCTAATGTCAGTACAAATAGAGCTGCCCTGTGACGGCCTCAGAGGTTGTCTAAGAGAATGTTGGGAGCAACAACACCATGAAGTCCAAAGAACACACCAGACAGGTCAGGGATAAAGTTATTGAGAAATTTAAAGCAGAATTAGGCTACAAAAAGATTTCCCAAGCCTTGAACATCCCACGGAGCGCTGTTCAAGCGATCATTCAGAAATGGAAGGAGTATGGCACAACTGTAAACCTACCAAGACAAGGCCGTCCACCTAAACTCACAGGCCGAACAAGGAGAGCGCTGATCAGAAATGCAGCCAAGAGGCCCATGGTGACTCTGGATGAGCTGCAGAGATCTACAGCTCAGGTGGGGGAATCTGTCCATAGGACAACCATTAGTGGTGCACTGCACAAAGTTGGCCTTTATGGAAGAGTGGCAAGAAGAAAGCCATTGTTAAAAGAAAACCATAAGAAGTCCGTTTGCAGTTTGCCACAAGCCATGTGGGGGACACAGCAAACATGTGGAAGAAGGTGCTCTGGTCAGATGAGACCAAAATGGAACTTTTTGGCCAAAATGCAAAACGCTATGTGTGGCGGAAAACTAACACTGCACATCAATCTGAACACACCATCCCCACTGTCAAATATGGTGGTGGCAGCATCATGCTCTGGGGGTGCTTCTCTTCAGCAGGGACAGGGAAGCTGGTCAGAGTTGATGGGAAGATGGATGGAGCCAAATACAGGGCAATCTTGGAAGAAAACCTCTTGGAGTCTGCAAAAGACTTGAGACTGGGGCGGAGGTTCACCTTCCAGCAGGACAACGACCCTAAAAATAAAGCCAGGGCAACAATGGAATGGTTTAAAACAAAACATATCCATGTGTTAGAATGGCCCAGTCAAAGTCCAGATCTAAATCCAATCGAGAATCTGTGGCAAGATCTGAAAACTGCTGTTCACAAACGCTGTCCATCTAATCTGACTGAGCTGGAGCTGTTTTCAAAAGAAGAATGGGCAAGAATTTCAGTCTCTAGATGTGCAAAGCTGGTAGAGACATACCCTTAAAGACTGGCAGCTGTAAGTGCAGCAAAAGGTGGTTCTACAAAGTATTGACTCAGGGGGCTGAATAATTACGCACACCCCACTTTTCACTTATTTATTTGTAAAAAAAAATTGGGAATCATGTATGATTTTCGTTCCACTTCTCACGTGTACACCACTTTGTTTTGGCCTTTCAAGTGGAATTCCAATAAAATTGATTCATGTTTGTGGCTGTAATGTGACACAATGTGGAAAAGTTCAATGGGGCAGAAGAAAAATGCAAGCCACTGTATATACATTGCACAGATGTTCTTTGGGATTTTGTTTTACATTCCTGGTGTATAAATCTATCCCTGCTTTGTATTTATCCAACACACTCGAGTTGTGCTTTACAGCAGTAGACCAGGCGGTTATTGTTGGGTCTGGAAATGTTTTCATTTGTAGGTTAGATATACAACAATGGAACAATTAAATTCCCTTTTTGTTTGGTTATGTTTCTGTAATCCAGGTAAACACTATATAACATAACAGTCCTCAGGACTTTATTGGCCTCACCTCAAAGTCAACACCTTTCAGAGTCCATTCCAGTTTGTTTATCATAATGTTCTTGGAGTTGAGGACACCATCATCTTCCTGCTTCAGAGAGCCCACTCTCATCTGGACCAATCAGGCACCACTTTGAGGATCATCTTTTATTTTTCCTGTGTTTTTGAAACAGTTCAGTTGCTGCTATGCAAGAAGCTCCATAAATGTGGATAACTCCACAACCATCTGGATGTATGACTTCTTTACAGATCAGTGTGAGACTGAAAGACTGTGTCTCTTGATATGGTTGTCAGCAACACAGGAGAAACACAGGGGACTGTACTCTCCCCATTTCTCTTCACACTCTACATCTCAGACTTCCAGTAAAACAAAGTGACTCCAGGAGGAACAGGAGTAAACAAAGTACAATACCTGCTTCAGCTGGTAATGGGCTAGACTGGATATAAACGGAGCAATATTGCTATTTGTGGGGCCGATTGTCCAAAAAAGAATGCTATAATAGCTGGGAAAACAATGAATGATTCTTCATTTCCTCCAACACAAAACAGTGAGGAAACAGTATTCTTCTGGAACAACTCATCAACTGTCAATCAATCATGATTGTTCCTTAAAAAACAAAACAAAACAAAAAAACTACCCCCCCCCCCCAAAAACCCCCCCCACCCTCTTAAAACATTGCAATTTTCTTCAGGCATCAATAAAGTTTTCACAACACCATCACACTAAAAGCAATAAGAACTTGACTGTTATTTTTGCAGTACACTTTATTATTCTCAATTACTTTATCATTGAAACTGAACAAAAAAACAAACCAAAAAAACAACAAAAGACCAAATGGAGTCTGGAGGTTATGAACTAAAAAGGATTGCCTCTGGCCATCATCAGCTCAGCTGTGAGACGTGTCACTCCTCCCTCCTCCAGGATGCTTATCAGGATCTGAAAAACAATTAAATGACTCGTTCATACCTTGTTATGCTTTACAGAATGCACCTTTTATACATTCCAGAGGAATGAAATATAGACCAAAATTGCCTTATGATCTCCTCCCATTTCCCAAGCAAGCTAGTGACCATCTTACCTCAGGGAGCATCACGTCAAAGACAAAGTCCAGCAGCCTTATCTCCCCTCTCCTTATCCTGGCTCCAACACCAGTGACCTCCTCAATCACCCTCAAAAGCTTACAAATCTGATTAAAAGTAAAAATCAATCAATCCATCTATTATGCCATACATAACACACATACATGTGACTGATGACATTTTTTCCTACCTGCTGGTCACTGAAATTCAGTGTCCTCAGCTTTAAATGTTGCTTTAGACTGACAGATGTTGAGGGGTTCAGCCACAGGAAGAATCTGTTGGAACGCACCGTTCCTTTCATGAGATCTTCATGTAATGTCTGACAGCAAAGGATAAAGGGTCAACGTTTAATTGACGAGAGAATGTAATTACTAACAGCAGAATTGATTTAAGAATTACCTTTATCTGATCTCTTGAAAACACTGCTAAGATCACACCTTTCTCCACAACATCTACGATTCTGCAGATCGGAGAAGACAATAAAAACAAAAATAAAAAGTTTACAATGTACTGGATATTTGCTACAACTGGACAAGTTATGGCAAAATGCGTACAATCGATGTCGAATGCACTTGAGTGACATTTAGAAGAGTTACAAGGATGTGTGACTTTTGACATTTGTCAGTCGCTGGGTTACTTAGCCCTGTGTAGGTGTGTGAAATCTGATGTGTTTTTGATTTATTTAAACTCTCAGCATTGTATACAGGAGTTATAGAGAACAGTATTCTTAGAAAGACATTTAATTATGTGTGGCCATGAAGTGCTCCAAGAATTCCCATTTCAGCTAACATTATCATCAGACTGTGACAAACAACCCACCCTCACCCATACAAGGACATCCACTCACACACAGACACACACACACACACAACCACACACACACACACCCACACACCTTACCCTAAAGGCTGTTTTCTTCCTTCTAGAATGCCTCTTCTGTGCTTCAAGTTCATTTTCAGCTCTGACCTCAGAACTGTTCTTTTTCCTCTTCCAAAACATAGCTGTAGCTTTTGATTCACACAAACAGATCCTCTGTCAGCTGGAAAGCAGAGGAGGCCCACAGGAACCATTTTGCCAGGTCTGCTCAAAATGCATCGACTGGGTGTGACTTTGTAAGTGGACTCACTGGTCCAAAACGTGTATGCCCTAATGTTCTGTCATTTCTGAAGCTCAGGGCAAAAGAAGGGATCAGTGCCCCTTACAGACAGTTATAACATAGTTATGAAATATAACTCATAGCTTATTTCAACTTAAATCAAATTTAGTTTGTCACTTGAAAAACTCATCCAGATTAACTCTCTTTAGGCTCCTGGATAAAACGACCACTGCTCAGGTAAGCTGGGTTTAATTTTTTTATTACGACGCAGCCCAAAGCCAGAGAAAGTTATATTTTAACATCAGGCTATAGTGAATTTAGCTAAATAAAATCAGCTGTTTCTATTTTTTGACTATTTAAGTTTAGTGAGTAGAGTACATGAAGTACACTGCAAAACTTTAAACTCATTCCCTAATTGTTTCATATTTTCTTTAATCACTCACATACAGTTTTGGCTCTCTGAAATCTTTGTGTGATTTCTGTCACAAAGACACGCCTCCCCCCCTTCATTTCCTATAACGAATCAATGACAAATAGCAACAAAACCATCATTTGAAGCACATAAAATCAATTAAATGATGACAGATCATGAGTCAGGTCTTTTGTTTCTATCTGTCAAATAAAGGGCTTTGCAAAAGTATTCTATTTTTATTTTATTGTATTGTATTTTATTTACATTATATCCTTTTGAAACAAGACATTTCTATGGTTTTTTATGGATTTTATGTGACAGCCTATGGTATACATTTTATATGTTCCTCTGTACAAAATAAATCGCCACAGTCAAAAGCAGGATACTTATGAGATGTGGCAGATAACTTTGAGTGAATTAATCAAGTCATTTAATCAAGAGGATAATGCTCAGAGCAGATGAATTTGCTAAAAGAAACTGCTTAATTTGCGTAATTTCCGATGTACTGCTTTCCTTGCTGCAGCAAGCAATAAAAACTCAGGACTCAGAAAAACTGTCTCGAGCGTCATTGTTAAAAGATTTTGTTGATCTTTTTTTTCAATTATTTGTGTATTTCTATTTACTAGCTGAAAGTCTGAAGGGATGTCTTTACCAACTTCACACATCTAAAGACCTCTGGGTTAGACTGGACGGAGAGCGTTTGTGAAAAGGTAAACTCTAAGAACATATTTAGGTGTGGGCTATTCTAAAACACATTGTTCTTATATCTAAACCATTCAATTGTAGCTTTAGCTGTATGTCTAGGGTAGTTATCTTGTCTTGGAAGAAGAACCTCTGTCCTGGTCTCAAGTCTTTAGTTACCAGTAACATCATTTAAGTTAGAAAATATGCAAACAGGTCTGAATACAAACACACCATTCTCCATTTCTTGTTGTAAAACATTTTGATAAACACACATCACATTTCTTCTGCTTTTAAATTGTGCATTATAATTCCATCACTCAAAAGCCAACAAAAATATGTTCATCTGCTTTACAGTTTTTTGGCATGACCATTTTAACCAAACACTGCACCGATGTGCTGCCAAGGTCAGGTACAAATGCCAGACATGATACGAGTAAAGAAAATAACAAAACACCACACAAAGAGAAGAGTAAAATAAGGGAATAAAAATAACAAAAGATCTTCAGAAAGACTGAAGAACTATTTATCAAGAGCACTTACTATACTTATATTATATTACACTTATAAAGTACACGAAACCGTATGTTTCTTTAAGATCACTGTGAAGACATTGCAGATAAAATCCAATGTTAATCTTCTGTGTTCTTTTACTTCCAGAAAACTAAAATCAGAAGACAATTAATGTACCTGCTTTCTAAGACAGATATTTTGTCTTATTCCAACAGATGGCACCCAAGGAGGTTTGTAATATTCATTTTCTTTTCTTAAACATTAAGAATTAGATTTTTTTTGCTTATTCTAACTTTTTCAAGTCAACATAGATACTCTTTAAAATGCCATATGAGGACACCTAATACTTAGTAGTAACATCTAATAGTAACAAACTGGGGTGCTTGTGTTCATATGAATGAAAATCTTGTAGAAACATGAATGTATATTTAATTGTATTATTTTATACGTATTTTCTGGTTATATTTTTAAAAACCTGGGATGAAACATTTTTGAATCTACAAGAAACCAACTTCATGGTAAAAGTTTCAGACAAAACCTTTTCATAAACGAGGCTTTAGCCTAACCTGCGGTTTGTTGTTTCAGAGCCATTTGACAGCAACACTCCTGACCTCCATCCTGGGAGCAGTGCTCGGCCCCCTGCAGATTGGCTACCATACTGGCAACGTCAATGCTCCAGCCAAGGTAAAAGCAGGACAGAGAGGTGAAAGTACACTATATGACGTATCTGTTCATTAGCATACAAGGTTATGAGTGAAATCAGGGGTAAGTAACAAATCTGATCACATTTGTTTTTACATGGAAGTCAAACTTTTGTTATAATTCACCTAAAAGAAACCATTACTATGAAATGAGAATTAAAAAAAATATTCAGAACAAACATTTCAGAATGGATTAAAAATCATTTTTTGTAACTTTACAGTGCGTCACTATTTAATAAGTACAGTACATGCTTAAGACTTGAGGGGCACACTGTTCCAAATGGTTCAACGTAAATTCAAAGAAAATGAAAAGTGAGGATGTAACAGTATGAAAGGTTGAATTGTGATTAGTGTGAGATAAGTCATAGTACAGAAGTGGTAGCTGTGCCATTTTGTAGCATCACACACAGAAGGCATTCTGCGTTACTTTCCATCTGACAGAGCACAAAACACAATGCACTCAACGTTGAGCGTGGAATTTTACATTTCTGTTCAGAGAGAAGGTTAGAAACTTGAGACTTTTCTTGTGAAGATCTGGCTCTATTCAATAAAAAAAAGATGAGCCCTCGAGAAACCCAGATGGTCAAACAGTGGTCAGCCAAGTCTTGAGAATACTTCATAAAAGCCAGACAGCTAGCAGACTGTTAAACAAATATCACACAGCCTCATGAAGGTAACAGTTCCCTAAACCGCTGTGGCTCTGCACCAAAAATGGTTCCCACAGTTGGCAGGGTTTAACTCCACTAAACATACACCAACACCACAAATATTCTTTACATGGGATGTCCCTCAACCTTGTAGTCAAACTACAATACTTACATTGCCATGAGCTGTTCTGCTTCAGAAAAAGGGGTTTGCATATCGATTATCAGGTTACACGGCCAGTGATCTACTGCCTACCGTTACATAGCCTTTCTGTTATCACTGATCTTCAGATCATTGAAGAGTTTTTCAACTGCACATGGAGAGCCAGACACAATGAGTCGATGACAGATCACAGCCTGACTCTGCTATGGTCACTTTCTGTCAGTATTAAGGACTTTGGAGCTCTGCTGGGCTCTCTCGGAGTTAAATACCTGGCAGATTCTTATGGCAGGTAAGAGATTTAGAAAAACAAACACAGCTTAAAGAAGTAGAATGTCTACAATCTATATTAGTATTTGTTTTTGTTCTCCCTATGCAGACGTAACTCCATCTTAATCGCTAACTGTCTGTCAGTGGCAGCAGCGTGTATTATGTTTGCCTCTAAAGCCAGTGGATTGTTTGAGATTCTCATCCTGGGTCGCATGGTGTTTGGCCTGTTCTGCGGTCTTGTGATGAGTCTCAACCCGCTTTACATCCAGGAACTGTCCCCTACCAATCTCAGAGGAGCCTTTGCCACACTCAACCAAGTGTCATTAACCTCAGGCACCCTGATAGGGATGGTAAGTACAGTGCCAGTTCTCTTTTGTTTGGATAGCTTAACTTGTTCTGTAAAGCTTGCTGTGTCCCAATGTGTAAGTTTGGTCAGTTTTTAAAAGTTCCTTAGAAACTAACATTTTGGTAAAGAGTGTGAAATAATGTCTGTGCTGTTTGTTATAGGTGGCTGGTCTGGAAACAACACTAGGAACGAGCAGTAGCTGGGCGATGATGCTATCCCTGTCTCTTATCCCGGCTCTGACTCAGTATCTGGTTCTGCCTTTCTGCCCTGAAAGCCCACGCTACCTCCTGATAAACCAGGGAGAGGAAAGGAAAGCAAAAGCTGGTGGGTCCCACTATAGTGCTACTTCCTCATTAGTCTCAATTAGTAAATCAAATAAATAACTTTAATTCTGGAGCAACAATTGATAAGGATAGATATTACTGTCACAGTTAAAGGTACACGCAGCTTTCATGAACATTTAGATCACCCAAATGCATAAATACCATACACATGACGTCAAAGTGATTTAAGTTCAACAAAGTTTTTGTTTTTGTATGCTGGGCTGAAATGGTGTCCTAAGGAAATGTATATAAATGTGTATAGATTCTTGATTTGAACATAGTAAAAACAACAACATCAAACCAACCAACCCTGAAAGTCAAATTGGCCAAAATGTAGAAAATAGTACAACATTTTATAATCTAACTGACCTAAAACAGGGCAGTTCAAACAATATGGGCTCCATCAATCTACTCTGAGCACATTTTAAACAGTCACCAACCCTTCTGTGTGTACAGTACAGGTCATTGCAAGCTGAAGAGGGTTTCAAACTGCAACAAGGAATTTTAAAACAACAGCCATCTGTCAAACACTACAGCAACAATGCTAAATATTTCATAGAATTGTTAGAAAGATACCAAAAAGGTGAGGCTTGTTTGTTATGTTTGCCATAAGCTTAAACAACATTGAATCAACTGTATAATGAACAAACATACAACAGTGTGCCTGAAAAGGTATTGAATTCAGATGTTGTAATGACCCAAAGTCTAGTTTTAATTTCAAACAAAATTGTGTGTGAAAACGGATTACTGCAAACTTTGAGAATATAAACCAGTTCTGTGAAAAGATCTGAAAGGGGGTCCTTAAAGATGAATAACTTATCTCATACAGTTGCTACCCAAAGTGGATCTACAAGCAACCAAATCATCCGGTGTCCAAGGAATCATCCGATGAAGAATTGGTTAACTGAGATTATATATACCAGATTTGATTACGTCAAAATCTTTTTTATGTCTTAATATGTAAAAGCAAACCCCTTAAAAAGTGTTGTTAGATTTCCTATGATTGTAATGAGGCAACTAGGATGTATTGACAGAACAAACTTAAATCAACAGAAACAAAAATGCTTCTAAACCACTTTTAGAGGCAAATTCCATCAGGTCTACAAAAGTTCATTGTTTTCATCCTTCAGCCCTGCTTAGACTGAGAGGCCATGCTGATAAAGTGTCCTGTGAGCTGGAAGAAATGAAGGAAGAGGCTGCACACACCCAGACTGGAGTCACCATCCGGGATTTCTTCCAAAAAAGGAGCTACAGGCAGCCAATCCTTATTGTTCTCCTCATCAATTTAGGAAGCCAGCTCTCTGGATTCAATGCAGTAGGTCATCATGGGAAGCTCCACCCCCTTATTTGCTAGATTTGCATGTAAATAAGGCAAAAGGTCATTTTATTAGCCCACTTCGAAGGAACCCCAATAATTCTGCTCTTTTATTCCAGATAATCAACTACTCCACAAAGATGTTCCAGGCCAAGTTTGATGAGGCCAAATATTTGACTCTGGGTGTGGGTGTTGTCAATGTCACCTTCACTTTGGTTGCAGTGAGTACAAATCAACTCTAAACAATTCAAAGTACAGCTCCCCAGAGCTTGATATTCCAACTTGCACAGAATATGCACCATTTGCATCAGCGTTTAGGATTAAGCTGTCGTATTGTCACCACCAAATATCATTGTTTTGAAACTTTTGTCAGTATTTTATTGTTGCATTATATTTTGAAATTAGGAAATTTAAAGTAAGCTCACTGGGACCACTGTTGAAAAACTTGTGTTGATTTGGGTGATGACATCATCATAAGACGAGTTCTACAAAGCAGAAACCCAGACGAATGCTGCGTTCTATTTGTCCACTGAACTCGGTTTGCAAGTCGGTTTCCCGAATTACGAACCGGAAGTTAGATAGAATAGAAATAGAATAGAACGCCCCCGAGGTCGTAAAAACAGGTCGTCAACTCGTCGAGGCTCAGAGGACCCCGGATTAGGTTTCAAAATGGCTACCACGAGCATCGCACATAAGTAAACATTGTGGTTTTCTACTATTTTAAGCAGTTTTGTCTTTGTTGTAACCAAATGTAGAAGTCGTACACATAGCAGTGTATACGGTTACCTATAGGCATGTAGCTACAGTCTTATTACGTGCCGCCTAATAAGTTATTTTGTAGCTTGTGCAGTTTAAATTGGCTAGAGACGCTCCATGTTGCTATGACAACAATGCCGAGTCTTGAGCTATGGAATTTTCGCTTAAACAGCGGTTAAAACATTAATAGACTACAATCAAATAAGATGAAACATGAACTTACATTCTCCGCTTGCTATCATCTTCTTCCATATTTTGATGATGAACCACAAACTTTGATATTAGCTCTCTGTACTCTTTCAGAGCTAGCGCAACATCGAGTTTCCTGGAGGCGTCCATCTTTTCTCCGACCTGTCGTGTTGTGTACAAAACAGAGCGCAAAAACCCGCTGTAACTTGTTTTCCAACACGGATGTGACGTCACTCTCGAGTTGCAAGTCGCGCTTACAAGACAAATAGAACGCACCATAAATCTGTCCAGCGCCAAAATCATGTTACACAGTTCCCCCGGTGTAGTTAAACATTCTGGCCTAACTCCACATAGATATTGCTTGGAAGATGAAATTGACAAAAACAAAATACAACATTGATCACCCTTCTTGAGAAAAATCAGTTTGATCCAGGAAAACATTGCCTTTTTGCACAAATAACCACCAGAGATCTACACCTGCAACCAGTGTTGCCAACTCTCTCAGACAGAAAGTAGCTGAAGTTGCCCCAGAAAGTCGCTAGATGTCGCCAGATGACGTCATACGCTAATTTGCATAATGATGATGTCATCACGTGATGACGATTGAAACAAAGGAGGAAAAAATTATATTTAGATTAGGATTTGATCATACAGGTTAAATAATACATTATTTAAATAATACATTATTTAAACATTATTTAAATAATACATTATTTAAACAGGGGAAACAAGCTACAGGGAAATGTGACTTTTGTCTTCAAGAAGAGACTGTGGAACATGTTCTGTTATTTTGCCTGAAGTACTGTTGAGAAAACTGGTACATTTACAAGATATCAAATTCCAACTGGACATCAAAGACCTTTTAAAAAAATCAAAAGTTCTGAAACATACAGTTGCTGAGATATCTCAAGGAGATTAAATTAATAGAGAGAATATAGTTGTTTGTTTTTTAGCACTTTGTAAAAATAAGTAGGGCATATTTAGCATGCATCAAATGTTTCTTGCCAACCACCATTAAACAGAAGTTTGTTGCTTATGATATTTTCAGTAGGGTTTTTTGTCATAAGTTTTAAATGTCCTACGTTTTTGAACTCACCATACGTTTCGAACGTTCCTTGAATGCACCACAGGTGTGAGATGCAGCGTAGTACAGTCTATGCGTAGTGCAGACAAGCTTCTGCCTTAATTCCAGTTGAAAGATCGGTTTTATATACACACAGATTTATTTTTTACTTTTGAATTTACATTAACTACAAAACAACTTGGTTTGTGAGTGGATGAAATGAACCGAAAAAGGTATGATTGGTCAGTCGACATAGTCTGATCATGCTGCATACACATGCGCAGATCATTCCATTTCTGAGCGTCGCAAGGAGCAAGCCGGGTCTCTAGGAAAAATCTGCAGGAAATATCAATGACAAAGTTTCACAGAAAGTAGCTAAGGGTGGTCAGAAATGTCGCTAGATTTGTCGCTAGGCGCTTTTTGGAAAAAAGTCGTCAAGGGAGTCTGAAAAGTTGTTAGAAATAGTGACAAAGTTGCTAGGTTGGCAACACTGCCTGCAACCTGTTTAAATCTCTACATACTGATCCTGATCTTCTTGTATTTAATGTTGCACCTAAACAGTTAATCAAATACACTCAAGATTCATACAGTAACATTGTTTTAAGTACAACCATTCTCAGAAAAAATCCTGAGCTTAGTCACAGCTGTTAAAAAGCAATTTAACTTTTATTTTACAAGCTAACATTCAAGCATTCTCCTATAATTCTGTGTCCTGTCAAAAATAGAACAGATTACAATTGACCATTTCATGACAAATTATTTTGTATTCAACCGACCTCTTTAACCTTAGTTGAAAAATGAATGAGCAAAAGAAAAAAGAAATCATTAATCAAGTACATCCTGTAATAAACATGACTAACTTGTCCTTTGTACACACGTAGCTGGGTATCTTACAAAACAAAGATGTTTTTCTATGGTTTGGGCTGTCATCCACACAAAAACGCAGATTTACGGCACCGAAAACAAATCTTTTGAAAAACTTCGGCCAAAGTGAAGATTTGTGTTCACTCTGTATAAGCGTTTGCGTGTGGACAGAAATAACCAGAGTTTTCAATGTCACTTTCCAAAAATGCTCCAACATCATTTGTGCGACCTGTGTTTACACTCAGAAACAGCACTTAAGACCTAAGAGAAGTGTTGGCATCGATTGTCCAAGCGCTTTTTGTATGCTTGTTTTTACAAGTAGAATATAGAAAGTTACTCTGAGAGGATAGGATTTGGGGGAACTACTGCCACCTACAGGTTTGGCATGTCTATGAATGTGCTTAACAACGCACTTATGCAGTTAGGTGTGGATGGAGATTTTTTTTTAAACGAGGTGAGAATATTCGTTTTTTTTAAAAACCGGCTACGTGTATACATGGCCTTGATCTTGTGCTGTAAAGCACCATTATGCACTAATATGAAAAAAGAATTCAAAAGAGCTTAAGTTCTCATTTGCACACACCTACATAAACTTACACTCTCACAACTGTGAGATCTGAGCCAATCTATGCTCTGTTCTATTTGAATACATACCAAATTCACAAAAAATGACCACACTCATTTTAATTTTTTTCTCCTTGTCCTTATTATTTATCTCAAGTTCTTCTTCATGGAGAGGGCAGGGAGGAGGAAGCTGTTGCTGATTGGTTTCCTCTCTATAGGAGTTTGCAATTTACTGATGACCATAGTCGATTCTGTTCTGGTAAGTCCATGATAGTTCGGTTACTTTCATGCATGTTGGAAATGTTTCATTAAAAGCAAGCCGTGAATAGGTTACATTTTCCTCTTAGTTTTTTAATAACTCAGACTTTTCGTTCCAAACATTGGATGTACATTGACATCTTTTTTATAGCTATTCAGACTGACCTGCTCCTATCTTTGATTTGACTTAATTCAGTCTATATGTCCCATAAAAAAGATGTTTAAGGACAGGTCTTGGTTAGCCCATTTGATCAACAAACTTTACTAGAGTGCCCTTTCTGAACTAGCTGTTGAAGCCATTAGATTGATTTATTATTTTTGAGCCAATAGTTCTGTGTTGCTGTAAAGTGACTGATCATCTATATCTTGCTCAACTTTTATTGGCTGTTTGGACAGAGAGTGAAGAAATTATCAGAAAAGTAGCCAGAAGCCACTCGACCTTAGAGCAACACAGTCTTTTGACCTGCATCACATTTTAGTCTAGAAAAGTCTAGATTTAAGTTCCTTTTATTGTATGTAAACTCTGTGTTTACAATTAAACGGCAAAAAGAAGAATTGTTTTCAAGACTTTTGCTTGCTGACGTGTGCATTTGGAGTACAAAAGAACTGTGAGGTCCAAAGCTAGTGAGTCAGCCCTGCTGCACCCTCATCTTAGTCAAAACACTCCTCCCTGAAGGATTGTGTCACTACTTTTTTCCTCAAAAATGACATCAAAAGATCTTCAAAAGGACTCGTAAGGACTGCATGAGCGGTTCACGGGAACAAGCCGACGCAGAGCTAAGTAAGTGGGCTAGCATGGGATTAGCTATGGTGGCCGGGAAGTGCAAAACAAAATTACAATAACCTGAAACACTTTTACATTTTTACCGAAACACATTTACAATCTTACCGAAACACATTTACAAGTTTACCGAAACACTTTTACAAGTTTACCGAAACACTTTTACAAATTTACCGAAACAAATTTACAATCTTACCAAAACACATTTACAATCTTACCGAAACACATTTACAAGTTTACCGAAACACATTTACAAGTTTACCGAAACACTTTTACAAATTTACCGAAACACATTTACAATCTTACCAAAACACATTTACAATCTTACCAAAACACATTTACAAGTTTACCAAAACACATTTACAAGTTTACCGAAACACATTTACAATCTTACCGAAACACATTTACAATCTTACCGAAACACATTTACAATCTTACCGAAACACATTTACAAGTTTACCAAAACACATTTACAATCTTACCAAAACACATTTACAATCTTACCGAAACACATTTACAATCTTACCAAAACACATTTACAATCTTACCAAAACACATTTACATTCTTACCAAAACACATTTACAAGATTACCAAAACACATTTACAATCTTACCAAAACACATTTACAATCTTAATGAAACACAGTTATAAGTTTACCGAAACACTTTTACAAATGTACCGAAACACATTTACAAGTTTACCGAAACACATTTACAAGTTAAAAAAAGAAACACTTTTACAAGTTTAACAAAACACATTTACAAAGACATGACCTGGAAGTTATACTGCAGGGATGAGGTTAGGGTTGGGACAAGACCAAAGTGGTAACAGTTATGGAATCGATCCTGCCAGCAGCTCAATCTGCAGAGATGTTTTGCCCGTTTTGCGGAATCTATTTTCAAGTTGATTCCTGGGAGACGGATTGATGCCTGTTCACACTAGCTAGCTAGCTATTGAAACCTTATATGCACCAGCATGCTAACACACACACATAGATGTGGGGTCTCTGGTGTTTAAGGATATATTCTTGGGCTGAGGTTATCAATACTAGAGCTTGATTAATCGGTACCATGAGTTTTTCTGTGACGTTGTTGTATTTTTATATCCATTTTTATGTGATGTGGTTGTGTAGTTCTTAGTTCACAATGTTTGGTTTGTTTTGTTGATGTTCCTTTTTCGTTTTTCTTTTTTCTTTTTCTCTCTCTGCCGTCCTGTGGGTATGGAGGCAGACTTCAATGTTTTCCTGTGTTTTCTTTGTTCCCCTTCCTCTCTTGTATTTTCAACTCACACTCTCTCTTGACCTTTTGTTTCCTACCTCTCTTCTTAATCTTCTTTCTTTCTTCCCCTTAATTTTCCATCTTCGTGTCCATAAAATCTGGAAATAAAAACCCCAGCAATTCATAATAAAGATTTTTCACACATATATCAAGTGGAGTACTATAGCAAAAGCCGTAGTGCTCCGCTTGTGAAAGTAAATCTGTTGGGCTCCTACTTGGTAATCAGACACCAATTCTGCGCTCCACACTGCCAAACAGGACATGTACAAAAAAAAATGTCAGAAAGAGGCTCAGTTACGCACTTTGACCAGAAGAGGGCACCAAAGGCCACAGAAAAGACTAAGGAGGAAATTAAAATCAAGAGGCTGAAAGAAGAAAGAAAACGGAAATTGGCACATTTAACGAAGCAGAAGAATAACTTGGAAAAATTAAAGAAAGATGAAAACAATGTCCATTTAATTAAAGATGGAGCATTGCTAATGTTTGAAAAATACTTAGGACAGTTGAACGCCTGAATGAAGAATTGGACGAATTGCTGGATGTAGATGAAAAGCAAACCGATCATGAAGCTTTTAAGAACAGATATTCAGGATTGAAGCAGTTCCTACATGAAACTAATAAGTGGATCGCAGATGTTGTTAAAGATTTTCAGGATGAGGAAGATAATGATTCATCACATGTCAGTGCATCAAAAACAAGTTCAGTTGCAAGTTCTACTTCCAGCACTAGTTCTGCAAAGCAGATGATTAAAGTGTTAGCAAGAGCTGCAGTAATGAAAAAGAAAGAAGAGATACAACAGAAATAACTTCTTCTGAAACTAAAGAAAGAGCTTCCATCCATCCATCCATCCATCCATCCATCCATCCATCCATCCATCCATCCATCCATCCATCCATCCATCCATCCTATGCAGGGTTGGAGGGGGGGGGGCTGGTGCCTATCTCCAGCAGTCACGGGGCAAGTGGTGGGGTACACCCTGGACAGGTCGCCAGTCTATCGCAGGCCAACAAGCTTGCAGCTTCAAATGCCAAATTAAAGGTGTATAAAGAATTTGAAAATGCTCATGAAAATATGGATGATTTTCTTGAATTCCTCCCAGGAGCTACAAAAGAACCTCTGTCTATTGGACGAGGAAAGTCTCACAATGTACATGATGATGTGCATCATGGAGCTAGTAAATCTAGACATGTTTTAACCTGTTATTTGAACAGGCTTGAGACAACACATCACGACAGAAAAAATAGTAATAATGCACATCAAATTAAACAGCACACCAAGCGCTACAAGGCTATCTAAACTATTTTTACCGACCACAAACACAACTCAGATGCCACGTAAATAAATATTTGCGAAAAAACTCGTAACATCATAGTTTTGTCAACCTATCCGCCACATTTCTGGCTCTACCGCAGCAATCCTTTGTGCTGAAAACACAATTAACCCCTCAAATGAAAGCAGAGAACCTGCCGATTCCAAAGATGAAAAATATAAGTTTTACATGACAAAAATAGAAATGGCACTATTTGTGCCGAACTGGATACCTCGCCTGACTTGCCTGTACTAAAACCTATCTAGTTTTGTCCTGCTTCACAAAATCAGTATCAAATTTTGCAGAGATAATGACCACATGTTGTATTTACATTTTATTGAGTAACCACTGCCATTAAAGCAATATCCATAGAGTTTTTCACTATAAAACATTTTGTTGTTTTTAGGCGGAGAAAAAAACACAAATTTCTGCTGTGTACTATCTTCAGTTTCTCCTAACCAGTAACAGATAACATGCATAATGACACATCTATCAATTCTACACAATGTTACCTTTACAGTGATACAAAAAATGGTTCAAATACACCTTTTGGTTGCTGAAATATACTAATTTTTCATGGGTAAGCATTTTTCGAGAAATAGGCATCAAAATAGGCCTAGGTTATAAGGGTCCAAAGCCAACTGCTTATTTTGACACTTCAGACAAAAGAAGATCTTCCTCAAGACTTGATACATTTATTGGTACGCCTCATCCAGATTTTAATGACCGCTCTGATTTTTCATCCAATGGCCTGTATGAAGTGCTACAGCATCAAAATGAAGTCACTGAGATGCTCATCAAACAACAGAGTTTGTCTCAACTGCCTCAAAGAGACATACGAATATTTAAAGGAGATCCACTGACTTACAGATCTTTCATAAAGGCCTTTGAGCATGCCATTGACAGTAATACAGACAACTATCAATCGATTAAATTAGCTTGGAGAACCACTTGATCTCATTCGCAGTTGTGAGCACAAGAGGCCAGACAAAACTTACAAGGAAGGAAGAGCATTGCTTGATCGTCACTATGGAGATGAGCTGACCATCGCCACAGCTTGTATCAAGAAGGCAGTTGAGTGGCCTCAGATAAAGTCTGAAGCCAGTATGGGATTGAAAGCATTTGCATTGTTCTTGATCGGATGTTGTAACACAGCAAACGATGTGGACTACATGGACGAAATGAACAATCCAACCAACATGAAATGTATTCTATCCAAACTTCCCTTTAAATTGAAAGAAAGGTGGAGAAGCTATGCTTATGACATTCAAGAGAGAACAACAAAAAGAGCCAGATTTTCAGATTTAGTGGAATTTGTTTATCATCAAGCAAGAGTTGCAAATGATCCACTGGAGACATCCTGGATTCCACTTCATGTGGTCCTAAATGTTTGAAGATGAAACACAGCACTGTCAAAGCACACTCTAAAAGGAGCAGTTTTGCTGTAAATGTTTTCCTCTATGGAGAAGGACATCAGTAAAGGCCATCCAATTAGGAAAACGATTACAGTTAAATCTGCAAATGTATTACAAAGTCCAATTCTTTACTGTCAGAAGAAGCATGCACTGAACGCATTTAACAAGATACAAGACATGCCTTTGACAGAAAGAATACAGTTCTTGAAAACCAACGGCCTTTGTTTTGGGTGTCTGACAGCAGGTCACTTGTCCAAGGACTGGAAGAAAAAAGCTTAATATCCAAATTGCTCCCTCAAGCTTCCAGCTATTTTGCATGTAGTAAAAGAAGAGGCTGCATCAGAGCAAAACAACACAGATGACAGCTCGCTAGACACAGATGAGGTCACAAGCGCCCTAGTGTCCATAGGGTGTAAAAGAGATGAACACACTGAGGCTGGGAACAGTGAGTGCATACTTCCTATTTTACCTGCATTGATAAAACACAAAAAGGGCTCAAAGACTGTCAAGACCTATGCATTCCTGGATCAAGGAAGCACAGCGACTTTCTGCACATAAAACTTTGCAAACAAGTTTAACATCAGAAGCAGAAAGACAGAGTTCATTCTCCGCACTATAGCAAGAACAGAAAGTTTGTAGCTATGTACTTACTGATCTTGAGGTGTTTGGCTTAGAGGAGCAACAGTACATTTAATTGCCTAATGTTTACATGCAACCAGACATACCTGCAAAGAAAGCCAACATACCTCAGAAGAAAAATTTGTTGAAGTGGTCTTACCTGAGCCAATTCCAGCTCCCAAAACTTGAAGCAGATATTGGCCTTCTCATCGGCACCAATTCATACAAAGCTTTGGAACTGTGGGAGATTATCAGTAGCCAGAATGACGGACCATATGCTGTGAAGACGGCACTTCGCTGGGTGGTTAACGGTTCGATTAGCAAAGAGAAAAAATTGGATGAGAGTAAAAGAAAAAGTTTCCTTGTCAATCACATTTCTGTGATGAACATTGAAGACATGTTGATGAAGCACTACAATGCTGATTTCCTGGAAAGACGATGTGGCGCCCGGTGAGAAAACTCTCAACATGACAAGCAGTTCATGCCCACTGTAAGTACATCTGCACAGCTTGTTGATGGTCATTTTTGCATCAGACTTCCTCTGAAAGATGACAAGGTGAAGATGCCTTGCAACCGTGGTATTGCTGAACAAAGACGTAATTCCTTGAAGAAGTTCAGTAGAAATGCAGACTTCTATCAAGAGTACAAGGCATTTATGAGCAACATACTAGAAAAGGGCTATGCAGCAAGAGTTCCAGAAAAGCAGTTGAGTCACAGTGATGGACGAGTGTGGTTCATCCCTCACCACGGGGTGTATCATCCCAAAAAGATTAAACTGTGAGTTGTTTTTGACTGTACGGCAACTTATCAAGGAATGTCGTTACATGGCCAGTTGTTGCAAGGGCCTGATCTTACGAACACACTAATCGGAGTATTGCTGAGGTTTAGGCAGGAGCCCCTCGCCATGATGGGAGATATAGAATCCATGTTCTACCAGGTGCGGGTTCCAGACACAGATACCAATCTGCTACGTTTCCTCTGGTGTTCAGGAGGCAATCTGAACGCAAAAGCAGCTGAGTACAGAATGTGTGTGCACCTATTTGGTGCTACGTCATCCCCTAGTTGTGCTTCATACATGTTGAGGAGAACAGCAGAGGATGCAGCAACAATGACCACACCAGAGATCACAGACAGTCCTCAGAAACTTCTATGTTAACGACTTTTTGAAGTCAGTTGCCACAGAAAGCCAAAAGAGCTGATGTGCCCATGGTTTTTTCCACTTGACCAAGTGGATCAGCAACAGTAGAGCTCTACAATGTTCCATCCCCAACCATGAACGAGCAACTGAAGTAAAAGATCTGGACTTGGATAATGATGAGCTACCAGTAGAATGGGCATTAGGTGTGCAGTGGTTGACCAGTTCAGATTAGTTCAAATTTAAGATACAACTGACAGATAAGCCATGCACAAGACGAGGTATCTTATCTATTACCGGTTCAGTATACGATCCAATGGGCTTTTTCGCCCCACTCCTCCTACCTGTTAAGTTAATTCTAAGAAACCTCTGCAAAGAGAAAAGAGGATGGGATGAAGCAATCCATAACAGACCACACAAAACATGGCTGCAGTGGTTAATGCATCTGCGCAAGATGTAAATATATACATACATACTTCAGAGCTGAAGGTCAGCAGATGTGTAAAGCCTGCCATGTTTGGGCCTACTAACACTGCCCAGATGCATCATTTCTCAGACCCCAGCCAAGATGGATATGGCGTTGTGTCATATCGCTTGTTAACAATCAGGATGAGAGGCAGTATCGTTTTTGATGGGAAAATCCAGAGTCGCTCCACTCACGCAGATCACGAATCCCAGGATGGAGTTGACTGCAGCAATGGTGGATGTTAAGATTGATCGGATGCTTAAAGAAGAACTCGAAATTCCACTGATGGAGTCATTTTTCTGGACAGACAGAACTGACAGACAGTAACTGTGCGGCGATCCTTGCTCGCTTCTCAAAACAGAGGTGAAAGAAATTTTATTCCATAGAGACAGCGAGCTCACAGACAGTGACGCAGAGATTGACGGCGAGCGTGTAGAGAGTGGTCTTTATGCTGGCTGATTATGGTTTTTATGCGCGCGGATATGGCACTAATAAAACACGATGCCGTGTGCGCAAGTCATCGCTCGCGGTGTTCCGGCCAGTGGGTTTTGCTGTCCTGTCTCAGCTCCTTTCATGTGCAGCCTAACAAGTTTTTGCGCATCTGTAACAAAGCAGCTGATTGCTGCGCTCCACCTCCTGACTCAACCAGATGCATTCAGTTTTTCTCTCGGAGCTTCACAGAGGGAAAACAAATGCGAACAAAACACCAAATCCACACAAACATACCATGCAAAATAAATACAAAAATATACAAATATTTCCCACTGTGCAACACAAACGCATTAGTTAGCCTGTATTCTCAATGTTTACAGAGCAGTCCCTGCAAAGTTTTTAGTTAAACTATAGAAGAGACTATAGGATTAGTGTGTGTCTGACAGGGTGGGGGGCGTGGCATCACGATGGTAGCTCTCCATCGTGATGTCGGTCAGCCATCACGATGTACGATGGGATCGTCCATCGGCACAACCCTAACAGATGGGTTTTTAGTCTCGATTTAAAGCAGTTCAGACTTTCAGCAGCTCTACACTCGTCAGGAAGTCTGTTCCCGGAAGAGGCCAAGCATCCTGCTATTATGCATAAACATCACAAAATAGCCTGTCTCATTTTCCACCACATTCACCAAGAAACTGGACATGGATGGCGAAGTCATGTCTTGGCCAGATTGCGACACGGTACTGGATACCAGGAGCTAATGCAGCAGTGAGAAAGTGATCTCAGAGTGCATCCTCTGTTGAAGGCTGCATGCAAAAGCAGGAGAACAGAAAATTTCCTGTCTTCTCCCTGAACAAACATCCTTTAGAAACACGGGTGTAGATTATTTTGGCCCGTTTGAGGCCAGAAGAGGACGTGTCAAGGTCAAACGTTATGGAGTGCTTTTTACATGCTTGACCTTCAGAGCAGTGCATATCGAGATAGCCCATTCCCTTGAAACAAGTTTGTGCATTAATGCCATACTGTCTTTCCAAGCCAGAAGAGTTCAAGTCTCATTTATTCGGTCTGAAAATGGCACAAACTTTGTCAGTGTTGAACGAGAACTACAAGAGGCATTAGCAGAACTAGACCATTCAAGCATCAACGAAGCAATGATGAGAAAGGGAGTGCAGTGGATTTTCAACCCACCACGGTGGCATTTGGGAGCGTCAAATCCACACAGTGAGGAAAGTTATGAACTCTGTTTTGAGGCAACAGCAATTGGATGATGAAGGGCTACAAACTCTCCTTTGTGAAGTCGAGAGCATCATCAATGGAAGACACTTAACCATGAACACAAACCACCCCAGTGAGATAGAGCAGCTGACACTAAGCCATTTGCTTTTATTGAAAGCGCAGTCCAGCATTCCACCCGGGGTGTTTGATAAAGATGATGTGCACGCCAGCCGTCGTTGGTGACAAAGCCAATACCTGGTGGCAAGGGCGTAGGTTTGTTTTTAAAATTGCTGGGGACAATAACCATAAACATGGGTGTGGTTTGAAGATTGGTGGGGACAATAAATAATCATTCATATATAGGTATTTATCCTTCTGACGTTTTATTATAATATACACTGTGGTGTAATAAAAGGTGTACAAATTGAAAGCCATCCACATCATAGCACAAAGAATAATGTTGGCTACATTAATAATATGTTCGCCCCAGAAAAGAATGCGCAACAAACAAAACAAACGCATTTCCCTTGCAACCCTCGCCCTTCTGTGCGCAGAAACCTCAACTTTAACTTTACTACAGTTCTGCATAAAAGAAGTATCAGCTGTGCAACATTCCAGAGAAATAAAAAGGGAAATAATTTATTGTAATACGGGGTCACGTTATTTTCTTTTTTTTTTTTTTAACACAAGCAGTTTACAATTCACATCCCTGACCACTTGTTGCAGACGCGCAGAAATTTTCAACTTTACGCATAGAGTTCAGGTAGCTGAATCAATCAAAAAAAAGATTCCTATGAGAGCATCTGATTGATTATCATCTCAGACCTGGACACGTATTCAAAACATCACTATCTAAGAGCTAAGCTGACAGCACCATGGAGAGTTACAGAGGGATTGGAGCGTGTAGCTGCGGCGGACACAGGCCGCTGGCGGATTTAATCTGGAGATAACTGTGTGTAAATGGTCGGGTTAAAAAATCATCTTAATGCGGGAGGGTTGGTAAAATTGGACCAGTGCAGGACTCTGCAACAGTAAAATGTATATATTTACTGCAGTTATTTTGTATATAAAACATATGTGAAGGAAATTAGATATGCAAGCAGAAATTCTTGGGGAAACAATATTTATTTTTATACAGCTTTGAAGACGAACCGATCACAAAAATTGTTGCATGACCGGGAAATGGGCTAAAACAAATGACAGAAATCACACAGTGCATGCCCACCTTGCTCCCTGGGGGAAGTCCGCACAGACCTGTGCCATCCTTATATGCATGGTGTAAGATAACTAATGGTGGGCAGCTTGTTGTGCAGTAAGTTTCCAAACCATGCAATTCAGTTACATACAATTTGAGACTGTATGATGTGTGCCAAAGCGTAGCATTGCCAGTAACGTTATTATGACAGACATATTTCATTTGCGAACTTGACTTTAAGTGACTTACAGGTATCTTTGAAAAATAGTTCCTCATGACCAAATTTTTCTTTTTTGCTGCCATTCTTATGACACTCATGTGTCACCCACGTTGCACCTGAGTCCTCTCACAGACTGAAAAGTTCTCCTTGCAGTTTTGGCGCTGCTAACAACCAAACATAGCTGCAGAGTCTCACCTGACAGCAGGGAAAGGCACAGCCGATCACATTGGCCATATATGTTATGGGAGGTAGGACTCCAGTAGAGAGCGCAATTAAACTCTTTCTGCACCTCTAGTTGAATGAGACGTTGACAGATCTGTATTTTTCTTTCTCTTTTTTGCTTTCTACCGAGTTTGTTTTTCATTTCTCGAGGAGATCAAATTATTTGTGGGGACAATTCAATAATCGCTGGATATTGGTGGGGACATTTTCCTTCCGTCCATGCTAATTCTACGCCCTTGCCTGGCGGATTTGTTCTGGCGAAGGTGGACTCAAAAATACCTACCTCTGTTGCAAGAACATCAAAAATGGCTCAGTCCCAAGAGAATTTTCAAAGTTGGAAACGTCATCATCATTGCTGACCCATTTCTACCAAGAAATGCCTGGATGTTGCGAAGAATCACCAAGGTTTTGCCTGACTCAAAAGGAGTTGTCAGGAGCCCTGAACACCAGATGAAAACCAGCGTTATTCGTAGACCCATTGCAAAACTGTGTCTACTTCTGGAAGAAGAATGAAGATTAAAAACAAACAAAAAACAGACCTAGATTAGAAGTTGCCTGTTGAATAGACTGTTTATAGTTAACTGTAAATACTTGTGAAGAAGAAAAGAGGACTCCTAGTTTAAAGGGGCTATATGCAACTTTTTCCCCAAAATAAACGTAACAATAGGCAAGGCAAGGCAATTTTATTTGTATAGCACACTTTCAACAGCAGGGTAATTCAAGGTGCTTTACATGATTTGGTGATTTTAAAATAACACATAAAAGAAACACACATTACACATGATACACAATAAAGCAAGAGAAAGATCAAAAAAGCAAGAGAGCATGAACACATTTCATTTTGGTGCTAAGCCATGTAATGATTTATAGACTACTAGGAGTATTTTGAAGTCTATTCTCTGAGCTACAGGGAGCCAGTGTACGGACTTTAGAACTGGGGTGATGTGCTCTACTTTCCTGGTTCTAGTGAGGACGCGAGCGGCAGCGTTCTGGATCAGCTGCGGCTGTCTGAATGACTTTTTAGGCAGACCTGTGAAGATGCTGTGGCAGTAATCAATCGGACTAAAGATAAACGCATGGATGAGTTTTTCTAGGTCGTGTTGCAACATCAGTCCTTTAATCCTAGAGATGTTCTTCAGGTGATAGAAGGCTGACCTTGTTATTGCCTTTATGTGACCCTGGAGGTTCAGGTCTGAGTCCATAACTACACCTAGGTTTCGAGCCTGATCAGTAGTTTCTAGCTGTATTAATTGAAGCTGTGTGCTGACTCTTGATCGTTCCTCCTTGGGTCCAAAAATAATCACTTCAGTTTTGTTTCTATTCAGCTGGAGAAAGTTATGGCACATCCATCCATTTATTCGGTCAATGCATTGATTTAGGGTTTGAATGGGTTCAGAGTCACCTGGTGACATTGTAATGTAGAGCTGAGTGTCATCCGCATAGTTATGGTAGCTAATGTTATTGGTTGCTATAATCTTGCCTAGTGGGAGCATGTAGATATTAAATAAGAGGGGCCCCAGGATGGAGCCCTTGGGCACCCCACATGTGATTTCTGTTCGTTCTGATGAAAAGTTTCCTATTGAAACATAGAAGTCCCTGTTCTTTAGGTAAGATTTGAACCAGCCAAGTAGTGTACCAGAGAGTCCGACCCAGCTCTCCAGTGGTTCCAATAAAATATCATGATCAACAGTGTCAAATGCTGCACTGAGGTCCAACAGAACCAGCACTGTGGTTCTTCCACAGTCTGTATTTATGCGGATGTCATTGAATACTTTGACGAGGGCAGTCTCGGTGCTGTGGTGAGCGCGGAAACCAGACTGAAAAACATCAAAACGGTTTGTCATTTTTATGAAGCCATTTAACTGATGAAACACAGCTTTTTCAATAATCTTACTGCTGAATGGAAGATTAGAGATTGGCCAGTAGTTCTGCATTAACGTTGTGTCCAGATTTTTCTTCTTTAGCAGTGGTTTAATAACTGCTGTTTTTAAAGCCTGAGGGAAGACACCTGATAGCAGGGATGAGTTCACTATTTGAACATGATCAGACCCAATAACAGGAAGAACTTTCTTTAGAAAAGCTGTGGGTAGGATATCAAGACAGCAGGAGGAGGAGCTTAATTTTTTCAAGGCTGTTCTGGTTTAATTCGTGGAATTCAGACATTTACTCTACATTTTTGTTGATTGGGGATGGCACTGGTTGTGGGTTCGATATTGAGGTACAGATTGACCGTCTAATTGTTAGAATATTTTCAGTGAAAAAGCTGGCAAATTCATTGCAGGCCCTG
This sequence comes from Valencia hispanica, assembly GCA_963556495.2. Classification (NCBI taxonomy): domain Eukaryota; kingdom Metazoa; phylum Chordata; class Actinopteri; order Cyprinodontiformes; family Valenciidae; genus Valencia; species Valencia hispanica. The sequence continues at coordinate 33,407,988 of OY747720.1, forward strand.
GTAGAGTTTAGTTCAGGGGCTACTGTCACTAAAGGATTAGTTAGTCTTTCCACTGTTGCAAATAGAGTCCGTGCATTATTAATGTTTCTGTTGATGATTTCAGAAAAGAACGATTCCCTAGCATCTTTTATAGTTAGCTGATATCTATTCAGTCTCTCTTTGTAGATCTCACAGTGAACCTGGAGTCGAGTTTTCCGCCATTTTCTCTCGGCTCGTCGACACTCTCTTTTTTCACTACATACCAGTGGATTACTTGTCCACGGAGACTTCTTTCTACCTGAGACTACTTTCACTTTAGTTGGAGCAATGGAATCCATAATGTCTGAGATTTTTTCGCAAAGAAATTATCTACCAATTTATTTACTGAGTTTGAGATGGGAGATAGGGGATGTGGTGGAAGGATAAACACCTTTAAAGGTTTCTACTGAACTGTCCCCTAGAAGACGCTTTTTTATAGTAGTCTTACTGTGGCTGGATAATTTAGCAGAGATGGTACTTTCAAAGAAAATACAGAAATGGTCAGATAACGCAATATTAATTACAGAGATGTCAGAAATATTTAAATCTTTGCTGATAATTAAGTCCAGAGTGTGCCCTTTATTGTGTGTTGGTTGTTTGACATGCTGGGTCAGGCCGAAGTTGCGGAGAGTATCATCTAATGTTTTTGCTTGTCTATCTTGGGGGTTGTCGGTATGGATGTTAAAGTCCCCACACAATGATTAGTTGGTCATTGTCGATACATATTACAGAAAGAAGGTCATTGAAATCATTAAAGAAGTTATAGTTAAGTTTTGGTGGTTTATATAAACTTAGAAATAAAGCTTTCTTAGGCTCATTTATCTGGGTGGCTAGGTATTCAAAAGAATCAAACCTGCCCAGAGTTACCTTTTTAAAGTTCATTGAGTTGTGAAAAATGGTGGCTACACCTCCACCTCGTCTGTGTTTTCTGTTCTCGCTTAAGGAATTGTAATTTGGAGGAGTAGATTCTATTAATGCAGTTGTTTCGTTATTTCCATCTAGCCAAGTTTCTGATAAAAAAAGGGCGTGTAAATTATGCTCAGTGATGAAGTCATTGATAAGAAAAGATTTCCTGGATAGAGATCTAATGTTTAATAAAGCTAACTTAAGTATTGTGATGATGGGCAGCTGAACCTTCTGACAGGTTATCGATTTGAGATTTTGTTTAATATGAGAGCGTGCTGATAATTACTGAAATCTTAGACTCGGGGGGGCGGGCGAGTTCTGGGAGACGGTTGGGGTACATTTATTGCCCGGTTCCCTCAAATACCAAATATCTATAATAATCAGTGGGGGGAAGCTCCCAGACTTATTGACACTAGTCCCAGGCGTTTGGTGTAGTCTAAGTTTAGGTGTTAATTGTGTCCCAAATTTGATTTGTTCATTCAGTCTGTCTGTAAAGTTTCTTAATGGAGACTCATTTGATGTGGCTGAGTCACAGGAAGATGAAGACTTAATCTCTGATGGTTGTTCATCTGTTCGGTCCTGTGGTGTCATCATGACTTGCTGTTTTTGTTCTCTGATATCCATGGGCGCCTCAAGGTCAGCTTTTGGGAGCAAGTGTTTTGCTTTCTGATTTTGATAAGAGAAAATGTTTGCTGCTAACAGCCTTACTCCGGCCTTGTTAAGATAACGGCCTGCTTTGAACAGATGATTAGCACTTCCAAATACTTTGAAATTATGAATAAATGTGAACGACTTCTCAGCTGATTGTTTCTTCAACCATTTATGGAGCATGCGGAGTCTGCTAAATCTTTCATCATTCCCTTCAGGGACTGGTCCGCTGATGAGGATGTTTACGTTAAGTCCATCAAGTCTCTGTAGGAGATCAGAAAAGTCTCTCTTCAGAATCTCTGATTGTCTCATCGCAATATCTGCTGATCCAGCGTGAATGACGAGCTTTTCCAAAGCAGGATGTTGGTCCAAGATTTTTGGGATTTTTTCTGATATTTCTCTCACTGTATTTTTGTAGAAGCTATAAACTCTGGTGTTCTTGCTACAAAAAGCCTCAATTCCATTAATTGATCCGTCTTGTATGATAACAATCTTTGCTGGGGGGGCTCTTACTTTGTTATGTTTCCGTTTGATGTGGCTGGGTTTCTCCTGGTGGCTTTGACTGGTCCCGGGGCTGCGTCATCTTTCGGGGAACTCACGGCGGCAAATCTGTTTTTCAGCGGGATTCCAGGTGGAGAAATATCTCTTGTTTTTGGTTGAAATCTCTTTTGTTTACTTTTAGCAGAAGCGGCAGGTCTGGGTTCAGAGCTTTCTCTGTGCCGGAGTTTCTTTTGTTTTTTCTACCTCGGAGAACAGGCTAGGGTTGATGATTCTGTGCGTTTTAATGCTGGCCAGTCTTCATTAGAGTGCAGAGTTCTGCCGTTCAGGCACCTTTAGGGAGTCTCTGTGACACAGTTAGACCGATGTAACACCGGGCTGATAGGCTTTTTCCCTGTTTGTATTCAACGGTAAAGTTGTGTCGTTTTGTCCATAATCAGCGTGGAGATCAAAATTAATTTACAGATGACGTAGCTTCGTTTCAATGCCCTCAATTCTGTGGAGCAGTTTTTCAAAATCCTAAGCTGAGCAAAAAGCCATGTTGATAAGTCCATAAAAAAGTTATCCAAGAAGAGATCCGGTCCAATACAGTAACTCCAGGGGCTGGGTAGATAAAGTAACTAAGAAAAGGTTAAGAAAAGAAAACAAGAAAAGAAAAAAGAAAAGAAAATAAAGTGAACGGATCTGGAGAGAGACAGAGAGCAGCTGCTCCTCCTTCAGTAGTCAGGCTCAATGTCTCCTTTTTATTTGACCATTTATTACTCAAACATCTCCTGATGAGCATACTGATACCTTGTCAGCTCACAGTGGGTGCACCTATAAGCCTGTATCCTATTTTTTCTATTTTCTGTCGGGTCTGATTTTCCCGCGCTGTCTGCTGATGTAACGTCAAGCGCGTTCATGTTAAATGTTTCAGATCACTCTGCCACCACTACTAGTCAGCACTCGCAAAGCAGTTCAATGGATTGTGCGAATACACAGAAGAGACCCAGGACAACTTTGACACCAACAGTAACTCCACATAAGACTAAAAGACTTAAACCCCTGACAAGTGCCTGAAAAAGATCGAAGATTGAGAGCGACCGGTGTACGAGCGCGCGCCGCGAGAGCGAGCAGAAAGGAAGAGCAAATCCGTTTTTTGGCCACAGGTGTCAGTCGCGAGTTTAAAATTCAGAAAATTGCATATAGCCCCTTTAAAGAAGAAAATGTTTAAAAATGTTAGTGTATTGATGTTATGGCTCCAACTAAAGTTGGTAATAGCTATTCTAGAGTCTAGTCAATTAGGGGCCGGGATATGTTGAAGCCATTAGATTAATTTTTTATTTTGAGCCAATAGTTCTGTGTTGCTGTAAAGATGAGTATTTGGCCGGTGACTGATGATGTATATCTTGCTCAAGTTTTGATTGGCTGTTTGGATAGAGAGTGGAGAAATTATCAGAAAGGTAGCCAGAAGCCACTGGACCTTATCACAGTCTTTTGAGCTCCATCGCATTTTAGTTTGTCTTTTGTAGAAAAGTCTAGATTTAAGTTCCTATTTTTGTATTTAAATTCTGTGTTTACAATTAAACGGCAAAAAGAAAAATTGTTTTCAAGATGTTTGCTTGCTGACATGCGCATGTGGAGGACAAAAGAACTTTGAGGTCCAAAGCTAATGAGTCAGCCTTGCTACACCCACACTAGCGGTTAGCTTTAGCTATGGTAACCATCTACTTTCCAAACAATAAACATTCTTGTACATTTCTTTATGGGCCATTTAAGGTTGGACAGTCCTTGTCTTTTTTTAGCTTGGAAAAACTGATCAAATCTGGAGTCCACAGGTCTAGTCCAAATTTATCCAAATCAAGGGCAGTCTGGGTTTGCCCATTTGAACCCAAACCCCTATTTAACACATTTAGACATCAGTTGATGTCTTTGTTGATACCCTTTCACCCTTTACCTACAAACCAGAATTTCACACTGTTGAGATAAAATCTGATGTGATTTATCTCTGTCTGGTCAACAAAACTTTGCTTGACCGCGACTGAGGAAATGCCTTGATGGGATTATGATGAGGATAAAAAAATAAAAAGTATACAAGCTATTATAGTCACTTCAAGAATAACTTTTGGTTCCACTGTACAGCACTTGGTCCCAGGACTACGGAGCCTGCAGGTCCTGCTGGTATTTTGTGTGGTCTCAGCTTACGAGCTCGGCCCTGGTCCCATCTCCTGGTTCATTGCTGCTGAACTGTTCGACCAGCCTGGGAGACCTATTGCCATGGCCTTTACTAGCATGGTCAACTGGGGAGGGAAGTTCGTTCTTGCCCTCCTCTTTCCTCCTTTACTGGTAAGTTTATATGTTTGGCCTACATGCATCATGACCAAGCCAGAGTTCTGAGAAAATCTTAAGAAAGGTGAATGGCTTGTTTTTGTTGGTCGTCTTGCACCTCAGAGACGTTGCTGTTAAATACAGACTATAAATGTCGAGCCTGTTTTATACTAGACATGTATACTCAAAGTAAAATAGATATAAATTCTGTACAGTTAATGTTTAATACATATAAATCTCTCTCTAAAAGCTTGAAATGTGGCTAAGATCATTTACTGAGTGAATTATCAGCTGTTGAGGGAAAGTGAAGCAGAGATGGAAGCCAAGAAAGATCAGTTTTACGGCCCTTTTGGTTTCATGGCATCAAATTTAAACCTTAAGAGACCCATCAGGTTGTTTAAAGGTAACATGAAAAGCAATAAACATGTTAGTTTTGTATTTTTTTGCAATCTCTTACAGAAAATCCTTGGGGCATACGTCTACTTGATTTTCATGGCAGTGGCTCTGCTCGCCTTCACCTTCATGTGGCTCCGCCTCCCAGAGACAAAAGGCCGCACGTTTGATGACATTGCGGAGGAGTTCAGAGGAGCAGAGGGAATCCTACTGCACAACAGCAGTGGATTTAACACTTTTACCTGAAGAGCAGCTCACTCCTCCTTGATGATGACCCAGAAAAAAGCCTGCTAAATAAAAAAAAAGATTACAATATTACTGGAACATTACAAAAATAGATTCCTTTCTTCATGTTCTTGATTTTGTTTTGCACTGACTGACTTAGTCGATTTTTATTGTTGTGGTGAAGATCTGACATTATCCTATAATATAATTAACAGTTTAAATTAAGGATTTCTTCATGGTTTTCTTTTGCCCCCAATACCGATCTGGGTCAGTCACAAATAGACATCTGTCTATACTAAGCCCCAGTTGGATACTTTGTTCAAACTAAAAACAAAAACAGTACTTTATGTACTTTTAAACTCCATAACTTTAAAGTTCTGTAATGTAGTTTTATACATTTAAGCATTTTTACATATAGCATCCTCACCACTGATATCCTGGTTGTTTTTTCTTGACATTTTATCCCTGATGAGCCTCTGCAGGACAGTGGCAATATCCTGCTCTCGTGTAAGGTTCACTGGGCTAAGAAATATTCTGAACTCACCTTAAACATTCAAAGCTTTGTTATTTGATTCCAAATATATATCTGACTCAACATATACAGTTTCAGGCTCCAATAAACTCACAGATTGCTCCTGCTGAAACTGTAAGCTAATGTTAGCACTGGATTCTGGTATGTGGAATGATTAGATTAAAATGAAGTATTTACTAACCTATGGATCATCGGCATGTCTGGAGGAGGAATAATAAAACATTCACTGAAAACAAGCCACTGCCATGCTCTCAATAAAGCATAGTGATGGCTCAGTGATGACCTAGAGTTGTATGGTTCGTTCTGGTACTGGAAACCTACTATGTGTGGATGGCAATATGGATTCAGTCAATTTTCAGGAAATCTTAAGAGAAAATATCATGCCATCCTTGAACAAGGTGGTGATTAGACCTTCAAACAGTGCAATGATCACAAGCACATCTCAGCGTACTCAAAATGTTTGGTTTTAGTCCTGGAAGATACTACAGTAGCCACCATAAGCTCATAAGTGGTGGAAACTGGAAATTGGTGTCTGGCTGGGCTATTTACCTTGTTCTTGTTTATTTGTGTCTTGCAAACAGCTGAACGAATTAAGATTTTGCCAAAAAACCCAATTTACAGCAGAAATAGAACTCCAAATTTTATATATTTAAACGTCCGCAAAAGTAAATAAAAACAAAAACATCATGGGACCCAGGAGGTTTAATGTAGATCACAAATCCTGACACTAGGGGGACCTCAAGGACCATTTCTGTCAGCAAGAGTATTTTAATATGGTTTTAATACAGCAATTAAGGGTTGCATTGCAGGGACAGTCCCACATGTTCTCAGTATCTGTGTAGATTTTTATTAGACTGACAGTGTCTTTCTAAAAGAACATGAGTACTATCCTTGTCAGAAAACACACCATCTTCACATTAGCTCTCATTTCACTGTTGACATCAGCTAATTCACATTTTAGCTCCCATGGTAACATTTTTTGTGTCTGAATTTGGGTGTCATTACTCTGATGGAAGTAGTGTTAAACAGGTCCTCTTGCTGTGTAAAAAGGCCAAGAGGACAAGGTAAAAATGGGCTACAGACACAACAAGGAAAGTTATATTACCAGATGTTCTGATACAGGCAGCGGTTTGGAAAAATGATGAATCTCATCATTTTCAAAACAACCAAAAAGGAACAAGACTTTGGAGATGTTGAGTATTAAAAAAATCAGGCACCAGAGCTGATGTTAATGGCTTGTAATCACATGAGAGGTGAAGGGAAACTCCATTGCTCTGTCTACTAGAGCCCGTCTACCTCAGATCTGTTGATCTCCTAGAGTGTGGGTCTCACCACACAGAATTTCACATCCCACCTGCAACTGTCTTCCTTTAAATGTGTCAGTTATGGGTTTGATTGTGATTTAGAGATATATATTTTTTTTAAAACAGTTTGAACATATTATGTGGGAAAACTTTATTACAAATGACAAAGCAAAGACTGAAAAGCATTTGTTCTCATGTGGTTATTTTAGGCCGGACTTAATGAAATAAATAAAAAAATGAAAGAAATAAAATATAAGGTGGTGCAGACCCTGGACTTTGTGTTTCCTGTTTCTTCTCTAACAGACACAGTGATACAGTCACCTTTTTGACACATCCCCCTATCATTATGTTCAAAACTGATTCTGCTGCTAAACAAACAGGATCTGAAATGAGAGCTAGCCTCATAGGATCAAGTCTAAGCCACTTCAATATGATCTTTATGGTCTTTATGTTTATTTTTGGGTATTTACCTGAAATTAACGGTAAGAGGAAGACACCTTTAAATACTACAACAAAACAAAGATAAAAAATGTCTCAATTTTGAACTGTTTTCTGCTTCTCAACAGGTGCTTCTGACTCCAAAAATGTTGACCAGACTCCCCCTTTCATCATTAAGAAAAATGGTGAATCTGTGGACAAAGAGATCAAATGTTCACACAACATACCAAATCATGATGTTATTCTGTGGTACAAGCAAGACAAGCACAAAGTTCTGAAGCTCCTGGGATATCTAAATCTGCAACATCCTAGTGTTGAAGAAGATGTAAAAGGAAAAATCAGCTTTGATGGAGATGGGCGCAAACAATCCAGCCTCAATATTTCTGATCTTACAGTGGATGACAGTGCTGTGTATTACTGTGCTGCCAAGTATACACAGTGCTGCAAGTTTACTGAAACTCAATGCAAAAACCATCCTGATACAGTCACCAATATGAGACCTGTAGTCTGTATCTAACAGCTGAATACATTCATCAGTTTCATCTCATCCTCCTGTAGTCAGACTAGAATACAAGAAGACAATAGTTAGATCCAATGTTTCAAGCATACTACTTTAGCAGGTTAATCAGCTACAGACCCAAGCACATCTTTGGCATCCAGGTATGAAAGGTATAAAAACTCTTCAAACAAATTCATGACTATGTGAAAAGGCCCAACATGTTCAATGCTAAATATGGTAGAGGATCTGTGATGCTGTGGGCCAGTTTCTCTTCCAAAGGGCACTGAGATTTAGGCTGGAATCCACAACTCAATGAAGTCTTTGAGTTCTTGAGGTTTTGTATCTGGTTCAGCAGATACAAAACCAACCTTTTTCCATTGCCAACCCAGTCCTTAGACCAAGGCTCTGGAACTCTATTCCTCGAGTGCCCCTGTCCTGCAACTTTAGCTTGCATCCCTGCTCCAACACAACTGAATCAATTGAATGGTTAGTGACCAGGCCTTTGCAAAACTTCATGGCATGCCAAGCCGGTAATTTAGCATTTTGATTTGGATGTGTTGGAGCAGGGATGCAACCAAAAGTTGCAGGACAGTGGCACCGGAGCAAGTTTGCAGTCAATCTGCACAAATCACACAGCACCAACAGGATACCGAACAAGCACAACATCCGTTTTTTTCAAAATAAATCAATAAAGACAGACTAGATTTTTTTTGTATCCATAGCTATATTAATATAATCACTCATATATTTATACATATATGTTGTCTGAAATAATCATTCGTGTTTATACATAAGTTACACACATAATATAATCAAAACGTACTTAATTCTGAAAGCTATTTTGTCATTTCCTGCCACACAAGACATAGTAGGTGCGTGGGTAAACAAATACGTTATTTAGATAATATAGAAAAGAGAAAAGTCAACATGGACGAAGAGAAACTAATACTCGAAGTGGAAAATCATAAAATACTTTATGATTTAACTTTTTTCCGCATTTATTACTGGCTTTTATTGCGAGCACCTCTGGGCTTCGGACCGGAGTGGCTGTAGAGCGCATGCAGTGGAAATCAGGGACGGGAGCGAACCGTTGCGGAGTGCGTGGCAGAGCAGAGCGCATGCAGTGGAAATTAGAAAGGCTTGAACATGATGTAGGGATTAAAGGAACAGCATTAGGCTGGTTATTATTCAGACAGGTACCAGTTTATCCATGTAGATGATAAATCTTCTTCACACTCCTGGGTACTTTGTGGAGTACTTGAAGAGAAAACAGTGTAGTTTGTGGAGTACCACAGGGTTCAGTCCTAGCGACAATTCTCTTTGCTACATCTTAGTGTTCGCTTGGTAAAATTATCCGACAATATCGGATAGACTACAGGCAAGTCTTGTAGACATATAAACCAAGATGACTGAAAAAATTTTGCTCTTGAATTCAGCCAAGACAGAAGTTGTCAGAGTCTTTAAAAAAGAAACTGCTTAGTCAGTTATGCAATCTGGATGGCATTAAAGTGGCCTCTGGTAATAAAGTAAAGAACATTGGTGTTATCGTTGACAAAGATATGTCATTTCAATGCAATAATAAACAGGTTCCTAGGATTTCCTTCTTTCACCTCTGAAATATTGACAACATTTTAAATATTGTCTAGAAATGACCCTGAAGTAGTCCATGCATTTGCTAATTCAAGACTGGACTGTTGCTAATCACTGTAAAGTCAACGACACAATGCCATTGTCACTACATGCTTGTCCTGGAGCATGTAACTGCAAGTCAGTGGCTTGATGCAGTCTGCTGGGTTTCCTCACATATAAACTTTTTTAACCAATCTGAATAAGAAACTGAACTTGTTTTGATAACTAAGATCAATTTGGAATGTATTTTATGTATGTAATGTATGTAAGTATGATACTCTCCAACAGCAAAAAAGAGTGTCTTCAGTCAGAGCTTTTTTCAGCTATGCTGCAACACAGACTTCTACAGGAAATCCTTTCTGCCCACAGTCCTCATGATCTACAGCAACTCCTTAAAGAGTTAATTGTATGAGCTAAAACAACACTTAATTTCCGTTTGGGATCAATAAAGTATTTTTGAATTGAATTGAAGTGCCTTGGAACCTTTCTTTTTTATTTGTAAAGTGCCTTGAGGCAACATTTTTAGTGAATTGGCATTATATAAATAAACTGAACTGAATCCTACGTGTGTATTTTTCTCCCTTGTAAATGAAGCCAAGAAATTTGTCATCTGTAGTTTTAAGCATTTATAAAAAAGATGCAGAATCCAAAAATATCCCTGTATGAGTACACAAAATGAAAATGTATCTGAAATGATCTAATTTTATTTTATTAAACCCAAGGATAATCAGTTGATGTGGACATAAAACTTGAATAAAACATTCAAATTTGCACATTTTATAACTAGGTCTAATATATAAGTTGTGACTTTGGAAACACCAGACAATTTATTAAATTATTTTCAATTACTCACTAATAATGTGAAACCTTTCAAATATTTGTAGTAATTTTTTAAATACAAATTGGTAATTATGAATCTTTTGATTGTGATTGCTTTGAAGGAAAAGATCAGGTATCTACAGGAAATGCAAGAAAAAAAAGGCGGATCTCAGCAACCATTTTTTCTATGCTTTAGTTGTCTGTCTGGTTGAAGAGCAGCTAACAGGTTACTTTACAAGCTGAGCCTTCCCCTCCCTGAAGCTTTTTTATTTCTGGAACAAGCTCAGAGTGGGGGACTTTTAAAACTCTGAGAGATGAATGGATTCATCATAAAACAACTTCTCCTGCAGTTATTGGTGTTTTTACTATGGAATTCAGGTAAACATTAAAAGTAAAGATTCAATTTAAAAGATTTTATAAATGTAGCATATTGTGTGTGCCATTCACTTTATTATACACACAGGTTGTGCTGAGGGGAAAGATGTCACCCAGACCTCCTTTGTGTGGAAAAATAAGGGTGAAAATGCAACAATAGACTGCAGCCACACCAAGGGTGATTTATATTTCCAGATGTACTGGTACAGGCAGCTGCCAGGAAAAACTATGGAACTCATCGTCTTTACTACCGTAGGCCAGAGCAAGCATGATTTTGGAATTTTCAGCAACAATAAATTTTCAGCCACCAAAACTGTTGCTCACAGTGGAACGTTTACAGTGAAGAACCTGGAGCCAAAAGATGAAGGTCTATATTTCTGTGCTGTGAGTCAACACAGTGATTCAGAAAGGCAGGAAAGCTTAACAAAAAACCCCCAATTGCAATATCCACATAAGAGCTTATTATGATTTGTACTGTAGGGGGAGTCAAAGTTCTGTGTTCCAACCTTTTTAAACCTTCAGAAGTACAGGAACCACAATACACCGATATCTTTGGGTTTAGCGACTGATAGACATCATTAAATGTGTTCCTCACATATTTTGTTTTATATTTAACTGGATTTCCATGCACATTTTTTTCCTTTAAATGATCCTACTCAGTTGCATATTTCTTTTAATTGCAGTATCACATTTCAAATAACTGTACAGCATTTTCTTTTGTTGTAAATTTGCCCTTACTCTCAACTGTTATTCTTATTTTATATCTTTTACCTTTGTGGGAATATGCATGCTTCCACTTATCTTTAACTCGCTGTTGAAACTCATGAATTTTGCCACTGTGCGATAACAAAGCACATTTCTGTTCTATTCTATTCTATTAAAATCTTTTTAACGGTTTTGTATTTATGAATGACCACAAAGCATTTTTTGTTGTTAAAACCTTTTGAAAAATCTGTGTAAAAAAATGTTATGAAGAAACTTTGATATGATCTTATCTCAGGAATTGTTTATGTGGCCAGACTTTAACTTATATGAAAGCGTTTGCTTGCATATAAGCTGTCAAACAATTAATTTTTTTAAATCTAATTAATCACAGGGTAGCTGTGAATTAATCATGATTAACCACGATTAATTAACATTCCTAAATATGACTGAAAAAGTATAATATTTGGTGTAAATAAGGACAAAACCGGAAGCTGTTGCTCTGTCTTTAAGAAAATACTGGAGAGATGCATGTCATTTTTGTTTTAGAAGTCCACTATCACATTTTCACGTGGTCCTTTTAACCTATTCATCTTTTTGCCAGTTGCTAAGGCAAACTAAGGCATTATTTGTTTATCAACACCATGATACATGCGCAAATGGCACAGAACCGTTACATCACTCCCTGGTTCCCACTGTTATTATTTGCAGTTATCTTGCAGCTGCAGTGTCGGTTAGCTATGTTTGCTTGCTTGTTAGCCAAGGCTTACTTGATTTGAAGTTATACATGCGGATTGTTGCATCTTTAATCATCTGTTCGTTCCAATCCCTTCTTCTGATCACTTGCAACCGATGATGTCTTTTGTTTGCTTTGAAAGGGGCGAGTTGATAGAATAGAATTTGTAAAATTTTTTTTTTTTATTCAATAACAAATCGTTATTTTATCAAAGTGATTTGTGCAACCAACTGTAGACCGGTAATCCCTACGGTCCGCGACTGAGAAGAAGCGTTCATAGGGAACCACGGATGCGGTTTGGTTCTGGCATGCTGTTTACGTGACGAGCGACCACTGAAAGCAGCGCGGAATCTACAGATGTCTTTCAAACTGTCTCTGCACGCAATTGGACTGCTGCTAGGACCAATCAGAGCAACAAAGAACATGATGTATTCATAGCAACGTAAATCTGTCAATGAGGCAGTTTGCTATGCACCAAAGAGATATTTTTTTGAAACAAAGAACTTAAAGGAGCAGGGGGCAGAATGAAGAAACGAAACTTACGAGCGACGCGGCCGGCGCTGCAAGTAACTGCAGCCAGCCGCACGGGAGCGCGCACAAACGCTTCACATAAAAACATACCTCTTCACAGTGACATACTTCTTTTTCTTAGTGCCACTTTTTAGTGGGCTGTGAGTCGTCCTTGGTCGTTTCCCAGTTGCAGAAGAGAAGAATCCATTCTCACAATTAAATCAATGGAGGTCTGCGACCATTTTTCTTCCTCTTTTAAAGCTGTCGAGAACGCGCAAGCCGTGTCATTTGACGTCACATCCGTGGGACACCGCGGGAAATTCGGGCCCCGAACTGCAGCACATTTTGCAGCACACAGCCAGTTTAAGAAAATGGAGCGATACGTGGGTGGGCTCATTTTTTTTGGTTTATAACGCTTCATCACCCAACAGCTTAAAACAAATGGACATGGATGTTGATTTTATTTACAAATCCTGCCCCCTGTTCCTTTAAGTGCCTTTATCTGCTCATCTCTCCAATAAAGGCCCAGGTCTAAATCGTCCAAAGTTGATGCCAAAGCTGTTTTAAATGAGTGCTGTTCCTGAGCTGCTGCCGTCTTTGTTGTTTTTTTCTATTGCGGCTCTTCCGTCATCATAAATTAAAAAAAAAGCTCTGTCGTAATGGCACGAAGCCCGCCCAACGTCTCAAACATAGATGGCTGTAATTGGCCAAGCGTACGCTTAGCCGAGCCAATGGTAGACCTGCTGAAGCTACAATGGAGCATGGCTAAACCAACCTGCAGAGAGCAAAAGCTGCTGCTACGGTTTGTCAAGATTTCTTGGCTATGCAAATGCTCCTCAGTGCACAGATTTTTCCTTCTCTGTATTATTTAGCTGCAGCCTTTAGGTGGCAGCATATCTTTACATCAGGTGTATAACTCATGAGGAGGAGGAGGATCATTTGAAACTGCCCTCTAAGGATGACTCAAATCAGTATATTTTCTGATGCAAAAAGGAAACTGAATTATATTAGCAACATTGTTGTCTGGCACAGAATACTCTAAATTAACGAAATGTTTGGGAAACAGAAAATGCTTATCTTTTGGATTTGCTTAAGTTTATACAATTTCCTGGTTTCAGGTCAAGTCCTAAAGATCATTTCAACTTTTCTAATTTTACTTGTATGTCTGGACTTCTAAATGTTCCTGAATTCAAACGTTTCACAAGTTGGTAAAATATTTTCTCACTTCTTCCACAGGTTCATCACTAAATGACAAAGTCCGGCAGTATCCAGCTGAAATCTTCAAATCTTCTTCTGACAGTGAAGCCGAAATTCAATGTTCACATAGTGATGATAGCTATAACCAAATCCTCTGGTACAAACAATCAGAAAGAGACCTGCAGCTCCTGGGATACAGGTATGCAGGGACTGAAGCTTTAGAGAAAGATGTGGACGTGAAGATTGAAGGGGGAGCAAATAAAGGAGAAACCTGCACATTAAAAATTAAAGATCTCAGCCCGAAGAGCAGTGCAGTCTACTTCTGTGCTGCTAGATACCACAGTGCTGCATATCTGTGCTTCTCAATACAAAAACCTCCACCTTTCACACTCGTGTGTTTTTTTAACTTTAGTTGCATCCCCTTGCAGCTGCACTCTCACCAACATTTAATCAGGGATTGAAATGGGAGGTTTTTATTACAAAACAATGGCGTAATACTCAGCAGTTGAAAGACAGTATACTAAGACTACAGCTCTGACTGTGAAACATTTACAACCTGACAACAGTGTGGTGAAGTGTGTACTCCTGTGCTTTCAGCAAACAGTGATGTGAGAAGTAACAGCTGAAGAAAAAGTGACTTTTACTTTATCTGTTGGGAGGAAGTGAAGGAGGTCATTACTTTTTCCAGTAGATGGTGCTGGATCTTTATAAAGACTTCTCAGTTTAAACTATGAGGTTTTAAAAGGCACTTTTTCTAATCCCCTGGAGACCAAGTTCTGAAGCACATTAGACATGTGTAACACAGCGGCAAAGAACATGAAAAAACCTTTTAAAGAAAATGTCAATATTACTGGAAGCAGTCTATGGCAGCAAGCTGCTAGCCACCCTTAGCCACCAGAGCTAGCCATAGACTGTATAATAACCATAGACTTTATATTACTGGACGAAGCCTCGGTGACGTCACCCATTGGTTTCTGAAGAGCAAAAATGAAGCCAAATGGGCTGTTCCCACCGCCGCCATCTTGTCTGCGTCACGTGTCTCGTCACTCCCAGAAAATACAAAAACGGGAAAAGAGGTGGAGCTGAGAGTGGCGCTGTGAGGGCGGGGATGGATGATTGACACTCTGAGCCGATGTAGCCAGGAGCTAGTCCTGGAGCTAACTGAAGCTAACTGAAGCTATTTACCCTAATTGTTAGTGATTGTAAGTACCTGTCTCCATCACTTCATGTAGAATTTTAATAGTATTATACTTTCAAACGATAGGCCACACCTGTCCAACTGCCATTCATTACGCTAGTTTTTTTTCTACGAAGCCTCTGTGACATCACCCATATATGTTTTTTTTGTTTTCTTTTTTTCCAACAAACTTTATTGAAAAAGAATAACCATACACAGTAGTACCACTTTCCAACAAATATACAATTACAGTATGAACATGAATATTAGTGCATAAATACATTATCCAGAACAAAATAAGAAATTTAAGGTAGTAATTTAAAAAAAATAGTAATAATCTCAAAATAAATAGTTTAGGATTAAAGACATAAAAAACAGAATAAACATAATCTCACAGGGGGTATTCAAATCATATTTTAGCTGTTCATTACATTGGGAAAATACTTTAATTTATCATATGATGTTTGTGCCTTTATATCGGTTAAGAGTTTCACGGATTTCATGTACAATTTCAATTCATTCAGGAGGATAATAAATTTGGGGATGACTTCATAATTCTAATTTTATGAATCAAAAATTTGGCTAAACAAAGGATTATATTGCAGCAGAGTTCATCTTTTTTTTTTTTTTTTAAAGAATCATACTGAAAGTGACATCATCTCTAGAGATAGCAGCTGGAAATAAAAATATTTTTTGTTTAATCCAATTGCAGATGTTAAACCAAAATGTTTGTATCAAATCACATGAGAAGAAGACATGGTCTGTGGTGTCAATGTCTTTTTCACAGAATGTGCATAGATTATCACCAATATTAAAACAAAGTCTAAGTAATTCTTTAGAGGGATAAATGTTGTTCATAATTTTAAAGTGTGTTTGTTTTGTTTTAGGGGTTATAGGAAATTTTAAATACATTGTTCTTAGTTTATCAATTAATTTATTATCAAATTTATGTAGGATATTGTTTTTGTTTTGTCTCCCGGGGAATATTGTTTCATTGAGGCAGTTTCTTATAAAATGATTGTTACATTTTTTGTCCAGGATTAGAATGTCTTGTATTGTCAATTGGCCCAGTTGTGGTATTATAGGATGGTGGTTCAATGTATTTTTTGTTAGAAATTTAAATTCACGAGGAAGTGCTTTCTGTAATTTAATATAGTCTTATTTGGAAGGGTAACATTTATGTTTAGTGCAAATTTCTTGATAATCTATGAGATTACCATTAGCATCCATTAAGTCAACCACAGACCAAATATTCCTCCCATACCAATCCTGATAGAATAATGACTTATTCTTGTGTAAAACGTATCTGTTATTCCAAATCATAGTAGTGTGGGGTGAAAGGTTATGCACATATAGCATTTTCCAATATAATAGTATTTGTTTGTGAAACTCTGATAATGATATAGGTAGTTTATCTATGTTGAAGTCTGCCATAAGAAGACATTTTAAACCTCCAATTTTATTGAATAGGGAAATTGGGACACAGTACAAAAATGAGTCACTATGTTTGATCCAAGATTTCAGGCAATTAACTTTTTAAGGTTCCATTGAGGCAATCAAAATCAATAACTTTTAAGCCACCATCTTTAATATCTTTAACCATATTCCTCTTTTTTATATAGTGTGGCTTGTTTCTCCAGATAAAATTCATATTAATCTTGTTAATAGATTTGATTAGTTTATTTGAGATGGCATTAGAGTAAGCTGGGTAAATGCATCTTGATAAACATTCCATCTTGGTCAGGTAAATTCAGCCCAGTATTGATAGATCTTTTTGGAGCCAGATATTTAATTTGGCATTACTCTCTTTTATTTTTTTTCTACATTCAAATATTGACTTTTTTGGGGGGTCTTTGGTAAAATGTATTCCAAGGTATTTAATTTCTGACTTGATAGGGATGTTACAGATGTCTTTTAGATTGGTATCATGAATTGCAAATAGTTCACATTTGTTAACATTTAAAGTTAATCCTGAAGCTTTTGAAAACAATTTTATTTGTTCAATTGCTATTGGAATTTGGTGTTTGTCTTGTACAAAAAGTGTTGTGTCGTCCGCAAGTTGGCTGATGATAATATCGGTACCTAACACATTTAACTTTTTTATTTCATTCCAATTTTTTATATGAATTGCTAACATTTCTGTGGCTAATATGAATAAATATGGTGAAATGGGACAACCTTGTGGAATTCCCACATTAACATTAAAACTTGGGGTGGTGCCACTAGGTAGCATGACACAGCTGTTTAAGTTCTGATATAGTCCACCCACTAAATTCCTAAATTTGACTACAAAACCTAATTGATCAAGAACTTGAAAGATAAATGGGTGTTCTACAGAGTCGAATGCTTTAAAAAAAGTCTAAAAAGAGAAGAAAACCATCATGTTCAATTTGATTTCTATATTCAATAATGTCCATTACTAGCCTTAAATTATTGTGAATTGATCTATACTTTAAGAAACCAGACTGTGTTTCTCCAATAACGTTTGAAATACCTGTCTGAAGACGAGTGGTGAAAATGTAGGTGAGTAATTTATAATCAGAGTTTCTAAGGGTAATAGGCCTTCTGTTTTCTATAAATCTAGGGTCTTTGCCGGGTTTAGGAATTAACATGATGATTCCATGTCTCATTGTGGGTGGGAGTATAATTAGAACACCTTGCATTAAAGAGGATACTCAATATATGAAAATTGCGCTGGTGGATGCACTGTTTAAAAAGCAAACAACAATAAAAACATCAGGTTTGTAAGTGGTGGAGACAAAACTGTTATTGATAAATAGGCTATTACCGGGGACATGGTCCCGGCTACAATGACTCAAATATCTATACTTTCCTGCAGGACCCCAAATCCGTGTGCACGGTTTAATAAACTGAGGGTAGGGATTCTTACAGCTGAAAAGTATTTCGGCACCTGACCCTGGCTGGGTTCCAGAGGTGATTTTTTCCCCCACAGAAAAATATCACGAGTTGTGGGTCTGAGAGGGCGGACAAGGTGCTGCTGATGCTGCCACAGGGAAAAAATCATCTCACCTGCCATGAATGGATAAGTCAAGTGAATTCTTATCTTTAATTTTAATCATCTTAATATATTTGATCCTATCTTAATTTTTTTATGTCAACAATAATTTTGCTTTTCACATTTTCTGTCAGTTTTTAAAGGGTAGACATATGAGCAAGATGCCCTGCAGCCTGCATACACAAACCTGTCGTTATTTTCATGAATAAAAAGTTTAAAAAATATATACCTCCCTCTGGTTTTTTCACAAATCACACACTGCATATCAGCAGTAAAATGTTATAGTGGTCAAACAGACAAGGGAGAAAAATTAAACTTAAGTATTGTAATTACAATCACCTCCTCTCGCAGCTCATACAACCGCTGTAACACAACCCCTGGAGAGCCAGTGAACGTCAGTGTGACTCGCTGAAACCACTGAAACCGCTTATCACCTGCATTTGCGCTCACTATCGACAAACGAATCAAATTTGTTCAAAACTTTTTTTTGTTAAATCAGTCCAAACACATTTTAATTTCTATTCAGGAGTTATGTGTATACAAACCTAGAACTTTTTATGACAGTAGTTTAATAATTTTAAAAAATTGCACATTTTTATTTTTCAGTTTTTTTCCTCGCATCCTGGCTTGAAAAGCGCTATATAAATGCAAGCCATTATTATTATTGGCCATACGCCTCCGTGCCTCCTGGCACCGCCCACTTTGTAGAATTTTTCAAATGTTTTCTGGGGGCGGGGTTATGATTTTTCATGGGGTTCAGTTCCACTTTAAGTACACAATTTGCACACATACATATTTCTGTCAGTCTTGCATCACTTTTTTACGGACGAGTACGGAAGAGGATTAAGGCCACTGAAGAAAAAAAATAGAATTCTGAGAAAAAAGTCAGAATTCTGACTTTATTCTCAGAATTCTGACTTTATTCTCAGAATTCTGACTTTATTCTCAGAATTCTGAGAATTTTTCAGAAACCTAAAACAATCAAAAAATTTTACAAAGGATTTTTTTTTTCATTTCCAAAGAAAAGTCAGAATTCTGAGATTAAAGTCAGAATTCTGAGAATAAAGTCAGAATTCTGAGATTAAAGTCAGAATTCTGAGAATAAAGTCAGAATTCTGAGAATAAAGTCAGAATTCTGAGATTAAAGTCAGAATTCTGAGAATAAAGTCAGAATTCTGAGATTAAAGTCAGAATTCTGACTTTTTTTTAGAAATGAAAAAAAAATCCTTTGTAAAATTTTTTGTTTGTTTTAGGTTTCTGAAAAAAGTCTGAATTCTGAGAAAAAAGTCAGAATTCTGACTTTAATCTCAGAATTCTGACTTTTTTCTCAGAATTCTATTTTTTTTTCTTCAGTGGCCCTAATCCTCTTCTGTACAAACCAACTTAAACTTGATCCAACCCAAATATATTGTATGTGTAGTATTGCAAAATTTTGGAAACCAAAATTTCCTAAATTTGTTGACCTACACTCTCAATCCTCCATAAGTGATGGAATTAAATTCCAAAATCGTCACACTCAATAGACCCTTTTTCTACCCACGTCATCAAAAGTATGAACTCGCACTCTGGTAACAGAAGTGAAGGGCTACTCCATCACTCACAGTACAAGTCAAAAGCGTTTTAAACCCTCATTTGTCAGTTCTGAGAACATTAAAATGTTGCGTTGTTGCGTGTTTGGATGCCAGAATCGCTTTTCTTCAAGCAGTGGACTGAATTGTGCAATTCCGATGGGAGCACATCCATTTCAAAAGAAATCGGAGGCGTCTGTGGCTTCAAGCTATCAAAAGGGTTGATAAAAACTGGATGGAAGACATGATCCGAAATGCTCGCGTTTGTAGCGTCCATTTTATATCAGGTAAGTTATTTATGTATTGTGGGTAAGCAATGTCTATTATTCACAGGCGAGGTGTTACTGGACTCACAGAGTCCTGATTTTGTGCCTTCTGTGTTTACGTACACAAAACAAAGTCAAAACCCCCAAGCAAAGATGGAAAGGTAATGATTACACCTTCCCATCACAGATATATTTAATAATTTTAAAACATTCTCGCTATTCACGATGTTCAGTGTGTTATTATATGGCTCTTGATTGGTGTAACTCTTCAGTAATTTAGATCTGTTACATTTAGGTATCAACAGAACAGAAGAAGGGATGAAATGGCAGCTTGCTGCTTCGGAGACTCCAAATCAAGAACCCAGTTTGGATCACCATCCCGGTAAGGATCTTTTTTATTTTTTACTATCAAAATATTTGTGTGGACTTGTAGCTGCATATGTTAACTTTTCAGATTTCTGTGTTAAAGCTGAAGAGGACCTCCCTGTTCCAAGGCGAGAATATGATGACCTAAAACTAAAATATACTGGGCTTCAGAATGACCATGCAAACCTGCAGCTGGAGTTTGAAAAACTTACTGCAGAAAATTATAAGCTTAAAGAGGAGCTGAAAAATTCATGCTTTTCCTATGCAAATATTAAGTGCAACAGGGGAGCACTGGTTTTTCCACAGGATTTGCATCTTTTGTCTTTGATTGGCTGCTTACAAAAATAACAGACAGTGATAGTTTGCCAAAAACTCACAGTACATGATAATCTATTGGTTGTGCTGATGAAATTAAGACTGGGTCTAAACAACACTGATTTAGCGTACAAATTTAACTTATCAAAAACAACCATATAAAATATTTGTCGAAGCTGGATACCTGCCATGCCTGTGATCCTTAAACCACTTATTAAATGGCCAAGAAAGGGAGCCATAATAAAGAACATGCCCAAAGTCTTCAGGTGAAATTTCAAACAATGTCGGTGCATAATAGACTGCACTGAAATTTTAAATTCCTAGACCTAGTAATCTGACTGCCAGGGCCCAGACATGGTCAAATGCATTTGTGGAAATACATTTGTGCAATGCATTGCATGTCTTGGTTTGGATATGTATGCATCATTTACATATACATTTTACATTTACATTGCAATGCATTTGTGGCAATATCTGGTGATTTTAATCATGCCTCGCTCTCTACTACACTTGCAACATTTCAGCAGTTTGTCAGCTGCTCTACAAGAGAAAACAGGACCTTGGATTTGTTTTGTGCAAATGTACAGGATCCATACATGTCCAAACATGTCCTACTGAGCCTGGTTCTGTTGGAGGTTTCTTCCTGTTAAAGGGGAGTTTTTCCTCTCACCTTGACAACAGACTGGACTGGAAACTGAACAGTGAAGCCGTCCGTTGTGGAGAGTGTAATCTCTTCAGCCATCATCTGCTGGGGTAGCAGCATCAGAGCCAGGGATTTGAAAAGGCTAAACAACCTGATAAAGAAGGCTGGTTCTGTTCTTGGGACAACTGTGGAACATCTGGAGATGATGATGCAAAGAAGGATTCTTCATAAAATCAAAGAAATCATGGACAACTCTGAGCATCCTCTTCATGAGACAGTCATACAACAACAGAGCGTCTTCAGTCGGAGGCTTCTTCAGTTTCGCTGCAATACAAATTGCTACAGGAAATCCTTCCTGCCCACAGCCATCATCATCTACCAACAACTCCTTAAATAATTTATTATATGAGCTATACCAACACTTAATTTCCCTCAGGGATCAATAAAGTATTTTTGAATTGAATTTGAATTGAAATTACAAACAAATCCGAGAGGAACTTGCAGATTGTGGAGCAACTCTCCGTATACCTAATTTCACAAAAGGGAAAAAGCAACTCTCTGTTCAGGATTTAGACTCAAGACAAATATCTTGTTTCAGGATTCCTTAAATAGGAAACTTTTTAACTGATTGGAATGTTTGTATCAATGCATTGAAATGACTTCTTGTTAAGTGCCTTGAGATGACATCTGTTGTGAATTGGCGCTATATAAATAAACTGAATTGAAATGGAATTGAATATGTGCACACTCACTCACTGACGCTCACTGCAAGGCGAGCAGAGCACTGTTGTGGCTGCATGATGGCAGACCAGAAGAGGAGCGCCGTTTGGAAGTTTTTTTACAGCTTTAAATCAAGCCACTGCAACCTGCAATGTTTGCAGGAAAGAAATTAGGTACTGTGACAACACCACAAACTTATATAAGCACATCAAAACAACCAGAACTCTGAGCTGCAGAGCCAAAGGAAGGAGGAAGAGAGGGAAAGCTGACCCCCAGCATCGAGACAGAGGTCCCTTGCAGCATGGGCAACAATATCTAGGTAGTGTTGGAAAGGTGTTTTCGCTCTAATTTAAAGCCCCTCTTAAAGGAACATACACCCATTTAATTGTATGACCCCTGGACTCTCTGGGCTCTTATTTCACCTTCCAGGGTGCTCGTTCATTTCTGTAAAAAGGAGCAATAAGAACAACAAACAACAATTATATATTTTAACAGCGAGACGTCGTTCGCTGGACTCAGTTCTATTAACTGAGCCCAGATCTACGTCAGCATAGACTTTTTATTGAAACAAGAGTTTGCATGAAACTCCTCCCACATAGATCTTCGTTCACAGAATAATGGTCACAGCTTCTTCACATAATGGAACGATGCACTACATTCTTCTTGATTGTTCACTGTTTCTAAGTGTTTCCACATGCACTACAGAATTAAACCCTCATACAACATTTAAATAATTTTTATCTCTTCAGTAGCTTATAGTGAAGTGAAAGTAGGATTTAGTCATCTCCACGAGGCTGAAGCTGGTTTCCTTTTCTAGCTTCCGATTCGGGAAATAGATAAAGGGCTATTACACCAAATTTTTCTCTACTCTGAGGGTCTTTAATCTGCTCTCGTTTAAAATCTACAGTACTTAAACATTTCAGACCTGGGCTAAATTATTCTAGATTACCAGAAGAATAATTAAAATCAACTCTGGAATTTGTGAAACTTCAATAAAGGCGGATTTCAGCTCTTTTTCTGCCTCTGGACCACATTATTTTAGCTGTAGCTAGAAAAATACAACACTCAGACATTTCAGACCTAAATTATTCTACATTACTAGAAGAATAATTAAAACCAACTCTGGGATTTGTGAAACCTTTCTGTGATTTGTGATTCTGGATCAGCTGCAGCTGTCTAATTGACTTTTTAGGCAGACCTGTGAAGATGCTGTTGCAGTAATCAATCCGACTAAAGATAAATGCATGGATGAGTCTTTCTAGGTCCTCTTGCGGCATTAGTCCTTCAATCCTAGAAATGTTCTTCAGGTGATAGAAGGCTGACTTGTTATTGCCTTTATGTTACCCTGGAGGTTCAGGTCTGATTCCATAACTACACCTAGATTCCGGGCCTGATCAGTAGTTTCTAGCTGTATTAACTGAAGCTGTGTGCTGACTCTTGTTCGTTCCTCTTTAGATCCAAAAGTAATTACTTCTGTTTTGTTTCTGTTCAGCTGGAGAAAGTAATGCCAAATTCATCCATTGATTTGCTCAATGCATTTACTTAGGGAGTGGATGGGTTCAAGGTCACCTGGTGACATCGTAATGTACAGCTGAGTATCATCTGCATAGTTATGATAGTTAATCTTATTGGTTGTTTTAATCTAGGCTAGTGGGAGCATGTAGATATTAAATAAGAGGGGCCCCAGGATGGAGCCCTTGGGCACCCCACATGGGATTTCTGTTCGTTCTGATGAAAAGTTTCCTATTGAAACATAGAAGTCCCTGTTCTTTAGATAAGACTCAAATCAGCCAAGTACTGTACCAGAGAGTCCGACCCAGCTCTCCAGTCGTTCCAAAAGTATATCATGATCAACAGTGTCAAATGCTGCACTGAGGTCCAACAGAACCAGCACTGTGGTTCTACCACAGTCTGTATTTATGCGGATGTCATTTAAAACTTTGACGAGGGCAGTCTCAGTGCTGTGGTGAGCACAGAAACCAGACTGAAAAACATCAAAGCTGTTTGTCATTGTTATGAAGCTATTTGACTGCTGAAACAGCTTTTTCAATAATTTCACTGAGGAATGGCAGATTAGAAATTGGCCTGTAGCTCTGCATTAACGTGTTGTCCAGGTTATTCTTTTTTAGCAGTGGTTTAATAACTGCTGTTTTTAAAGCCTGGGGGAAGAGGCCTGACAGGAGGCATGAGTTCACTATTTGAATCAGATCAGACACAATGGCAGGGAAAAGTTTCTTAAGGAAAGCTGTGGGTAGGATATCAAGACAGCAGGAGCTTAATTGGTTAATGATTTCTTCTACGTTTTTTTGGTTTATTTCATGGAATTCTGACATTTTTTCTACTTTAGTGTTAGCTGGGTATAGCATTGGTAGTCAGCTCGGTGCTGCGGTCCAGACCGGCTGTCTAATTGTTAGAATCTTTTAAGTGAAAAAGCTGGGAAATTCATTGCAGGCCCTGGCAGAATTTAGTTCAGGGGCTACTGTCACTAAAGGATTAGTTAGTCTTTCCACTGTTGCAAACCGAGTACGTGCATTATTGTTTCTGTTAATGATTTCAGAAAAGAAATATTCCCTAACTTCTTTTAAAGATAACTGATATCTGTTCAGTCTCTCTTTTTGTAGATCTCACAGTGAACCTGAAGTCTAGTTTTCTGCCATTCTCTCCCGGCTCGTCGACACTCCCTTTTTTCACTACGTACCAGTGGATTGCTTGTCCACGGAGACTTCTTTCTACCTGAGACTACTTTTACTTTAGTTGGAGCAATGGAATCGATGTCTGAGATTTTCACGAGGAAATTATTTACCAGTTTATTTACTGAGTTGGAGTTGGGAGATGAGGGGGATGTGGTGGAAGAGTAAATACTTTTAAAGGTTTCAACTGAACTGTCCCAGAGAAAACGCTTTTTTACAGTTATCTTACTGTGGATAGATATTTTAGCAGGGATGGTACTTTCAAAGAAAACACAGAAATGGTCAGATAATGCAGTATCAATTACCGAGATGTCAGATATAGTTAAACCTTTGCTGATAAGTAATTCCAGAGTGTGTCCTCTATTGTGTGTTGGTGGTTTGACATGCTGGGTCAGGCCGAAGTTGTGAAGAGTGTCACTTAATGTTTCAGCTAGTCTATTCTGGGGGTTGTCAGTATGGATGTTGAAGTACCCCACAATGACTAATTGGTCATAATCGACACATATCACGGAAAGAAGGTCGCTGAAATCATAAAGGTTATAGTTAAGTTTTGGGGGTTTATATAAACTTAGAAATAGAGCTATTTTAGGCTCATTTATCTGAGTGGCTATGTAATCAAAAGAGTCAAATATGCCCAGGGATACCTTTTTAAAGTTCATTGAGTTATGAAAAATGGTGGCTACGTCTCCATCTCGTCTGTGTTTCCTGCTCTCACTTAAGAAATTGTAATTTGGAGGAGTTGATTCTATCAATACAGATGTTTCATTATTTACATCTAGCCAGGTTTCAGATAAAAAAGGGCATGCATTTTATTTTCAGTGATGACAGAGTGACTTTCCTGATAAAAACCTAATATTTAATAAAGCTAACTTAAGTGATTTGATAATTGGTAGCTGAACTTTCTGACAGGTGATCAACTTGAGATTTTATTTATTATAAGTGCGTTTGGCTTTAATTTCTTGTTTTCTGTTGCTAATAATGACTTGAATGATTTTTTCGGGGTGGCCGGACAACTTCTGGAAGCCAGTGGGAGTGGGATTACTGTCCGGTTCACTTGCACATCAGATGTCCGTTATTACCAGTTCTGGCATGGGCAGAGTACATCCAGTGGCCTGATGTAGTCCAAGTTTCGGTGTGACCCAATTCTAATTTGTGCTTTCAGTCTGTCTGCGAAATCTCTAAACGGAGAGTCATTAGGTGTTGATGAGTCTGATGACTTTGGGATACTTGAAGAACACTTTGCAGAGCAATGTACATCTTTACTCGCTGCTGGAAATGTTTGTTCTCTGTCAGTCTTTGCAGCTGTCTGGGCGGGTGGTGTAATCTTCACTTTTTGTGTTTCTTCTCTGATAGTGTCCACAGGCTGTGCTTCAAGGTCAACTTTTGCGTGCTTTATCAAGTGTTTGTTCAAATAACAGAACATATTTGAGGTCAACAGTCTCAGTCCAGATATTTCTCTGACTGTATTCTTGGGGCAGCTGATAACGCTAATGTTCTGGCTACAAAAATCTTTGATACCATTAATTGATCCATCATATATGGTGAGAATCTTTGGTGGGGGGGTTCTTACGTTCTTATCTGTCTGCCTCATGTGGATTGATTTCTCCAGGTGGCTTTGACTTTCCCAGGGGCTGTGTTGTCTTTCGGGGAACTGAGGGCTGCAAATCTGTTTCTCAGCGGTATTCCAGGGGGAGTGATGTCTCTTGCTTTGGGTTGCGGGTTCTTTGGTTTCTTCTTCCTGGGAGCATAGAAAACAGGCGTAGATTCAGTGTGCTTTAAAGCCGGCCAGTCTTCGTCGAATTGGGAATGGGGTGGTCTATCTGTTACACGCCTTTTGGCTGGAGGAGTAGAGTTGTTCTGTGGCTTCTGTGCGAGACTGTTGGACCGAGGTAACACCTTGCTGGCAAGTTTTTCCTCCCTGCGCGTAGTCATCAGTAAAGTTGTCTCATTTCCATATCCAGTATTTAGATCAAAATTAATCTGAAGATGGTGTATTTTCATCTCGATTGTTTCAATTTTCTGGTGCTGTTTTTCAAAGTACCCAGCTGAGCAAAGCGCCATTCTGGTAATCCACAGTCCTTCAGAAAGTAATCCAAGAAAGAGATATACAGTACCTCCAGAGGCTGGGTGTATAAAGTAACTAAGAAAAAAGCTAAGAAATGAAAATAAGAAAAGAGAATAACGCCTCCTTTCCACCGGACGTGTAAGCAGCGCGTTACAGGAGCAGCACGTCATACCCAGCTGATAGCCACCGCTGTAGTCAATCGAACCCTTTCCACCGGAGGCGAAAGCTGCACTAGTCTGCCGCATCTCGGGAGCGTCATGTCGCAGCACTTTTCTAAATATATGTGGCAGTCCTGTTTTGGATAGGGGAAGACAGGAAATATAACGGCTCGGCATCCGGAAATTTTCAAAATAAAAGAAACGTGCTGTTTTGCGGTTGCTTTACTTAAAAAAAGGTCACTATCTGTGCGGTCCAGTGAGAAGTCAGTACCTCGCGGGAGGGTCTCATTTGTGTGTCATCACACAAATGAGCGATTTTGGATATTCCCTGACATAACATAAACTTATTGGCGAATATAAAACGGACATAACATAAAACACAAACCTTTTGGAGCCATGTTGTTGTCTTTTCCTGGTTATTGTTGTCATAGACGTTTATATAGGTCTATGGTTGTTGTGTTTACTGTTGTGATTTTGCTAATCTCGCGTGATTCCGGAATCCAATTCCGGAATTGCGCCGCTCAAGGTGGCAGCATGTTGGAGTAGCTCTGTTACTTTGGTTCATATTTTTTTCTTTTTAAAAACTTTTATTCTTCCATTTCTGGTAGAAACATGGTTTTTGTGGACAACTGTTCTCTCTGGTTTTGAATGCTGTGCAGCTAGAAGGATTTTTGCTGATACTTTTTATTTTTGGACATTTGTTATGATGCATAACCATGGCAACAAGGTGGTTTACAACTGGCAGCAGCTGATTAACATCACAAAAGCTCAAATAATACCTCAACTACAGCCACAAAACCCTGATGAGTTGAAAAGAAGATGCCATAGATCCAGAGCATCCTCTACATCAGACTGTCATACAACTACAGAGCGTCTTCAGTCAGAGGCTTCTTCAGATCTGCAGAGCACTACAAGAGAGCATCCCTACCCACAGTCATCAGCATCTACAACAAATCTTTGAAGGAACTTGCATAATGAGTTACAACAACATTTAATTTCCCTTTGGGATTAATAAAGTAATTTTGAATTGAATTGAATTTCGTGCTCTCTTGGTGATAACTCCTTCCCTGCTGCTATGCGCCTCATACGCACCCGGTGGAAAGGGCCAAGCAGCAGAAGACGCAAGTGAAACGTGCTGCTCCTGTAACGTGCCGCTTACGCGTCCAGTGCAAAGGAGGGGTAAGGGTAGAGATCAGGAGAGGTTAGGAAAGGCTGCTCCTCCTTCAGCAGCCAGAGCAGAAAAGTCACACAATGGTGTGGATTACTGTGTCGTCAGAAAATAGTGATGTGATAAGATCTAACAAAGACTGGTTGCCACTTTATTTGTTGGAAGGTTGTAGAATTGACTAAGCTTTTTGTGGCCAGTAGATGTCCCTGGAGCTTCATTTGGACTCTTAAGCTTGAACCCTGGGGTTTTCAAAAGTGGGACTTGTTCACAAAAGAAATGTTAGTGTGGTAAATTTGCATGTTGCATGCAAGTTTTCATTTTTTGGACGGTCCAAAAACATGCATGTTAGTTTGCTACTTATTTCTAGATTAAATTGTGCAATTTTGTAAATGGATGACAATTTTTGTTCTAAATTCAATATATCTATATTCAATTCAATTCAATTCAATTTCATAAATACTTTATTGATCCCAGAGGGAAATTAAGTGTTGGTATAGCTCATATAATTAATTCTTTAAGGAGAATTAAGCATATCTCTGCAAATATTGCCAGAAATTAAAAAAAGTTTAAATAGATAAAATATTATATTGGTTGTTGAGAATGTTTGTTGTGCCATTACTTCCTTTTTCACAATGGCCTCTTAGCAATGTTTGAATCTAACAACCTTGAAAATACCCTCCTTGGCCCCGCCCCCTGTTCTTTTATTCAAACACTACAGCATTCTTCTCCACTGGGTCTGAACAAACAGGAACTGAAATGAGAGCTGCCATCCGAAGATCAAATCTCATAATTTTTAAAATTATTTTTATGGTCTGCATATTTGTTTTCTTTTATTTACCAGGAAATAATGGTAAGAGGATAAATACACACAATATACAAGATACAAAGATAACTTTTGACTCATTTTAAGCTATTTTCTGTGACTTGACAGGCGCTTCTGATTACAAACATGTTGACCAAACTCCTCCTTTCATCATTAAGAAATCTGGTGAATCTGTGGACAAGGAGATAAGATGTTCGCACAGCATACCAAGTTATCAAGTCATTCTGTGGTACAAGCAAGACACACAGAAAGCTCTGAAGCTCCTGGGATATCTGAATTTGCAATATCCTAGTGTCGAAGAAGATCTGAAAGGAAAAATCAACTTTGATGGAGATGGGAGAAAACAATCCAACTTAATTATTTCGGATCTTACAGTGAATGACAGTGCTGTGTATTTCTGCGCTGCCAGTCAGCACAGTACAGCAGAATCCCTTTAAGTCAATACAAAAACTCCGCGGAAGGATAAAGATCTGAACACCTGCAGTCAGCCTCCGTGTAAGCTGCAAATTGTTATTGACTAGGCTGATTCAAAATTGACCAATCACAGCTCAAGTTATAAATTCAGTGTCACTGTTGGAATTTTATTTGTTAATCTGGTAAAATATTCAAATAAAAGTTGTTTTGCTGACACCATTAGTCTGAGCTTGTTTTTTTCTTTTGAGAGTTGCTTGACTTAGTTGCTTGGATAAGAGGAGTTTGCATTTTACTTCCCTATTGTGGTGCCAGCTTGGCACTGTACTGCAAGATTGCTGAAATTAATGTAAAAACCACTGTCTAAACCATGAAATATACAAAACAAGCTGTTAATTGTAGTGATGGGACAGCTTAACATTATGGTAAATGGGCTGTACTTGTATAGCGTTTTATCTAGTCTTGAGGACCCTAAAGCGCTTCACTCTACATTCAGTCATTCACACACTGGTGATGGTGAGCTACATTGTAGCCACAGCTGCCCTGGGGCACTCTGACAGAAGTGAGGCTGCCGAACACTGGTGCCACTGGGCCCTCTGACCACCACCAGTAGGCAAGGCGGGTGAAGTGTTTTGCCCAAGGACACAACGACTGAGACAGACAGAGAGGGGGCTCGAACCAGCAACCCTACGGTTACAGAACGAGCTCCTACCTCCTGAGGCATGGTCATTCAGTTATCAATGAACACATCAAAGATATTTCATATCTGAGGACATAAAACTTAGATAAAATGCTCACGTTTGTAATTATGTACCGCAGTTGTCTGCAAAAGGTTGTTTTGGTTTTTTCTTCCATCTCATACTAAACATTTGTCTTCCTCAGTTTGTTTCTTCCCAACCTAACCTTGATTATTTGATTACACCAATGACGACCTGCAGGGGGAGCAATGTTATTACTTTTGTTGCCATCTGTGCTTTGACACTCCCATCTTTATTTAACCTACAAGTCTTAGAGACTTCAGCAGTTCTTATTCGATGGAACATGGATGTGATTAGCAAACAAGAACACATCTTTTTAGTGTACTTTTGGCTGTGGACCTCAGGTAATTTTCAGTTCAACAGGCTTGTAATTTTGGTGATTTATCTCTGCTGGTATACTTTTGTTGGTTAATATTATGTAAATTACCAATGAAAGCTAGATCTCCCAGTAAATATTAAAGTGATCCTCCTGTACTTTTTCTGCTTATATTCAGGTCTAACTGCTGGGAGTGATGTCCAACAGCCATCCATGCTGTGGAAAAACCAGGGTGACGATGCAACTATTGAGTGCAAACACACCAAGGGTGCTACCTATTACCAGATGTACTGGTACAGACAGCTGGCTGGAGAGACTATGAAACTAATCGTTTTCACTATTGCAAACTCCAAACCTGACTTTGAGCCTGAATTCAGTGGTGAAAAATTCTCAGTCACCAAGCCTGATGCTCTCAGTGGGACGCTCACAGTGAGAAACTTGGTGCCAGGAGACAAAGGGCTGTATTTCTGTGCTGTAAGTGAGCACAGCGTTACAAACAACCTGGAAGCCTGAACAAAAACCTCTGTGCTGCTGGCACAAGTCTAACCTTTTATCTCATGTACAACAGGCAGGATGTCAGATACCACAAAGACTCAACTCCTCTTTCATTCATAGCTAGAATTTCTACTGGATTATAAACAATTGCAAAAAGAAGAGAAAAGTCCACCTGTAACATTTAGTTTTCTGCCAAACTTTTTGCAGGTTGGGAATACGTATTCGTCTTTCAAAACACAAATATTAAAAAATACGTCAAAACATGACCTCTTGATGTTAAAATCTTAATCCACAGAGGGGTATTTGTTGTCTTTTTCGCATTGTATCTAATATTATGGTATTTCAGTCAATTCAAATAAAGGTTTGATCTGGCAGAGATGAACTGGTAACCAATATCATGCATGACCATTAATAGATCTCACATCTTTTAGAACATTGCACAAAAAATGTGCATTTAGGGTTAATGAGTGGGTGTGAGTCTATGTCTGAATGACTGTTCTATGTGTCAACCTGTGTTGGACTCAACAACTTGTTTGTTGTACGCCTCGCCTCTTACCCAGTGACTGCTGGAGACAAGCACAATCCTCAAGCGACCCTAAATGAATAAGCAGGTATAGAAAATGGACTGATGATATTAGGTCTCTCTCTAAATATGAAATTGCACTCACGCTCTCAATGAATTTCTGAAGGAAAAGGAATCCTGTTTTAAATGAAACATTTACTTTAAGAAGTCACAAAATAGTAAATAAAGGGCCTCCTTACATTTGACAACCAAAATATTACTCTTCTTTGCATTATAATGAATATCAAACTCTGCACTATATTGAGAGCAGACCCTCAATAATTGCTGAAGGCCAGTGCTATATGGGGAGAAGATCACTAAATCTTCTGCATACATTAGGTGATTAATTATTGTATTCCCAACTACACAACCTGTTATTTAACTGCTTTCATAGATCACTCATGTACAGAATAAACAAAAGATGGAGGCAAAATACTCATCTCTACCCCCATTACCCACATAAAAGGGGTCAGATATGAGGGTTACCCCAATTTATACTCAGACTGATGGGTATACCAGAAGGACAAGATTCTTACTAAAGATTTAGGAACCACTCTGTTGTATAATTTCCAAAATACCATTTCATGATTTACACTATAGAACACTTCGGAGGCATCAATAAAGCCCATATGAATTGTGGAATTGCGCCTGTTATACAGATTCAGGATATCCTTTAAGGGAAAAATATACATGTCTGTACCATGTTTAGATTTAAAACTAAACTGGTTATCAGAGCTCAAGACAAACTTCTGAATTCTATTTAAATGGTCTTTTGAAAGAATTTGGATAACAACCTTGATAAGACTAAAGGCCGGTAATTATCCTTGCTGTTTAATTTTCCAGCTTTGCCTTTTATGATGGATACTAACATAAGTGAAAGAATTTAATCTGGGAGAATCCCATAAACTATGATCCATGTGAAACAAATGGCAAGCAGAAGACAATGCTTCCTACTAGCAAATTTTAAAGCTTAGCTGATATATGTGATAATGTTCTAATAGCATCATACATTTCTCTTGACACTACAACATCTTCCTTATTATCAATTTCATCCATAGCAAGAACTGAACTCCTGGACCGCCCACCCATTGTATGCTGGGTGCTGCAGAGAGGCGTTGACTGAACCTGTGACGTTCTGATCAGGGAGAACCAGGAAGGGCTGGATGTCAGCCCAATCAATGTATTTGTATCCTGTGTTTGTTTACTGTTATTTGCATGTTTTGAATTGTGTTTAATTTCATTTTTATTGGGTTGCTTTTGTTTTTTTTCTTTCTTGAATTGGGTTGACAGGTCCTGGAGCTCCAGGTGCGACTTGAAGTACTATTTTGTCATCTGCTTTAAGTCTGGTTTACACTTTTAAATATTTGTTAATAAAATGTGTTTTATGGCGAGATCCCTTGTTCTTGGGGCATTTATACGAAGTTGTGTCCTTCAATTTCTGTCCTTTTCACATCTGGACTGGCATTGTTGGTTTAGAATTCAAATTGGAACATTTTTCCTCGTAAATACTGCCACACTGTTTAAACAGAGGGCCATATCCTTGCCGCTCTGACTCCACCCAAGCCTTAAAGGACCTCCTGGCCTATGATGAAGCTCCTAAACATATAAATTCTAGCCTGGTTTAGCTTTATACATCTTAGTTTTAATCAATGACCTGCTCGACACACGTAGCGACTCCACAATATTCTCATATAAGGAACACAACTCAGCCTCATGTTAGGGATTTTTTAAAATTAACATATACAGATGCATATTTTGGTAGCTCAGTCTTACTTAGCAGTAGATCAAATTGAGCAGAATATTTCGGAAGATCCCCCTCAGTCAGATTAGACCAATGTATTTTTCATCAAGTATGTTATAAGTCATAGTGGGTAAATGGATACAATAAGGATGGGTGTGTTTGTCTGTCTTCCTACCTCTCTGCAGAGTGTGACTGGCAGGAGCATCACCAGGTGTGCCTCATCAACCTCAGTGTGGCAGCTTAAAAGAGGTGCGGTTCCCTGAGGCTGACACCAGATGGTTCACTCTCCCAGAGTGGCAACAGGCTGAAATCTTGACTCTGTTCAAGCTAAAGCTTACTTTCCCTCTAAAAAGTAACTTATCTTCCTCTGTCTTCGTAGGTACACGTTTTGGAGGCTCCTTCCTCACCCTCGACATCCCGTTACAGTCCTCCATGATCAGTTCACCTCCTGGATCAAACACCACACCACACCAACCACCCACACCCAGCCGACCTCAACCACTGTGGTCCTACGTACCCCCTCCAAGAGACTCTCCATACCACCTTACAGTAAGGTCAAACTCCATCTCTCAAACATTCCTGGAACATCATCTTCATCGCAAAGAATTAATCACTCACCAGTTCTGCCCAGTCCAGCCACCCCGAATGGATTCCTCCACTGACATCTCAATCCCAATTCTACATATTTTCAATAAAGCTTTTAAAATTGTTTTGCTGTCTGTTGCTGCCTATTCAGAGTCCCAGCCATTCACTATGACAACAATATTAAACTAATTTTATCTCAGTGTGCCATGGGCACCCCACTGAGCACCTGCTTTGTTGGGCTTGTTGGCCCAGATCTCGGCGCCTGTACGTTGGGGTTTAGTTAGTTAGTTAGATTTTAGTTCCTGAGGGCCTTCAATGTGCAGGGACTGTCTGAGCAGTGCTTTTATAGGTATCATTTACAATTAATATTACATTAAATTCTAGCAACATCCTACTTTATGGAATTTAAATGTAATTAACATTTTCAATATAGGCACACCCTCATGTGAGAAGCTCACTGCCATTCACTTGGCTACCCGTTTTCTGAAGGATGTTGAAAAGATAAGCCCTCAGTACCACACGTCAACCTTGGAGGGTTTCCATAGTCTGACAATCAGGCCTTCTCAAAAAAGTGTGGTATTCTCCTTCAAAGGCATGCTGTCCAGGTAATGAATAAAATAGTTTGTAAAATAAATGCTCTTTTTTTGTAAATCTTTACATAAAATGTATATGTATGAATAACATCTATTTCTTGTGTTTCTTTTAGATTGCAAATTGCAGCAATGCATTACAATGAAAATGCGGTCACACACAGCACTGGGGAGTTGAGGTACGCCATAATGTACCCAAAGTACAAACGTGGTGACTACACAGTGAAAGTCCTGAAGACCAAACCAACCTCATGTATGTCATGTACTATGTGATAAAACCATAGTGATAATTATGGACGATACATTCAATAATTAACTTATTTTTCTAGTGTACGTTGACAAGGTCATGGACTTCTTGTTTGAGTCTGTGGTGGAGGATCCTCTCCCATATCAGGAGTACTCCGAAAAGGTACCTGTGCCTGAACCTCTCTGTGCCCAGTTTGAAAGACCAGACAAACAGGAGGCTGTAAGCAGGCACAGGTCAAGATTTTCGAGGAGCACGTAAGGTGAGCAACACATACGTAGAATGAGTATTATTGTGCACTGTACAGGAAGAGTAAGCTACACTTGCAAGTTTAGAAGTCACGTATGATTACATTGCCTACAGACTGCGGCTGGTGCTGAGCTTAATAGAGCTGCGTGTGGCTGTCATCCCATGGGCCGACTACCTGCAGGAAGAGCCATAACGGAATGGTGCAATTTATTCCTGGTAGCTTGAAATGCGTTCCCTGCAACCAGTCAATGCAGAAGTGGAAGAAAATGTATGTTTATCTATGTATTTGTCATTACAAAGAAATTGTTGTAATGTTAAAAATTACATTGTCAGTTTGTTCAGTGTCAATGTTTTTTTTCTTATTATTCTTTTTGCAGCTTTTCACACTGACCTGGCAATATGGACCCAACTGCATTAGGGAGGCAAACAAATGTCAGCTGAGTGCAGCAGCTAACCATGAACCAAAGTCCAGTGTATGAAGAAACCCTGTGTATATTCCATCATTCCAGGTATGTTCACAGGAGAACAAAGTATTGATGAATAATGTCTAGTGCATGTGTGTGTAATAATTATTCAAAATGTAATATAATAGTCTTATGAAAATAATATAAGTGATCTGGCTACCTTGTAGGTTATGGTTTAACTTGGAGATTAAAGTTTTTGTTAAAATGAATTTGGTACTCATGTATTTTTTATACCCAGTTGCAAGTACCCAGTTTGTCTAAACAGGAGAAGAGTGTGGTGATAAAAACTTCCTCACCTTCAAAGGGTGGCTGAAGCACCAAGGATAGCCAAAGAAACCAAGAGCTCAGGAAACCAAAAACTCATCCTTAAAAGCATGCTTGTCCTTAAGGAACTTCATCTGGAGAGAACTGAAGTTCTTGCATCCTATTGTCTTTGTGTAGGTGTACACCAAGAGTGTGCACATATTTCTTGATATGTAGCCCCTATGAGAATATGAAGGAATCCCTCAAAATGTTCAAACCCATTCGCAAAGAGGAACTTGGACATAGGCTCGGCCAATCACTGACTTGGATTCTGGTGCACTGGTGAATGAGAGGAGAGGAGTGGGCGGGACCTGAGAGTTGTTGGCGGAGAAAGAAAAAGAAAAGAAAAAAAGAGATGGCGGCTTCCGAAGAGGTTCCATCGATATTTCGGTATGATAATTCAGTGAATAATAGTTTAACTCTTAGTTATTGTGTGTGCTACATGTTTTAGTCTGAGCTACGGAGCAGTTACGGACTGAGTGGTGTTTGTAAGAGCGGAAGACTCCACGCCATCAGAACTGAAGATTCGTCCGTTGTCTTATCAACAAGTATAGTTCGCATAGTGCGAGACAAACGTTCTCGCTAGGTAGTGGAAAGTGTTGATTATTCAGCTATATTACTAGCTCGTCGCCAACGTTGGAAGCTTGTCACGCAAGGAAAGGAAGACAACCAGCCAGTTCACTGCTACAGCTCGGGACGTGTCTGTGGTTCATCTCACCGGCTCTCTTTTTCTCTTCCTCTCCCTCTCACGCCATTGATACACGGTGCGGTTGGTGAGTAATAGGCTACCCTGCCACACATGACTCCACCATTGTCGATGGACAGGAATGCGCTCGTGATGGATATGTTCTATTAATTGGTGTTCGGCCGGCACATAACGTGGACAATCCAAACCAAAAGGAACATTGAACTAGAGAGTGGGCGTTGAGAGTTACCAAGTGTATTGTGCAAACTGGCGAACTGTTTTGGGGTTTACAATTGACCTGAAGGTTACTGTTGTGTCAATAACATTCACAAGCTTCCACTACTGTTAATTGCGTGAGGTTCCTCTGCAGTGCTTTTAGATACATGTTGGTGGTGTTATGTAAAGCGGTTATTGAGCCATTCTGGTGAAGTGGGTGTGTTGAACATTATATGGTGGTTACAGGTTGATAGAGAAACCATCCCTATACGTTTTACATTTGATTTATAAATATACATATTTTTTGGTTTTGTTTGTTCTATTTTATCCTAATACCGTAGTATTAGAATACTGATACTTAGTATAATAAATAACCACCCGTTTTTCAACTCTTACATCTTTGTTTATTATTCTGCAGCTTTGCCATTTTCCCTGAAGTAGGGGTGTCTCATCCTCTGTCTGTAAAGTATAGTAGTTAGGGGCAATACAAGTTAAGTCACACTCTCTGATACTTAGACTACTGATATTCTGCACTTTAGGTCTCCACCGTGACAGGTCTTAATCCTAAAGCCTAAGCTATTGTGCTTTACTGAGCAGGCAGAGTAGACACGAGACTAACAGGCCTGGGGTTAGGGACCTAGATCCGCTGATGTCCAGCCATTCAGGGAAGAGTGATTTACCCCTACTAAGCGGTCGTGGGTCCCCTCCACTATTTGTCCTTTGATGTACAATTGTCAAGTCGACAAATTTATTTTTTCATTTTAAATTTTTCTGAGTGCTGCATGTTTCACCATTTATAACCTAACATTAAGGTTTGAACCCACGGTCATTTTGTATATAAAAGAAAGCCACTTCTGTAAATGGTGTAAGAATATTTGTGTCAGACGACTTAGATCAAAAGTTCTAAATTATGTGAGAGAGCGGTACAGTAATTTTAATGGAATGTCAGTCACAGGTTTTTTTATTAAATTCAATTCATAAATACTTTATTGATCCCAGAGGGAAATTAAGTGTTGGTATAGCTCATATAATTAATTCTTTAAGGAGTTGTTGTAGATGATGATGGCTGTGGGCAGGAAGGATTTTCTGTAGCAGTCTGTATTGCAGCGAAACTGAAGAAGCCTCCGACTGAAGACGCTCTGTTGTATGACAGTTTCATGAAGAGGATGCTCAGGGTTGTCCATAATTTTTTTGATTTTATGAAGCTTGTCTGTTTCATTTACATGTCATTATATTCTTGTGATCAATAATTTTTGTGCTTATGAAATATATTAACCCAAGGACATCAGCATATAATTTTCGTTACATTTTATAAATATAAATTGCTTCTCCAACACTGTCCAATTGTACCATAAAATTATAGTGATTACATTCAACAAATGCTGTATTTATCAAAACCTCCCATCAGTATCAACCAGATTTACCTCCATCATAGCATGTAATATAAGCTCCCTTTGAACAGCCAAAGCCCTCCTCCCTCCTGGAACTCCGTTTTTTTACCAAGGTGCTCCAGGGATCATCATCATTGTCAGAAGGAGAATCTGAGATCTCTTTTTTCTAATGTCCTGACTTCACTATGGTCTCCTTACCGGTGCTGGCCGGGGTAACGGTGCCGCCGACGTGGCAAGCATGCAGGCTGCCTGGTCCACCATTTTAGCATCTGTGAATGGCCCCTCTGACGTCACTCAGCATCGGGGTTCCGTTGCCGCTCTCTCGCCTGTCTGTCTGGTGGTTGGAACTGCCTGCCTGGGCTCTGTGAGAGATGTCGTTGTGGAGCTGTTCTCTTCAACCTGAGGCCTCTGGGCCGCGCTCCACCTGTCCCTAGATCTGAGGATGGTGCTACGCTCTCTCTAAGGTGTGCTTTGCTTAATGCCCGGTCAATCATCAATAAAACCTCCATCCTGAAAGATTATTTTACTGATCGAAATCTGGATATTTTCTGTTTAACCGAGTTCTGGACTGTCCCTGTTGAGTTGGCTCCTATTATTGAACTGCTTCCTGCGGACTGCTCATATTTTAATGTCCCCAGGCCTTCGGGTTGTGGCGGAGGGCTTTTAACTGTTTTTAAATCTTCCATTCCTTGTGAGGTCTGTCCGGTGGTGATGGATGTTACTAGCTTTTAACTATTGACTTTTGAGCTGGGCCTCTCCCCATGTATTGTTTGTGCATCAATTTACCGTCCCCCCAAGCCGAGTCCTGATTTTATTCCCCAGCTTACCAAACTCCTATCTGTTCTTTGCACTAAATATGACCAAGTCCATATCCTCTGAGATTTTAATACCCATGTATGCTTAACGGGGAAACCTTTTGTCGCAGATTTTTGGAATCTTTTGGACTCATTTGGCTAATGCCAGTTTATTGACTTTCCCACTCATGAACAATCACATACTTTGGACCTGGTGCTGGCACATGAGGTTTTGGTGTCTGCTCTGATGACTGATGATATTCGTCTGTCTGATCATTCCACTATCTTATTTTCTGTTAATATAGCTCAACCTCTTCCTCGGGCCCGCTCTATGAGGCGTTGGTCCCGGGTGATTACTCCTGTAGTTGAACAATTTTACTCGTTCTTTGTTAATTTGTATGCCTGTGATATGCATATTTTTGAGCTTGATGATTTTCTGTCCTCCTTTTATTCCTCTTGTCTGTCTGCCTTAGACCAAGTTGCTCCGCTTAGACTTAAACGTTGTCGCTTCTGCACTGATCCCTGGCTCAATCCCTTTACCCGGTTGGTCAGGCGACTCTGCAGAAAGTTGGACCGGAGGTGGAAGAAGGATAGGCTCCAGATCTCCCTTTCTATGCTTAAGTAATCTTGGAAGTTTTACCAGAAAGTAGCGAGGAAGGCTCACCGAGACTTTTATTCTGATATTGTGAATAGGCATGCGGGTGACCAGCATGTTCTTTATTGTACTCATGTTCTTCTTTCTGAAAAGGTTTCATCTCCTACTCCTGATGTGGACCTTTATTTCCGATTTGCTGACTTTTTTATGGCTAAGATAAATATTAGATCTAATATTTGACCCTCTTCTCTCACTGGGTGAGATGGGCCTCTCACTGTGCCAATCTCTCTTCATATTTTTGACCATTTTCAGCCCGTCTCTTTGTCCTTTCTCACAGACTTAGTTGCTGAGATAAAGCCTGTGGGCTCCCCGAGCGATCCCATCCCCCCGCGGCTGCTAAAAGTGTCTTTCCAGTCCGTTGGTGAACTTGTTTGCGCAATTATTAACAGCAGCCTCAGTATGGGGGTGGTCCCACGACTGTTTAAACATGCTATGGTACAGCCTGTCTTGAAAAAACAGAACCTTGATCCAAATGTCCTGGAAAATTGACCCATCTCAAAGCTTCCTTTTCTTTCGAAGCTATTGGAAGGGGTTGTTTTCTCCCAGATTTCAGAGTTTCTATGTGTTTTTAACATTTTGGACCTTTTCCAGTCTGGTTTTCGTTCTTTCCACTCCACTGAGTCTGCACATTTGCGGGTTTTTAATGATATTCTTCTGGCCACTGATTCAGGGTCGTACGTTCTTCTGCTGTTGTTGGACCTTTCAGCGGCCTTCGACACGGTTGATCATGCCTTGGTGACATCAAGTCGTGGTTGGCTGTGAATTTTCTCCATCTGAATGAGTCAAAGACGGAGCTGGCTCTGTTTGCCCCTAATAGCTCCGCTGCTCAAAAGCAGACTTTATCTTCTGATCTGTCTGCCTTGTTGAAGCCATCAATTGTCAATCTTGGGGTGACAATGGATCCTAAATTGCATATGGATAAACATATAAACCAGGTCGTGAAATCTTGTTTTTATCAACTTCTTCGTTTGCGTCAATTAAAGTCTGTTTTGAGTAAGCGAGACCTCGAAACAGTGGTTCATTTTGTCACTTCATGATTGGATTATGCAAATTATGTACTTTATGGTGTTGCTTCATCTTCTTTAGCCCGCCTTCAGGTGATTCAGAATGCTGCCACCCGTTTCATTACTGGAACAGGACGTTGTGAGCATATTTCACCAGTTTTGGCCCGTTTGCACTGGCTTCCAGTTCAGTATCGGATTAAGTTTAAAATCCTACTGTTCACGTTCCGAGGGCCCGCGGGCGGGCCCAGCCCATTTCCTGGTTTAAATCCTCTGATTTTTTGACTTCTAACTTTTATGAACCTATACATGTTTTATATCATTGGAAAGCTAAGAGTCTTGTGATTCTAATTATGTCTGGCGTTTAAGGATACAATCATAACTGAAGACACAGTGAGCGCTTTTGCCAACACAAACATTCTCCTGATGGAGGTATAAAAATATGGAACTCACCACTTTGTAGTCCAATAAACGTGACAAAACCGATCCCTTTTGAACAAAAATGGTCTTTTTACATCAATAAGGGTCAGATTAAAGTCCTCCGATAAAGTGATTAGTCCCGGACAACAGCAAAACCGATAAAAAATGTAAAACAAACAGTGAAAATGCGCTCCCGAAATGTCTATGGCCATTTTTGTAGTCTTTACGGCTTTGTTTCCGATTCCTTCGCTTCCACTTCCACCTACAAAGGTCACTGACCATGCCCAGAAAAAAAAAAAAAAATTATCTGGTTTATTCCTTACGTAGGGTAGCTCTCCAACCAATGGCGCATGGATGGAAAGTCACGTTATGGTAAGTAGCTCGAACCAATCGCGGTCCAGAACTCTGATGATTGACTCATCAAATAGCCAATGTAATGCTGTACAAGCAGATATATAACTTGACCGGGCGGACTGATTCGCAGCCATTGTATAGGACGTGCATAAAATATCTTATTCATGAAGAGATTACGCACAGTGCGTACCAGTAACATACAGTTTCAGCACCGTGTCCAAACACCCTTTATAATCAAAATACAACATTGAAGGAAGCCGTGGAGCTTTATATGGTAAGATGAAGTTATGATTCTGATGACATTTTTAATTCAGTGAGGACTACGGCACTTACCCAGGAGATGGCACATATGGCACACTTTTGACCACCTTTGACCTGTAGTTGTAAAAATGTGTGCAGAATACTCATTTTTTGGTTTATTGCTGTCATATTTGGTGTGGATGAAGGTAATACTTCAGGCTTTAGACCCAGTGTGTTTTAGGTCACCACCTCTTTTTAAAGGCATTTTTACAGCATGTATTTATATAAAATAAATAATCGGACACAAATGAAATTATTTTTCAGTGTATTAAAATTCATATTGCTTGGTAACAATAGCACTCAGAGATATTAACACAGTTCTGGGATACATTTTAGAGTGTTTGCTTTCTAAAGAGACCCAACCATGTCTCTACTCAAAATGGTTCAAGAACAGCTTTAAGTTAATTTTGGGTATGCGTTTTTAAAAAATGTAGGGTGGAAATTGAAGGAATTTTAAGGGGTTTTTAAGGCACTTCATTCCCTTGTACCACCTTACCTTTCCCAGTTGCTCCGTTGGTATGTCCCGGGTCGTTCCCTCCGCTCAACCGACCAATGTCTTTTGTGTATCCCTAGGGGTCAGGTCAGAGGCATTTTCTGTTTGTGCACCCAAGTTGTGGAACCAATTCCCCCTGGATATCAGGCTTGCCCTTTCTGTTGCAGTTTTTAAATCCCAGCTAAAGACACACTTCTATTTGGTAGCTTTGAACACATCTTAGCCTTTTATATTTCATCTTCAATTGGTTTTATTGTTTGATAATGTTTAGATGTTGCTGTATCTTGTACTTAATGTTCAGCATTTTGGATGGTTTATTCCTTGTAAAATGTGCTCTACAAATAAATATAGTATGGTATAAAAATTATTGCCTTTATCACACACAATCTGTATAGTGCATAAAGTATATGTTGATGATCAAAGTGAAGCATACATCTATTTACCTTTGAGTGTCAGTTAAGCAGGTTTTTATGGACAGGCACCAAGAACTGCAAATGTATGAATTGAGATTTCTTCAAGAGATAAAACAATGTAAAAAAAGTTGAATAAATATTCATTATCAAAGTCCATCGTCTGGGAACTCCTGCCTGATCCTGGATAAATCAGATGTAGGGATGACAACACAAATGTGCTGTCCTAGGTAACTCCAACACCACCTGACCACATTTCGGTAGGCAAGGTGTCTGTTACAGGTGAAAAAGAGGTGGTACTTGTATTTTAAACAAAATATTCGTCCAAAAATAATTTTTTGTTATTTAACCTGTTGACCATAGTCTCCTGCATCTCCCCAAAGAGCTGCACAAAAGTGTCATAAACTACCTGCAGCACAATACGATTTAGAGCAACTGGCTCAAAACCTGGGTGCTCCGTTATGCAGGTAGTTACCCCCACTTGCTGACATCTGTGCATTACCTATGAGAAAGGGAAGAACGGATATCAGTAAATGGATAATGAAATCAGGGCTAAGAGTTTACTTGTAATGCAATGTTTGTGACTGTGTGATTTTTTTGTGTGCATATTACTGAATGATTTTCTCATAGCTATGGTGTCGGGGGCTTTTGCTCCTGGTAGGGTCACCCATGGCAATTTGGTTCTAGGTGAGGGATCAGACAAACTGCAGCCCAAAAGAAGCT
Source organism: Valencia hispanica (assembly GCA_963556495.2). Classification (NCBI taxonomy): domain Eukaryota; kingdom Metazoa; phylum Chordata; class Actinopteri; order Cyprinodontiformes; family Valenciidae; genus Valencia; species Valencia hispanica. The sequence continues at coordinate 33,450,859 of OY747720.1, forward strand.
GGCTCTCGGGACGTGGAACGTCACCTCTCTGGTGGGGAAGGAGCCGGAGCTGGTGTGCGAGGTTGAGAGGTTCCGACTGGACATCGTCGGACTCACCTCGGCGCACGGCTCTGGCTCTGGAACCCGTCTCCTCGAGAGGGGTTGGACTCTCTTCCACTCTGGAGTTGCCCCAGCTGAGAGGGGCCGAGCTGGGGTGGGCATACTTGTTGCCCCCCATCTCGGCACCTGTACGTTGGGGTTTACGCAGGTGAACGAGAGGGTAGCCTCCCTCCGCCTTCGGGTGGGGGGACGGGTCCTGACTGTTGTTTGTGCTTACGCGCCAAACGGCAGATTAGATTACCCACCCTGCTTGGAGTCTTTGGAGGGGATGCTGGAGAGTGGGGACTCCCTTGTTCTGCTGGGGGACTTCAACGCTCACGTGGGCAATGACAGTGAGACCTGGAGAGGTGTGGTTGGGCGGAATGCCCCCCCCCCGATCTAAGCCCGAGTGGTGTCTTGTTATTGGACTTCTGTGCTCGTCATGGATTGTCCATAACAAACACCATGTTCAAGCATAAAGGTGTCCATATGTGCACTTGGCACCAGGACACCTTAGGCCGCAGCTCAATGATCGACTTGGTTGTCGTCTCATCTGATCTGCAGCCGCATGTTTTGGACACTCGGGTGAAGAGAGGGGCTGAGCTGTCCACTGACCACTACCTGGTGGTGAGTCGGCTCCGATGGTGGGGGAGGACGCCGGACAGACCTGGAAGGCCCAAACGTGTTGTGAGGGTCTGCTGGGAACGTCTGGCAGAGTCTCCTGTCAGAAGGAGCTTTAACTCACACCTCCAGCAGAACTTTGAACACGTCTCGGGGGAGGCGGGGGACAATGAGTCCGAGTCGACCATGTTCCGCGCCTCCATTGCCGAGGCGGCTGACCGAAGCTGTGGCCGCAAGGTGGTCGGTGCCTGTCGCGGCGGCAACCCCCGAACCCGCTGGTGGACACCGGCGGTAAGGGATGCTGTCAGGCTGAAGAAGGAGTCCTACCGGGTCTTTTTGGCTTGTGGGACCCCTGAAGCAGCTGATAGGTACAGACAGGCCAAGCGGGATCCAGCTCGGATGGTAGCTGAGGCAAAAACTTGGCCGTGGGAGGAGTTTGGAGAGGCCATGGAAAACGACTTCCGTACGGCTTCGAAGCGATTCTGGTCCACCATCCGGCGTCTCAGGGGGGGAAAGCGGTCTGCCACCAACACTGTTTACAGTGGGGATGGTGTGCTGCTGACCTCGACGCGGGACGTGGATGGAATACTTCGAAGACCTCCTCAATCCCACCAGCACGCCTTCCAATCTGGAAGCAGGGTTTGGGGACTTGGGGTCGGTCTCTCCAATCTCTGGTGCTGAGGTCACCGAGGTCGTTAAAAAGCTCCTCGGTGGCAGGGCTCCGGGGGTGGATGAGATTCGACCGGAGTTCCTCAAGGCTCTGGATGTTGTGGGGCTGTGTTGGTTAACGCGGCTCTGCAATATTGCGTGGACATCGGGGGCAGTTCCCTTGGATTGGCAGACCGGGGTGGTGGTCGCCCTGTTTAAAAAGGGGGACCACAGGGTGTGTTCCAACTACAGGGGGATCACACTTCTGAGCCTCCCTGGTAAGGTCTATTCAGGGGTTCTGGAGAGGAGGGTCCAACGGATAGTCGAACCTCGGATCCAGGAGGAACAATGCGGTTTTCGTCCTGGCCGTGGAACACTGGACCAGCTCTACACCCTCAGCAGGGTCCTGGAGGGTGCGTGGGAGTTCGCCCAACCGGTCTACATGTGTTTTGTGGACTTGGAGAAGGCCTTCAACCGTGTCCCTCGGGGGGCCCTGTGGGGGGTGCTCCGGGAGTATGGGGTACCGGGCCCCTTGATACGGGCTGTTAGGTCCCTGTACGACCGGTGCCAGAGTTTGGTTCGCATTGCCAGCAGTAAGTCGGGCTTGTTTCCAGTGAGAGTTGGACTCCGCCAAGGTTGCCCTTTGTCACCGATCCTGTTCCTAACTTTTATGGACAGGATCTCTAAGTGCAGCCAAGGCGTTGAGGGGATCCGTTTTGGTGGCCTCAGGATCGGGTCTCTGCTTTTTGCAGATGACGTGGTCCTGTTGAAAGAACAAGATCACGGATACAAGCGGCTGAAATGAGTTTCCTCCGCAGAGTGTCTGGGCTCTCCCTTAGAGATAGGGTGAGAAGCTCAGTCATCCGGAGGGGGCTCAGAGTAGAGCCGCTGCTTCTCCACATTGAGAGGAGTCAGTTGAAGTGGCTCGGGCATCTGGTCAGGATGCCTCCTGGACGGCTCCCTGGTGAGGTGTTTCAGGCACGTCTCACCGGGAGGAGGCCCAGGGGAAGGCCCAGGACACGCTGGAGGGACTATGTTTCTCGGCTGGCCTGGGAGCGCCTTGGGGTTCCTCCCGAGGAGCTGGAACAAGTGGCTGGGGAGAGGGAAGTCTGGGTCTCTTTGCTTATGCTGCTGCCCCCGCGACCCGACCCCGGATAAACGGAAGAAAATGGATGGATGGATGGATTTTCTTGTAATGCTAGGATACTTTGATTTATAGGTTGGGCACCTCTCTACAACAAATGTTTTCTGTTGCAGGCAATGAGGTACAGTGGCCGCAGATCCGCAGATGCACCTGTTGAGGCAGAGTCACACGATATTACTCGAGCTAATCTAAATTTAGCTTCGGCCAACAACAATGTACCACTCAGAGACGAGCCCCATTTCATGCCGCGATGCTGCTGTTGCCCCGGGCAGCTCACGAGCCATCGGCTCGAAACAATACAGCTCAGGGCCGCTCATCTCCTCCACAGAACCTTCTTCCCTTTCCTCTGTTCTCTATGGTGAAGAATGTGGAGAGAAATTTTAAACCTCCAAATTGCTCTCCCTTGAGACAATGGAGCTCAAGACACTATGACTTTCCATCTTTCTGGCCATCTGTGCCGCTGCAACATGTCAACCACAGCCCAGACCATGCCAAGCCCGCCACCCCCCTTCCCCGCACGTTCGGTGGTCCGCTAAGAAACGCCTCCTTGAGGTATTTTTCAAACAGGAAATGTGGACGGGGTTACTCTTTAAGCTTGTGCCCCTTACAAATGACATCACAGACTTTTACGCACTTTGCTACGCTGAGTCCACTCATGCTCACTGCTGCGTTCCTGAGACTGAACACAACACAACCAGGCCGTGCTGGGCCAGGCTGACTCTACCCGGGCTGAGCCGTCCCTAGTGGAAAAGGGGCATTGAAGCACATCTTTAAATGAACACAGCAGTTTACTTGAGAATGGCATATATGGAGGATTAAAGTTTATATAAACCAGGTTAACAGATGTAATCATCCTTTTATTAGGCAAATATTCTCGATTTGCAGAAACAACATGCAATACCATGGGACATCAATAAATGTATTATTTTCAACAGTAGTTTTTGAGTCGGAACACTTATCAAAAAATAAAAACATAAATCAGAAATTAACTTCTCCGTTTCTTTCATTTTTGTTTAGGGAAACAATATGAAAAATCGGATTACTGCTATTTGTGTTTATTTTGTTTTGGCTCATCTTTAAGTACACAATTTGCACATATACATATTTCAGAAAATTGCATATAGCCCCTTTAACCAAATAGCATTCCCCCTCGTGTGGATTCTTATGTTTGTTTACACTTATAGCTAAATAGTTTCTTTTTTTCACATTTACATTACACTAGAATGATTAATGTTATATTATTTACGATCACATCAGAATGGTTTCTTTCCTGTGTGGATTCTCATGTGTTGGTCTAAAGTTGACTTTTGAATAAAGCTCTGTCCACAAAGATCACAGCAGAATGGTTTCTCTCCTGTGTGGATTCTCTTGTGTTGGTCTAAAACTGACTTTTGTCTAAAGCTGTGTCCACAAAGATCACAGCAGAATGGTTTTTCTCCTGTGTGGATTCTCTTGTGTTTGTCTAAAACTGACTTTTGTGTAAAGCTCTGTCCACAAAGATCACAGCAGAATGGTTTTTCTCCTGTGTGGATTCTCTTGTGTTTGTCTAAATTTGACTTCTGTCTAAAGCTGTGTCCACAAAGATCACAGCAGAATGGTTTCTCTCCTGTGTGGATTCTTTTGTGTTTGACTAAATAGGACTTTTGACTAAAGCTGTGTCCACAAAGATCACAGCAGAATGGTTTCTCTCCTGTGTGGATTCTCTTGTGTTTGGATAAATAGGACTTTTGACTAAAGCTGTGTCCACAAAGATCACAGCAGAATGGTTTCTCTCCTGTGTGGACTCTCTTGTGTTGGTCTAAATTTGACTTTTGACTAAAGCTGTGTCCACAAAGATCACAGCAAAATGGTTTCTCTCCTGTGTGGATTTTCTTGTGTTGGTCTAAATTTGACTTTTGACTACAGCTGTGTCCACAAAGATCACAGCAGAATGGTTTCTCTCCTGTGTGGATTCTCTTGTGTTTGTTTAAATGTGACTTTTGACTAAAGCTCTGATCACAAAGATCGCAACGGAATGGTTTCTCTCCTGCATGGATTCTCATATGTAGGTTTAAATTTGACTTTTGACTAAAACTGTGTCCACAAAGACCACAGCAGAATGGTTTCTCTCCTGTGTGGATTCTCTTGTGCTGGTCTAAAGCTGACTTTCGACTAAAGCTGTGTCCACAAAGATCACAGGAGAAGGATCTCTCTCCTATGTGGATTGTCTTGTGTTTGTTTAGATTTTGGGTTTTGTTAAATGTTTTTTCACATTTGTCACAAGTAAAGGATCTAACTCTCTTTTGAGAACATGCAGTTTTCTTAACTCTGAAACATTTCTTATTTCTCTTTGACAAACTAGCTCCGCTCTCCCATTCATTCTTATTATGGTTCACATTCCTGTATTCTTCATCATCCTGACCAACCTCAGTCTCTGAAGAGTTGCAAATCTCAACACGAGTATTAAGATTTAGATTCCAGGTAGATTCAGCTATTCTAAAGTCCTTTTCACCAATTGTTCCTATCATCTGGTGATTTGATCTTCTGGCTGTACAATCATTGTCATCTTTTTGGTGTTTATGAAGCTGTGAGAACAGATGGGTTTCTGCATCATCCTCAGTCTCGACGGAAATGGTAGAAACAGGAAAACTGGCAGTATTGGTCTCCTCCTTCACACGGAGCTGCTTTTCCTCTAGACCATTTGAGACTTCCTCTAATTCTTCTTTTAAGTAGAAGGGCTCTGGGACCTGCAGGACCACACCAGGACTCTTTTCTTCAGGAGTTTCTTTTTTAACCAGCAGCATCTCTTTAACATCTGAAGGAACACAATATAGACATAGTAAACAAATGTTACTTTGTATTGACACATACAGTGCAGTGAAAAAGCTCTAGCCCCCTTACAGCAGGGGAGGCTGTTCAATGGGAATAAGAAGCTAAGTTCAAGAAAAGCTTCCTAACATTTATTCGCCCGTAAGTACCTAACCTCAAGTGGATTACTAATTTGCATAATGGTGTATGACTGTGGTGTTTGAGTGGGCGAGTGTGGATCTTGTATAAAAGCATCTTTGTGTGGTCAGTTTGACTAGAAAACCACTATATTAATTTATGTACAGATTTATTTTAAACTTTGTTTTAATGTTTTAACAAAATGTAACACCCAAAAGGAGTGAACCAAAGTAAATACATAAGCGGTAAAAAAAAATAAAAAAATAATAAAAATAAAAATAAAAAATAATAATCACAATTTGCCCTAATTTTAAGCTGCAACAAATAAACCAATTTACTAGCTGCGTTTACATGGACACAAGTACTCGGAATAAAAGCCTGATCGGAATAAAAATGCTTCATGTAAACACGCCATTCGGAATACTTTGATTCCGATCACACTCATTCAGATCAAGATTTCATTCCGATTGAGACAGCTGGATTATGCTGATAATCCGTTCACTGTTCATGTAAACACTTATTCTGAATGTCGGTCATTACTGTGCATGTCTGTTACGTCATGCGTAGACGTATATTACCTCGCCGTAAAACAAAGAGATTCTGATTAGAATTTGACTGTGTACACAACAATAGCTGTAAAACAGTGACCATAAAAAATTAAAAGCACACTCTTAATAACATCGTACCGCTCCATTTTAAACACGCGCAGCCATGTTTGTTTACAGCGGAAGTCTGCTACTACTTCTTCTACGCCATTTCCGGTATTTTAGATAGTTCTGCGCATGTCAAAAGGATTTACTCTGATCAAACGTGTGGCGAATGTAAACACTTGTTATAATCGGATTCATTTTTTCAGGGCCCATGTACACAGTCAAATTCTAATACGAACTATGATCTGATTGAAGACATTTTGCACATGTAAACGCAGCCACTGATGTCTCTTCACTTGTAAAGGGTTAAAAAGCAGAGTTAAAGTTTTTGTACTCCAGTGCAGAGTTCCACAAACCCAGGACCCCTTGCTCTGTATAATACAGTATGTGGCCACCGGCTTTTTAATAAGGCAATGAAGCATTTTAAACTGCCACAGACGGGACTGTGGCGTTACAGAGAAACAGCCACAGGGTTCCCACTGATTCAGCGTCCTGGTGAGTTGTATTTTTCATGCACTTTATCTTTGTTTTGTGGTAAATCTCATTTTCAATGCATCTTTAAATGTTACATGGTGACCAGATAGCATTAGGGGCAGAGAGAATGTTACTCCTGTTATGTTGTTGCCATGATGATACGGGACGCTGCTCGTAAAGTTACGCGTACAGCTAAGCTATACATTTATTATATTTAAAATTAACCAAATTTTTATGGTGGTCATTTCGTTTTATTTTATTCCACTTATCCGCCACACCTTAAAGTAGAAAGTAAGAAAATAGCGATGCACTGATATATCGCGATATTTTATTTCTCTATATTGTATAGATATATATAAAAAATAAAAAAATTTTAGGATTTGAATGGAACCTTTGTTTCACCTTCTTTGTTCCAGTGGATCAAATAAATCTGTGTAAAACAGGTTGGAGTGTGTAGAATGGTGTGACAGTTTTTCTACAGTTAAATTAAGCTTTAAAAATGCCAATACAGCCTTTCCCTCAAAACCCACATGGCAGGCAGAAATGGCTGCCAGGTACACTTTGCTTGTGGAAAAAGCCTTACCCTTCTCTAGCACGTCCTGCAGAAAAGACAAGATCACTGACACAGAGCAGTGAAAGGGGGGGCACGAGAGTCCGCACACCAGCTCTCAAACACACGCCGCTTCTGCTCATTAAAAGACCTCGTTGATGACTCTCACGTGATGGGGTCCATCGTGGTGGGGATCTAAACCCAGAGAGGCCACCCAGTGCTGGAAACCTCTCATGTATAGCGTCCTAGTGGTATAACCACTACAGAGGAAGCCATGGGGTCCAAGAGCCCTTAGCACTGCTTCAGGGACACCATGTTGCCTCTGCGAAACAGAGCTAGGCTGGATTCCAGTGCTTCCACCCTTTCCTGGGACAGAAAGGCTTGAACTGAAAAGAGTCTAAAGTGAGGCCAATGAAAGAAATGCACTGAGTGGGTCAGCATGCTTTTACCCCGGTTTATCTGGAACCCCAGATCTTCCAGGTGACATTACCAGCTGCGTGTGGTGAGCCACCTTTTGAGCAGTAGGTGCCGCCACAAGCCAGTCGTCTGTGTATGTGGCCACCCTGATGCCCCTCTCCCTGAGTGGGGCCACAGCCACCTCTGTGCACTTCACAAACACCCTCGGGCTGAGAGAGAGTCCGAAGGGCAGGACCATAAACTCATAAGCTGTTCCCTGGAATGCAAAACGTACGTACCTCCGGTGAGGTGGATGAATGGGTATGTGGAAATACGCATCTCTCAAGTCGACTGAGGTGAACCCCGGGAAGCGCAGTAGGGATGTAGGCGTCAAAATTCTGAATCTGTATTTTCTGAGCCCTCAGGCCACTTCGCCCTTTCTTTGGAACCAGAAAATACCTTGAATAAAACATGCGATGGGTGTCCAAAAGAGGGACAACTCTTATTGCTTCCTCCTTTAAAGTGGAAATTTCTTCCAGAAGGGCATTGGCAGACTCCCTATGTGCCTGAGAATTTTTCTCTTCTCTGAACTGGGGTGGGGCGACCCTGAACTGAAGTCTGTAACCCCGTCCGATCTTCTGCAGCACTCATTCTGAGTGAGTGCATGAAGCCCAGCGCTCTCTGTGGAGGGACAGGCTGCTGACAGGCCAGTCTGCCAAATGTGGAGCAATGGCGCCCTCTTGAGGTGAAGAGGCGTAACGCACAGCGTGCGCCCCCGCAAATGGCCCCACCCAATGGCCCCGTGAAGACTCGGCAATTTTCATTGTTTTTATGTTTTTTTTTCTTTTCACATACACTCAACAAAAATATAAACGCAACATCTTTGTTTCTGCTCCCATTTTTCATGAGATGGACTTAAAGATCTAAAATTCATTCCAGATACACAATATTACCATTTCTCTCAAACATTGTTCACAAATCAGTCTAAATGTCTGATAGTGAGCACTTCTGCTTTGCTGAGATAATCCATCCCACCTCACAGGTGTGCCATATCAAGATGCTGATCTGACATCATGATTAGTGCACAGGTGTACCTTATACTGCCCACAATAAAAGGCCACCCTGGAATGTGCAGTTTTGTCTCACAGCAAAATGCCACAGATGCCACAAGCATTGAGGGAGTGTGCAAGCAGTTGCTGAAACAATTGGTTTGCATAACCAAACAATTTCTGCACAAACTGTCAGAAACCGTCTCAGGGAAGCTCAACTGCATGTTCGTCGTCCTCATCGGGGTCTTGACCTGACTCCAGCTCGTCGCCGTAACAGACTTGAGTGGGCAAATGCTCACTTTCGATGCCGTCTGGCATGTTGGAGAGGTGTTCTCTTCACGGATGAATCTCGGTTTACATTGTTCAGGGCAGATGGCAGACAGCGTGTGTGGCGTCGTGTGGGCGAGCGCTTTGCTGATGTCAATGTTGTGGATCGAGTGGCCCATGGTGGTGGTGGGGTTATGGTATGGGCAGGCATCTGTTATGGACGAAGAACACAGGTGCATTTTATTGATGGCATTTTGAATGCACAGAGATACCGTGATGAGATCCTGAGGCCCATTGTTGTGCCATACATCCATGAACATCACATTCATGTTTCAGCAAGATAATGCACAGCCCCATGTTGCAAGGATCTGTACACAATTCTTGGAAGCTGAAAATGTCGCAGTTCTTGCATGGCCAGCATACTCACGGACATGTAACCCGTTTAGCATGTTTGGGATGTGCTTGACCGGCGTATACGACAGTGTGTACCAGTTCCCACTAATATCCAACAACTTCGCACAGCCATTGAAGAGGAGTGGACCAACATTCCACAGGCCACAATTGACAATCTGATAAACTCTATGCGAAGAAGATGTGTTGCACTGCATGAGGCAAATGGTGGTCACACCAGATACTGACCGGTTCTGAGTCCCCAGACCCCCAATAAAGCAAAAAACTGCACATTCCAGGGTGGCCTTTTATTGTGGGCAGTATAAGGTACACCTGTGCACTAATCATGATGTCAGATCAGCATCATGATGTGGCACACCTGTGAGGTGGGATGGATTATCTCAGCAAAGCAGAAGTGCTCACTATCACACATTTAGACTGATTTGTGAACAATGTTTGAGAGAAATTGTAATATTGTGTATCTGGAATGAATTTTAGATCTTTAAGTCCATCTCATGAAAAATGGGAGCAGAAACAAAGGTGTTGCGTTTATATTTTTGTTGAGTGTAACTTAGTGCCCTCGGCAACCTGCCCGGATGCGCTCTTTGGGACATTTTTATTACGGAGTTCAAAACAGTGTTTGAACTATAACAAACCGCACATTTTAACACACGTATCCCCTCAATGCAGCATGGCCACCCTGTGTGGAACACGTATCTCTGAACGGAATATGGCGCATTCCGTGGCCCTCCATCCCCTCACAATCTAGCAGAGAGCTACCTGTGATTGGATGCTTCTCACTGTAAGGCTTGGTCTTCCAAGTCACCACTATCTCATCCAGGAGCTCGGGAAAAACAGGCAGTACGAATTTTCCCATCTTCTTGGCCTTGGGGAGTTTCTTCCCAACATTCAGAGATCTCACTACCTCCGTCTGAACAGCAGACCAGGCGATGCCGAGCCTCACAGCCGCACGCTTGCACATCTCCTGCATGTCCAGGTCCAGAGCCAATGACTGAGCGGGTTTGGTGCAGTCCTCTACTACCTGGCGACCTTGCTGCAGAGTCGAAAAGTAGAGTCGTCATCCTCGGACATCAGCAGTAACGAATCCTCGGACTCTGCCCCATCTCCACCTCCCTCAAAACTAGCCCGGGGAGTTGCTCACAAACTTCGTCCGGTTGGAGCACGGGGGAAGGCAGGGCTGCAGGCTGGGGAACAGCGTCCGCCCAGCTCATAGCAGGCATGGCGTAAGAACCCTCGAAAATCTCCACCTCTCTTTCAGTATGGAGGTCCTCAGGTGTTGCTGCCCCACCCAACACCAGGTCCCCGCCCGACAGGCTAGCTTGGCGTGGTAGCCTGCGGCGAGGAAGTGTGCATGGGAAGGCGGCGCAGTGAATACACTCGTCTGTGGATGGCCGCACAGACAGGATGAGTATCCCAAGAGGAGATTTTATTGCCCCAGGGGCAAATTTTCAGGGTGCCTTCGGCTACGCCGGAGCTTGCTGCTGTTGCCATGGTTTGCTAACAGTGTGGCTCATGCTAGCACTCGTGACCCTTGAGCTTTTGCAGCTAGGTGGCAAAGGAAAATTTTATTTTTTAAAGGGCGACGCGAAGTATTGCTACCTTGTTTTATGGAGTATTGCTACTTGTGATTGAAATACGTGGGGGGTATTGCTACCAGCACGGTTTCAAGCTAGTTTTCAGGAATATTGCTACTCTCCAATAGCTGGCAGGCAAATGTATTAGGGAGTAAGCCCCCGGTGACAGTTCTGCAACCGACCGATGGACAGTTTGGCCTAGCACCCAATTTACAGTTGTCTCTTACTTCCCTGAGAAGCGAGAAGAGGGTTTTGAATGGCGACGTATGTCTGCCCCTGTTATAGGGTGGGATTTGGCACGTCTGACATAAACATCAACAAGGCCAGCCAATCAGGCTTAGTGAAATTAAAGCTTCTGAAGAGGTCACGCAGGAGGCGTTCCCCCATAGTGAGATAAAATGAATGCTATGATAGAGAACATATGGCTACACCTTCAGAATGATTAGAGCTGTAACTGAACTAGATCTTCTCTCCCTACTGGTTTGACCAGAAGGTGGCATCTGTGTCACATGAGTGAGTTTCCTGCAGAAGAGTGCATTGTGCTACTTGCACTTTACAAAATAAAAATAGCGCTTTTCTTTTCTCATTGTCCATGTGTCCTTTTGCATTTAAAGAAATAGATTTGTTTTAAGTATTAGCTATGCTGTTTAAACACTAATGGTGCGTTCACACCGCCCCAAACGTCAGCGTCAGTTGCGGCAAGATTACATGTAAAGTCTACGGTTGAGTCCGTCAGAGGTTCATCAGAGTCTCTGCGGTGCATTGTGTGCGTTGGCTCCGTCAACTTTTCAAGCGCTACCTGCGTTTCAAGCGGCAAACTTAGCAAACGCAAGCAATGCAGACGTTCAGCTAGCTGAACTTTTGACGGACTTGACACAGTGCGCCAACCAATCAGAGCGTCTCACTGTAGTGACGTCACCACACATATCTTGAATGAAGCGGGAGAAGGAAAAAAAACATTTTCAACAATGGGAGACAAGCTCATTGCAGCCATCTGCAATTGCAGAGAATTGTATGATCTGTCCTCGTTTTTGTATAAAGACAGGAATGTAAAGGAACTTGCTTGGATGAAGATCGCTGAAGAGATCAGGATGTCGGGTAAGTTATCAAATCTTTTTTGCTCAACGTACATGCGTCAAACTAGATGCCTGACGCAGACAAAGTGTGCGGTGTGAACGCAAAATAACAGTAGGGCTGTAAAGTCTTAGTCGACTGGTCAACTTATTGGTTGATGCGTTCTGAGTCGACCAAAATTCTGATTGGTCGATTTTAATCAGTGTTAATTTTTGAAATTTGATTGGACAAGAGACATTCCATGAGAGCTGATCGGTGCTGATGTTAGAGTAGGCTACAACAGCGCTGCCTCTCGTGTGATATTGCTTAACAGTCTACAGGGAGATCGAAGAACGTCCACATTATTCAACGTGGTGTGGCTTCAGTGCTTAATTTGTAAATCATTAGGTGCCGGAACGCAAAGTACATGACAGCGCAGAGATGACCAGAGGTCACAGGTCCCGGAACGCAGTAAATGGTAGCGGGAAAAAAAACAAGTGTAAAAACATGATGTGGGCCTTACAGGCCTGAATGTTTTAAATATTGTAATGTTCTTCGATAGATGCAGACAATGGTTGTAATCGAATGCTTTAATGCTGACTGCTGTTGGCCACAATCACGCCGTACAAAACAGTAATCAAAAGAACTGTCACATAAACTGGTTGTCTGTCTAGCTCTATTTACAGACACACACATGTTCTCCGGCACTCAACTGTGCACTCCCCCGCGCGCAGCCTGCAGAATAGTGCGCCACCCCCCTGAACAGTGCAACAACACTAACGCATAATCTTGGCATAAACCATTACATATATAAATCAGAGTTTACAAAAAAATAAAAACACACATTCCACTGCATTACAATCTCGGGATTTGGTCTATGAATGCCTACGCATATTATTTTATTTAATAAATTAAAAATATATTTTATACATGAGAGGGGTGCCAGATCAGCCAAAATAGGTCCCGGAACGCGGGTAGGTCAGAATCAACAGGTGCGGGGGATCCTGTTCCGGCAGGATCCGGCTCAAATAAAGCCCTGTGTGGCTTGCTGAATATTTTTGTTTAGCGTTTACTACAGTGAGTCCTCTACCATGTCAAAGACATTGGCAGTGTGGCAGAATTTGGTTGATTACAGCCCTATTTATTTTGTTTCATTTTATTGCTAATAATAACGAACATATGGTTCCCTTTTATTATTGTGCAGATTTATTTCTGTTTACTGGATTTGGTCGGGTTTTAAAAATTTTTTTATTTTATTGCCTAATGCGCAATTGCGCCGTGCCCACAGTCTTTGTTTTGAGCCCAATGCACAGCTTTATTCCGTTTGTACTTGTCTTGATCAGGCATGTTTAATAAAGATCATTTTCCCTGAATTGCAGTAATCATGGCATATTATATTGCGCAGATGCAATGCTCTCAGAACACCCCCCCCCCCTGCAAATTAGTGGTCGGAGTTTCAGGGTTTCAGTCGACCAAGAATTTCTTTGGTAGATTACAGCCCTACATTACACTTTGAAGTAATATCAGAACAACAAACAAAAACACCACAAAAAACTTGCTTAGCTTTCCTCTTTTCAAATGGAAAAGAATAGAGTGTACGTCCTTCTAGCAGTGGCACAAAAAGTGTGTATGCACTAAATCCGGAGCATAGGGGCGCTGTACTAGAGGAGGCACCAAAGCGATGAAGGGAGAAAAATTTTTAGTCTGCAATTTCTGTGTTAAACAAGTGTTTGTGCATGTGTAAATAATATAATAACAAAAGCACTTCGCCTAGGGGTGTGCCGATTAATCATAAATTGATTACTTGCGATTTAATATATGTCAAATCGATAGAGATTCGAAAGTGTTAAAAAAAAAATTTTCATAATAGTTAAATGCGAAAAACAAAAGTCAAGACATTTTCTGGGGAAAGACCAGCGGAAACAGTATGGCTGAGGTCACGGTTTGTTTTAAGTATTAGCTATGCTGTTTAAATCCAGCTAATTATCACTTAAGTTGTGAAAGGCTATGAATCACCACCAATGTCCCCTTTTCCCAGGACATGTCTACTTTCACGTGCTGTCTGGTGCGTCCTCCACAAGCTGCAACGCAGCTCATGTTTACCAGATGTCAGCTCAACTGTAGCTTTATGGATGAACCCCAAAGGAAATTTCCTTCATACCGTCCTGTTCGCGACTAACTTGTGGCAGAGTGCACCATGATCATCGCTGCAGATTAGTTTCTCTCTGACGAGAGCCACACATCCCGTTGGTCACACTGACGCAAAACCTATGAAAACACTTTGCAAAGTTAAGAGTTCGTGTATTAAATTGACAGCAAAAAACAAACAAACACTAGAGTAAACACTTTAAGTGTCTTTAGGGGAATGCTGCTTTTTATTTTCTCAGAATAATTTCAGATTTCTGTGTAATTTTTGTCCTGTGTGACTTAAACAGGGAGCTATTATTTCTTTTCTAATAAAGAACTTTTCTAATAAAAGTACACAAATTATTTCCAGCGGTGGGTAGAGTAGGTATATGTATAACAGATCATGAAAATTAAAAAAAAGGAAGTGGTTTGTGGTTATTTTGTCTTTCAGAGAGTATAATTTGTTTGAACTGGATGGGAAACCATTCAAAAAAAGAATTACTTAAATTTGGGTAATTTACTCGAGTTTGAATGTCTTCACTGGAATAAACACCACAGTGCTGTTGTAATGTATTCGATAATTATGATCAGATTCCACAAAGTAACTGATATAAAAGAAAGATATTATTTAAATTTCAAATGTAATGGGGGGAGCCTTTTGTACTTCAGCGCTTGTGTGATAATTTTTTGCAGTTTGTCATTTTGACTGACGAGGTCAAAAGAATCTGGTCAAAATTTATTTTTATCTATCAATTTTTAAAATGACCTCTTCAGTAGTATTTAATTTTCATTCATTTTAATCAATGTTCAATCTGAACAAACTGAACAGAAAATCCACATCATTGCCATCACACATCGAGCAGATTAATAAACTACTCATATTAATTATGAACATTTCACCTGCTGTGGCCTGAATGCTCGGCATGGAGGTTAAAGCTCTCCAGCTCTGCTTAATGGAGACTGAATCCGCGCTCTGTTGACACACTGGAGACTGGAAAGTTTTGAATGGCAGCTTTTCTGATCCATTCAGCGGAAATCCGCCTATAGCGGCATCTGTCACTGCTGGTCTGTGTCCGGTACAGTCGCAGACGCGCTCCAAAGCCTCAGTAACTCTTCATCTCACCTTCAGCTCCCCGATAACGAGATGCATTGGGTACGGTGACCAGGTTTGAGATGATGCTCAGAAGTTCTCATTAGGAATCTTTCTGGAGCGATTAGTTACATGATCTCTGTGCGTAAAGTTGAAAATGTCTGCACCAAGTGATCAGGAGTGGGAATTGCAATCTGCCGAAATGACCGATGGCTTTCTGATTTTTCCATCACCGTTAAAAAACAAACAAAACGATCAAATAAGGACAAAAATTCACTTAACGCAGCCCCTAAATTTTGTTTACCTTCTGTGTTTTTGAAAATTCCTTAACACACAGTTCATGTCATTGAGGTATGAGGAGGGAGAAAAAGAAGAGAAGAGAAAGAATCAGGACAGAGAGGAGATAGGCCTGATATTAGGTGGCCTTGTAGGAACAGTCACTTAATAGCAGTTGTATATTTTTAAAATATTATTCATGTTAATAAAGTGCTTTATCGAGATGAGTAATTCATTTAAAGCTTTAAAAATAACCATTGAGACCAGTGATAACATCAGATAGGAATATTTAAACTAGTGAGGCCATAAAAACGTTTGTTTTTCGATTGAACTGATCGCCTGCTATAATAGGTAACATTAAATTAGTCTGTAATAAAAATGTTTAATTTATTTCAAGTCAATCAATAAGTAAGACATCTACACAAACATACATTTAAAGAAATATCTGTTGCGGTGGAGTTGGGTGGCGCTGCTGTTATGTGGCTGCATACCACTCAGAAAACAGGCAGTATCTGGGGCCATAGTTTCTCTCCCTCCGGCCGGTCCTCCTTCGACAGATCCTCCATAAAATGGACACCAATGGATCCGCAAAACCTAAGAGGTTGTAGTCATTTTCCATATGCCATCTCTGTACTGCCATTTGGTAAACCGAATAATAACCTGGCGGGTTCGGTTCTCCTCCCTCCTGCCCAGTCAGCTCATTCTGTATGGGTTCAATATAAGATTTTGCATGTGTGCACAAAGATTTTGCATGTGTGCACAAAGATTTTGCATGTGAAATGATGTTTTGTAGTTGTAATAAACAAGTCGTGCTTGTAAAAAAAATCTGAACCCGCAGAAACATTTTGTGGCTGTGCAAGAAACCTTTGTCTGCAGAAATATTATTTGCAAACATGTAGATCAGTTTCGTAGTTGTGATTTTTTTTTCTGTGTGTGTGTGCAAATTAAATTTGTACCCGTAAAAGTTTCGCCACACAAAAAATCTGTACGGGTGAGACATCTCGGGCTCGTGTACAACACTGCACCTACAAGCTCACGAAAAAAAACAACCTACAACCACAAAACGTTTTTACAGATTGAAAGCCAGTTTGTGCCACTAACGGCCAACCAGGAAACTGCATACTGGCGAGCCAAACAGCCAATAACAGGTGACGACGTCTTTTGGGGTAAAAAGAAGAAGCTCCCAAAAAGTTGAAACTCATAGCACACATATGCCGTCTCCCCTTGTTCATACTACAACTCATACTTTGGTACAATCAATCAATCAATCAATCAATCAATCAATCAATCAATCAATCAATCAATCAATCAATCAATCAATCAATCAATCAATCAATCAATCAATCAATCAATCAATCAATCAATCAATCAATCAATCAATCAATCAATCAATCTCTCTCTCTCTCTCTCTCTCTCTCTCTCTCTCTCTCTCTCTCTCTCTCTCTCTCTCTCTCTCTCTCTCTCTCTCTCTCTCTCTCTCTCTCTCTCTCTCTCTCTCTCTCTCTCTCTCTCTCTCTCTCTCTCTCTCTCTCTCTCTCTCTCTCTCTCTCTCTCTCTCTCTCTCTCTCTCTCTCTCTCTCTCTCTCTCTCTCTCTCTCTCTCTCTCTCTCTCTCTCTCTCTCTCTCTCTCTCTCTCTCTCTCTCTCTCTCTCTCTCTCTCTCTCTCTCTCTCTCTCTCTCTCTCTCTCTCTCTCTCTCTCTCTCTCTCTCTCTCTCTCTCTCTCTCTCTCTCTCTCTCTCTCTCTCTCTCTCTCTCTCTCTCTCTCTCTCTCTCTCTCTCTCTCTCTCTCTCATATATCACACAAGCTCCTCTGAAACGCGATAATTTTGTTTATATGCCATGCTTTCACACCCATGCTGACATTTGGGCAATTAAATGCAGCCCTGGAAACATGACCCATGATTGCACATGTTTAGCCAATTAGATGACACAAATAGGTAGGAAGATAAGTCAGATAATGGCGGAGGTCAGAGAACAGAGCGATGAGATTATTTAAGAAATTTCCCTCAGAACAGAATTCTATTGAGTATACAAAATTGAGGGCAGTGGCTCGAAGGACAATAAAGGGAGCTAAGAGAGATTGTTGGAGGAAGTATTGCTGTGGATTAGGAGTGGAGACATCAGTGGCAGAGGTGTGGTCAGCTGTGCACCGTATGGCAGGTGGCTGTAGGCGTAGGGTGATTCCAGTGCTTGAGGATAGAGGGGTGGTGGGACTAAATAATGTTCAGAAGGCAACTATGCTTGCTAAGAAATTCAAGGAGGTCCACTGTGGTGATAATATAGGAGAGAATGGGATTAGAGAAAGGAACAGAACTCTGAATAATCAAGAGTATAAAATTGAGGTTCGTGATGATAATTCTGATCCAGGTAATTTATTTTTTTCACTTAAGGAATTGCAGAAGGCAATAAGTAGAGGTGGTAAAACCGCACCAGGCAAGGATGGGTTAGTATATGAAATTTTTAAGCATTTTAATGAAATGGTTTTGCATGAGGTATTGGCACTT
This sequence comes from Valencia hispanica, assembly GCA_963556495.2. Lineage (NCBI taxonomy): Eukaryota > Metazoa > Chordata > Actinopteri > Cyprinodontiformes > Valenciidae > Valencia > Valencia hispanica. Next base: position 33,468,697 of record OY747720.1, read on the forward strand.
ATTTATAAAGTTTGGGAAGAGGGGGTATTGCCTTCAGCATGGAGGCAGGCTGTAGTGGTGCCAACCTTAAAGCCAGGAAAGGAAGCTAAGAGTTCAGGTTCATATAGGCCAATTGCTTTAACAACGGTGATATGTAAGATTATGGAGAGGATGGTTACTGATAGGTTAGTGTACAAATTAGAGAAAGAGGGATGGTTTACAAACATACAAAATGGATTTAGGTTGGGAAGAGGTGCAATGGACTCTGATCTGTTGTTGGAGTCAGATGTGCAAAAAGCAATAGGGAACAAGGAGGCAGTTGTGGCAGTGTTTCTAGACATAGAAAAGGCTGTGGAGAGAGGGACTTATCATTACATTATATGATGCAGGGATTAGAGGCCGGATGTTAAACTGGATCAAAGCTTTTTTGCAGAATCGGAAAATTCAGGTTAGAGTTGGGAATGAGTTTTCTGAGATCATGGGAATTGATAACGGCACACCGCAAGGCAGTGTAATAAGTCCTGTCCTTTTTAATGTAATGATTATTGATATTTTTCGTAAAGTTGGAGGGGGGCTTGGCCTTTCCTTATTTGCAGATGATGGGTATTTGGTGTACATGACATTATCAGATTTGCCCTACCATTATATTAGAGGGCCGTCTGCTCCCAAGAAAATCACTTACATTTTATTTCATTTTCTGTATAGTGCCAGATCATAACAATAAATAAATAAATAAAAGTAAATATAAAGTTACCTTTCATGTAGAAAGGTAATACAACTGTACTTTCCACTGAATTGAATACTTTATTGTTCCCACAGCTGGGAAATACACTTGTTAAGGCAGCCTACAAATACCATTATATAAATAAAGTGAAAGGGAAAGACAGACAGTAGGCTATAGAGAAACACCTAATAAAAATAAATAAAACACAATAAACAAATTTAAAAGTGCCCCCCCAAAAAGGATCACAGATCTAATAGGGCCACCCCAAAGTAAATTTTCCTGGCTCCCGTCTTCCCCCCAGTTTCCACTTCCTGCTGCTCTCTGGACCGTCTAGCTTTGTCTGATGCTCACTGTCGACTTTAGATTCAGGGTTGAAATATGACATAATACTATCATTGCTTAAATGACCGTGTTTAGATATGTTATGTATTTAATATTTAAAACTACAAAGTAAAACCGGACCGGTACACTTCCAATTTAAAACGTGAACTCTGGCAAGCCACACTACCGACCACTGGTTGTATAACCGACATGAGAAATGTCTCAATAAGTCAGCAGCAACTTACTCTGTTACAGTCACAAAAATGCGACAATGTAGCTTACTTTTATTTCTTCTCAGTCGTGTGTCCATTTCTCCCGCTCCTCAGTGCTGTGATCGTTAGCGAGCAATGAGGTACAAAAATAAAAAGCCCGAAGTACCGAAAGTGTATTGTTTAGTTAGGTCCGAATGGAAAATTTCTTCTTTCTTCTTCATAGTCTTATGGCGGTTGGCAAACTACTACCTGGTGCATTAGCGCCACCAAACGACGTGGAGTGTGAACTGGAATGACGCTGAAACAAAAAAAACAACTTAGATCCTATCATACAAGTGAATTCGTTTTAGAAACTGAAATAAAGCCATATGACTTTCAATTTCTTTGTAATAAATCCTTTATGTCTAGCATAATCCTGTTTTCCCCCAACTTATGAATCAGTTGTTTTCTTTCTTCTTGGTAATTTTGACAATACAACAGAAGATGTTCTATTGTTTCATTTACTCCACAAGTACATTCTATGGGATAAGATTTGTGCCAAAAGGATCAACCAAAATATACAGTCTCACGCAAAATCTACCAGATTAAAGCAACCAAATAGAACATTTCAGAAGCAAAACTGTGAAATTCACAAACAAAAAAAATCACTCTGAAACAAAATAAACTAATTCATAAGTAAATATTTATATTTCCAAACCAAAAATTGATAATACTTCCTGATTATTCTTTTTTTATTTCTTTGACAAAACTTTTTGGTTCTTCACTATTTAGGCTTTTATTCTGTAGAGCATGTTTTGGTTCTGCCGACAAGCTACATTACATTTGAAGTAGGCTATATTTAAAGCTATAAATGTCGACTTTACATTAGAAATGGCCACATGTGTGCATTGTTAGTGTTGCATGGACCCGTTAGCTCAAGGAGATAAGGAGGCCTTCTCGTAAGCATTGTCTTGTATTAACAAGTGCCCAGCTTCATAAAACCATTCTAACCAGGAGTGAAATTAAAACAATTCTTACAACCATAAAAGGAGCAAAGCTTATCTAAACTCTAGTCATAAAACTAGTAGCCTACTATATAACTGTTTTATTGCTCAAAAAAATTATACAGGATTATTGTCTTTCACCAGTGCCTTTTAGTAGGCCTACTTTTTATATCTTTATCTTACATTTTGAGAGAGACTTATAATAGTGAAATGTTGGACAAACGGATTAATCCAGGTGTGTCTGACCATTGTTGTTGTGACTACTGAGGTCACACACACCTGGATTGATCAGTTTGTCCAATACAGACAGGAAATAAAAGGGCTGTACTTAGTTCAGGAAGTAGTGGAGCTGTGCATATAGCTAATCAAGTCATTTTCAATAATCATCCCCCAAAAAAAGGAACATAAACGCCTGGATACCAGTACTATGTGAAATACTGATGATTTTAATGCCAATATTAACAACTCGAGGCATTCTTATTCCAAACATAAATACAATATTGCACAAACAAGTTTAGAACCAAACTGGAAACAAATAACTTATTAGGTTTACACATTTTACACACAAAGCTGCTAACTCTTACAGCAGCGCCCCCTTGTGACAGAGAAATTACACTGCCAATGTCACCACCATATTTTTTTTTTTTTTTTTTTTTTTTTTGAATTTATTATTCAACATCAAGACAAAATACAAACTCTTGTAGAGGACACGCAGAAAATTACACACACACGTACTAGGGGAGTACATGAATCAATCTAAGCAATGATCAACACATGGAGATTCTAGTAGTTATCAAAAGGAAAAGTCAGAAAAAAAACAAAAAAAAAAAACAATAGTCATGGAATCCAAAATCAAACATAACAGGAGCCACAGGAAAAGAAAAAGGAAACTAAAACAACAACCATAAAGAAATTTGTTTGGAAACTAGCTTTGCAGACTTAAGAGACTGTATTCTTTTCAATGAGGAGTAAAACAGTTTGAATTCGTTAATAAAACACAGGAAGGATGGTTTAGAACCTCTCCACTTGGAACAGTGAATATGGTACTTTCCCAGTAAAACAATGATGTTGACAACATCAGAGCAATGGTCAAGATTTTCCATGAATAGAAGAATATCAATAATGCTGAAAGGAGGAATGTTCAGTTTCAAATTTATCCAATTTCTTGTTTGAGTCCAAAAATTCTTAGAAAAACTGCAGGAAAAAAATAAGTGTTCCAAAGTTTCATCATTTGAGTCACAAAAGCAACAGGGATCAACATCAAATTTGAACCTATTTTTAAGAAATTCAGAGACGGGATAGATCTTGTTAATGATTTTAAAATGGGTTTCTTTGATTTTAGGCAGGATCGGCCATTTCACATACTTTGAATGCGCTTTAACCAGTGTATTTTGACTGTCTAAATGTGAAAATAACCTAAAAGAAGCTCGGTTATGGACATGATAAATTCTTTCTTTAAAACAATTGTTCAAAATTTTGTTTGTAAGTTTAAAAACTGAGACATTAAATTCAGCAATTTGTCATTTAGGTAATGATATAACCAAATTACGAGAAATCAGTAAGGTATTCCTAATTAGATGAATCAAAGCACTTGGGATAGCTCGACATATTTTGTTAAAATCTCTAAGAGTACATGAGAGCTGGTATTTATTTGTAAAGGAAGCATACGTTAACAAATTACCTTCATCATTCAACATGTCTTTAACATAAAGAATTTTCTTGTCAAACCAATCTTGTTTGAAAACAGTTTTCCTACTGATTAACACTATTCTATTGTTCCATAAAGTTGAACCGTGGGGAGTAAAATTGTGATTGAAAATCATCTTCCAAAATTGAAGAATCTGCTGATGGAACTTGGACAAAATTATTGGAATCTTATTGATCTCGAAGTCACATTTCAAAAGGAAATCAATCCCTCCTAATTGTTTGAAAATTGATTTTGGAATATGAAACCACATTGAGCTTTTATCAACCAAAAGAGTTTTTAACCAATTCATTCGAAATGTACCGACCATGGCTTCAAAATCCAGAGCACTAATACCACTTTTATCATTACTTTTAACCAATTGGGAACATTTGATATAATGAGTTTTGTTTTTCCACAAGAACTGAAAAATAATTGAGTTAGCTTTCTTGATGTTTAGAGGGGAAATGTGCAAAGAATAACACGGATAGATGATCTTTGAAATGCCCTCTGCTTTAGTTAATAGATTCCTTCCAAATATAGTTAAATCTCTCGTCAGCCAGCGACTTAAACTCTTTTTCATATCGGTTACTCGCTTTGAAATGTTGATTTCCTCCCTCTTCAAAACGTTTTTAGACAGTACAACACCCAGATATTTAACTTCATTAACTACCTTAATTGCTTCAATAGTTTGGTGTGGACATGAATGAATGGGGAGAATTTCACATTTAGTAATATTAAGTTTTAAACCTGATGCATTGGAAAACAATTGAATTCTGTTTAGAGCTATAAGAACTTCTCTTTCATTTTTAAGAAACAATGCAGTATCATCTGCAAACTGACTAATTTTGTACTGCTTATCAAAAACAGAAATACCATGGATATTATCACTATAATTTAAGAGGATGGTTAGTAATTGAGTTGCTAAAATAAAGAGTTTGGGGGAAATGGGACAACCTTGACGGATACCTCTTTTAACTAAAAAACGGGGAGTAATACCAGGGTTTAAGGAAACTGAACTATAAATATCGTTGTAGAACATTTTAATAATATTGCAGAATTTATCACCAAATCCTAAAATTTTCAGAGCATCAATTAAAAAGGAATGTTCTAGCGTGTCAAAAGCTTTATAAAAATCAAGAAATAAAATCAGACTATTGGGATCAACATAATCACAGTAATCCAATAAGTCAATGATTAACCTGATATGATTATGAATATTCCTTCCTTTGACTGGCATTCATCCACTACATTTTTGAGTCCTCTGTTCAATCGTTCTGCAAAAACATGAGCTAGAATTTTCTAGTCATTGCATAATAAAGTGATCGGCCTCCAGTTATCCAGAAATAAACTGTCTTTGTTTCCTTTAGGGATTAAGGTAATTAAACCATGTCTCATTGTGTTGGAAAGACTACCAGTTGAAATACAATCTAAAAAAGTTTCGTATAACAAATGTCTAATATCTGTCCAAAAGAATTTGTAAAATTCTGCGGTTAAACCATCCATTCCAGGAGATTTACCAGAGGACATCTTTACTACAGCAGCATCCAACTCTTCAATTTTTTAAATCTTCCTCCATGAATTGTTTGAACTCTATATCACAGTTTTTATTTTATCCTTTAATGTTATCAAATAAAGTAACACAATGATAATTTGGTTATTTGCTTTTTCAATTGCCTTTGTTTTTCAAGATTATAAAAATAAGAAGTATTCTTTTCTCCCTCTTCAATCCAGCGAGCTCGTGATCTTATAAAAGCACCTTTAGCTTTTTCAACATACAAAATATCTAACTCGCTCTGTAATTTATTTAACTCAAGTAACTCCTCTGAGGATAAATCCATCTTTTGACAAAGGTTGTTAATTCTTTTTAAAATATTTTGTTGTTTCAGCCGTTTTACTTTTAAGGTGCTTTTACTCACCTCTATTGCAAGATCTTTTGTTTTAAACTTAAACCATTCCCATTTACTCACAGGTGACATTTCCAAAACATCAATCTCTGTTATTAAATGTCTAATTTTGTTGCAAAAAAAGGAGTTTTCCAAAAGCATATTATTAAATTTCCAATGTCGAATTAAGTCTGGTCCTGGCCTAGTCCACTTGAGGGACAAGGAGACAACACAATGATCAGTTAAGGGTGAAGCGGAGATAGTGCAATGATCAATACAATTTACCAGCGATGAAGATACTGGCCAATAATCTAGTCTTGAACATTGCCCGTTTCCTGAAGCATTAAACCATGTAAATTGACTAGTCCCTGGGTTTTTAACTCTCCAATAATCAACTAAATTTATCCTAGTAATTAAGTCGGAGATTATATCATCAAACTTATGACACAGTGATCTCGGTGGGTTTCTGTCTAACCAAAGGTCCGGTACTAGATTAAAGTCACCTCCAATAATAACATTATCAGTCAGAAAAGAAAGTTTGTAGTCTAGAATCCGTTTACCCAGGTCTGAAAATAGAATTTTGTTTTTAGCTCTTTCATTATAACCATAGACACAAACCAAAATAAAGTTTTCACCATTAAACTCCATTACTAATATCAGCCAATGGCCATGGATGTCCCGAAAATGACTTATGACCTTACCTGGGAATTTGTTTAAAAGTATCATCACTCCAGCTGAATGAGAGGTTCCATGACTAACAAAAATAGAATCGCCCCACTGCAATTTCCAAAAGTTGACATCTTCTTCAACGGAATGAGTCTCCTGCAAAAATACACAGTTTGCTTTCTTCTCCTTACAAAACAAAAAAATGGCTTTTCGCTTAACATTGTTTTTAAGTCCCCTAGTGTTCAAAGATAATAAGGAAAACATACCTTATCTAAGATGTATAACACAACAACTCAAAAAGATGCGCAGGAATGAACAATATTGTCCTTGACAGACGATTCAAGTAGCATTCCACACCAAGAACAGGAAACTAGTGAAACTCAAACTCTCACTGAGTATAACTTATTGTGGGTCCACTCTTCGGTTATCAATCAGTGCATAACCCTCCTTCAGGAACGCTCTCTGACCCCTCTTTCGCGCCTCCTGGACCAGCGGCCACAGTTTGACCCTCGCCTCCCGGTCCTCCTTAGAAAAGTCCTCCTTGAAGTGGATGTGCATTTCCTTACAAACTCTCGCATCTCTCGATCGTTTCCATACGTCATCTCGGACCACCCTGGACACAAATTGCAGGATAATTGACCGCGGAGTGATGTTGGAAGTTGCTGCACTTCCTTTTCTTCCCAGACGATGAACCGTATCAACCGCCTCCCTCAGACGATCTGCGGCGATGGGAACCACCCGGGTCAGGATGCCTATGACCATCTCTCTGGTGTCTTCACCGTCCTTCTCGGCCAGACCGTTGAGCCGGAGGTTCCACCTGCGTTTATAACGAGCGTGCTCGGTCAAAGCCTCCCTCAGCCGCTTGTTGTCGCTGTCAAGCTCTGTCACTTTCTTCTCCAGCTGTTCAATACTTCCTTTATTCTTCCTTGTGGCTTCGGAGTTGGCTTCAATCTTCTCTTCAAACTTCAACAAAAGTGCTGTCTGGTGGTCCACTTTCTCAGTCAGGGCGGTCACGGCTAGCAGGATCGCTTCGGAAATGTTATCATCCTGCGAGTTTTGTCCAGTCCCTCTTCTCTGCTTTTTTGGGTGCGGAGCTTTCATTGGAGTGTGAGCAAGATTCACTGACTTATCTTTGGACTTTAAGCTATCACCCTGAAAGTCTTCAACAGCCACCTCTTCACACATTTCTTGAACGTCGGTTAGCAAATAGTCATGCTCCTCCATTTTGGCTAGTACACGATAACTATTCCAAACTGCAGCAAAAGTGTATACGGAGATCTACAGGGGCTCAGCACAAATGTAGGGATGGAGAAGAGGACAAAAAAAATACTCGCACTGTTCCTGGTGGTTGAACACACAAAATTTACATATAAGCACAAAAAAAGTTTATCAAACCGGAGCCCGCAAAGCACGTCCGTTCACTCCGCCATCTTAGGATCCTCACCACCAGATATCTTGCCCACCCTCGCACCAGCCTTGGGGCGATTTCTATATCGCCCTTCATGTGGCCGAATCAACGACGCGGATTGGATAAATTCCTGTCGCTATTTGCGAATTTCTTGTTAGTTATTGGCTGGCTGCTGCATTGCTTGGGGCGATCTTTCTGTCGCCCCAAGCAATGCAGCAGGAGCTTTTTCTCCGAAAATGATATATATATTTTATATATGATACTTTGTTACTAATTTAAACACACAATTAACTCAGAATATGTGATTATTGGTTAAAAAATAATAATAATAACACTTTGGAAACACTGGGGGGGGGCGGCGCCCTATCGCCCTCTATTGGCCAGTCGCCACTGGTGAAATCCATGATTCAGTTGGATACAATAATCATGACAGGGAGAAGGCATGTGCTGTTTCTTACCTTGTCATCTAGGCTAATTTATTTTTCATTGATTTTTAATGGTTCAAATGTCCAAAAATTACTCAATATGGATAATGTCGTTATGTTCTAGAATTGCGCTACTCTGGGTGGCTGCATGTTGGAGTGGCTCTGTTGGTTACATATTAAGTTTTGTTTTTTTGTACATTGTTCCTCTTTTTTCTTAAAGAAGATTGCATTTTTTTTACCTGTATACTTTCTAGTTTTTGGTGCTGTGAAGCTGGAAGGATTTTTGCTGTAAATTTTTCCCTTTTCGACAATTTGTTATGATGCGTAACCATGGCAACAATGTGGTTTACAGCCGGGAGCAGCTGATTAACATCGCAAAAGCTGAAATAATACCTCAACTGAAGCCACAAATCCCTGATGAGTTGATAAGGAGGAGACGTGGATGCAGAGCAGGATCGAAAAGGAGACAGAGAAAGAGAAAGTTCAAGCCATCTCTTCCATCGATCATAATGGGCAACGTAAGATCACTGGCTAACAAGATGGATGAACTCCAAGCCCTTACAAGGACTCAGCCAGAGTACCGGGAATGCAGTGTTATGTGTTTTACTGAGACGTGGCTACTGGATCATATCCCAGACTCCAACGTCTGTCTGCCAGGCTTCCTGACTGTACGAGCAGACAGAGATCTGAAGACGAGCAGAAAAAGGAAAGGTGGTGGAGTAGCAGTGCTTGTAAACAACAGATGGTGTCATCCAGGACATGTTACTGTGAAGTGTCGTCTCTGCAGCCCAGATGTCGAACTATTGGCAGTGAGTTTTCGTCCATATTTTTTACCAAGAGAGTTCACCAGTGTAATTTTGGCAGTTGTTTACATTCCACCTTCAGCCGTTGCCGACAATGCATGTGATGTCATCAGTTCCATTGTTGCTAAGCTACAGACACAGCACCCCAATGCATTTATGGCAATATCTGGTGATTTTAATCATGCCTCACTCTCTACTACACTTCCAACATTTCAACAGTTTGTCAGCTGCTCGACAAGAGAAAACAGGACCTTGGATTTGTTTTATGCAAATGTAAAGGATTCATACACGTCCAAACCAAGACCTCCTCTGGGACAATCAGATCACAATCTTGTTTTTCTCTGTTCAGAATATAAACCCCTTGTTCAGAGGCAACCTGTGACAAAACGAACTGTGAGAAAATGGTCACAGGAAGCTGAAGAAGCCCTGCAGGGTTGTTTTGCAACCACAGACTGGATGACTCTTTGCCAAGCACATGGAGAGGACATCAATGCCATGACTGAGTGTGTGACTGACTATATAAACTTCTGTGTGGACAACATCATCCCCACCAGAACAGTGAGATGCTTCCCGAATAACAAACCCTGGATCACCAGTGACCTGAAGGAACTGCTAAACAAGAAAAAAAGAGCCTTCAGGGAGGGAGACAGGGAATTATTGAGGAGTATACAGAAGCAACTTAAGGTCAAGATCAGAGACAGCAAGGAGGCATAAAGGAAGAAGCTGGAGAACAAACTACAGAGGAACAATATCCGAGATGTCTGGTCAGGAATGAGAAAGATCACAGGCTTTAAGGACAGGAAGGATTGGATAGATGGAAGTCTGGACAGAGCCAATGAACTGAACATATTCTTCAACAGGTTCAGTTCAGGAACTAGCTCAGCATCCCCCTCTCCTGTTCCCAGCCAAACAGACATCCCACTCTCCTCTGATCAACAGCTTTCCTGTTACACCTCGGATGTTTTATCCTTCACCTCAGCCATGGACTCTTCTAATTACACAAGTTTGACTTCAACCAAGTCAGGAAATGCTGCTACCCCCTTTGCTTCCCCCTCCCACTTGTCTGTCTCCAAAAGTCAGGTGAAGAGGCAGCTGGAGAAACTGAACCGGAACAAGGCTGCAGGTCGAGATGGTGTCAGCCCCAGAGTCCTGAAGGCCTGTGCAGAGCAGCTCTGTGGGATTCTGCTGCACCTCTTCAACCTCAGCCTAACTCAGGAGAAGGTCCCAGTGTTGTGGAAGACATCCTGCCTTGTTCCAGTACCCAAAAGAACTCACCCATCAGTCATCAATGACTATAGACCTGTTGCCCTGACATCCCACCTCATGAAGGTCCTGGAGAGACTCCTGTTGGCACCCCTGAGTAAGCAAACAAGAACGTATCAGGACCCACTGCAGTTTGCTTATCGCTGTGGAGTTGGCGTTGAAGATGCCATCATCCACCTACTTCAACCAACCCACTGTCATCTGGACAAAGCAGGCAGCACTGTGAGGATCATGTTATTTGATTTCTCCAGTGCATTTAACACAATTCAGCTTGATTTGCTTTGTCAGAAACTCCTGAAGACACAGGTGGAGCCCTCAACAATCGCCTGGATCAATGACTACCTGACAAACAGACCACAGTTTGTGAGACTGAAGAATTGTGTGTCAAACCAGGTGGTCAGCAGCACAGGAGCACCACAAGGGACCGTACTCTCACCATTCCTTTTCACTCTGTACACCTCAGACTTCCAGTACAAATCAGAGACCTGTCATCTGCAGAAATACTCAGATGACTCTGCAATTGTTGGGTGTATCAGAGATGGACAAGAAGCTGAATACAGAGAGCTGGTGGACTGCTTTGTGACATGGTGTGGAAACAATTGTCTTATCTTGAATGTGAACAAAACAAAGGAGATGATTGTAGATTTCAGAAGAAACAGGGATAAGTCAAACACTGTTTCCATCATGGGAGAAGAAGTGGAGATGGTTGAGGAATATAAATACCTCGGAGTTCACCTTGACAACAGACTGGACTGGAGGCGCAACAGTGAAGCCGTCTACAAGAAGGGACAGAGCAGACTGTACTTCTTGAGGAAGCTTAGGTCCTTCAAGGTTTGCAGCAAGATGCTGCAGATCTTCTACAAGTCTGTTGTGGAGAGTGTAATCTCTTCAGCTGTCATGTGTTGGGGTAGCAGCATCAGAGCCAGGGACTTAAAAAGGCTAAACAACCTGATAAAGAAGGCTGGTTCTGTTCTTGGGACAACTGTGGAACATCTGGAGATGATGATGCAAAGAAGGATTCTTCATAAAATCAAAAAAATTATGGACAACCCTGAGCATCCTCTTCATCAGACAGTCATACAACAACAGAGCGTCTTCAGTCTGAGGCTTCTTCAGTTTCGCTGCAATACAGACCGCTACAGGAAATCCTTCCTGCCCACAGCCATCATCATCTACAACAACTCCTTAAAGAGTTAATTATATGAGCTATACCAACACTTAATTTCCCTCTGGGATCAATAAAGTATTTTTGAATTGAATTGAATGTGATGCTGGTTGGGGACAAAGGGAGACAGTCGCTGCATCTTGTTTTGAAATTAATCATATAGTTTGTATTAAATATTGTCTGAAAAAAATAAATAAAATCCCAATTCTATAAACTGACTATTTTCAGCTGGAGGGGACTGAAAAAGTTACAGCTGTAAATTTAGACGTCTAACCTTCCAAGTTTATTCCTGCCCCTACCTTGGCCCATGTTCTGTAACCTGGCAGCAGCATGTTTTATATCTCCATTATATTCAGGCAAAGTAATTCTATAAAATTACATGTTAGTTTTATGGATAATTTCAGCGATGGAAAGACTGGTGGTCAAATGTACACACTGTAGTATATTACTGAAGAGATAGAAATTCTGTTAATGTTGTATGAGGGTTTAATTCTATAGTGCATGTGGAAACTCTTAGAAACAGTGAACAATCAAGAAGAATGTGGTACATCCTGTGTGCCTTGTGTGAAGAAGCTGTGACCATTCTGTGAACGAAGATCTATGTGGGAGGAGTTTCCTGCTAACTCTTGTTTCAATAAAAACTTTGAGCTGACATAAAGCTGTGCTCAGTTTCTAGAACTGAGTCCAGCGAACGATGTCTCGCTGTTAAAATATATAATTGTTGTTTGTTGTTCTTATTGCTCCTTTTTACAGAAATGAACGAGTACGCGGGAAGGTGAAATGAGAGCTCAGAGAGCCCAGGGTCATAAATTAAATGGGTGTCTGTTCCTTTAAGATAGGCTTTAAATTAGAGTGAAAACACCTTCTCAACATTACCTAGTATATAGGCCGAATATGTATAAGCTAAAATACTCTTTTCCATTAGATCTAAGCAGCTCTTAATTCATAGTGCATAAAGTGGCCAGACCAATGTCACAACAGATTTTCATATATATACAGTATATATATTCCACCTGAAATGGCGCTATATAAACTGAATTTAATGTTTTTAAACCAGTGCAACAGTAAAACAAAATTTTTATGTTTTCAACACCATTGTAGGTCACAACACATTATGACCCCCAAGGATGAGCTGAAAGAAGATGTAGCAGTGGATGAGGCTGATTCGGAGGCAGTCAGCTGTGCTCTCTGGTGGGTCCAACTGTCTTCTGAATACACCTTGGTGATGTGGCAGTTGTAGATCAAACCTTGATGGACGATGCAGTGGACAGTGCGAAGAAGCTACCCAAAGCACTCTGCAGACCTCCAAATGATGTTCCAATCATCAACCAGAAAGGACCAGCCATAGGTCTCAGTTGCAGGATTCCATTTGCTGGATCATTTCTGATCCAGCAAATTTGTTTATTCTACTCAAGCTTAAAAAGTCCAGGAAGAGGTCATTCAGGTTAATCCTAACAACTATAACTACACAATTCTTTCCTTTTGTAAATATTTTTGATGTCTTATAACATTTATTTAATTATCTTTTCATTCATTAGTCATTTTAAATTCCAAGTTAGCTTTATGTTCATATGTTAAAAACATTGTAAATAATAAAACTAAATAAAATGAGTTAACTAAAATTACCATTTGTTTTAATCATTTTATTCATAAAAAACAAATAATTAATGTAACAAGAACAAATAAATTCAAACAGAAAACAGTCTATCCATCCTGTCCCTGCTCTCCTCAGCCTTCCTTTTCTTCATCATGTCCTAAACACAGAACAATCGCAGTCAGTAAACATGGAAACAAAGAACTTTTAGAATATTTATATTAACACGAGCAGCTAAAACATATATCATGTTGACACATGTTCATAGAGTACTTTGTTTTGTTTTTTAAGTCATCCCATTGGTTTTTGGCCTGCAAGAGGGTGACCTTCCCCTGCTGGCCAGTCTTTACCTGAATTGTCCTCTAAACGGGGATAAGAGAAGAGGGAAAAACATGGCAACAGTGACAATCTGAGAAATCAGAACTATAGTTTTTACAGACGAATTCAAGGGGAAATAGAATATTATGAGATCCCACATTCTGTAATGTTTGAGGGTTAATAAAACTAACCATATGCACAATGTGTGTAACTGAATTTATTCTACCTCCATGCTGAACGATGTCCTGGTGAAGAGGTGATCATTTCTCCTAAAAGAAGTTTTCTCTTTGGTTCCTAAAACATGAAAAAAATTCACAAAAAAAAAATCAAAAGTTAGCTGTATAAGCTGCAATACATGAAAAACCGTGGGACCACTATTCAAGTTCACTTCCGAACCATATTTGTTTTTTTACAATATTAAAAAACATGTCTATGCAAACAACAAATGCCTAACACAACTGCTGTAAACTTTTATTTTTTGTACTGCTTTATTTTAATATCCTTACATGTAATGCATTACTCCTCTCCTGGTTGGCTCGCAATTCATCCAGGATAGGTTGAGCTGAGAAAGCTCAACGGAACAAATCTTTCAAATTGGGGGAAAAGAAGGCCGGATATGTAGGTTACTTTTGAAGGAGCCTTCAAATTCGGACTGTGAAAATAATCAGCCTTCAAAGGATGCAGCCCCCTAAACAACAGAAAAAAGAGGGAAACATTTGTTTGGTTATTCAGGAAAATAGCTGCCTGTAATCAGACATTTTCTTCAATCTTCCATCTTTTACTAGAAGTAAGGACAAACTATTCTATTTACAGGCATTGAAAGTCAGTGCAGCCCAGCAGAAAATAGTCAAAGTTTCACGAGTTGGCATTTTATTTTTCTTTCAGAAAAGAAAAAGGAAATGACACTAACACCTTCTGGGGTTGTCTTGTCTCCAGAAATTATATTTAATACAAACTATAAGATTAATTTCAAAACATGATGCAGCGACTGTCTCCCTTTGTCCCCAACCAACATCACATAAGAACATTATCCATATTGAGTAATTTTTAGACATTTGAACCATTAAAAATAAATGAGCCTAGATGACAAGGTAACCCTTATCAAATAGTAGTATACTTGAAGTTCATTTTATCAAGTATACTTCTTCGGATTAAATTGGATCATTTTAAAGTTTACTGAAGTATACTTTAGGGATACTTTTAAAGTATACTTTAATAAGCTAAAACTTGAACTACAAGTACATACCTAGTACACTAGCAGTATAGTACTTAAAACGTACTTGTAGTTCACACTTTTGTTTATTGAAGTATACTTAAGGTAACGCTCTTCTTCTTCTTTTATATGGCGTCTGGCAAACAGCGAGCCACTCACTCCAAACTCTCATAACCAATGAGATCGGAGCGCTGATAAGCCCCTCCCATGACCTTTTATATTCAATAAGATTCTGAGTGCTGTGATTTCTCTTCAACATTTTAGAAAGCTTTATTTCGAGACTTAATTGCTTCATCACATTTCTTTGTCCACCACTGTACGATCTTCTTCTTGTTCTTACCTCCTTTCTTCTTTATACTTCGATTTGCTGCTTCTAAAATGGCACATTATACAGACAAATTTAAATCATAACATCAACATTTAAATTAACTTTTTGCAACTCCTGTTCACTTATCAATTCAAATGATTCCCAATCAGCACTATTTAAATACCCCATCTCTAATGTCTCTATGTCATACTTTTCAACACTCAAGTTCATTTATGTTATTATAGGATAGTGGTCACTACCTATTGTGTTATCTTTAATTACTTTCCAACTACTTATGCCTACTAGTGTCTCTGAAACCAAAGTTAGATCCAGTACAGATTGTAACATTCAGTCTTGTCCCACTGCCATCATTTAAACAAACATGATTTCTGTTTTCAATGATTTCCTCAATTACATTTCCATTTTCATCATTATAATTACCCCATACTGTAGTGTGAGCATTAAAATCTCCACACCATACCGCTTTTCCATCTAAGTAAGTATTCAGTTCTTTCATTGAATCTATACATGGATTATAAAAATTGACACCTTTAATTCTTCCTTTCTTTGTCCAAGTTTCAGCTACAACCTGATGATGATGATGATACCTGTTGAACTCTTGGTACTTCAGTCTTTTCTTTCTGTACTTAGAGTTTTTTAACAGGCTCTGCTTAGCTGATGTTGTAATCTGCTTTAACCTGTTCAACTTCCTTGGCCTTCTTCCTAGCTTCACAGCCCCCATATGTCGCCCTGTGCTGCCCCCCACCATTACAACATTTATCTCGCACATTGCCCTCACATTCATCATACCTATGATTTTCTCCACACTTAGGGCAACTTTGCTGTCCTCTGCATACTGCTGCTTTATGACCGTATCTCTGACATTTGTAGCATTTGAGAGGGGGAGGGATATATGGCCTGATGAAATACATGCATCCTATTTTAACTTTATCAGGTAAGATAGATTCTTGAAACTCCAACACTACCAATAAACTATCAAACCTCTCTCCATTAACTGTTCATAATAATCTTTTGATTTGAGTCATTTCCAAACCTTGAATGTTCCGTTTAAGTTTTTCTAGATCCTCATCCACAGGAATCTCAGTGATTGCTCCTCTTGTTGTTTTATTCCCTCCTGTAAGTCTCCTTTCTACCACAGTCTTTACATATGTTCTCAATCTGCATTACTTTATTTTTTTGTTCCATTGTCTTACCTCCTATCAACAATTTTCTGTCTCTTTGGATTCTGTTGGACCTCCCCTATTTTCTTTTTCAATTCCTTTGACAGCGCTATTGAGAGTGAGGAGTCACGTGCCAATTTGGGCGGGGTCTGAGCCAGTCGACTATGACGGTAGGCGGGTAAAAAGTAAGGTCTTTTCTTCTTATTGCAGCCAACCAAGGTATCCAGCTTCTCCTTGTCAGGTCAGATACTTGTTCTCCCTGATGCTGTGTCCATTTCGGTAACCTAAAAATCTGCATTCCATATTCCATGTGTTTCCATATTTATCGTGTGAGGTACTGGAGTGGTCTTCAAAGCAGCAGTGGCTTCTAGGCATTGTAAAACAGTGCAGAATTGCCAGAACCCTCTCTACTACCGAGTTAACAACACACATAAACAATCATGTTTTGCCGCGGGAATCCTGCCAACATGGCGGAGAGGGTGAGGATCTCGCGAGATCTCGTGATTTCGAGGGGAGGGGCTCCGTACCATGACGACAACTCCTCACTCTCAATAGGGCTCAACTGTATGTTCTCATCCTCCCACCTAAACTTCTATATTATTTTTGAATTCCTCTCTTATAACCCTCTTTTATCAACACCAGTCCCTTCATCTGAACTAATTTCTTGCTAATACCCCTCAAGCGACCTTCCATTTTAGCTAATAGAACTTTACCAAAAACAGAAAGATTTCTCTGTAGTCATATATTCAAGATGGATTAGATTTTTCTCAGCAAATTCTCAAGGTTGCTCTTTTCTCTATAATCTAAGTCTTTGGATATGTTAATTCATAGGTATTTCACATTATCTTTAATAGGTATACCATACAATAGGGTTAAGGGGTGGTTATGAATGGCCATTAATTCACATTTGCTTAAATTTAAGTGTAGACCTGAGGCTTCTGAGATAACTGCTAGGGTTATTGGTATTTCTTCTTCATTTTTAAGAAGTAGAGTAGTATCATCCGGTAAATGACTAATTGTGAGCTGGTAGTCACAACATGTCAAATTTTTTGTTATCCTCACAAATGTGATATATATATATATATATATATATATATATATATATATATATATATATATATATATATATATATATGTGTGTGTGTGTGTGTAGATATAGCAACAATTTTTAAAATTAGCTTTATCAGAGTATAACATCGGGGTTGTCTCACAATACTCATCTAAGTCTTATATTAATTGAAACAGACAACCGTGAGGAGAAAATTTGAGAGGGAAGCCTTCTGACCTCCTTCCCTTTTGCTCTGCAGAGTGAAGAGTTTTTGACCTTGGTGGTCTCGACATTAAGATGGCGTAGGAGGGACTGAGGAGGATCATATTTAACGATTTGAGATTATAAGGTTGGAGGAATAGGTGGGTGCAGAAGAGTTCGAGCATTGCCCATCTCTGGGGCCCTGTATGATGACTCTGGCCAATCTGCTTACTAAATATCAAAAAATGCCTAAAAGGACTGCAGGCTCAGCTTTGGTAGAAGAAGATATTTTACTTCCACAACAGCCACGGTGCCCAACAGGCAGACTCTCAAAGAGTCTGCACTAATTACACCCGAGTCTTCTCTCCAACCTCCGAGCTCCCGGAGCAGATAGGGGACAGATGCAATCAGCACCATCTTTTTATTTTATTTTCTATTTTTTGCAGCCTACTTGCTGCCTGAGAACAACAACCCACCGAGTGAGACTCTGACCTGATAACTGATAACAATAGAAAACGGGGATAGACAGGAGAAAGAGGAAACAAGCCGGCTTGCTCACATTTTGGTTTGAGTATGGGAAATCTTTTACCTTCAATTATCAAGTATAGATTCCTGATGCAGCATTGGATTGAAAAATAAATTAAATTCAGAAAATGCACAATTTCGTGAAGCTTCAGTAAATTTGATTATTTTAATTTTTTTAAAATGATGGTGGATCTGTGAAAAATAAAATGATGACTGACTGGATAGTGTTGAACTGTGAGACTCTGACTGACTGCAGACTCTGTTTCCTGGTGTGTATCTTTCTGTGTGTCTTACGTGTGTATAAATGGGGCCAGATGTGATTGTCAGGTGTGTGTCTCCTTATCAATGTGCTGTGATTAATTATTGATGTTGAATGTTTGAACAATCAGTTAAATAACATGATAAATTACTGTGTGAACATGGAGCATGGTATCACAATAGAGATACAAGAGGGGTTAATTCCTTGGTGGGGTGGAATCAGAGAGGGTAGGTTATAAAGTAACCATGTTAATCTTGTTTCAGAGGTAAGCCGGCCTAAGGTAAAAGAAAACCTGGTATAAATAGGTAAATTATGGAAGAAAGATTCTAAAACAAAAAACCTAATGAAAAATAAAAACTCAGAAACTTAAAATGAGAAAGGGCACATGCCTAAAAACTAATTGAATCAATATAATCACACACGCTTAAAATGATCAGTGGAACAGCATCATCTTTTATAGAGAACTATTATATTAAGACAAATTCTTTTATCAAGAACATCCTGTTATAAACATTTGTGTATAAATATCTAAGTCTTTGCCAGAATACTGACAAGCTCAGTTGGCTAAATCCTCTTGAGGCACTGGAGATTGGGGCCGGCCCATCAACAGTTGTTTAAAAATGAAAATCTGAATTCATTGTGCACATGCCCAACGTGCGCACAGTAGAAAGCTGTGGGGCACAAATGTCACTGCCCCAAGCCCACTATCAAACCACGGGGCATCAAACCGGAAAGAAGTGATGCGTCCCATTGAAAGTTGGTTGTGCATAACTCTTATTAAAATATCAGAACAGCACACGTTACATTTACTTTTTGTCGGATAGAAGTGTGCAGCCATCTAATGATGTCATGCTACCCTATTCTCTCCTCTTCTAATCATCGTCCTCACCTGTGTCTCCCATCAACCACACCTGATCCTCCTTACCTTCTGCCCTTATAACCCGTCACTTCCCCTCCGGATCATTCTGTCAGGGATGTGGTGTGAAGCATGGACCCAAACGCAGACGCCGAGAAAGGTGCTGGATATTTATTAGAGTGTATTGATGTCTCCTTGGTGTGTTGTCCTGCCCCTCCGATGTCCTGTCTCCGTTCCTGCCATCGTCGTCATCATCACCAGCACCACTTCACCATCAACCAGCACTAATAAATACCCTGCACCTTTCTCTGCTTTCGCGTTTGGTCCATGATTCACACCACACTCCCTGACAGAATGATTCGGCTGTAAAAATGGACCCAGCACTCGCCCGGGAGATCGCCGCCCTGTAGAAGGACGTCTGGGCCAACCTGTCCAGGATCTCCGTCTCCCCTCACCTACCTCTTCGCATCTCCGGGGCTGAGGAGATTCTCAAAGTTCTTCCTCAGTTCTGGAACGTGTTCTCGCCCAGGATCTCACTGCGCTGAAGAGCGAGGCGGAGACGGTTCGCCAGGGAGCATGGGATCAGATCATTGGTCCACCCTCCCTGCCTCCACCATCTAACCCACGGTGGAGGCCCCGCCGCACCGGGACTGTCTCCGGGAGCAGGGAGCAGAGTGTTGCCCCCTCACCAACTGCCTGCGCGGCTGCTGATCCCTCATTGGATCCTCCGCCGACTGACGCAGCACCCCCGCCCGCCTGTTCAGTCTCTCCATGTCTGGCTGTGTCGGCCAAACCAACATCCGAGGCGGAGGACGACTCAGAGCAGCGGTCTGCGTTTGTAGGGACAAGGCTGGCGTTCCGTTCCCCAGGCACTGGTCCTCGACGGCATGAGCTTCCGCTACCGCCTCACCGCAGGCAGTCGAGGTAGGGCTGTTTCCGGTGAGGAAGTCCGAGCTGTCCGCTCATCTCCGGTCCTCCCTGCCATGTTCAGCTCACCGTCTCCTCCCAGTCCCTCGACTCCAGTCAGCCCGTCGAGACCAGCTTCCCTTGTCTCACCGCCGGCTCCAGCTTTGACCTCCCCAAAGTCAGCCTGTGCCTGTGAGCCAGTCAGCCAGCCAGAGTCAGAGACCGTTCCAGTCTCAGAGCCCATTCCAATTCCAGTCTCAGACCCCGTTCCAGTTCCAGTCTCAGAGCCCGTTCCAGTTCCAGTCCCAGAGCCTGCCGCCATCGTGACTGCTGTCTGCCTGGCAGTCACAGCGGCAGCTCTCCAACATCTGGCGTCTCCCCATGGGTCACCAGAGTCCCCGGAGAGGGTCAGGGAGGACCCGTCCCCGTCGCTAGACCTCCCAGGGAGGATCATGGAGGACCCGTCCCTGTCGCTAGAGCTCCCAGGGAGGGTCAAGGAGGACACGTCCCCGTCGCTGGAGCCTCTTCGCCGCCGACCGCTGTCGGTCAAGCCTCCAGACTCTTCTCAGCCGGCGTCCGCTCCGCCCGACTCTTCTCAGCCGGCGTCCGTGCCGCCCGACTCTTCTCACCCGGCGTCCGTGCCGCCCGACTCTTCTCAGCCAGTGTCCGCACCACCCAAATCAGCTCTACCGGCTAGGCCTTTTTGTTGCTGCTGACATTGACCGGCCAGGCCTCTTCGTCACCGCCAACCAGTCAAGCTCCTCAGCAGCTGCCTGGTCCTCAGAAGAGGACCACCGGACAGTGGGACGTCCATCCAGCTGTCTGCCAGATCTCCAGGTCCTCAAGCGAGGACCGCTGTCCAGGCATAGGACGCCACCCGGGTCATCTGCCTGACCGCCGTCCAGCCATGGGACACCACCCGGGTCGTCCGCCAGATCTCCAGGTCCTCATGGGAGGACCACCAGGCCGTCCGCCTGACCACTGTCCTGTCAGGGGCCGCCCTCCTGGCCGTCCGCCAGACCCCCAGGTCCTCAGGGGACGCCCACCTGGCTGTCCGCCAGACCTCCAGGGGCGTACCCACAGAGACTTAGGCCCTCCTTCCGTGGGCCCCCTCCATCCACCCTGGCAAGGGTACTTCCTTTTTTTCTCTCTTCTCTCCGTGGTGTCTGGAATCTGCCTTTAAAGGGGGGGGGGGGGGGGGTGCAGGATATTTATTAGTGTGTATTGATGTCTCCTTGGTGTGTTGTCCAGCCGCTTCTATGTCCTGTCTCCGTTCCTGCCATCGTCGTCATCATCACCAGCACCACTTCACCATCAACCGGCACTAAAAAATACCCTGCAACTTTCTCGGCGTCTGCATTTTGGTCCATGCTTCATAACACATCCCTGACAAATGTTGATTATCCTTGCTAGCAACCAAGACATAAAAATGAATGAAGTAGATTTTTGTCTAAATTTAGCACAAATTCTTGAACAAAAATGAGAGATTAAACATTTCGAACTTCCCCAGCCAGTTGATTTGAACATTGTTCAAGGACTTTGACAGATTAAAGGGGATTATTTGAAAGTTTATACAGTTATAATAAGTCTGCCCAGATGAAATATCTGTATTTTCTTGTTCAAGAACTGAACAACACTGGTGGATGACTCTTTATTTGCAATTTCATGTATGAAAAAAGGTTTCATCCTTTAATTACATTTATATAAAATGGTGTTTGTAGTGTGTAGGTTTGTGCCGTTTTATGTGGTTCATTTAATATTGATCAAAGTCAGATTGTATGCCTCACAGAAGAATTATCCATCCATCTTCTTCAGCTTCTTCAGGTCAGGGGGGCAGCAGCTTAAGCAGGGAGACCCAGACTTCCCTCTCCCCAGCCACTTGGGCCAACTCCTTGGGAGGAATCCAGAGGCGCTCTCAGGCCACCCGAGAAACATACTCCCTCGAGTGTGTCCTGGGTCTTCCTCTGGTGCTCCTCCTGGTTGGATGTGCCTAGAACACCTCACCAGGGAGGTGTCCAGGAGGCATCCTAACCAGATGCCCGAGCCACCTCAACTGACTCCTGTCGATATGAAGAAGCAGCGGCTCTACTCTGAGTCCCTCGACAGAGCTTCTCACTCTATCTCTAAGGGAGAGCCCAGACACCCTGCGGAAGAAACTCATTTCAGCCGCTTGTATCCGTGATCTCGTTCTTTTGGTCACCACCCAGAGTTCGTGACCATAGATGAGGGTAAGAACGTAGATCGACCAGTAAATCAAAAGCCTCCCCTTTCGGCCCAGCTCTTTCTTCAACACGACAGACCGGTACAGCGCCCGCATCACTGCAGACGCCTTGCCAGTCCGCCTATCTCCTGCTCCATTTTTCCCTCATTCGTGAACAAGACCCCCAGCTACTTAAACTTACCCACTTGGGGAAGAACCTCGTCCCCGACCCTGTGAAGGCACCTCCTTTTCCGGCTCAAGATCATGGTCACGCATTTGGAGGTGCTGATTCTCATCCCAGCCGCTTCACACTCTGCTGCGAACCGCTCCAGTGAAAGCTGCAGATCACGTTCCAATGAAGCCAACAGGACCACATCATCTGCAAAAAGCAGATACCCAATCCTGAGGCCACCGAAACCTATCCCCTCAACACCTTGCCTGTGCCTGGAAATCCTGTCCATAAAAGTTAAGAACAGAATCAGTGACAAAGGGCAACCTTGGCGGAGTCCAGCTCTCACCGGAAATGAGCCCAACTTATTGCCGGCAATGCGAACCAAACTCTAACACCAGTTGTACAGAGAACTAACAGCCCCTATTAAAGGGCCCGGTACCCCATTCTCCCGCAGTACCCCCCACAGGACTCCCTAAGGGATTCGATCGAACGCCTTCTCCAGGTCCACAAAACAGATGTAGACCGGTTGGGCGAACTCCCATGCACCCTCCAGGAGCCTACTGAGGGTGTAGAGCTGGTCCAGTGTTCCCCGGCCGGGACAAAAACTGCATTGCTCCTCCTGAATCCGAGGTTTCAATATCCGTCAGACCCTCCTCTCTAGAATCCCTGAATAGACCTTACCAGGGAGGCTCAAAAAATGTGATACCCCTGTAGCAGGAACAGACTCTGTGATCCCCTTTTTAAACAGGGGGACCACCACCCCAGAAGAATGGATTGCTGCTAATAGCTGTTGAGTTGTTGTGCCCCACCTAACTTATCATACCAGAGATGCCACTGGTAACAGTATTTTAGAATCCAGGGAGTGAAGAATAAACATTTTACTTAAAAGACTTTTAAAATAATTGTTGAAAATATTTATTAAAATGATTAATTATTAAGTATTACAGTTATCAAAAAGAAGCACTGATAGGTTTGTCCAAAGTTACATCTAAAAACATAAATAACATTTGGGGCAGAGTCCTTTAGTCAGATAAGACCACTGTAAAATAGTTAATGGTGTATTAGTGATAGTAATCTCCTCTTACATTCAGTCTTTTACCTATTGAAACTTACCTGAAATTTGATGTTCAGTGTTTTGCCAGAAGACACTCGAACACTCCCTGATCATCCAACTAGTGCTATCTCAACTGTTGAGTTAAAGCAGCCAAAATCCCAAATTTCAGATCTCTAGTCCAAATGGACACCATGTTTGTATTTGAGAAAACAAATGCATGCAGATTCTAAGCAAGGTGGTGGAGGGCTAATGGTTTGCGTTTAGTCTTTAACCACATGATCTTGAGACCCTGCAGCATAATTAAATATTATAATACAGTAATTTTGAATTGAATTCCATTGAATTTAGTATAGAAATCTACTTAAAAACAATTATTAGCTTTTGAGCTGTTTGCGTTCGCAAAAGGGAAATAAATGTCTTGTAAAAACACTTACTTAAAGAAACAGAAGGTTTTTAAACCACTAGGGGAAGACAAATCATACGAATTGGAAAATGACAAAATTTGTTCAATCCCAGAGACTAAATTGGTGCAAAATACTTTAACCTGTAGATCAACTAAAAGTTTCCATATCTGACACCTTCATAGACACATGTACAGTAACTGGAAGTGAGCACTTGTCCACAGCAACTGAGAGCGACCTATGTCTCATCATGTTGAATTTGATCTTCCTCGTCTGTACCTAGTTTCTGCTTCAGCTGCCAGTTAATGATGGTGAGCATTAACAGAAAATCATGCACCAAATACTTGTTTAAGATTGTAATTTTCATGCTGCTTGCTCTGTTTTTCCTCAGGAGCTAATATATCTTACGAGGTCTTCCAAAAACCTCCTTCCATCATTAAGAAACAAGGAGAATCTGTTGTCAGTGAGATCCACTGTTCACACAATGTATCCATTTTTGAGCGCATCCTTTGGTACAAAAAAGACAAACATGGAGCTCTGAGGTACCTGGGATACCTGAACAATACCTCAACTTCCCTTATCCAGAAGACGATGTGAAAGAAAAGATCCACTTCGGTGGAGATGGCAGTAAACATGTGACCCTGAATATTTTCACTGTTTCAGAAAATGACAGTGCTGTGTATTTCTGTGCTGCCAGTCAACACAGTACAGCAGATTACCTTTAACTCAATACAAAAACTCTGCAGAAAGATAGAGATCTGAACACCTGCAGTCAGCCTCCATGCAAGACACACAGTTACACAGTTGGTTCACTATAGGCCTACTGACCAATCAGAGCACTGTAAAGTCACAATAATCTGAGTACTGTTTAATAATAAAAACAAGCCACCTAGTTTCTTTGTATCGGTCTCCTTCAACTTGTATATTTATATTTGTCTCCTATTATTCTAAGCAAAATGCACACAAAAGACAATTCATACTTAACATCCCTCTTCCTTAGGAAGTCTATTTTAATTTAACCTACATCTATAGATAGTACCAGTGATGGCCTGTAGAGGGAGCAACTTTACCACTTTTTTCCATCTGTGCTTTAACTTTCAATGACACTCCCATCTTTATTTACTCTGCACATCTTTGACTCTTCAGCAGTGTTTGTTCAACAGATCATGGATGTAATTATCAAACAAAAATTCATCATATTAGTATTCTCTTGGCTGTGGACCTCAGGTAATTTTTTTAAATGAATTAATAGAAAAGATTAGACTGATTCATGTTTAATGCTGAATTCTGTTTCTTGCCACTTTATTTCTTAATATATCTCGATCAAAGCTAGATCTCCCAGTAAATATTAAAGTGATTCTCCTGTACCTTTCCTTTCTATATTCAGGTCTAACTGCTGAGAGTGATGTCCAACAGCCATCCATGCTGTGGACAAACCAGAGTGATGATGCAACCATTGAGTGCAAACACACCAAGGGTGCTGGCTTTTTCCAGATGTACTGGTACAGACAGCTGCCTGGAGAGACTATGAAACTAATCGTTTTCACTATTGCAAACTCCAAACCTGACTTTGAGCCTGAATTCAGTGGTGAAAAATTCTCAGTCACCAAGCCTGATGCTCTCAGTGGGACGCTCACAGTGAGAAACTTGGTGCCAGGAGACAAAGGGCTGTATTTCTGTGCTGTAAGTGAGCACAGCGATACAAACAACCTGGAAGCCTGAACAAAAACCTTTGTGCTGTTGGCACAAGTCTAACCTTTTATCTCATGTACAACAGGCAGGATGTCAGATACCACAAAGACTCAACTCCTCTTTCATTCATCACTAGAATTTCTACTTGTCATGTGTTTTATTTATCTGACTCACATGCAGAACATGACTAGTGAAACCAAAATGTAAAATGATGAAAGGTTTATTGAAAATATTGATTAGTTGATGAACACCAAATACAGGGTATCTGGACAGAAGGAATGGAGGAGTCAGTACTGCAGAGAGGGAAGTCCAGAGGTGAGAATATTACAAATTTAGGTGGAAAAATATGAAATATCTCAAGTGAGGCTTGCTTCCAGATGGTGGATTTGTTGCCAGGGGAACTGACAGTATTTCGGGATGTCTGCACGAACTGACAGTGAGGATCCAGGGAGAGTGAAGGTGTAGGAGCCAGAGATGGAGGACGAAAAGGCGTCCTCCAGTGATGATGGACAGGTTCTGGGTTCTGTCAGATCCCTCTGGTAGGGGTAAGTGGGAAGATGGAGGAAAAACCAAGACATACAAACAAACACCAAAACACCCCAGACTCCTAACACTACTGGATTATAGAACATTGCAAAAAAAATAAAGTCCACCAGCCACGTTTTATATTTCTCCACATATCCTGCTGTTTTAGAACAAAACACAAACATTGACTAAGTTGGTTATGACTTATGGAGCCTGTGCTTTGCAAAGACCCCCATAGATGTCTGTCATAATATAACCCCACAGAGATATTTCGTACCTTTGTTACATTGGGTCACATTCTAGCTAATCTCTGTTGGTGTTTGAGTTATTATTTAACCGGGACTGATCTGGCAGAAACGAACCTGTGAAGATGGCTGTAAAACTACAATTTTGGAAAGGCGGCATCAAATATTGTGTTTACAGACTACTTTCACAGAGTAGTGTGAACTACTTTGTTTTGGTCTGTCACATGAAATCCTAAAATATTGAATTTTTGGTTTGGAATGTGACAAAACAAGAAGAAGAAAAAAAGAGTCAAAAAACCTTTTGAAGGCGCTGTAGAAATGTTGTTGAAGAATGACAAAACAGTATAGGATCAGCTCCAGGGCAACAATGGACTCCTAAAACATCTGAAAGTTTGATTTAGGCTTGTTTCAATTTGGGCGTGTTTGTGATATATAGCCTACAGAGAATTCACAAGCAGAACAATCGATTGAGGCCTTGCCCACTTAGAAAACGTTGTCAGGATGGATTTGTATGCACAGAAAGGCCAGACCTGCAGACTGACTCAGCATAAACGACGGTTCCGTGTACTTCTGTGCTGCTAGTTACTACAGTGCTGTATACCAATGGTTCGGAGTCCAAAACCTTACATTTTCCTGCTTTGTATTTAGTCTTTACAGTCCATAGGTGGCAGCATGCGTTCATTCAGAATCTTAGACTGAACTAGTTCTGTGAGGTTTCGGTTGACATGAGGAGCAGAACTTCAGAGGAGGATCCACCTTAACACACCACCCTGTAATGATGACTAAAAGAAGGATGCATCAAAATCATTTAACTTTCTGATCCAATGAAGAAAAAGCGACTTATATAAGTAACGTGGATATCGCTGACAGAATTCTTTAATTTTCCAAAAGTTTAAAGGAGTAAAAATGCTAATCTTTTTTATTTGCTTTAGTTGTAAAGCTTTCCTGATTTCAGGTAACGCAATCCAGATAATTCAAGTTTAAGTTTTTAGTTGCAGTGACTGAATTTAGACAAAAAGTTTTTATTTTAGAAACTACTGTTTATTTTTCTTCTACAGGTTCATCCCAAAGCGACAAAGTCCAACAGTATCCAGCGGACATTTACACCTCTACTACTGAGAGTCCAGCCAAAATTTATTGTTCACACGACAACACCTTCACCCGAATCCTCTGGTACAAGCAATCAACCAAAGACCTGCAGCTCCTGGGATACCTATATGTAGGCACGGGATATCCAATGAAAGATACGAATGTGAAGATTGAAGGGGGAGCAAACAAAGGGGAAACCTGCACATTAACAATTGAAAGACTCAGTGTGAACAGCAGTGCAGTTTACTTTTGCGCTGCTAGTCTACACAGTGTTTCATCTCTTTGCTTCTCAGTACAAAAACTCTGTAATTACAGTTGTAATTGTAATTACAGTTGTGTTTGCTTTAACATTGTATTACAGCCCACATCTCCTTGCACCTGCATTTTCAAGAGTATTTCTTTGGTATTTTCTCTGATTTAATCAGGGATGGGAGGTTCTTACTGCAAAGCAATGGCTTTAACCCTTCACCTTCCTGCTGATAAAGCTGCAAGCTCCAACTTTCGATTGATTGTAAACTATTACCATGGCTTAAATATTTCTCAAATCTATTGTCCTGCTGTTGCGGCTATAATGTACTTTCTGCGTAGAGTTTGCATGTTTTCCCTGTGCACGCATGGGTCCTTCCACAGTCCAAAAACAGGAAAAATCATGCTACATTAACCAAAAAGCTTTCAGTGTGCAGTACATCTTAACGTACTGGCAACAAATTTTTTTTGTGGTTTTACAGCAATCAGACATTTATTTTAATATCCGAGCAGCCTTTTACATCTTTTCGCTGGTATTTTGATGATTTATCTGCTGATAACCTCCAAGTCTTTGAGGTCGAAAGGGCTCCTTGCCATAGCCCTGATCTTTAGCTCTCCAGTTCGTTTCCACTGTACATCAGATTCATGTCAGCACTCTTATGTCAGAAGAAACATATTGATGAAATTTAAAGGTTACCTTAAACCTCAATCAGCCAGAAGTATGAATAATTTGGGGCTTACCTGAAAAGGCCAAGGTGTATAAATAGAGGGTCTTCCATTTCATCATTTAAATATATTATTTGCACACTTTTATGTGTAAATATATGTATAGAAATTGTAGTAATGCAGAAAGTTTTCTATAGTTGATCATAATATTATTTAAATCATAATTAAGCTTTGATCATTTCCAGAGGGCCATTTTATCTTCCTATCCTTGGTTTCTGATGGAAAAAGAAACAAGGTTAAAATTTCTAAAAAATAAAATTATTTTCAGAAACTTACAAAATATGTTATTCGGTGGTCAAATTATATTGTTAATTTCATCCAAATGGGTTACAGGAGAGTGTATGGAAAACATCAGATTTTTTTATGCATATCTCCGTAAAATCAATGTTAAACCACAGCTTAAGATTTGATTCAAGAATATGTTGTTTTATTTTTTTATTCCATGAGGTGGCAGTATCTACGACGTATGATAATAATTCACAAGTAGAGCAATGCATAAATGCCCACCCACTCAAATAAGATTAGACATTATAGAAATGTAATGTGAATAATCAAGAGACGTTCATAGTTGGCAGCAACAACAGGACGTCCTTAACATCAGCTATGAAACACCGCATTGTAACCACAGGTTTTTGTTTGACAGTTATGATCATTCGACTTTCAGGTAAAAGAAAAAGAAAATGGTTCTGAACTGATTTTTCATTTTACCATCTATTGTTAAGAATTGTTTTAACGGAAGCCATGTTATCTGCTGTGCTCTTTTCTCCGTAGGTTCATCACTCAGTGACAAAGTCCATCAGACTCCATCTGATTTATACAAAGAACAACACCAAACAGCAAAAATCAGCTGCTCAAACAATATCAACAACTACGATCGGTTCCTGTGGTACAAACAGACAAAGAATAAGCAGCTTGAGTTTTTAGGATACATGTTAGCAAACATTGGTTCTCAGGAGAAAGGTCTGATAGTAAAGATAGATGGGAACGCCAACAAAAGC
This sequence comes from Valencia hispanica, assembly GCA_963556495.2. NCBI lineage: Eukaryota > Metazoa > Chordata > Actinopteri > Cyprinodontiformes > Valenciidae > Valencia > Valencia hispanica. Next base: position 33,497,972 of record OY747720.1, read on the forward strand.
CAGACCTGCACACTGACAATTGAACGCCTCAGTTTGAATAGCAGCACAGGTTACTTCTGTGCTACTAGTTACCACAGTGATATATGCAAAGACACCCTAGTGCAAAAATCTCATCAGCATTTATTCTCCTCTCTCCACAGCTCCCAGCTCCATGCACCTGTCTTCTCTCACCAGTTTATCTTGGTTTGGATCTTTCTGGGTAAAGCACTGATGTACATAAGGGAAACAATGTTGTGGTTCTAACATTTGGTAGAGTAGGAACCTCATAGACATCACCCACATAGGATGAATAACTCAAAAGGGACATTTGGAAACTCTTTCACTCATTCTCCTTCATAGAGGAACAAAATATCACAAAGCTCTTTTGCATAACTTTGAGTGCAACATCAGGTAAACTAAACATTTTTCAAAAACAAAAAACATTCATAAATTGCTGTTTCCACTGTGTTTCTTTGATCTAATAATTCATCGAGTGCTTTTTTTCAGGTTTACTTAATGAGAAAGTCCACCAGAATCCGCCTGAAATTCACAATCATGATGGAGAGACAGCCAAAATGCACTGTTCACACACACAAGTGTGTGAAATTATGATGAAATTGTTTGGTACCAACAGCAAACAGCTGCAGTTCCTCGAATGGATGGAGACCAGCTTCAGTTATCCAGAGACCGGTATGAATGTGACTATGGAGGGAAGTACAGATCTGGCCCTGATCTGCACTTTAACAACTGAAGTATTCGGCTTGAACAGCAGTGCAGTTTACTTCTGTGCTGCTCGCTACCATAGTGCTGAAAGCTAATGTTCCTCAGAGCAAAAACTTCAGAGTTGCTTTCTGTAATTTTTATATCCAATCATTAGGTGGCAGCATGTCTCCAGTCAGATCCAGTTGTCTGAGGTGTTGGTAACTTTATGGAGAATAACTTAAGAAGAGGAGGATCACCTATGACATCACCTAACTGATGAGGGTATATCTATTTGGCATTGTAGGAGTGAATTATTCTTGCGATGTAATGGAAAACAGTGAATTATATTATTAACATTGCAATAACAATATCTGGCATAACATTTTAATCTAACCAAATGTTTGGTGAACCTAAAATGCTCTTCTTTTATATTTGCTTTTGTTGGAACCCTTTTCTTGTTTCAGGTAACACCTTTAAGATAATTCAACTCTTTCAGTTGCACTACTTGCTTTTCCCCAAATTCACATGTGTTTCTTCTCATGCTAATGATACTACGCTGATTATTTTTCCACAGGTTCCTCTCTTAGTGACAAAGTCCAACAGTATCCAGCAGAAGTCTACAAATCTTTTAACAAGCAAGTCCAAATTGAGTGTTCACATAGTATTGACAACTACAACCGAATCCTCTGGTACAAGCATACAGACAGAGACCTGCAGCTTCTGGGGTACATGCTTGCAGGCACTGAAAATCTAGAGAAAGGGGCAGTGAATGTGAAGATTGGAGGGGGTGCAAATAAAGGCGAAACCTGCACATTAACAATTAAAGATCTCAGCCTGAACAACAGCGCCGTTTACTTCTGTGCTGCTAGTCTCCACAGTGCTGCAGAACTCTGCTCCACAGTACAAAAACCTCCTGATATCCAAATGGTTTTTCAACTCTGGATTACGGTTTACATCCCCTTGCACCTGCATTTTCACCAATATTGGTTTCCCCTCTGATGTAATCAGGAATTGGGTAGCACCCTTACCTTCCTTGTTAAATAGCAGCAAGATCAGACATGAAGATAAAGCATTCCCATTTCAAGTGTTTCACACTATGCAGATGACATTGTCATATTTTTTAAATTCCTAAGTGCACACACCTAAACAGAGGAAGTGCAGCCACACCTGAAATAAAATTCACAAGCAAATTTACCATAATGTACAAATCTGGTAGACAGCTACAAACATTGGGTTTTTCCATTGTCTATTTCTTCTTGTGGAATTAAGATGGTGTAAAGAAGCAGAAAAGCAAACTTTTCTTTTATTTTCAAAATTAATTTAACCAGTTCTCTAAACGAGGAATTATCGTAGTTTAACAGAAAAGGGAACTGGGCTTAAAATGTAAAAAAACAATCTATTTCCTGAAACCTACTCATTCATCCAAACAGGTTATAAGGAATATCATGAAAAAAGACACATTTTTCACTCCAATCTCAGTAATACCAAAAAGCACAACTTAGAATTTGATTCAGGTATTTCCTGTTTTATTTCTTTTCACAAGGTAATACAGCTTTTTTCATGTCAAGTGACATTTCACAAAAAGCACATTGCATGGAAGCGCCAACCATTTAAAGAACGATGTCATAATGAATGCGTATGTACATAAATATGCTATGAATAATCAGTAGAAGTTCATGGTTGACAGAAATAACAGAATGTCCTTAGATTCAGTCGTGAAACAACACGTGGCAATCACATGCTTTTGTTGAACATTTCATTTGTCTTACTGTTTATATCTGCTTGCACCTGCATTCACAGCAATATTTGTTTCTTCCTCTGATTTAATCAGGGATTGGAATGGGAGGTTCTTATAGCAGAGCAGTGACTTTAACCCTCCTACTTTATGTCTTAAATAACAGCAAGTTTAAACAAGAGGATGTCTATTGAACATAACCACCATGTTGTGTTACATGATTCTCACATTGATAGACCTATTGTTTTGGCAACAAGGTACAAACCGAAACACAGTAAAATATTTTTAATAACTAACTTATAATACTCAGATTTCACCCTAAATTTAACTCTATGCAGATGCTATTGTAATTTTATCTAAAATATGCAGTTTGTATTCTCTTTTTCTTCTCACAGGTCATTGCCAGGATGTGACTCAGCAACCTGAAATCATCTGGAGATCTGCAGCCCAGTCTGCAGAGATGAATTGCAGCCACACCAAAGACAAAGGTCATAACCAGATGTACTGGTACCGACAACGTCCCGGAGAGACCATGACCCTCATTGTGTACACGGTGTTTGGTGGGAAACCAGACTATGAAGGGAACTCTCAGACCACATACTCAGCAGTCAAAGACAGCATTGAGACCGGAGCTCTTACTGTGAAGGACTTAGAACCTGACGACAGTGGCGTGTATTTCTGTGCTGTCAGCAAACACAGTGATGTGAGAATATGCAACAGCTGAACAAAAACCTACTGCCACTTCATCCAGTTGGGAGCCTGCAAAGTTTACTTCTGATCTATTCTTTCCAGTAGATGGCACTGGAGCTCCATGAAGACTTTCAGGTTAAATCACATGGTTTATAAAGGTTGGGCGTGTTCATAAAAGAGACCAGAAAACTGTCTGACACACATTTTTCATAGAGAGTAGATCATCATGCTGGTATTTTCCCTTTTATTTTGGCTCATGGTTAATCAATTTCATTATTGTCCTCTATTTTTCACTGTTTTGAGTCCTATTTCTTATTTCCCATACACTTGACTCATTTTCTTTTTATTTCAAGGTGTTTGTCTGAGTGTTGAAGTCTATCAAACCCCTCCAGCAGTTCTAAGAAATCTCGGACAAACTATCCAGATGGTCTGCAGCCATGGAAAGACTGACTACACACTCATGGAATGGTACCAGAAATCCCCTGGAGACCAAGCTCTGAACCGCATTGGACATGTGTATTACAGCAATATAGAACATGAAAAACCTTTTGAAGAGCATTTTAAAATTACTGGAGACATGAGTGGAGAGAAAGCAAAGAATGGATCTCTGTCTATCATGGACCTGAAGACTGAACACACTGCGATTTACTACTGTGCAGCTAGCTATGCACATTGACAGCAAACCCACTGTTCTTCATGCAAAAACTCAGGATCAGCTTTTATTGAAGCCGCTGGTTAACAATTAGTGTGAATAAGCCCCGCCCACTTCTCGATTTAATGCCATCAGCTCTGTCAGACACCAGTTTTGACATCACTTTTTCTTTTACAGCCCAGTCATCCTAGTCAACCATCAGAATCTGCCAGATTTGTTACATTTTTAAGACTTTATATACCTGGTCAGCTTTTAAGTAACAACAGGAGGAGATCAAAATGTTTAATTTTCTCTTTTTTTGTTTTGTAACAGGTGACAACTTGACTACAATCAATAAACTCTTATGAGCTTCTAACTAAATTTCAACATGATTTAACTGTCTTTGCCTTCTTTCGTTGTCCAGGTATTGCTCTTGGTCTTGACGTCCATCAATCCCATTCTGATCTCATCATGAATTCTGGAGAAAAAGTTCAGATCTTCTGCACCCATGAAAAAACTAACTATTGGATAATCCTCTGGTACCAGCGCTCCCCTTTAGACACAGCTTTGAAACTTCTTGGACATTTGTACACAAAAGAAGTGACCATGGAGGACAAAAACGATAAAAATGTTCAAATCTCTGGAGACTTGAGCGGTAACACGGCAAAGAACGCCTCTCTGATAATCAATGCAGTAGAACAGAAGCACACTGCTGTTTACTACTGTGCAGCACAAGAAGCACACTGACAAAAGTTCTCTCTGTGCTTTACAAAAACTGCTTTCAGTTTATCATCATCAGTGGTTTGGAATAAGAAATAGAAAAAAAACAGCTTTCCGACACCTGCTTTTCTTGTTTTTATTGAATGTCTTCATTTCATTGCTAAAAAGTGACATAATTCTATGTTATCTATCTCATTGTCCTAAAATTAAACGTTGATCACAAATCTAAAGGAATTTATCACAATTTATACTCTCAATTGAGACATCAGTCTGATTTACAATGTGATGTTTCTCCACCCATCTGTTTACGTCACACTGGTTTGTTCCTGAAAGCACACGCAGTTCCTGTAATCTCACTTTAGAAGAAATACAAACAGCTACCAAGACTTGAAAGTCATTTCAACTTCCCCTATCTCTGCAAAATGATTATACTTCTTTTTTGCCTTTTCCTAACAGGTACTAGGTACTTTATTCTGGAATAACATCTATTGTTCTTGCACTTAAAAAACACACTAACATGATGAAATCTCCTTACGACAGATTTTTCTCTGGGAGTTCAGGTCCATCAGTCTCCTTCTGTTCTCATTAGAAGAGCTGGAGAAAACGTACAGCTGGTCTGCAGCCATGAACAAACCGACTACCGAGTAATGCTGTGGTACCAGCGGCGGCCTGGAGAAGATGCTCTGAAACTCATTGGATACGGATACGTGGAGTTTAAAAATGACAGCACCGAGGAGGCATTCAAAGATAAAGGTTTCCGTTTAGCTGGAGATCTGAGTGGAAGCAAAGCCAAAAATGGTTCGCTTTTCATAAGGAATCTGAATGCAGTCGAACACTCGGCAACATATTTCTGTGCAGCCAGTAAACCACAGTACAACAAACATGCACCTGCTCCTGACAAAAACCTCTTCCACTCTACTCTGAATTCAATCTGGAGGGTCTGATAGTTGGCTTTATATTCAAAACACAGCACATAATTATTGAGCTGTGTTTCCATGTTACATGAGAAAGAATTCCCCCCCAACAAAACATCTCCAACCAAATATATCTATGCCAACTAAACTAACTCCATCTAAAAGGTTTGAATGACAAACTCTAGTGTGTTATGTTTTGTGGGTTGAGAGTTGGCCCAAAATATAGAAAACACATTGGAATGTGCACGATTGAAGATTTGATTATAATGACTGAAAACATACAGATATGGCATGAGGAAAATAGGACATGAAGACCGGGCAGGATGACAAAAAGGAACCAGTGATGACTAATGAAGGAGCTTATGGAGTGGAGAATGACATTGTCTCTAGGTGAGTTTAATCAGGGGAATGTGGATCAGCTAAGAGAAGAGAATGCTCAGCAGGAGGAACTAGACTGATTAAAACAGGGAACTAAGCTAGACACAAAGGAAGCTAAAAGCAAAGAGAATAAACAAAAAAATAAATAGAACAGAAGTTAGAAACTAAATATGTCATGGTGTTAGAAAGATGAGGACCTAAACACAGACTGATCTTTGATGAGAAATGATTTAATGGTCAGACTTACAATAAATGTTCAGACGAGTACACGAGGGAAATATGTTTTGGAGGAAGGAAAGACGGAGAACCCACTGGAGAAGTGATCAGAGAGCTTAAGTAAACTGGGGAAGGATTAAGAATGGCACAGAAACCAGAGGAGATAATAATGGAATAAACGGATACAGGTGAGAGAGAGAGCCGGCAGAGGGAAATCAGAAATGAGTTGCTGGGACAGGAGGTTGAATGGCTGAAGGAAAAACAGGAAACAGAGGAATGACAGGTAAAACACTAAGCAGACAGGAACTAAACTGACACAGAGGCATGAACTACAAATGACAAGACCTAAGTAAAGAAATATCAAAACAAAAGCGCAGATGAAAACTCCAAGTAGGAACAAAGAAGAATCTAGAGTCCTGACATAACCCCCCCCCCCAAACAACCGAGAATCGTGACAAAATCTAAAGGAATTACCTTATATGGCAAGGCCTGTCTAACACTAATTAACTCAACTCAGTGATCAAAACATAAACAAATGAAAACCAAAGGATCATAAGACAATATTGTTTATGGCAATTTCCGTGGTTCAGCACAAAAAAATTTCTGAAAAATTCTCAAAAACTATTCTGATGCGGAAGAAGTGTGTGTATGGTTTTCCAAATTTCTTGTCAAACAGTCCACTTTTCCTTGAAACCCCAAAATAAAATCCAGTGCATTCGACTGTCATAAGGAATCAACAAATTAGTCAATAAAGTTCACCTATGGGCACATACAGCTGTTCTGTAAGGGCCTCAGAGTTTTTTTTTTTAGAAAATATAAGTAAAAAAAAAAAGATATTAATGTTCTAGGAACACACCAGACAGGGACGGACTAGGAAGCTGGTCAGAGTTGATGGAAGATGGATGGAATGAAATACACGGCAATTCTGGAAGAAAATCTGTTAGACATTGCTTTAGATTTTAGTTTTCAATTGTGTTTGTATTTTGATCAGTTGTTGTTTATTTCGTTCTTTATATTCTATATTCTTATTGTTAGTAAGGTTTTGCCATACACGTCTACTTTTGTTTGTGTTTAGCTTGTGTTCTGTTCTTTTGGTTTTATTGCTCTTAGACTGGTGGTGTTCTTTCCCCCTTGCTTTGCATTTCGAGTCTTAGTTCAGCTCCTCAGTGTTTATTATTCAGCCCACCTGTTTGCTCACTTTCACAGCTATTCCCAATTGCCTGATTTCCTCACCTGCATCCAATGTATTTGTCCACTTCTTCCTCAGTTATTGAGCTCACTGGTTTTCATTGCTGATCGAAGGATTCCTTGATTACACTGCCTATTGTCTGTGTATGCCATGTCCTGCACTTCCTGTGATTTCCCTTATACCCTTTCCTTTTGTTTATTATTTAAATACTCTGTTTTCCCTCTTTCTATCTCTGCACTTGGGTACTTTCATATTTCGAACATTATAAAAAAGGACTTCAGACTGGGGTGAAGGTTTATTTTTCCACTGCCTAAAACACATGGCTAGATCTACAATGGAATGATTTAGATCAAAGCATATTCATGTTTTTGAATGACCCAGTCAAAGTCTAGGTCTAAATCTAAAATGAAAAACTATGGCCAGATATGAATTATGACACTGGCTACAGACACTCTTTATCAAATCTGACTGAGACCGTACTCTTTGTAACAAAATGTAGAAATATTTAAGCGGTGTGAATACTTTTTCAGTCCCTGTTCATAAATGTTTTACAAAATTTAGTTGTGAGTCATTTCCTGCTCCACCTTCCTGGTTCACAAACCCCTGCAGAGGCTGGAGTTGGCATATCAGTTTCACCATGAAGCTTCATCTCACAATATGCATCGCCGTCATACTATGCTGGATTGAAGGTATCCCTAAATTCTCACCTCTTCATTTTTAGGCAGCAGAACTATAGAAAATTGACATAACATAAATTATTTTTATACTATATATAACTTTTTTTTTCTTGCAGGTGTTCATCTCAGTAAAGAAAAACAGGTGTTTCAGTCTCCAGCTGAGTGTCTTGTGCAACTACATGGTAAAGCCAAGCTGACCCTCACGCACAAAATCCAGAGCTACGACACGATTCTCTGGTATCAGCGCTCGCTGGGAGACACCTCTCTAAAGCTCATTGGCTACATGTCTTATCAAAATCCAAAAATTGAGACTCCATTTGAAGGCCGCTTTAAAGTCAGTGGCGATGGAGAGAACACAGCTCATCTCCACATCCTGAACCTGACCAACGCTGAATACAGTGGAGAATATTTTGGAGCAGCAAGTATGCACAGTGAAGAAGATAGTCGCTTTCTCATACAAAAACCCCCATAAGGTGATAGCAGCACACCAGCAGGCAACCTCTAAAACCACGTGACGCAAAAGCTACATTCTACCAGCAGAACAATGTCATCACAATACAAGCACAAACAGTATTTAAAAAGGGAAACCAGTCCTTGGTATGTTTTGGATTGTAGGATCCAGTTCTGCTTCATATTTTATCACATTTTCCACAAGCATCCTCAAATACAAAGAAGAATTAATGATGGATTCTATTTTAGTTGGGATGGTCTTACTGCAGCAAAGCATCACCAAACCAGGACACTTCCACATTCATACTTCACAATTGCTACATTTTTTTTGTTGCTTCTTTTCTTTGCTAAATTTGGTTTAAACCAAACATGTTCTCTGTTCTGGTGTCCAAATAATTCAGATTTAGACTCACGTGTCCAAAAAACATTATTCTAGAAGCTCCTATCTGTCAGCAGTTGTTTTGGATGTTTTCTCCTTGGAATGATTGGTTTCAAACTCTTGTGAGATCTCTAAATCCTTTACCTGATTCATGAGCAACTATAGTTTTCTTTCTGAAGGCGGGCACACATCCTTCAAAATGAGTAATGGTGTTCTAATCATGTCCGCTCTTGAAGTCCGACTTAAAGTCAAGACAAAGTTTTATTTTATCGCATTTTACATTAACCTTTTTTGTGCTTTGATTGTTTGGTTGTATTGCTTAAATGTGAAAATTGTGAACAAATATCCATATTTCTAAATATGTTCTGCAGTCGTGGCTTATTTAATCTGAAGCAAATCAGAAGATCCAACTTTAATTTGAGCACCGGTATCAGTGTTCCTAATTAAAAAGTTATTGATGTCAAAAGATCAGTGATGCCTTATTTAAAGGCATCACTTGGTGTTGGTTGGAGCATTCAGAGAGGGGGAATCGTTGACCATTTCTCTTTGTACAAATCACTTCTAGATCATTCAGAGTGCTGGGTTCTTCTCTTCAGCTTACCTCAAGGGGTAAATTTGATATGTTTTCATCCTTTGTTTCATGTTAAACCCAACTGGAGTGTTTGTGGTCTAAAAGCTCCATCTTAGTCTTGTCTGATGAATGCACACAGTTCCATTTAAAGTCTCTGAAAACTAGAGCCTCTTTAACATTTGTGATGGTAGGACATGAAAGATATTTTCCTCATCTAGCTGGGGGGAAAAATGGGTGGCTGTGTCCCTTCATTGTAAAACATCTGGGAAACAGAAAGTCATAAATAATCAGGAATAAGTTCTAGATACTCGAATACACTTGCAAAGTATAAAGTATAAAATACATGTCAAACAGAATCATTGTATCTCCAAAATGCAACTTTTCAGGAAGTGAAAAAACCCATCTTGTTTTTAATTTGAACTTAGATTCACTCTTCTTGGTCACAGTCACATGTTATTTTAAATAATTTTCAATGAAACCACAGAGAGATATGAAGGGTGATCAGTAGCAATATGTATAACAAAATTAGCAACTAGGATTCAGTGGGGGAGCCAATAATTACAAACAAACAAACCAAATTATTTCTTAACCGTAATCTGGGTTTTATCCCAATTTAATGAATCAAAGTAGTCAAGTTAAAGGTTGGATTAAAACATAAAAATATTTTAAAGCTTTTTTTTTTTACATCTTTGCCTCTTTGCAGGTTGCTGCTGTGTTATATTATTCACACGGTATTATTTTAGGTGTCTGCTCTGAATCTATACAGTGGACAGCAGAGAGCAGTAACAACACATGAATATGTTGAAAATTGGGAAGCTCCTCCTCCTAAAAATGTAATAAATGATTTCCCTCCAGTTTGTTCTTCCAGAATATCTCTTTGTTTGTGTTTGACAGAAAACACAATCAATGCAGGGTTTCTTCTAGTCAAAATAATAGTTAGAATGTTTATCGTTTCATCGTTTCTTCTGTGTTTTTTTGCAGGTGAGTAAGAAGATGTGCTAAAGTATTCATGCTGACCTTTCCGTCTAGTTTCACTCTTTTTTTGTGTGTGTCTTGTAGACATCACGGCGTCACAACCTGTTATCCAGCAGTCCCCTGCCTCTCTCCTGATAAAATCAGGACAAATGGCACGTCTCCACTGTTACCATGGGGATAACAGCTATCCCTACATGCTCTGGTACCAGTCAGCGGCAGGAGACAGGCGGACCTTGAACCTAATTGGATTGCTTCATTATGAAAACCAAAATCTTGAGGAGGGTTTTAAAAACCGTTTCAACATGACAGGTCACTCAAAAGAAAAAGCTCAGCTGATCATCTCCGACACCAAACCAGAAGACACAGCAGAGTATTTCTGTGCAGCGAGTTAACACAGTGTTTCAACTGCTCTGGCTGCTGTACAAAAACACCGAGGAGCAAATCAAGCATGCACCTGCATGAAATGACTGATAAACTCATTTCTGGTGTTAAAGTTGGCTTTTGTATGCTTTTGTTCCCATCCGGTGTGAATACTTGAAGGCGTTTGAGAAAGGGGTGGGATATTCACAGCAGAATCACAAATTAGCTTCTCTACCTCTTTCTTTTGGAGGTGACATCACTTCCTCTTGACAGATGCAAACCTTTTGGCCCTGTTCAGTTAAACCTTTTTGTTCTCTGAAGACAAAATGATTCCAGGCAACGCCGCATGGGCATATTTCATACTTTGGACCGCAGGTAAACCCAGTACATTTTAAATTAATAAATAATCAAGCTGTTAACAGCGCATTGATATAGAGGTTCTGACTGCTGATGTTTTTTTCTATTATATCATATGTATATATATTTCCCTTTTCCAGGTGTCTGTGAGTCTGTCCTGATCACTCAGTGGCCCAGATACATCCTCAGTAATTCCAATGACCGTGCACAAATACATTGCTACCAGAATGACACCGATTATGATTATCTGTACTGGTACAGACAGCTTGGGGGAGGAGAGATTCAGCTAATTGTGTATTTGTTAGCTGGCAATGCGAACTTTGAGCCAGACTTTAAATCTGGCTTTGAGGCGGTGAAACTGGACAACAAACACTGGTCTCTGACTATATCCAACGTTCAAGGGAAAGACGAGGCTGTGTATCTATGTGCTGCCAGTCGCACAGTGCAGCGGCAGACCTCAGGACTGTGACAAAAACACACAGCAGAGAGGATGCTGATTGTTCCTACATCTGCCTTCCTATATGGTAATGTCTAGATTAAAGACAAAACGATGTGGTTAAAAAGACCATTTCTGCATCTCTTATGGTTTTTAACTTAATAAGACACTGTAAAAATAAAGAGTTTTCATACATTTGATTTTAGTTGATTTTTATCAATATTTCTGAATATGAATCGGACAAGTTTAAAAGATTAAAGTCAATTCTATACATTCCAAGCAATTATTCAAACGTTACTAAACTTATATTCTTATTTGACAGAATTTGCTGAACTGTAACAAAAAATGTAAGATAATCTTAAACTCAATTGATCACTCTAAGGAATTATATAGGCTGCATGTATTCTGCTTTATATTAAGATAACAAGCAGTTTCTGTCAGTTAATGATTTATTAATCAAGTTTAAGTGGAAAACACACACACGATCAATAGCTACTATAAGATATAGGATATAGTTTACAATATTCCAGTCCTCAAAAATCTTCTTCCATGTATAGTACAGACCAAAGGTTTGATTGCATCCAACACCTTCTCATTCAATTGAATGAGAAAGTGTGTCCAAACTTTTGGTCTGTACTGTATATTTAAACCCTAGGATATCAGATTGATAAGTTCCAAACACACCTGATAAAAAGGGATAGTTATATAACTGCAGTCAAAAATCCACACAAATATGTTTTATGGATGCAGAAAAATAAACCTGTGAAACAGGTTGGAGTGTTTAGAATGTTATGACAGTTTTTATACAGTTAAATTCAGTTTTAAAAATCACAATATATAGTCTTACTCATAGTATCGCAATATATCGTATCGTCTCCCTTGTATCTTGATAAATATCGTATCGGCAGATTTTTACCAATACACATCCCTAGTTACCACGTCCTCTGTAAGGACAGTAGCTACTGGCTTTTAAAATCACCAAATGTTGCTAAATGACATCATCACCGAATTTGCATCACTGATATTGCCTTGAGCTGTTATAAGGACAGACCTTTCAGGCCTTTTTGAGTCGTGTGTATTTTTACATCACCAAGTTTGCTGTGGAAATCAGCCTTATAACACAGGAAGTAGAATCATCGCTCTCTGTGAATCATCTCTTTATGAATAGTTTCAAACAGCCTTTAAATTAAAGGTTCAGGGCCCCCTCCTCACTGGATTTTTGAGAGTACAGTTAAGATGAGCTGGCTGACTGTGTGTGTTATTTATGTGACAAAATGCAGTGACTTATTTTACACAGAGAAAACTATTTTCACGTCAAGGCGGGATCAGCCAGGAGCCAGTAGGGGCCCAACAATTCACAATTCTTCCAGTGGTAAACATCTGACTTTATCTGGGAGGGACTTCTGGACAAGGACTGGGTTACCTGTGAATGCTGTGGGAGGGAACACCTGCTGCTCAATGGAAAGAGTGGGGACGCCCTGTTCTTTCATGTCATCGTCTCAATAAATACCTGAAAAAGATGAAGAAGTTACTTTTTTGAAACTGAGGGGTTGAGATATTTTCTAAATATAGCAAAGTCGCCAAGTAAGCAAAACGTACATCATCATCAACAACTAAAACCTAATTCAATGTTCATGTAGGATTTGTCAGCAAAAAAAATAACAGATAAATCATTTTTAATGCTAGAATGTAACCAATTTTTAACATTGAAACAATGTACCTTGTTTAAATTTAAATAATGTGACTTGCTAATGTTTAGTGCTTTTTAAAATACATTTTGTATTAAAGAATAAAATGAAAACAAAGAATACACTGTTACCTAACATCAAGTGGTTACTGTTGGTACTTTTAAAACAGTTAGTTGCAGAAGTGGTTGATGAAACTGTCCTGAGCTCATTCAACCAACAGGTGGAGCCACAGCACGTGACATGCAGCTTCCATCAAACAGGCGTGTTAATGATTTGACCCAGATTGCCCTCCTTTTTTACTCTTTGCATTTCTTTCTTTCATATCATTGCTTCACAATGTCTTCATCTACACAGACTTTTGGCTTCCTCTTCATTTGCTTTTCATGTAAGAATTTCAATCCAACTTGCAGGAACATTGTTGATTGTGAAAAATGGTCTAACTCTCTTCTTTCTGCTAATTTGTCTACAGGTCAGGTAAGCGCTGCAAATTTTCGCCAGTCTTCTTCCCTCATAGTGAAGGCGAACAGTGAGGTGGAAATTACCTGCAGCCATGACGATAGCGCTCTTATAGTGATGCTTTGGTATCAGAATAAAAGGGACACTAACTCAATGACCCTAATTGGATACGGATATGAAAGCTCTCAAAGCTACGAGGGGGAATTTGAAAAGGAATACAAGCTGACGAGGAAAAACATAGTTGAAGGAGCCTTGAAGATACCCAAAGCAGATCCATCCCACTCGGCTGTTTATTTCTGCGCTGCCAGCACACAGTGATTTGACTTAATGCCACTCCCTCACTAAAACCCCAGCTCATTCCTCCCGTGCAGGAGATACATTCGTGGTTCTAAAAGCTGTTGTCTTTTTACAGGTCCTGACTGGAGAAGTGCTAAAGAACTGCAAGATGCTACTAATGATGATCCTATTTCTGCTTATCTTGCCTCGGTGTAGGTTGTGTCGCATTCAAAATATCAAATAAAATGTAATTTTATTTATTTTTTTTCAAAGTGCACACATTTGCAATCAAACCTAACTATTAATCTGTTTTGCCCACAGATCAAGGAAAGAGCGTAAAATTCCAGCCAACATATCCGAGAATAGTCAACATCAAAGACAAAGTGGATTTTCACTGCAGTCACAACGACAGCGGTCTAAGTGTAATGCTCTGGTACCAACAAACAGAAACTGGCATGATGAATCTAATAGGATATAGCTACGTTGGGAGTGAAGCTGTCTTTGAGAAACCTTTTGAAAGCAGGTTCAAGATGACAAGAAAAGACATTCAAACAGGAGCTCTGAACATTGACAGTGTCACAGTGTCAGACTCTGCTGTGTATTTCTGCGCCGGCAGTACACAGTGATGTGGTTTAATGAAACCTCATGACTAAAAGTCCTACCCATTTTATTCTGACACTTTACTTTACTTTTGTGTAATGAGCACCAATTTCTCCCAATACACTGCTATTTGTAAATTTGTAAATGTTCTTTTTATTTAGTTATTTTTGCCTTTATTGTAATTAAATTCTTGATGGTCTTATGGCACTTTGACTACCTGGTAATGGCCAAACTGAAATAACTGGGATGTCGAAGTTCACCCACATTTTTGCTAAGGTGATCAGTGTACCCATCCATCCATCCATCCATCCATCCATCCATCCATCCATCCATCCATCCATCCATCCATCCATCCATCCATCCATCCATCCATCCATCCATCCATCCATCCATCCATCCATCCATCCTAAAAATGTTGACATTTTATAGCAGTTCAAATTAATGCCATTTTCTAAACATTGGCACTGTGGTCATTTGTAAAATTATATCATGTAGAAAACACTTACAACTAAACCAATATGCAAACAGGAGCTAGGAAGGATCATGGTGAAATTTTAATAATGAAATTAAAAAAATTTAAATTAAGAATATCTTTAATTTAGCAGAAATTGTATTTTAGGATATTAATAGTTACAAATTTACTAGTAAGAATTAAGTTTGAGATATCTTTAAATCCTTAAAAAGTTAAGGTGGCCGTTTTAACATTTAATAGGTAAACTGGATATGTATTCCAGATTTCTTCAAATCAATTCTTCCTAGTAAAAATTAACATTCCAGATATCCATAATTCAATTTCTCATAGTACAAAAGAACATTTCGACTATCTAAAATGTAATTCTTCCTGGGACAAATGATGTCACATTTCCCATCCATGTGTATTGGGCTTGCAGCTGCTCCTATTCTTCCTATCTAGAATTAACATTGTGGATAGGAGAAATTGAATTCTTACTAGAAGAAATTCTAATTCAGATAGGTAAAATTAAATTGTCACTAGTAAAAATTCTTATTTTAGATAGGCAAAATTAAAATAATATTCTAGCTATCTGTAATTCCATTTCGGATATCCAAAAATAAATTTTAACTAGTACTTTTTGCATTTTAGATTGGCAGAACTGCAATCTTCCTAGGAACAATTAAGTTTCTATTCAATACTTTATAAACAGTCTATGGTTCCTTCCCACCGGCTGCATTTTAGAAGCTAGTGATGGGAATTTCGTTTTTTCAGGAGAAAAACTAAAAAGAACCGGCTCTTTCGGCCCCTAAGCGGCTCCTCCTATTTTTGTTTCTTAAATTAATTTACCATCAAAAAGTGTTTTGTAAAATTTTGCGTAAAATAATTGACTAATCTACAAACACAATTACATTAAATGTTTATTATTTATATGACTTATATTAATCATGGATCAACGCTACAAAATAAATAAATGTTAGAGTACAAAAACCAACTCTGATAATGATGATGTAGATAACTGCAGAGTATGCCTGATATATTTTAACTTTGCATACTCTACACTGCTTTCAAATTTTGCTTCATTACCTGCTGTCACTCATTTTCTCACATTTCCAGCACATTTTGTCTGTAGCTCTTTTTTCTCCTCCCTTTTCTCTGTGTTTGTGGCACTATCTGTGTGTGTTTAAAACTCTCCAGCCCTCCCCTCCTCTAGCTGAGGTAAGACTCAAAACAGGGAGGAGGAGGAGAAAAGAGCCAATAGTTTCATATCTCAAATTTGGGCACACTGTGCTAAACAGTACACTATTCATTTTAGGGAAACATTGCAAAGGGAAATGTGAGAACTGTGGAGATGGGATTTAATCCTTCAGTGACATTGTGTTCCAAACTCTGTACCAGTTGGTGGCAGTAATGACCCAAAAGCCAGTGAGGGAGAAGAAGAAAAAAAGAGACTAAGGGAGTATTCCCACCAGCCTAGATTAGTTGGCTTAAAACGAACTGAAATTTATTTCCTCCCTTGGTCCGGACCTTTTGAGCCAGTGTGAATACAACCCAGCAAATTCTGGTGTACACCAAACAAGCGAACCGAGACCCAGCTGAAGAGGTGGTTTCAGAGCGGTTCCAAACAAACCCTGGTGTGAAAGCGACCAAACTTTATCCCAACCCGTAAACAAACAAAAACTACCTTTTTAGTCTCGGAGGGCACACGTCTTTGTGGCATATTATGAGAAGTAATTGTTTTTTAGTTATTTTTTAAATTTTTTTTATGCATGTGCTGCCTTAACATGTGAATGTCCCCACTGTGACATCAACACAGTCTATTCATATTCTATTCATATTTATAATGCTATGTTGATTCAACACATCCATCTGTCTGCATCCTATTGTACACCTCATGTTGCATTGTTGGGATCCATTTCCACAAATGAACTGAACAGACTGTTGGATGGCTGAAAGCCATTTTCCCAGATGAAGTGAGCAAACCCCATTCCCCAGCATTCATAGTGGTGACCCCAACACACTCCCATTGGTCCGTGACCACCCATGGTGACATCAACAATGACATCATGGCCAAAGGGCTATAAGAAGGTGGTGGCAGCCATTTCAAATTGTTCTCAGCAGAACTTCTGCTACACAGAGGACATCTCACCGGTGAAGATCCTCTTTTGTTCTGACCCGCTGGACCGGGGAGAACTCTCATTTCAAAGTTTCAAAGTGCCCACTGCTGTTTGTGTATCTAGCTTGGGTTATATCCGAATTGTTCCAAGACAGTTCGTTACGACGTAGACCTGCAAGCCGTCTGACCTGCAGTTGGGACACACGGTCCTAAAAACTTGCGCAGGTCCTAACGGTTTTTTTGCTCAACTACGGACACATTTGCCACTTTTCCACTAGGGTCAGTTCGGTCTGGAACGGGTAGACTCAGCCCAGATTTGGCGTGTTTCCATTACCTTTGTCGGGGCCGAGCTGACCCCTTTTTTTGGACTAGCTCTGCCTTGGTCCGAAGCGGGCCGAAGCGACCCAACAATTCCACATATGGACCGATTGGTCCGGTAAACCTAGTGGTAGCCACTTCTTCTTCAGAAAGAGCCACAGTCCGAGTACGATAGTACAAAATACCTCGACATCTTCCATTGTTGTTTCTCTGTCATATGCGGCTCTAAAGGCGCGCCTCCACATTTGTTTACTCTTGTGGCGATTACAAATGACATCACGGACCTTTCGCCACACCTTTAGCTGACCCCGCTCATGTCCTCAGCTACATCCGTATTCCTGGGATAGTAATGGAAACACAACCAGCCTGTTCTGGGCCGTGCTGACCCGACCCGTTCTGGGCTGACTCAACCTGTAGTGGAAAAGGGGCAATTTTGCTCCCCTCTTCGTGGACTGGACCTCCCTCAAAGCAAAGTAGGACTGAACCGGTTCATCCAACGTAATATTGTGTCTGGGCAGATAAATAGGGAAAATAGAGCTCTTAACGAGTTAGATCTCGTTCATTGTTGGTTTAAAGTAGTTTTACGCGCTGAACCTGTAAGTTTGAGCTGTATTTGCTGTGTTTTAAACTGGTATTTATCCTGAGCGGATCCCTCTTTCTTTCTTTCTTTCTTTCTTTCTTTCTTTCTTTCTTTCTTTCTTTCTTTCTTTCTTTCTTTCTTTCTTTCTTTCTTTCTTTCTTTCTTTCTTTCTTTCTTTCTTTTCCTCGCTCTTTCTTGCTCTCTGATCATCTGGTCGGCAGAGTCGCGCTCGGTCCGACCTGCTGTAGCTGGTCTGTTAGTTAAAGCTGTGGCCTCCATTTTAGCCAAAGTTAGTTTTATGGCCCTTTGTCTCCTTGCATTCCATGTGCCGTCCTCCATCTTGGCCAGACCTAAGTTTATGGCCCTTTGTCCCACAGGCTCTTAATTGAGCCCCCTGGAGTGAGAGCCACCTCCGTTGTTTAAACAGAAGTTGTCTGTGATTACTTGGTGTAATGCGTACAATTAATGTCCACGGAGTGGTGCCCCGAATATTAATAGATTAAACTTGAACCTCATCAATAATATAATATTAATATTAAATTATTGATCATAATTATTGATGGTTAAGTAAACCAGACAAAAATTCACTCACTCTGTGTCACAACAGCATCAAACAGTCTTGATGCTCAAACATTTCTGTTAAGATCTGTAGCTGTATTAGAGGTCGTGCTACAATCTTTTGTTGTCAATTTTGTTGACTAACGGGGGCAAAAAAATTCGATCTTAATAAATTTTTACCTGTCACTTTTTTTAAATGATAACATGTTCAGTAATTCATTTTCATTCATTTTAGTTTATAGTAAATCCAAACAAACTGATCAGAGAATCCACATTGTGCCATCAGACATCGAGCAGATTAATAAGCTACATGTATCATAAGCATTTCACCTTCCTGTTGCCTGAACTGCTCCGCTGTGCTTAACGGAGGCTGAAGCGCCACTTCAGCCATAGTTTTGGAATCAGTGAACTTTTCTCCATTTTAGTGAACAGTATACGGCAAACTCTCTGAACTGTTTGCTTCAGTGGAAGGAAATCCCCCTGGATGCTCACTTTTTGCATCAGGAGTGAAACTGTAGCGATCTGTTATCGTCAGTCTTTCCGATGCAGCCACAGTTACATTCCAAAGTATCAGAAACTCTTCAATGTGCTGTCAGCTTGCGTATGACGAGATGCATTGAGTACGGTGTCGAGCTCTAAGATTATTCTCAGATGCTGTCATGGGAATCTTTTTTTGATTGATTTAGTTACCTGTACCAGTAAGTTGAAAATGTTTGCGTATTTGCAACAAGTGGTCGGGGGTTTGAATACTAATCTGTCAAAATGACCAACACCCTTCACATTTTTCTGTCAGCGTTAAAAAAATCGATCAAATACGGAAAATATTCGGTTAACGTGTATTAACCATAACGCCAGAAAGACAAATAGAACCTATTGACCATGTTGACCTAATTTCACATGGCTTCCTAGTTTTACCCCTCTAACACGTTTAACTGCCCAATAGCTGATAGACCTTAGCTCATGTGTATTTTTGTTGAGAAACTCTGGTCCTGTTGGATTTGCTCGCAGTGGGAATAGGAACTGCAGGAAAAAAAAAACATTTAGTCTGGACCACAGCAAGTGAACAAACGGACCATCCTGGTGTGAATATACCCTAAAACTCAAGGACAACTACTAAACAAGGGGAAAGAACAACACAGATTTAAAGGAATACAAGAATAAACTGAGAAACAAAATACCAAGGAATAAACCTACAATATATGCCCACACCCTTTTTGTAACAAGGAACACAGAAAACTAAACAGAACATGGCAAGACCTAAATAATTGGAAGGAATGGGTCAAAAAACAAACAGAATCTCAAACCCAAACACCCAAGGACCATGACAATCATATTCTTATCTTCATTTTAGCTTGTGTTACACCTTGAATTTGGAGTTTTTCATCTTGCCATATCTGATGGTTTATTAAAATATGCATTTGGAAATACAAGTTCAATGCCATTCACACAGTTTGTCTTTCTTTAGGTGGTCATTTTATTATTATGCAAATTAATCAGAGATTTGGTCAGATGGAGTTCGTTCTAGATTTTAAATGTTTCAAATTGTCAAAGAAATTTTAACATTGGAGAAACATAACCTACAGTCTTCAAAAGTAACACCTGTTGTGTTCCCAGTCAAAAGTGAATATTGTCTCTAAGTGTCTACAAAGGAAATTATCCTAAAACTGTACATGACATTTTTTCAATATTCCAAGATCAATGTCTTCATACATTAGCAAACAACTAACAATAACATAAGAAAAATAACAACCAGTCTATCAAATGTCTAACCATATGCTTCCCTTGTTTCTTTTCAGGAACACTGTCTGCAGGTTTGCCGTATTTTCCAGGCATAACTTTTTCTGGCATCACATTTTGTCCATATATTTATACCATATTTAGATGGCTTGCTTGGCATAAACTGGTTGAAAGGGCAACATCCCCTAAAAGTGAAAAGACGCTCTTCCACTGTGACGTTTGGACTTGTCCAAAACTTGTCATATTGATGCCAGTTTGTCTTGTAGATGATGGCCTGGTCTTGTATCCTGGATGTCAAAGTGAATCTTACATGACAACATATATAACTTTTGCAATGACATGGAAGCCCAAACAATGTTGCAACTAGACTCTGCATCTCATAAACTGTTGGTAGACTTGCTTCTGGATCTGTACCCGTAAGCCAAAATCAAAATGCAAATTGTCTTTGTAAATTCGTTTCCTCTCCAAGTAGGTCATGTTCACCACAATGGTTACAATGGACTCAGTCAGGAACTATTCAAAGCAGGATTTGATGTCATCAGTATGGGATATGGCGTACTTTTTAGGACCTGGAGTCAGGGGCGGTTCTAGACCAAATTTACCAGGGGGGCCAGGGTGGGGCCAGAGTTTGTTCATGGGGCCAGAAAACTAAAGAATGAAACAATATTTCAATATGTCTTTGTTTGATATATTAAATGAGCCAAAGGGACTCTTGTTGTGGGATTCTGTGTCTGTGTGGGCGTGTCACCTCTATTCCACAGGGTGCATCAGCGCAGATGAGGTGCCAGCTGTGCGTGGTTTCTCCATCATTGAGGGGCTTTATAAGGGGTGTGATGACCTAGAGCAGACGCCAGATGGTTATGCGCCCAGAGTGCCTCACCGAGTCCCCACGCTCGACCTCTGGAAAGCTGCAGCCGCAGCCCAAGGAGTCTGCGCCTCCCTGGAACTCCATCCCGTCCCTCACGCACCGATCCGCTGGATAGCTCTGACGATCCACCTTCGGTTTGCTCTGTTCTCACCTGCCTGCTCACCCTCGATCCTCCCGGAAAGGAACGAAACATCCCGGGTCGCACCCGCACAGCTCTCGCCTTAACGCCGCCACGGACCAGACTGACACCCCCTCCTGTCCCTGTCAATCTGCAGGTAAGGTCTTGTCAACGCTCTCATCCTGCAACATTTCCTTTCTCCAGTTTGTCCCACTCACCTGTCCAAACTCTTTCCAGAGACAAGTTCCCCGGAGTTTCAGAACTTTTTCCAGTGCCGGGCCGACTCGCCGCCAGCCTCAAATCCCTCAATAAAAGTTTGCTTCATTTCCTCAGTGTCTGAGTCAAGTGTGTGCGCACTAGAGTCTCCCAGCAAACATGACCGAAAAATCTGGCCACCCATGACTCTGCCGCACACTAGCGCTCTGCTCTTTCAGGACAGGGTATTCTGCTGGGTCGGCACGAAGCCGCGCTGCAAACCATGTCCCAGCAGCAGCAGACTCTGCTCCAAAGCGTCAACCACCTCACAAAACTATTTGAAGGCTTAAGCGCACGCCTCCCTGCAGCTCGACCCGCTACCCCAGCTTCCAGCCTGACCCTTGCCGAACCGGCCTTCAGAGAAGCCGTTTCGCCCACCCCGGAGCCTTGTTCTGGTGATTTAGGTAAGACCAAGGGTTTTCTTTTGCAATGCTTCCTCGCTTTTGAAAGATCCCCTCGCTCCTTCCGAGAGGATGCGAGCAAGATCTCCTATGTTATCGCTCTTCTTCAAGATAAGGCTCTACAGTGGGCCGAGGCAAACAATGACTTAGAGACCCTCTCCCAAGTTACTTTTGACCGTTTTATCGAGGAATTTGAGCGTTCATTCTGCCCAAAGATGGGTGAGGAGGAAGCCGCTAAGAGACTGTGGAGCCTTAAGCAAATCAGTCGTTCTGTGGCCGAATTAGCAGTGGACTTCCGCATTCTAGCAGCGGAGTTGGGTTGGAACGACGCAGCATTAAGAGCGGCGTTCCAACACGCCTTGAGCGAAAGATTAAAAGACAAGCTAGCATGCCGGGACGAGCCAGGCTCTCTAAACGAGTTAATCGATCTAGCCATTAAAATTGATTCACGTATCCAGGAAAGATCCAGAGCTAGACTCGCCAATGTTTTCAGTCCACCTCCCCGGCGTCCTTCGGGGAATTCTGAGCCACGCCCCCCACCACATCAGCCGTCGCCTGAGCTGATGCAGATCAGAAGGGCGGCAACGCCGTATGGAGGGCGGTTGCTGCCTTTATTGCGGTTCACCAGATCATTTTATTTCCACTTGTAATAGACGCCCAAAAGACAGAGCCCAACAGTAGGACTGGGGGTGCTGTTGGGTGAAACTAAATTAAATAAACTCCTCCGCTTGACCTTACCTGTCATCATTCAGACTCGAGATTCACAGTTTCCAGTCAGTGCTTTGGTTGACTCCGGCTCTGAGCAGAACCTTATTAGCCCCGAGTTGGTTAAACAAAATAACATCAAAGTTGAACAGCTAGCCCATCCTATTCAGGCTTCCGCTCTGGATGGCAGTTCCCTGGCAGCCATCACCCACCGCACTCTTCCTGTGACCCTTTTAGTTTCTGGCAACCATCAGGAACAAGTGTCGTTTTTTGTTTTTCCCTCTGATGGCTTGCTCCTAGTCTTAGGATATCCTTGGCTACTGAAACATAACCCGTCTATTAACTGGACCGGGTCCAGTATTGAATCCTGGAGTCCTTCCTGTCACCGTTCGTGTCTCCTTTCTGCAGTCCCTTTTCACCGGGAGACCCCCCCTGAGTCCTCAGAGCCCCCCGAAGCTCCTGACCTCTCAAACGTCCCCTCGGAGTACCATGACCTCCATCGAGCCTTCAATAAGGCCCAAGCTCTTTCTCTACCACCCCATGGTCCCTATGACTGCCCCATTGACCTCCTCCCTGGGGCCCCTCTCCCATCCGGTCGTCTGTTCAATCTGTCCCGCAAGGAACGAGAGGCCATGGAGGCCTACATCGCCAGTTCCTTAAAAGCCGGCATCATCCGCCTTTCCACCTCACCACTTGGAGCAGGATTCTTTTTTGTTGAAAAAAAGGACAAGACGCTCAGGCCGTGTATAGACTACAGAGCCTTAAATGCCATCACAGTTAAAAACAAGTACTCTCTCCCACTCATCGCCTCTGCCTTTGAGGCTGTTCATGGCTCTTCCATCTTCACTAAATTGGACCTACGAAATGCTTACCACCTGGTCAGAATCCGAGAAGGCGATGAGTGGAAGACCGCTTTCAAGACCCACATAGGCCACTACGAGTACCTCATAATGCCATTCGGCCTAACAAACGCCCCTGCAGTCTTCCAAAGCCTAGTAAACGACGTCCTTCGTGACTTCCTTAACTTATTTGTATTTGTTTACCTTGACGATATTTTAATCTTCTCAAACTCTCTCCCAGAACACAAGAAGCATGTGCGTCTAGTCCTCCAACGATGCTTAATTTCCTCAGTGTCTGAGTCAAGTGTGTGCACACTAGAGTCTCCCAGCAAACATGACACTTGTGGCTCCTAATCCACCAGATTAAACTCAATATGGCTGAAGCTAAAAGTTCAACACATTAATTTTCAACTCATTGTTAAAATAAAACTTTAAAAGTAAGAAATGAAATCGGTCCAAGAGATAATTTAGTTATGGTTTCTGTCGTAAATCATCTTAAAAGACTGATTTAGTATTATTTCTGCAATACAGGGGCCATAAGAGGGGCCAGGATCAGTTCTACAGGGGCACTGGCCCCCGTTGGCCCCTGTCTAGAACCGCCCATGCCTGGAGTCATCCTGATGGCATTTTCAGTGGAAAGTTTACCTTGATTCTCAGGTAGAAATGAAGACCAGGATGAGCTTCCTTTCTTTCACTTGAATGTGACCTTAGCATGGCCATCTCCTTCATCACTGGATTCTTCCATCCGTCCATCCATCCATTATCTATAGCCGTCCATCCTCTGCAGGGTTGCCGGGGGCTGGTGCCTAGCTCCAGCATTCATCGGACAAGAGGTGGGGTACACCCTGGACAGGTCACCAGTCCATCGCAGCACTGGATTCTTCATTATTAGTTATTTCTTGGTCTGTCATCTTCAGTTTCTAATACCTCCTCCACAAAACCTTCCTCACTGTCATTTTCCTGGCCTCGCTCCTCCTGATCAGTGTGGTGACCATCAAATATGTAATCAAGAACTTCACTTATAGCCCTTTTCCACTGAGGCGGAGCTGGAGCTCCCATGGCTCCCGTGCTGACTAAGCTCCGGTGTTTTCGTTTTTGATTCCCGCGAGCTCCAGCTCCGAGAGCCAGAAACGGATGCTACTCTGGCACCACTCTTGTGTGGGGCCAAAGCGGAGCTATCCAAGCACTCACTATGGGAAGGGGGAGGGATTTACAGCCTTCACAGTAGAGGACCGCCATATTTAAATCCAGACTGCTCGGAATGTTTTTTTGTTGTTGTTGAAAACATGGATAGCATCAAGACTACGTCGCCTATTATGACGTTGCCTTGTCGACAGTAACTGCAACAGCGATGCCTTTTGCCGCTGTATCGCAACAAATGCTTGTAAAGCGACGGTTAGCATCTGCAACCAGACGAGGTCATCCATCTTTCTTGTTATGGTTTTCTTCTTCTTCTTCTGCGTCTGCTTTATTTTTGGGGAGCGGCTTCCCGCTTGATTTCTGAAGTGACGCTTTGATGATGCAACGCCGTAGCTCACGTTGGCTCCTTGTTATGGAAAACGAAGGAGGTGAAAAGCCTGGCTCCAGCCCCAGCCCCAGCTCCAGCTCCGAACAGGCTCTCAGTTCTTTGCAATGGAAAAGGGCTATTAGTGCCATAAAATGATGTGCGAGCAAAGCCTCAAAAATGTTTATATGAGATACAGGAAAGGTTCAGTGATATTGAAACAATGTTTTGTGTGTGTGTGTGTGTGTGTGTGTGTGTGTGTGTGTGTGTGTGTGTTCTTGTATAGCTATCCTATTTAGGACCTATTCTGGCACATTCACTAACCTTCTGAAGACCGATGAACCTTACTCCTCCTTTCCACGCGTAAGCGGCACGTTACAGGAGCAGCACGTTTCACTCTCGTATTCTGCTGCTTAGCCCTTTCCACCGGGTGCGTATGAGGCGCATAGCAGCAGGGAAGCAGCTGTCACCGAGAGCACGAAATCACACGAGATTAGCAAAATCACGCGTGATTTTGTCAGTAAACACAACAACCATAGACATATACGTCTATGACAATAATAACCAGGAAAAGACAACAACATGGCTCCAAAAGGTTGGTGTTTTATGTTATGTCCATTTTATATTCGCCAATAAGTTTATGTTATGTCAGAATATCCAAAATCGCTCATTTGTGTGATGACACACAAATGAGACCCTCCCACGAGGTACTGACTTCTCACCGGGCCGCACAGGTAGTGACTTTTTTTTAAGTAAAGCAACCGCAAAGCAGCACGTTTCTTTTATATTGAAAATTTCCGGTGCCGAGCCGTATATTTCCTGTCTCCCCTATCCAAAATATAGAAATGTACGTGTTTCAGAGGCATACTGCGTAGAAAATAGGACAGCCGCATATATTTAGAAAAGTGCCGCGACATGTTGCTCCTCAGAGGCGGCAGACTCGTGCTGCTTTCGCCTCTAGTGGAAAGGGTTCTATTGACTACAGTGGTGGCTATCAGCTGCGTATGACGTGCTGCTCCTGTAACGTGCTGCTTACGCGTCCGGTGGAAAGGTGGGGTTATAGGGACCAAAGCCTGGTCCTAATATGGTGGACCCCCTTTTTTAGGGTTTGGGGTTAGGTTTAGAGGTATGGTTATGATTAAAGAAATAATATTTTATTTTCCTGTGACTTTAGGTTTAGGATTTAGATAATGTTTAGTTATATCAGTTTTTTTTAGTAATTAATTATGAAGAATTGATAACAATTTTAGGTGAATTGTTGATTAAATAAGTTTTTTTTTTAATACAAACCATGGTCTCAAAAATGGAAGTTCTAGAAAAAAATAAATCAAAAAGTCATGAGTCTTTATGGGAAAATATCAAAAAGAAAGATTAATATTAGTCGCAAGTTAATGTAATATTAGTCGCAAGTTAATGTTGAGGGGAAAAATTGGACTGGGAAGGCAAGTAGGAGTTCCAGTACTGTTGGTAGTATTTTATGTTTTAATGGTAGTTTGGTGCGTGTAGATGGGACTCTGTGGTCCCTTGAGATGGTGCTTTTCTCCCTTTCTGGTGTGTTGTAGGTCTTTTACTGTCCCTGTGTTCTAAATGTGAATGTAACCTAGTGTTGGCTTTGTCAAAGTATAAGTTAGCTTAGCTTCTATGGATAAAATGTTGCCCCTTGGTGGCTGATTACAGTCAGTCGGAGTATGATAGTGTTAAGTATTTAGTGAAAGTGTTTTCATCTAGTGTCTGATTACAGTCCACTAGGTTAGGTGGAGTCTAACTTGTTTTCATCTTTTAAGAGATGTTGCCCCCTGGTGGTTGATTGCAATCCATCAGGGCTAGAAGTAGTGGTGAAACATTGCTAATTGTGTAATGTTTGGCTAAGTCTGTATAGGATGGATAGAGGGTGAGTTGACTTTGAAAGGATATTGTACCCTAGTGGTTGTTTGTGGTTCGTCAAGGTAACTTTGGTATTTTCTATCTACATTGGTCTTGTGTACTCTGGAATCGAGAAATTCTCATTTTTTGAGGTAGAATGTTCACGCTGTTGTACTTTAGGGGCTTGAATTGATCTATTTTGTAGCTAGGTCTTGTTTTCGTCCTAAGTTGTTTGCGTAGTTTCTGAAAGAGTAGCAGTACTATCCCATCACTACCTCGTAGCTAAGGCTAATAAAGAATTTCAGGACTCACTCATGGATGCCCACAAAGCATTCAACATGATGGAATTGCCCTATTTCATTGCTACCCTCAAAAAATTTGGATTCGGTAACATTTTTATAGATTGGGTTAAAATGCTGTATGCACACCCACAGTCTTCCATAATGATGAAGAAGGATAACAAATCTGAACCTATATCCCTGAATTATGGAGTTTGTCAAGGAGATCCTTTATCCCTGTTATTTTTCAATTTATGTTTTGAACCCTTAGCAATAGGCCTCAGAGAGCACACAGAAATGAAAGGAATCCGAGTTGGCGGACTAAAGATTCGTGCGACCCTTTACGCAGATGTTTTTTTAATCTGCTTGGATGAACCACAGGAACCTCTTCCTTCCATTTTATATTACGTAAACATTTTTGGTAGTATATCAGGCTACAGAATCAACTGGGGAAAATTTGAGTTCATGCCACTAGTTTCCACTCTAACTGAAGATTTTCTTAACCCATTGCCGTTTACTGTGACCAGTCACCATTTGAGTTACTTAGGTCTTAAATTGACCAGGAAACCAGAGCGCCTTTATGAGTCCAACTTTTTAGAACAGGTAGAAAATGTGAAGGCTAGTACCGATTGCTGGAGAATCCTACCTCTTCATGATCGGGCAAGTTAATGCTGTTAAGATGGTATGTTTATCAAGGTATATTATATTTTTTCAAAATCTACCTGTATTTTTACCAGGAACTTTCTTTAAAAGCTGGACTCCATCACAATGCCATTTGTTTGGGAATACAAATCACACAGAATCTCCCAGGTTCACCTCCAGAAGCCAGCTGGAAGGGGTGGCCTTGATCTCCCACTTTTAAAACATTACTGGGCAGCTACTGTAACATCAGAGCTCTGACATTAGAATCAGGAAGGTTTATTTGATCGAACTTTAGGTAACTCACCATTATGGGTGAGGATAGAAGCTTCTTAGAACAAGAACATATCCCTTTCTGCATTGTTATTTTCTAGCCCTTTACTACCTGATAAGCAAATTAAGTTGAGTTTCACCATGAAGAACTCTCTAAAAATTCTTTGTTAGATTAAAAAGGCCTGTAAAATTCCTAATGCCTCTATATTTGGTCCTATCTGCCAGAATCTTACATTTCAGAACAGTTGTATGGGGCATTTGCACTAAGGAAGAGGAGAGCCATTGTCAATTTCTCAGATCTTTACTCTCAGGGGATCTTTACTCCGCAGCAACTTCAATCTTCCAAATTCAATTTTTTTTCATTTAGGCAATATTTTAAGGAGAGTTTTTCATCATTAGAATCTAAATCTTGTTCTCATCCCATTTATGAAAACCTAAGATCCTCTCCAATATCTAACATCGCTTTTAATACATTTTTTTTATATTTCTCCGTGCACAATTGGTCTAAAAAGAAATAACAGCAAGATAGAAAAAAACCCTCCAAATGTAAAGAGGTTTTTTTTTTTGGCAAAACAGGTCTTCAATCATCACAACTTTTCAGTAACTGTTGTGAGCCTGCTGTGATGTCACTTTGGTTGTCTGATATACGAGGTGTGTGTTTATGCCCTGCAACTGTGAATTTGATTTATTGAACATTGGTTGCGGAAACACGCCAGTGTATGCAAGTTTCATGAAAAACTTGTTACAGGAACATTTGTGGGCAAGATCATCTTGCAGTTCAAAGATCCCGGCCTTCACCTTACGGGACTCGCTGTGAAACAGAACGGCTGTGTGGTTGGACCCCATTTTCCCACACAGTGTTGGAAAAATCCGGGCTTTGACAGGTCGTGTTTTGAATGTGCCGAAGACATCAATCATTACATTATTCAGCATGGTCCCTACAAAATCCCTACATTTCCTTTGTCATGTCATAAATGCGCTTGGAGATGGTATGAACAGACTGAGGAATAACCGTAGTTTGATGGCTGCTTTTAATTATGGCACAGGGAGGTATTAAATCCTCTGCAGTTGTGTACTTGCCTCTTACACTGTGTCACTTGTTAAACTTCATATTAGCTCAGTTGAGCATTTGCAGGTGTTTGGTGTAACAAACCAAAGGCAAGATATGCTTCACCATCATCTCTACTCTTTGGCTTGGAAGAAAGTTGGGTTGGAAGCTGCCCATGTTTTCTTCTTCAACTTTGTGTTTATGTGGGAGCCTTGTCAAAAACCCATCCATTATGTTAGTAGTGTCTAATCAGTTATTCTTTATCTACTCGTACCGCGCCCCTCCATGCAATGACTCTGTGCCACCCATAGAGGGTGCACCCCTCACTTTGGGAAACACTATAGAGGGGGGGGAAATAATTACTTCATCCTCTGCTCAAAATGGGCCTTCAGTTTTTTAGTGGTCACTGTATTTTAATCCCCCCCAAAAGTTAATTTTATTTGATTAAAAAATATAATCATGTATTGTTGCAAATAAAAAAAGAAGCTTGAATTCACCTCCCCATACTTCTGATATTATCTAATGTGTATCAAGCACACCTGTCTAGAGACAGACAGGTGCGCTTTATACACTCCTCCCCCTTCTCCTATGAAACGGTAAGGACTGAGGAGTTATGACAATATAGATGGATTGTTTATTGGATTTATTCGTCTCTATCAGCACAGCTATCTAGTCATTTCACTTGGTGAAAAGAAAATGTGTGTATGATGTCAATTCATGTCTAAAATGTCATAGGCAACCGCTTCCGACCCACCAGACATGGCTTAGAGGGACAGTTGCACCACAACAGCATGCAGTTGCCTTTCAGAGTCCACTAGGAGACGTCTACTGTTGCTGTACAAAATAGACTGCATCAGCCTGTGAAAGTCAAGGTTTTATGAGAAGCACCTCAAGTTACAAGCTCAGTTGTTTAGGTGTACTGCAGAGATTATTTTTAAATTCGCGATGAAAATGATGACAATCTGTGTTATAGTTCTGACTGTCTTGTGTAAGTTTTCAATGTCATTACTTTCATTGGATTGTGTAGTCTGTGCATGTATGATAACATACGGTTTGTTTTAAAGTATTTGCTTCTTTCTTGTTTCCCAGCGTCCTCCATCTGTATTGAAATCCATCAGCCTCCTTTTGCAGTCAGACAACAAAAAGATCCGTCTGTTGCTTTAGAGTGTGAGCAAGACAACGATCAACAATACTACATGTACTGGTACAGACAGAAAGGCACAGGGGAACTAGAGTTAGTCACATATTCTCTCGGTAAAGACATATGGGACACTGAAGCTCCTTTCAACAAGTCCAAGTACACCATGTGGCGATCTACACTTCGGAACTCCACTCTGCAGATTCACCGACCCCAGGCTGGAGACTCAGGCGTGTATTTCTGTACTTCCAGAAGAGCACAGTTATTCAGAGAGCCTCTGCAGCTAAACAACAACCTGGAGAGATCACTGAAAGAAAAAATAGATTAGTGGGAGGGGGAAGAAAAGTTGGAAATCCTGCGGATTCTCAGCAGGACTTATTTAAGACAAGAATTAAGACATGCAACAAACTTTTAATGTGTAAGCTAAAATGCATACTGTGTTTTAATTCTTAAAGTAAAAGCACATACATTAATGCTGGCGTTTCCTTTGCATACGGTTCTAAAACACCACAAAGCTGATGTGTTCAGATTAGGCAGCAGGTGTTTTCTTGTGTTAGCCTTCTTGTCCCTCACAACAATATTGCCTTATACAGCGTCTCATCTGAGTCAACCTTCATATTCCCATAGGCTTTATCCTTTAAATGAATTTTCATTTTTTGGATTTCCTGGCATTTATATCATGTTAAGGAGGTGATCACACACTGACCTCTAGAGGGTTTGTGGAAGATTACACTTAAATATGGTAGTATGACAAGCAATGCAGTCACTGTGTCTATCACACTTTTCTTTTTCTGTTTTCATTTTAATGTGTCATCTTCTGTCGATTTAGCCAAACACCTTGGTGGGTCTGGTTGTCGTACAATGTCAGGGAAGATTACAAACTATAATATAAAAGGGAAAAATGGAAAATTGTACAATTGGCTTTATTGAGTTAAAGACAGAGTAGACCTTATTTAAATCAGGGAAGTGGACAAGATGTAAAACTTGCAAAATAACAAGAAGAAAAAGACAAGGAGAAGTTAGAGAATGGCAAAAAAAGTGGGAAGAATATTAGGGGAAAGCAGCAATAGTCTCAAGTAAGGATAAATAATCCCCCACTTGCTAAATAATCTGAGTTAATTTTCACTAGACCCACTCACGCCTGATTATTAACTGACCTGTGGAGTCAAGTAATCAAAAGATGAAGTAGGTCAAAAGATTTTAAAAAGCAGCACATCATCATGTCACAGTCAGTCACAAAATCTGGGAATCCAGTGAACGACAGTAAAAGTCATTATTCACAAATACAGAAAATGTGAAACTTTACTTCCCAGGACAACCAAAATCACTTCAAGTACATGATGAGTACATGAAGATGAGTAGATGTAGATGACGTAGTAGATGAGTACATCAAGTATTCATCTAGGAGATCACAAAAGAAGTCAGAACAACATCCGAAGCACTGCAAGCCTCCCTTGTCTCAGTATAAAACAATTAGACAGAGAAAAATGGCCTCAATGGTGAAGTTCCATGGCCAAAAACCACAGCTGACTAAGAAGGACACATAGGCTCATCTTACATTTACCAAATATAATCTTGATGATCCCGAGACTTCTGGAAAAATATTCTGTGGAATGACGAGACAGAAGTAGAAGGTTTCTGAAAGTTTGCCTCCTGTTGCACAAGAAATAAAAATCAATGCAGAAAGCATACAGTGAAAACAATCAAACGTGGACTCTATGAATGGGTTGTATATTCTCTGGGTGATGGTCTTAACCAGAAGTGGGTTTCCTTATCATATCCTGCCTTGGACACTGTACCACTATGGACTGGCTCTGATCAGTGAGCTTT
The DNA here is from genome assembly GCA_963556495.2 of Valencia hispanica. NCBI lineage: Eukaryota > Metazoa > Chordata > Actinopteri > Cyprinodontiformes > Valenciidae > Valencia > Valencia hispanica. Next base: position 33,529,870 of record OY747720.1, read on the forward strand.
GTCTTGTTCTTATGGTTGGTCCTAAGAATCTGTTGACTGCAGACAGATTGATAGAAAAATAATGAATTAAAGAGTTTAGGAGAAAGGCATGACTGAATGGCGCTGTAGGTAAGATATTAGAGCTTGTAAGTGTAAAGCTACTCTGTAATTAACATTTTTTATCCTTTCCTTCAATTTCCAACACATAGAGTCATCCAGGTCTGAAAGATAAGAAAACAGAGTCATCCAAGGGAACACCTACAACATTACACATCTGTCAGTTGACCTCTTTATTCTCTGCTGACTGATTGGCTGTAGAGCCGTGACCAGCGGAGATGTCACTTCCTCCAAACAAAAACAACCAGCAGCTTCCTCCCTTCTGTTCTGCCTTCTTTTCTTAGCTGTCACAGAAATAGCAGCAGGCAGCTTGGAGCCGCTTCACCGTCAGTCAGCCCGACCTCCACAGCTGCTCCCACAGAGACGCTCAAGAGATGGAGGCCGAGATACGGAGAGGCTGTCTGGGGGGGGCAGAGAGGGGGGAGAGGCGGAGGCAGCGGGTTTTTGTGTGATGCTTTTTCACCGTGGGGACAGGGGGCCACGGTGATACAATCCTATAGAGCCGCCGTACAAAAACCTCCTCCCATTAACATCCATTATGTAGACGGCTGAGTGGATCTCAGAAGGCCTCGGAGAGCAGGAGAATGAACCATGTGAAGGTGGGCAGGATGGAGGCACAGCTAGGCATTAAAACCTGATTTATTATGTAGAATCTGCTTCAGAAACACGTTTTATAAAGAGATGTTTGAGTTTATATGTGGAGCGTTTGGATCATGTGTTCCTCATCTTCATAAATCACATCTTCTTTGAACGTTATGAAGCTCATCCTGCATGTTTAAACCCAGCCTGATAATCTGTGTTATTATAGTGTGTCTGAAGAAGATGATTCTGGAACGTTTGGGGACTTTTTAGTCGAGGAGAGATTCAGTGTGACACTGGAACTGAAGCTTACTTTGGAAAAGGAACAAAACTGACAGTTCTGGGTAAGTTGGACCTCTCACCTGTTCAATTCATAGGATTAGATTTCAACTTAATAAAAAGATAAATGGAAATAAAGAAAAGCTCTTTAGAGTTTTAAGGTTGTGATGTATTGACCTGAGGTTAGAGCACTGTGACCAACACTCAACCTGCTTACTTTGGCCAAGGAACCAAACTGACAGTTTTAGGTAAATATTTCACTTCATTACAGACTTTTAATTGATGACTCTTTGATTAGAGCTTCGGTACAGACAATGTGTCTATGAAGGTGTTTGTAAAAATAATTCTGGTAAAAAAGAAGTTCATGTTCAGTATTGCTGCACTGTGACAATGCTGAAGCTTACTTTGGAAAAGGAACCAAACTCACTGTTTTGGGTAAGTTGGACTTCTAACATGTTCAATTCCCTGAGTTACGATGAAACTAAACAGTTTAGTGAAATGAAAGGAGAATCGGTTCAGTTTAAAGTTCGGGTTTATTGAGCTGAACTCAGAGCACTGTGACAACGCCGACGAAGCTTACTTTGGAAATGGAACAAAACTAACAGTTTTAGGTGAGTCAGAGATGGATTAAAATGAGGTCAAATAACCAGCTTTGCTACCACAGTAGCAAATAGACAGTAATAAGATTTGCTGGTATTTATATTTGAAGTCCAGCTCAGCACTTTTTGACATTGAGCCGAAGCGCTGTGCTAATAATGAAGCTTATTTCGGCCAGGGAACAAAACTGACTGTTCTGGGTGAGTAAGGCATCAAAACCTCCTCACTGACTCAGATAATTGTTTCGAAGTATGTCTTACTAGAAAATAGATTTAAATGTTCTGTCATTCTAAGAAACAGACTGTAAATGTAAAACATTGGCTTTAGAGATACAGAAAAAGGAATCATAATGTTTCATATAAATCATCCTTGTAGCAAAAAAGTTTGGTAAAAGCAGCAGCTTGGCTTATTTTGAGCGTTGATCTGCTGCACTGTGACTCAGGTGTTAATTAAGCTTACTTTGGAAATGGAGCTAAGTTAACTGTTTTAGGTAAGTAAAAGGTTAAACTAATGATATGTACAGAAATTGTGATGTTTATGAAAGGAATGTATCCTTACGTAATCCAGGTAAGCTTTCATTCAGTTATGTTAGTTGTTGATGGATAGAAGCCCAGAAAAAAAATTTTTTTAATGACCTGACTCAATGAATAAAGCCTGTTTTTAAAGATTTGTACATCAGTTAGAAACATGTGGGTTTGAAGTAATTTAAAAAGAATAAAAGAAGGGTAGGTGGAAGCTGAACGATAAGCTATTACAAGCACTGATCTCATGTGCTGTGCCACTGGTTACGAAGCTTACTTCGGTGGAGGAACAAAGTTAACAGTTTTAGGTAAGAGAGTCTTTAAAGTTTAAAGAAATGTTGCAAAGAATTAACAATGATGCTTTCAAATATCAAAATTTTCACTGATTGGTTCGTCTTTAAATGACAAATAGAGAAAAGTTGAAGTATTTAGAGTGTTAGAGACAGGCAGGATGGAGAGTTTTTGTTGCAGTTTGAGGTCTCTGTGTTCCTACGAACAGGCTTACTTTGGAGCGGGAACTAAACTCACTGTTTTAGGTAAGAAAAAGTTTGGAAAAACTAAGCATGGCTCCATCCTCACAATCATTTTGGTCTTGAATCACCAGTAATGTTTATAATACATTTTAAAAGTTCATTTGTGTGAGTAAAAGCAGGTGTTATCCATGTTCTCAAGTCAAGTTCATGCGGCTCCAAAACCTTTGGCTCAAAGCCCAGATTATTAGCCTCTCAGTCAGTTCTTATCAGCTCTGTGAACCACTGTGACTTTCCAGTCTGAAGCTTACTTTGGAGCTGGAACTAAACTCACCGTTTTGGGTAAGAAACTCATATGTATTTATGATAGACTAACCTAATAAAAAGATCAAATGTAATGAAAAGTTGGTTTGGACATTTTAAGAAAAATTATTTTAATCTTTAGCTGTGGTGTAGATTCAAAATAAGAATAAAAATCAACCAGATTAGTTGAAAGAATTAGTTTTGGGTCTAATTTTACGTGCAGAAGGTGTTTAGTTCAGGTGTACAAGAGCTCAAAGACAGTCGCAGCTTTCAGAGCTTTTTCTGCAGCTGTTTATCAGTGTGAACAACTATGATCCTGCTTACTTTGGAGCTGGAACTAAACTCACAGTCTTGGGTGAGAGACTAATTTTTTTTTTAAATACATGTTGTGGTTCCTGATTGGATCTAAATATAAAAAGTAGATTCTGATGGAATAATATGTCATTGTCTCAAATAGTCACTGCTAAGGAGTCACATAGTTTTTTCTTTTCTTTTTTTTTTTTTACTGATATCAAGTTTCCTATTTGTTCAATAGAACACCATAATGCCATAATAGTCTCTTGGTAAAAATGAAAAACAAACAAAGGGTTCAGTCTCATGTATAAAACCTAGACTAGTTCTCAGAGTGCGGTGGGTTTTCTACATGTGACTGAGCGCTGTGCTCTGGCTCTTATCCTGCTTATTTTGGAGAGGGAACCAAACTCACAGTTCTTGGTAAGATCGCAGAAAAAAAAATGCTATTAAAGCATCCGTTTATATGTAGAAAGCCAGCAATGATTTCTGTTGAACTGCAGTGTGATGTGCTTCAGATTTTGTCCATGCATCTGTGACTAAGTTCTCTTTTATCTAATCTTTCATAAACAGAAGGGGAAATCGCTTATCCAAAAGTGAAAATTCTTCCACCTTCACCCGAGGAGTGCAGAGACCAGAAGAGCCAAAGGGGGAAAAAGAGGAAGACGCTGGTCTGTGTGGCCTCTGGTTTCTACCCAGATCATGTCAGCGTGTTCTGGAAGCTCAATGGCCAGGACATCACTGATGGTGTGGCGACTGACGCTGCTGCCAGGAAGGATGAAAGTAAAAAGAGTTACACCATCACCAGCAGGCTGAGGGTCCTTGCGAACACATGGTTCAAACATAATAACTTCAGTTGCCACGTCTCATTCTTTGATGGAACCAACACCATCCCTCACGAGGCTTTCATTTTGTGTACGTTCCTCTAGGAAAACAAACCTTCTAAAGTGACTTTTTATGTGATAGGATTCATAATGTTGTCACTCTTTTCTGTTTTTCAGCAAATGGCACTGATACAGGCATGACACGAGGTAAATAAGTCACTTCATTTTTGGTTATGCAAAAAAAAAAAAAATCATAATTTAGTGGAATCTGGTGTTTACAAGTCAGACATGAGTTTGTGCGACCCTAATGTATCCCAAACTCCCTCCAGAGAAGTACCTGAAGATCACCCAGAACGCCAAACTCTCCTACAGCGTCCTGATCGTGAAGAGCTGCCTCTACGGAGCCTTCGTCTGCTTTCTGGTGTGGAAGCTTCAGGTCTGTTGAACAAAGTCTACAGCTTGTTTTATCTCCCTAAACATTACAGAGATTTTTGTCGTTGATATCATTGTGGGACTTTTGGACTTATTGCATTAAGTTTGTATTTTTTTCGGTTGTTGTTTTGCAGAGTTCACCAAGAAAACAGAGGAAGTGAGAGCTGAACCGAAGCCTGAACAAAATGACAGTCTTCAGGAGAACCTCTTTCTTTCTCGTTTCTGTTAATAAAATCTGCAGAATACAGAGCACATCGTTTATGCTTGTGTATTTGTGCTTTATTTGATTTAATTTGATGTGCTATATGATGAAATTCTAAATCGAGTGGTAGTCTGTAACACTTTGGATTAACGCTGGTTATTATTCTACAGCGCTCTGTACAAATTGCTTGATTTGACTTTAAAGGAGTTGATGAGATATTTAAAATCTACATATTATCTGCATATATTCTTGTTAAATTGTAAAAATGCATAAATTTCATGTTTTTTGGGTTTTGTTAAGCTTTCTCTCTTATATTTGATCATCTTTTCAATAAAGGTGTGAAGCTCATTATAGTGATGCACAATTATTTTCCAAATTGTCAACACTTCCCAACACTTATTAAAGAAACTGTCTCAAATATGTAGTGTCTCTCTGATCTTTGGGTTTTCAGGGAAATCAGATGCTTTTTCTCATCATAATGGTAAAATAACTCAGCTCAGGAAACTATTATATGCTGATTTAACTGAGTCATAAGGAGGTTTTCCAGATGAGGGTTTCTTTTCACCTTATTTTTTTTTTTTTTTTTACTTTAATGAGGAAAATATTAAGTATATGGAATGATTAACACAGTTTTAAGCTTTACTTTCTTGAAAGTATCTTTTTCTCTTTGCATCAAAAGAGGTGGTTGTTATAGTTTCCACTCTCTGTGTTGCTGGAACTTTGTGAGTGTAAATGTGCCACATGAGAACAGGAAGTCAGCGCTCTCATCCGTGCAGAGAAGAAGGTCAGAGCTGCTGCTGGGGGGGGAGGAAGACGAGAGCGAGACGTGAAAGCTGCAGAGGAGCAGAGAGCCACAGGATGTGGTCTCAGAGCAGCCTGCAGCTCCGTCTCTCTGCTGAGAAACGATGGAGGCGCAACCTGCAACCTTCACCGCAACCTCCGGCTCCACGATTGCACCTGCGTCCCACACATTCACACTGCTGGCGTCTGAGCAAGCAGCTGCCACAGCTTCCATTTCTGTGTCAACTGAAGCTAAAGAACTGAACACGTGTCTTTTATGTGTTATATGACGAACAACAAACAACAGCTGTTTACTGGGATCTGGGGCTGAAAGTTGCAGTTGATCCTATTTATGTTGTGGAAAGCTCCGTTCATACAGAATAATTTTCCTGTCTCAAAGCGCATGCTTATAATTTTTTTTTTTTTTAAAGAGAACTGTTTTTTGTGCTGAAAAGTTTATTGTACTATTTTTTTATACAAATAGCATTTACAGAAAGACAAAATAAAGCTCTGAATGTCATGCCAATTTAATCAAACTGGAAGAGACCTTTTTTTGTAGTTCCATTTCTCTGAAAAACGTGTTTGTCTTTGTGTCTGTACCCATTCAGACAAACAGGAAACACTTCCTGTGAAGCAAAAACAGCCTCATGTTTATGACATCTGTGTCCTGATTATTTATCTCCTTGTGCAAAGTCTGTTTTTAATAGAATAATACATAGATAAAGTGCAATATTGGATTATTTATTTTAATTTTTGTTGTCACAAAACTGAAGTAAAATACATGTTACTTACTTATTTATTGTCACAAAAAAATGGCAAAGATCATAATTAGTGTAATCTAGCTATTCTTAAAATTCTGGTAGCATTGTAAGAAATAAGTTTGCATGCTCATGAGTCTTTATTTGTTGAAACAAAAATGAGCTTTAAGTTTTACTTGATTCTGCTGCTTTTACTAAACTACTTAAACCATCTTTTGAAAAACTGTTTTTGTAATTTTTCTCAGCAGAACATAAGATTTTCTTTTTTCTTCTTCTTTTTCTTTTGCAGAGGTAAACCATTCATCCAGCCGTGGATAAAGAGGCTCCAAGAGGGATTAATAGTTGTCTACACTGTTTAATGATCTGCAAGTTTGAACATCAACATTCATTCCATATCTGGAGACTATGTGCTGCATGTGTTAGTTGCAGATGGAGTAAAAAAATCTTTTTTTTTTTTTTTTTTTTTTACATTTCAGAATCTTCAGCTGATATGTTGAACATAGCTTGCAGTAGTTTAACAGTAGAAATTGGTCACCTTCATTTGAACAACTTTGAGGATCGGTTGTATTTCACAGCAGTTTTCATACTTATTGGCATTCCAGGTTAAAATATTCATTTCAAATATAGAAATCCATGAGGCACTCCCCATCGATCCTTCTCAGCACTGTTGCATTTTCAAGTGAAACAAATTTTTTGTTACCAATTCCTGACTTATATAGACTGCACTTTAGAGGGCACTATTCTAAATGAGACTATACTTAACACACATATAGGTATATAATAATTATCTGCACTTTACTGTCTACTGTTGTCATATGTTTTATGTTATTTTTTTAATTACTTCTGGTGTGACTCCTGCTACATGAGAGATGCTGCCAAACGGAATTTGGTTGTATTCTTGTACAATTACAATGATTTTGGTCACTTTTTAAACATACGTTTATGGTATTTTAATAAAACAAATTAAGTTATTAATAATTCATAATGAATCATTTTAAGGCTTTTCACTTTACCTGGGTTGCCAATAAGTTTAAGAACACTGTCATTCCAACCAGCCATTGAAAGTGTTTGTTTTAACGACCTCTTGTGGTGTGGTGAAAACTGTATGTTGCATCAAGTTTTATATATATATATATATATATATATATACATACAGGTCCTTCTCAAAAAAATAGCATATTGTGATGAAGTTCATTCTTTTCCATAATGTAATGATTAAAATTAAACTTTCATATATTTTAGATTCATTGCACACCAACTGAAATATTTCAGGTCTTTTATTGTTTTAAAACTGATGATTTTGGCATACAGCTCATGAAAACCCAAAATTCCTATCTCAAAAAATTAGCATATTTAAAAGAAAAGTGTTTTTGATACAAAAAAAGTCAACCTTCTAATAATTATGTTCAGTTATGCACTCAATACTTGGTCGGGAATCCTTTTGCAGAAATGACTGCTTCAATGCGGCGTGGCATGGAGGCAATCAGCCTGTAGCACTGCTGAGGTGTTATGGAGGCCCAGGATGCTTCGATAGCGGCCTGAAGCTCATCCAGAGTGTTGGGTATTGCGTCTCTCAACTTCCTCTTCACAATATCCCACAGATTCTCTATGGGGTTCAGGTCAGGAGAGTTGTCAGGCCAATTGAGCACAGTAATACCATGGTCAGTAAACCATTTACCAGTGGTTTTGGCACTGTGAGCAGGTGCCAGGTCGTGCTGAAAAGTGAAATCTTCATCTCCATAAAGCTTTTCAGCAGATGGAAGCATGAAGTGCTACAAAATCTCCCGATAGCTAGCTGCATTGACCCTGCCCTTGATAAAACACAGTGGACCAACACCAGCAGCTGACATGGCACCCCAGACCATTACTGTCTGTGGGTACTTGACACTGGACTTCAGGCATTTAGGCATTTCCTTCTCCCCAGTCTTCCTCCAGACTCTGGCACCTTGATTTCCGAATGACATGCAAAATTTGCTTTCATCCGAAAAAAGTACTTTGGACCACTGTTTCTGGTTCAAAAGTGGCTTGACCTGGGGAATGCGGCACCTGTAGCCCATTTCCTGCACACGCCTGTGCACGGTGGCTCTGGATGTTTCTACTCCAGACTCAGTCCACTGCTTCCGCAGGTCCCCCAATGTCTGGAATCGGTCCTTCTCCACAATCTTCCTCAGGGTCCGGTCACCTCTTCTCGTTGTGCAGCGTTTTCTGCCACACTTTTTCCTTCCCACAGACTTCCCACTGAGGTGCCTTGATACAGCACTCTGAGAACAGCCTATTCGTTCAGAAATTTCTTTCTGTGTCTTACCCTCTTGCTTGAGGGTGTCAATGATGGCCTTCTGGGCAGCAGTCAGGTCAGCAGTCTTACCCATGATTGCGGTTTTGAGTAATGAACCAGGCTGGGAGTTTTTAAAAGCCTCAGGAATCTTTTGCAGGTGTTTAGAGTTAATTAGTTGATTCAGATGATTGGGTTAATAGCTCGTTTAGAGAACCTTTTCATGATATGCTAATTTTTTGAGATAGGATTTTGGGGTTTTCATGAGCTGTATGCCAAAATCATCAGTTTTAAAACAATAAAAGACCTGAAATATTTCAGTTGGTGTGCAATGAATCTAAAATATATGAAAGTTTAATTTTTATCATTACATTATGGACAAGAATGAACTTTATCACAATATGCTAATTTTTTGAGAAGGACCTGTATATATATATAATCTAGTAGATAGCATCTCATTGCTCATGTTCGAAAAGGAGCTTGCAGACTAACTAGACTCTGATGAAATAATAAACCTGTTTAAGGCCAAACCACGCAGCCTTGCCTTGTGAAGCTGCAATCCGAAGGTGGGAAGTTCAGATGCTTAAATAATATGTACATGTGATAGTGTGAGTAAGAAATAAATAGGATAAGATAAACAGGTTTACTTATAAATATTACAGGATATGCATTTGAAAATTGTTAATTTAAATTGTGTTAAAAACATGTGTTTAAAGGTTGAAAAGTTATTATAATGTATTTCAGAAGTTGAGAATTGTGTTTGATTATACAAGTTAATGCCGGCCAGTGATTTTGAATATGTTAGTCTGAATTTATTAGTTTTGCCTGCAGGGCTGTAGGTAGGGGGAGCCCTTGGCAAAAATGTTCTATTTGTTGAGAATACATTTGGCACACCCAGTGTTTGCTGGTGCACACCCAGTGTCTTTTTTCTGGCTATATATATATATCTCCATCCACAGTACAGAATATAGTGGATAAAAATATAAGAAAACACCAATTCAATTCAATTTCAATTCAATACAGTTTATTTATATAGCACCAATTCACAACACATGTCATCTCAAGGCACTCTACAAGAAATGTCATTTCAATTCAATCATACATACATTCCAAATAATCCTTCAGTTCATGATTCCAATCAGTTCAAAAGTGTTCTTTCTAAGGAAACCCGGCAAATTGAGTCTAGTCATTAACTTGCAGCATTCACTCATCCTGGACGAACACGTAGCGACAGTCCACCTTAAAAAAAAAGCTTGCTTTCCCTTTTCGTCCTTTTTACCAATGAGAACAAATCCAAACTATTGACAACATGCTGGATTTACATTCAAAATATCTGTAAGTGTGCGACAACAAATTGAATGCCAAAAAGCTGTGTCTGAATTTATTCACCATATAATACAGGATGTTCTATGAGGGCGCTAAATTCATTTTAGTAACACTGAAAGATTCAGACATTAAACCATTGGAAGCAAGGAAAGCTGAGAGTGGCTAGTGTTCGAGATGTTTGCTTGTAAAAAAAAAAAAAAAAAAAAAAGACTTAACTCACTTAATATATTTAGTAGATGTATGAAAATCAGACTGAAACTCGAAAACTCCATCATTTCTCACACATTACCAAACATTTATCTGTATTTGTGCTCAAATCAAGAGTGCTCCACTCTGTATTAGCTTGTTACTTCTTCAGATTTCTTCTCGTTTGCATATTTATATTAACTGTCAAGAACACAACTCCACATAATGACGTATAATTTCCCATAAGACCTTTCTGTTTCTGACTGCAGTTACTGCTGTCAATCAAGTAAAAAAACAAAACACCCTGTTTCAAAGCAAATGAGCACGCCATCTGCTGGTTAAACTTGCGACACAGCTACCAATCAGAGCTAAAAGAATCTCTTAACCTTGATTTCTTTCAAGGAGTCTCTTAGAAATAAAAAATAATATAACCGATTTCTTTTTGATGCATTTACCTTCACCTAAAGCACAGCTGTAGCCTGTGCCTAAATATTATGCAAAAATATTAAGATCTTTATTAGATCATTTTGATCTAATAAAGAAAAGATAATTAACAAAAAAGCAAACATTTTAAAATCAAGCATGAAATTAATGCTGAGATGATTAAACAAATCAAACAAATCCAATTTTCTACATTTTTCTGTGCATGTTGCATGTGAAATAAGTTAGTTATGTGTACTGTAGAGGGCCCCCCAGTACCAATGTTCTTAGCACAATACATCCAGATTTTTTTCAAAAGCCACAAAATCCTGTTGCACAGTGAAAATCACATGACTCTCCCACCTGCAGCTCATAACAAGTGAGAAACTCCCTGATCGCTATGAAACATGGAAGTCATCCTACTGAAACACAGCTTCTTCACATTATCAGTCCTTCTGCTGTTTCTGTCAGGTATAAAATCTGCTTTTTTTAAAACCTGGATTAGAGCTACCTGTTTTTGTTGCTTTAAGTCACTTTTTTTAAATAAAGAATGATAGAAGGAAAACAAGACAAAAAAAAATCAAAATTCATACTACAGTTCTGTAATTTACATTCAGGTTGTATTGATGGCAGCGGTCCAGTGTCCCAGACCCCTCTGCTGTGGAAAAATAAAGACGACGATGCCACATTGGACTGCAGTCACACAAAGGGCAGTGCATATCGAGAGATGTACTGGTACCAGCAGCTGCCGGGACAGAACATGAAGCAAATAGTTTTCACTACAGCATACAGCCCTCACGAGTACGAACAAGGCTTCAGTGAGAAGAAATTTCCAGCACAGAAAAAGGATGCAGATACCGGATCTCTGACTGTGAACAAGCTGCAGCCTGAAGACAGCGGGGTTTATTTCTGTGCTGTGAGTCAACACAGTGATTCAGCTGATTTAAAGAGCTGCACAAAAACCCAGCTGCTGGACTCCAGTGTACTGAAAATTGTTTTGAATTAACTGTAGAGGAAGCTAAAGAGCAGACTCTGAATGTATATATAATGGTGGTTTAACTGTGAAGAAGCTCTTTTTGTGAGGATTTTGGAAAGAAAAAATAGCTTCAAAGAGAACAGTTACATTGCTTTTCATTATGTTTTAATATCCCTTGAAATCTCTGGCATTTTGTCACATTGCAACCACAATCACATTATTTCATATGGATTTTCTCTGGTTTTAAATTTTATTTTACAATTAAAAATCAAAAAAGTGTGCCATGCATTTGTATTGGGCGTGAGTCAGTACTTTTTAGGATCACTTTTCATTGCATTTACAGCTACAGGTTCTTCGAAGTCGGTCCCTCCCAGCTTTGCACGTCTAGAGACTGACATTTTGTGTCATCTTGGTTAAACACCTCAAACTCAGTTAGATCTTGTCCTCGTCATGTCTTTTATTTTCAGTTCAGTTCAATTTAATTCAATTAAATGTTGTATTGGATGATGTTATCAGTGTATCACTTAATCTTGTCTCTTTTTCCCTTTTCACTTTTTTTACACACTATTTGTGTTCGTCCATCAAATATATAGTACCCCCAGTAAAATACAGTGAAGTTTGTTGATGTAATGTGACAAAACGTGACAAAGTTAAGCGGGTGTGAATGCGTTTGCGAGAAACTGTACTCTTTTGCTTTATTTGATGGTTGCAGTGGTTTATTTCACTTAAGGAATGAAATCAAAAGAAAGATAAAGGTGGCCAATGAAACTTGCATCGATTTAACTGGGACCATTTTTAATTGATCTAAAAGGGTACTTTCTTTATGTTCGTTGCATTTTATTAATAAAAACACCGATACCACCCCATCAGTGTGTTCTGTGTCTGATTTTTATTCTGTAGAGCACATCTACAGTATAATCAACCAACAGCACATCCTTCACATGTTTTCAAACACGTGAAAACCTGTTTAGACTGGAAAAAGGGAAAAAAACATGTTTCAGGTTATTTTTAATATTACCAAACATTCAGTAGGTTTTTGTTCAATTATTACACAAAGCATGACTTATACATAAAACCATATGGAGCATGGAGATCCACCCTGTATGGGCCCAAAGAGTGTAGCTTGAATGAGATGCTGCCATGATAGTTCCTGTTCATGTCTCCTCCCCTCTCAGTTGATCCTCTAACTTGACTCCAGCATATCCGTCCCTGCAGAGACAGAGAAGACAAACCCATCATGATCAGGGACTTCAGCAGGATCATTTTGCTGCTGCTCTGCTTCTCAGGTATACGCTCATGTATAAATTCAATTAATATTTTTGTCCATCTGTACCTAACGTTCTTTTTTTTTTTTTATGCAGGTGGATGTCTGAGCAAGGATGTGCGTCAGGATCCACCATCAATATTAGGAAACCCTCAGAGTCCAGCAAATATCAGCTGCAGCCATTCTATCAGTGGATACATAATGATTTTGTGGTACCAGAAGCCGATTGGTGACTCCACCCTTAGATTAATTGGTTATGTTTACTATTCCATTGTAACTCTTGAGGATGAATTCAAAGATCACTTCCGTATAAGTGGAGATGGTTCGAAGGAATCCGAGCTTCGGTTGGAGAAGCTCCAGCCAGAAGACAGCAGCATGTATTACTGTGCAGCTAGTAGGCACAGTGACTCAGTTAGTGTCTCCCTGTGACAAAAACCCTCTCTGATAATCCAGCACATAAACACACACTGAAGAGGAGAACAGTTGCATCAAAGTGTATTCAAAAATTGCAGCAAATCGAATGAAACCTCTTCTTCCTGTGTTAACCCTGAGCCCAGGATACCAGCCTGATAACTGTAACACTCCTGATGCAGGGCCCTCTTCCTGTTTAAGCCAAAATCCTAGCCAAAGTGAAGCTTGGTATTGCATGAAGCATTCGGTTTTAAACCTGATCCCGCTGGCTGGCTGAATCTTATCACACAAATATGATAACATAAGCATGCTTTGAAACATCGGCGAATATTTCAATAACATGTACTGAAGCGTGTCAAATCTGGTTGTTCTTGTCAAAGCAATAACTTATTGCCCTCAATGATGAAGGGATCATAACCTGAGGAATTATTTTCCTCCTTTTGTCTCCTCTGCTTCTCGTTGTCTTTATGCTCTTAAAATGAGCCTAACTTTTTCTGAGCATCTCCGCTGGGAGGCGGAGAAGGAAAATGTTCGAACGAGGATTGCTGGGAGTTCTACCACACAAAACTGGCCACAACAAGTGTGAAACCACCATTGGTGCTTTTTTGTCCTTTCAATTAAAATGCATTTGCTGTGGGTACAGTACAGGGAGCCCCTGTGCAACTTTAGACAGAACCGTTGACATGTTTTGAAGATTAAAAACAACCACAAACTCGAGTCAAAGTCACAGCAGGAACATCACGCAGAACCTGGGAGCACTGTTCACCTCAGCTCCAATCACACATCGTCTCTCAGTAATTGGACCCTCCCATATCTAACGGTTCTCATCTCTAGTGATGTCAGAGCTCCCATCACAGTAGCTGTGGTCTCTGAGTTCAGTCTGATCACAACACAATAATGATCCCAGCTGATTTGATAAAGGTCTTTGTAGCTCTGCTCTGTGTTGGAGGTACGTCCTGGACTTTATGATGCTTGACCACTGAAAGGAGAAGCTGCTTCTTTAGACTGAAAGTGAAGCTCGTTATTTCATTTTACTCTGTCGGGCTGCATCTAGTGGGTTTGTTAGATTTCCTGTAACATAATGTGATATCTGACCCCTCCAGGTCCAACGGAAGGGAGTGATGTCACTCAGACTCCTCTGCTGTGGACCAACGAGAGTCAGTCTGCCACCATGAGCTGCAGTCACACTAAAGATGATAATCACAACCAGATGTACTGGTACCAGCAGCTTCCGGGTCAGAACATGAAGCAAATAGTTTTCACTACAGCATACAGCGCTCACCAATATGAGGAAGGCTTCAGTAAGGAGAAATTTCCAGCAGAGAAGAAGGATGCTCAGACTGGATCTCTGACTGTGAAGAAGCTGCAGCCTGAAGACAGCGGGGTTTATTTCTGTGCTGTGAGTCAACACAGTGATGCAGCTGATTTAAAGAGCTGCACAAAAACCCAGCTGCTGGAGGCCAATGCGTCTGAAATGTTAACTGAAGATGGAGCTAAAGAGCAGAGTAGAGTTTTTCTTTCATTTAATACAGGTATTTATAGCTTCATATCTTTAACATCAGACTATTTTATTGAATACAAAACAATACATGGAGGACAATACGTCTCCACAGCGATAAAACAAATGGTTAGAATTGAAGCAATACAGTTCATGCAGTGTATTTTAATCCATATTTCTAAAGGGGGGGAAATGTAAATAGCCACGCAAGCTCAAACATTTTTCAATAATAATAATAACAATAAATTACTTGCAATTGATAAACTAAAATAATGAAATTCTGAATCATTATTTGAATCATTTTTCTTATCTGAAAATGATGTCAGTTGGTTTTAATTCCATGTTTATTAAACGTCAATTTAATGTCATTCCCTCTGTTTTGAGTGAATGACTCCCATCACTTACAATGACCAAAAATGGAGGTAATCACGATCAGGAAGAAAATGAATTGTTAAAAAACTTTTGGGCCACATGAGTTTCTGCGAGGAGTTTTGAAGGAACATGCCCATTTCTGCTTGATTGTTTCAGCTGTGGCTTGATACTAAAGTCATATCTAGTGTGAAGCTTGTTAGTGTGAGTGAGTGTGCTTGATTAAACTTGAACTAATTTCATTGATATATGTTTAAAATCCTCCAAAATACATTTCAATAGTATAACTTGGTTTAATTCTCCTAAAGACATAACTATAAAAATATCCAAAGAACAAATCAAATTGTTGTTTCATCAAAAGAGCATTTACAATGTGCTTTTGTTTTTTTGAAACTTTTACTCCACAAAGAACATGTCATACTTGATTACATTTTAATGGATTTAATTGATCTAAGGTAATCCATTTTAAATTTGTCTGTATCGTAACTTCTGTAGAGGTTTTGTTTCTTTGAAGATGTATTGTATTACATTGTAAAATTGGTACCAAAGAAAGAGGTACTGTTCATGTCACTCCTTTTTATAGTTTTTGGAATAAAGTCCCAAAATATACCAGCTCTTTAAAATTCATCCAAACGCTCAGGTAAAAACATGTTTGGAGTGAAACATTTCCTGAAATACCCAGTTCAACGGACATGACAAGACAAAAAAACATGTCTATTTTTATGACTGAACGACTTATCAGACTGTGTGTAGCTTAGACGGACACTGTTCTTAAATAAATGTAACCAGAATATGAGAAGGCCTGGGCCACTCATCCCCCCTATACTTTCGGTACTTTTCCAATGAAAATGTCTGATAACGAGACGCATGGCTGTGTTCATGCTGTCGCTGTGCTCTTCCAGCAGCGAAAGAAGATTCAGGGGAATGAGCGATTAATTTGCTTTTCATATTCTCCAACCGTAGCGAGGCTGCTGTGCGAGGTCAGCCGTCTGTGATCTCGACAGCACCGGTAGTCGGTGGGTAAATACGCTCTTCATGTCTAATCAACCCCAAAATGTAATCAGTTGTTCCTGGTCCCATTGTGGAGATTTCCTGAAAATGTCATCGAAATCCGTTCATAACTGTTTAAGTTATGTTGCTAACAGACAGACGGACGGGCACAAAAACATGACCTCCTAGCAGAGGTAAATATCTGCAGTCATATATTTTGAGGTTTCGGTATGTTGTCTAAGCATTCGGTCTTAAATCTGATACTACTGGCTGGCTGAATGTTATCACACGAGTATGATAACACAGTCATTTCTTTTTTTTTTTACGCATAGTTGATTACTTCAATATTAAAAGTAAACGCATATTAATTAAAGATGCTATTCTTGTCCTAACCATCTCTTTTAGCCCTTGAATTTCCATAATCTAGGGGATGTTTCTATTTTGTTTGTTATTTCTTTAACTCCTGTGTCTATGGGATCAGAACAGTATCACCTTGAAATGAAACTGAAAATAAATATTGGCATTGAAAAATATTATTGTAAACTGAAAATGTTAATTTTGAATCTGAAATAAATCTAGCGAACATTTTTGTATTGAAAGTGTTTTTTTTTCTATGAAACTCATGTATATGCATTGAAACAAATAACTCAAGTTTTCAAACGTTCATTTTTTTACAATGCCAATCTTTTTTTCAATGCCATCATTTTTTTTCTGCTTCATTCAGGTGATACTGTTTTGACGCTTGTGTATGCACGCGCATGAGGGGCGGGGCTTCAGCCCCCCATATGTTTGCATGAATGAGGCAGGAGGGAAACTTGACTGTCTGAAACAACAGGACATTTACATTGCTAATAATGTGGTTTGTGGAAGAAAAAAAAAGACAAACGGTTTCTTCTACTGACCAGTAGACTAGGAGTCTTTGTGATAAAGTTTTATGCATGTGTAGCCTGTGTTTGTTGGAGGCTCTCCTCATTACAGACAGTGTGGTATGAAGGGATGTAAATACACACTATATAGGCTATACCATATTAAATAACTGTATTTATTTCAGATCCACAATACATATTTACAATACATGTCAATAAAGTTAACAAATCAATTAAGACTGGTGTAAGCAAAGCTAACAACACTGACAACTCGTTTTTTTTAGATAGCAAAACGTAATTGTGACACACACTCTAAACCAGAAGGTGGCGGTAATGCGCGCCAACTACCATGGCAAACTGAGAAGAAACCGTTTATATCTTATTTTTTAATTATTATTATTCCACAAACCACATTTTGTTTTCTGTACACCTAGAGACTTTGAAACGATTTATAAAAGATTCTTAAAGATTATCAGCTCACATCTAAAGACTTGGGTTAACAGTTTTTTAGTCTCAGACTAAACATTTTATAAACACTGAATCTTGTTGGGACACTATTTTAAAGACTACACCTAGGCTATTTTAGCTTCCCGCAAAATTCCTCCCATTATGCTCAGCATTATACAGTTTCTTTATGTGCGAATTTTTGTAGCATTTTTTGCCAAGATTATTGTTATCTCAAATAAAGACTTGCATTCAAAGTGGGTAATGTATCATCAAGTAACTGGTTAACTCATATCTTTTTAATGCAAGGTGTTTATGCTGTATCACTTGCTCCATGCAGATGCACAGATAGCTCTGGTTTGTGCCTGTATTCCAGGGGGCAAGGTTGGCATACACTTTGTAATTTATGGCCCATTACTCAGCCATGGAACACAAATATTGTATTTGTTGTGTATAGACCCTGTCAGGCTCCATAGGTGGCTACAAAACTGTTATTTATAAATGTGACACCTATGTTTATAGCCTACTTTCCCGCAGGAACAAAAAACAATTTGATATGTGGCAAGGTGCAAGACAATGTCATAAACGGGACTCAAACCTACCATCATCAGCGATGTAATCCTGCTTATTAACCACTGTGCCATAGCAGGAAAGTACAACCCAATTCAGCCAGGGTACACTGTAAGGGGACAAGACCCCCAAATGGTCACATAGTTGAACGAATGGAGGGAACAGATCACGACTCCATGCACATGGTTTAATAAACCGAGGGTACAGATTCTTACCCTTCAAAAATATTTCTGCACCTGAGACCTGCCGGGATCTGTAGCTTTGTGCTTCCTCTTGTGTGAGAACAGCTTTATTGGTTGTTGGTTGATTTACGTCACGACGGCTACACTAGGACTTGCGATAATATCAAACATGTTTGATTCAAAAGACCACAGAAAGACTGTCATAAATCGGGTCCCCAACTGCAGATTATCACCTTCCACAAACCACATTAGAAGCAAAGAAAATGTTGATCCCACTCGGACAGTCAAGTTTCCCTCCTGCCCCGTTCATGCAAACATATGGGGGGCTGAAGCCCCGCCCCTCATGCGCGTGCACACACAAGCGTCAAAACAGTATCACCTGAATGAAGCAGAAAAAAATAATGGCATTGAAAAAAGGATTGGCATTGTAAAAAAAGAATTCACTTTCAATACAAAAATTTTCACTAGATTTATTTCGGGTTCAAAATTAACATTTTCAGTTACAATAATATTTTTCAATGCCAATTTTTATTTTCAGTTTCATTTCAAGGTGATACTGTTCTGATCCCATATGTGTCTTGTTATGTTTGTATTGTTCGCTCTGTTTACTTAGTTTCAATTATTGCCTCAGTTTTTGTTATTGATCCATGTGTTATTATTCTCTGAAACCCCAGTCAGCTTAATTTTATTTATTTATTTATTTATTTATTTATTTATTTATTTAATGTCCCATTGAGGCATCTCAGGCTTACCACCTGAAGAAGCTAGTTAGCTACATGTTTCTGAATATTGTGCCCTGATTACTTGACCTTATTAAATCAGGGTTGCATCTATTATCAAAGGAGGTGGGTTGGATTAATACGTTATGAATAAGTGTTTGACACACATTTAACCTTGTGGATTTCTTTGTAACGGTGTGTGTGTGTGGAGTGGAGATGAGTGTGTGCTAGTTTCTCACCTGGAATTGCAAAGATGCTACAACTATCAAAAGAGTAGAAACCTCGCAACACTCAGTTCCCAAGAGCAGCAAGGGGCAGGTAGCCTTTAGCCCCTGGAGGCCGCAGCAATATGAGGGAGAACCTCTAAGTAGCCATACACCCAACACAAGGCAGGACAGGGGTGAAGCACAGGAGCTGCAGCCCCCGCAGTCAGTTCCAGTATACAGTACAATGTTTGAGTATTTATGCTCACTGTTTTCATCTCTTTTTTTGTCACATTCTCATGGTGTCTCAATAATTCTTACCCTTTTATCCTTTTCACTATTTTGCAGTCGAGTGTGTCTAGTTTTCATTAAAACTTCTTCCCCTAAATGCTTCTGCCTGCCTCCTGCCTGTTGTTGAGTCCACAAAAACTGCAAATCAGGATAGATCCAGTCATGTGGAAACAGCAAGAACATTTTCAAGTCTTCTTTTTGAAGATCTCTGATAGGAGGCAAGGATAAAAACTGATATTTATGTACCGTGAGCCAAAAATAGTCAAATAACTTTTGAGCACTGTTCACCTCAGCTCCAACCACACAGCGCCTCACAGAGTCCCTCCCATATCTTACAATTCTAATCTCTACTGACGTCAGAGCTCCCGTCACACACAGCGACAGTGGCTGTGATCACTGAGTTCAGTCTGATCACAACACAATAATGATCCCAGCTGATCTGATAAAGCTCTCCGCAGCTCTGCTCTGTGTTGGAGGTACGTCCTGGACTTTATGATGCTTGACCACTGAAAGGAGAAGCTGCCTCTTTAAACCAACTGATTGCATGTCATTGTTTTTGTCAGTGTTTAATGGAGTAGTTGGATTTTCTGAAACATAATGTGATATCTGACCCCTGCAGGTCTAGCAAACGGGAGTGATGTCACTCAGACTCCTCTGCTGTGGACCAACGAGAGTCAGTCTGCCACCATGAGCTGCAGTCACACTAAAAATGTTGATTATAACCAGATGTACTGGTACCAGCAGCTTCCGGGTCAGAACATGAAGCAAATAGTTTTCACTAGAGCATACAGCGCTCACCAGTATGAGGAAGGCTTCAGTAAGGAGAAATTTCCAGCGGAGAAGAAGGATGCTCAGACTGGATCTCTGACTGTGAAGAAGCTGCAGCCTGAAGACAGCGGGGTTTATTTCTGTGCTGTGAGTCAACACAGTGATGCAGCTGATTTAAAGAGCTGCACAAAAACCCAGCTGCTGGAGGCCAATGCATCTGAAATGCTAACTGAAGATGGAGCTAAAGAGCAGAGTATAGTTTTTCTTTTATTTAAACACAGGTATTTATAGCTCCACATCTTTAACATCAGGCCGTTTGATTGAATAAAAAACGATACATGGAGGACAATACATCTCCACAAGGATGAAACAAACAGTTAGAAAAAAATCAATTCCATTTATGTAACAGCTTGCATAAGTTTGATTTCGGTGTATTTTAGTCTATATTTCTGCATTAAAATACATAACTTCCTAGCTCAAACATATTTCAATAAATTACTTGAGCTGATCTGGAGGTGCCATTTTTGCTCCTCCTGGAAGGCTTCCACGCTTCATTGACCCTTCCTCGTCCTCTCTGAA
Source organism: Valencia hispanica (assembly GCA_963556495.2). Classification (NCBI taxonomy): domain Eukaryota; kingdom Metazoa; phylum Chordata; class Actinopteri; order Cyprinodontiformes; family Valenciidae; genus Valencia; species Valencia hispanica. The sequence goes on from OY747720.1 coordinate 33,550,336, forward strand.
GATTTTTTTTTTATCTCGCCGCACCTTTCACTGATCACTCACCTAAGCTCACCTCCAACCTAGAATTTAGAAACTAATATGCTTGAGTATAGCTTTATTGACTTCATATCCTCCAACATTCATAGTATAACTTTCCCTGTTTTGCTTGATAAAAACCATACACATATATGCAAATAACAAATCACATTGTTGTACTGTCTTAAACTTTGATTCAACAAATATCATGTCATACCTGAATGCGTGTTTATCACAATAAGTTATTTGGATATGTCTCTGTTGTATCCTCTGTTACATTTTAATTGTTTTGAAGCTTTGGTGTGTTATTCTAAACCAAGAAAGCACTGTTTGTAGTGTCAAACATATTTTCTCGAAGGATATCAAACACAGTCAGTTCTTTGAGATACATCCTAACACAAAAACACATACAGTATTTGGAATGGGCAATTTCCTGAAATACCCAGTTCAATAGATAAAATGAATTAAAAAAAACCCACATTTTTATTTTTATTACCAAACAGTTCACAAGTCTCTGTTCAATCAGTACCAAAAAAGGAGACCACAACTTATCGCTCAATAAATGAATGTAATCAGAATTTAAGATGGAGCTGATGCTTGTGCAACAATCTCAGTTTGTGACTCCTCCCCTTTCAGTTTAACCTCCAACATGAGGTCCACATTTCAGTTTCTGAAAGAGGACGACATAGACATCATGATCAGAACCCTCTGCAGGATCACTCTGCTGCTGCTCTGGTTCCCTGGTGGGTTTCATTTAAAATTTACTTGGAATTTAAAAAAAATATTTTCTTGTCTAATTTTAATCTGCTTTTATTTTAATTTTAAACACAGATCTTTCTCTGAGCATTAGCGTCCATCAGGATCCTCCATCAATACTCAGAAGTCCTCAGAGTCCTGCAACAATCAGCTGCAGCCATTCAGTCAGCACATTTGATACGATATTGTGGTACAAGAAACCCGTGGGTGGCTCCGCTCTTAAATTAATTGGTTATAATCTCATTTCCAGCGCAAAACTTGAGGATGAATTCGAAGATCACTTCAGTATGAGCGGAGACGGCTCAAAGAAATCTGAACTTCATGTTCAGGAACTCCAGCCAGAAGACAGCGGCATGTATTACTGTGCAGCTAGTAGGCACAGTGACTCAGTTAGTGTCTCCCTGTGACAAAAACCCTCTCTGATAATCCAGCACATGAACACACACTGAAGAGGAGCACAGCTGCATCAAACTGCATTAAACTACAGGAACAAATCAACAGACATCAGCATCAAAACCTCCTCTTCCTGTGTTAACCCTCGGAGAAGATCAAACATACTCAGTTTATAGCCTTTTACATGTAATACTGTAATATCAGCTGCTTTATCTCCGTGGGCCAAAGGTGAGAACATTTATGAAATATCAGCAATCATGTACTTTATTTTCTCAGTATGTTGACTAAGCATTCAGTTTTAAATCTAAGCTACTGGCTAGCTGAATGTTACAGCATAAGTATGATAACACAGTGTCTTTTTGACACATACTGTAGGTGATTATATCAGTGGAATCTGTGAAAGTAGGTTAAATGATGCTGTTATTCTTGTCCTTGCCATCTCCTTTTTCTCTCGAATTCTCATAATCTGATGGATGTTGGTTTTCTATTTAGTGTATTTTGTTACTTCTTTATTCCCTGTCTTTTTTATGTTTGTATTCAAATACTGCCTTAAATTTCCCCCTGACCCATCTGGTATTATTCTGTATATTCTCAGGTCTGCCCACAGTACAAGGTCTCCTGCAGCTGTTACACAGTCAGTCAGTTAGTCATACTCACCTGTTTTTCCTGTTTTTAAAAGATTTTTCTGGCGTCTCCATGTTTCTCTCTCTTTTTGTTCTTCTTTTTATAAATTTTTAATGCAATGTGTCTAGTTTTCAATAAAATTCCCTCACATAATGATTCTGCCTACCTCCTGCCTGTGGCTGAGTCAACCCCAACTATAAATGACGACAGCTTATTTTGATGAGGCATGACTGCTTTTATTTCTGTGCAACGAATCAATAATGACAAGAGCTGAACAAAAAAAATATTTGCTCTGTTCACCTCAGCTCCGACCACACATTGTCTCACAGTAATGAGACCCTCCCATATCTAGTGGTTCTCATCTCTGTAGTGACGTCAGAGCTTCCGTCACACATAGCGACAGTGGCTGTGATCACTGAGTTCAGTCTGATCACAACACAATAATGATCCCAGCTGATCTGATAAAGCTCTCCGCAGCTCTGCTCTGTGTTGGAGGTACGTCCTGGACTTTATGATGCTTGACCACTGAAAGGAGAAGCTGCCTCTTTAAACCAACTGATTGCATGTCATTGTTTTTGTCAGTATTTAGTGGAGTAGTTGGATTTTCTGACATAATGTGATATCTGACCCCTGCAGGTCTAGCAAACGGGAATGATGTCACTCAGACTCCTCTGCTGTGGACCAACGAGAGTCAGTCTGCCACCATGAGCTGCAGTCACAGTAAAGACAATAGTTATGACCAGATGTACTGGTATCAGCAGCTTCCAGGTCAGAACATGAAGCAAATAGTTTTCACTACAGCATACAGCGCTCACCAGTATGAGGAAGGCTTCAGTAAGGAGAAATTTCCAGCGGAGAAGAAGGATGCTCAGACTGGATCTCTGACTGTGAAGAAGCTGCAGCCTGAAGACAGCGGGGTTTATTTCTGTGCTGTGAGTCAACACAGTGATGCAGCTGATTTAAAGAGCTGCACAAAAACCCAGCTGCTGGAGGCCAATGCATCTGAAAACAGTTATACTTAACCATCAGCTGGGGGAGCTCTCTGCCTGTACACATACAATGTGTCAATGTGATAGCTAAGTAGCTAGTTTGAAACATGCTCATGTTGGCTCACTGAAAATTGTCTCTGAAGTGTGAAAACACAGATGCTGCCGTGAAGTCTGTGGTTATTTCAGTACAAATGGGGGAACATGGAAAAGCAACAGAACATAACTTACTGAACACCTGTCCTCAAAGGTGTTTGACTACGGCGGCAATAGCCACCAGTGTTAATGTGTCCAGACCATAACTAGTCCCATGTGGTGAGATAGTGGGCTCCCTGAGACACCCCTGTGTGGACTGTTACATGGAGATTCTTATTCAGATTCAGATTCAAGTCTAATTTCAAATCATCATAAGTCATTTTTAGTATCTACAACATATTAGAAGATGTTAGTATCCATTCTTGTTCTTGTGTTACCTATTTAACATAGTTCATTCTGATTGGCTTACTTTTGTTGTGTAACTGTAGATTGTCGATAATTCCAAAAAAGAAATGCCGGTAGAAACTGATTTCATTTTGCTGTCAACAATTACTCCCTGAATATAAAACCCTATGAACACAATAAAATATTTAGTTGTGGATATAGCTGGTCTTGAAATATTAACTGCAAACACGACTTCGTTACAGTGAAATAAATTCTACCAATCTTTTTAGCTAACAAAATATAACATTTCACTGGAATTCCTGATATTTTCTTGCTGTATTAAAAACATATTTTAATATTGAACTACGTTCTTTGTGTATTATGTTTGTTTGTTTTATTATTTTTAGCTTAGAGGAAAGCCACTCTGATTTTTATAATGTGATGTGTGACGACCACAAAGACAGTTTATAATTTTACAGAAGAGCTCTTTTACATTGAGTAAGAGTGCTAATGCATGTCATCACAAAAAAAAAAACCCTTTTGAGAAGGATAATAGAGAAAAGCATTTTTAAAGAAAAGGTTGTGACATCAGTGAATGGTGGCTTAGTTAGGCTAAATTTCCTTTTTGATTCTATAACACACACTAATTATGAGGGATGTAAGAAAATATCGATACACCTATATATCACAATATTTTATTTCCCGATATTGTATCGATATTCAAAACAAAAAAATCTATTTTTTTAAGGAGTTGAATGGAACCATTAATGATGACAGTAATTTCTGTAGTAAAATTAAAAGTATAACTGGTAGTTTGTGGCTGTTTTCACCTTCTTCATTCCAGCGGATCAACTCGATCTAGTAATAAAACTGGATGTTTTAAAGTATGAAACAGGTTGGAGTGTTTAGAATGCTGTGACAGTTTATCTGCAGTTAAATTCAGTTTAAAAAATCACAATATATAGTCTTACTCATAGTATTGAGATGTATCGTATCGTCTCCCATGTATCACGATACATATTGTATCGCCAGATTTTTGCCAATACACATCCCTACTAATAATTTTATTACCTTTTTTTAATTTGACCTAAAAAATATTAATTTTAGACAAATATGCAAACTTTTTTCCAACTTTAATCACTCGATAAACATCCCCCCCCGAGAAAGTTTGAGAAATCATCGGATGAAATTTGTATACGTTACTATAGTTTAATGTAGCATATCAATGCCAAATAAGAAATGTATCTTCAGTTATGAAAGCTAAATAGGCAACAGTTAGATTTAAAATCCGGGTTCGACCTGGGGCAGGTTCTGGTGAAAAATCCTGGCGACAAAGACATCATGAACAGGAACCTCTGCAGGATCACTCTGCTTCTGCTCTGCTTCTGCTGTAGGTTGGACATAACACAATTATTAAAATAATATATAAAATCTATGCTCTTATGTGTTAATATAGCTGGGTTTTTTCTCCCAACGCAGATATTTCACTAAGCAGTAATGTGTATCAGCATCCACCATCAATATTGGGAAATCCTCAGAGTTCTGCAACAATCAGATGTGGCCATACACTCTTTCGACACGATGTGATTTTGTGGTACCCGAAGCCAGTTGGTGACTCCGCTCTTAAACTCATTGGATGTACTCAGTATAACATTCCATTTCTTGAAGAGGAATTCAAAGATCGCTTCAGTATAAGTGAATACGATTCAATGAAATCTGAGCTGAATGTGCGGAAACTCCAGCCAGAAGACAGCAGCATATATTACTGTACAGCTACAGGCACAGTGACTCACTTAGTGTCTCCTTCTCTACCAAAACCCTCTCTGATAATCCAGCATATAAACACACACTGATGAGGAGCACAGCTGCATCAAAGTGTATTAAACTACAGCAGTAAATAAACTGAAACCTCCTCTTCCTGTGTTAACCCTCCTACATCGATCAATACTTATGATGCAATTGGAAGTCAGTCCCTCCTTCTTCTTTACATCCACAGAACTGCCTTCAATCTGACAGTATCATCACATTTTTTGTCTACTTCTTGACCGAGATCATGCTTAAAGTCTTTGTAGTCCTGGTTGTTCCACAATTTTGTTTAGCAGGTAAATTTAAAATAACTGTATCAATAATATCAATGTTCAGAACACATTTATTTTAGCATTTTCTTTTGGTCTTTACTCTTCTTCAGCAGAGCCATTAAAAAACAGCGTTCATCAGGCTCCCACTGCCGTGATGAAAGGACCAGGAGGATCTGTCCAGATTAACTGCAGCCACTCAAACACCAACTTCTATATGATCCAGTGGTACAAACAGCCTCCTGGGAAAACTGATATGACTCTGCTTGGTTATGCTCGTTATTCTTCTCCTACTGTTGAAGATCAATTTCAAAGCTTGTATGAAGTGACTGGTGACGGCCAGAGTCAGTCGTCTCTTGTTATTCCAAAGCTGAGACAGTCTGAGGACAGTGCAGTATATTTCTGCGCTGCCAGTGATGCACAGTGCTGCATGAAACCTCCGACTCCAACAAAAACCTCTCTGTTATTGATGGAACCACCATTCACCTGCTGATAACAACATGAGCTACAAGGAGACCACAGAGGAGGGACTGATCACACAGATGTGGAGTTACTCTCTCCACTAGGAGGCGGTGTTTCTCAAAAGATGGTCTCAGACAAAAGCTTTTTTGGTTTGTAACAGTTCATGTGAGGGATGAAAGAATAAACAAAGAAAAGGGGGTTGCATGGTGGTACAGCCAATAGCACTGTTGTCTGAAATCAGAAAAGTGCTGGGTTTGAATCCCAGACTTGGTTCTTTCTACATGGAGTTTGCACATTCTCTGCGTCTGTTAGGTTAGCCGGTCTCTCTGAATCACTCTTAGGTATGTGTGTGTGTGCATGGTTGTTCTGTGTGTCTCTGGGATGGACAGGGTGCACCCTGCCTCTTCCCTGATGACTGCTGGAGATAGGCACCAGCCCTTCGGGGGCTACCCGCGTATAAACGAATTTATATTCTGTTCAAATAAGTGTTTACAGATATCAGAACTCTTACAAATTAAATAAAAGAATACATTAAATTTAAAAAAGCTTTAAATTAAAAGGATGAAGGAAGTAAAATAAAAAATTGTTGCACTTACTAATAACACTATCTCTTTTTTTCCTCTCCAACGAAACAGTTCAAAAGTTTGATTTCACAAATATGAGGGTATGAGTTAAAGAGCAAATCTCCAACATTTTTTGTTAAATCAGAACGTCATTTTCTGCCGTATCAAATATTAGGAATTATCTAATTATGGTATTATGAATAAAGAATAAAAAATAAACTGCCAGTCTGGAAATGTCTTATTCAATGTATAACTTTCTTCTAATTATGTCATTATCTTGTCTGTCCTCTGTATAACAGATGTTTCAAAGAACCATGTTTGGGCATATTGAGTGGTTATATTGGAACTAAAGCTTGCTTGTTCACAACAGGTCCTCCCATACTGGCTGGAGTAATCCTCTCATCAGTACTGGCTCCTGGCTCTGCTTCCGACACTAAATCATATTTTAACAATGGTTATAATTCTCTGCACACATGTCACCTTTTCACAAAGCCTTCTGAATCAATTCAGCTCAGTTTCAATAATGTAGTACTAAATCATCTAGTATCTCAGGACACTTTTCATATGCAGCAGTTAAAACACCACATTCTTCATTATATTTATTCCAATAACATTCACTCAGTGAGAAGTACTACCTGCACACTCTGGACTTTTGGGCTCATGGCCGATGCTTGGTGCTGGATCTTGCTTCTACAAGACAGTTTCCCAGTTATGTGGCGTTTCATCGTAGTATTAGTTAATTATATAACGCTGTGATATGCCATGTCATTTATTGAAATGACAAATAATTGAGGTGGCTTGAGGGCAAAGTTCAGCATCTTGCCCTACCTGTTTCTTCGTTCTCGTTTTGATGTTTCAAACTGCGAGCTCATTGAATTTGCCAATCTTTGCACCTTTAGCTGCATCTTTTTTCAGAGCCTTCCTCCTTTTGATTGTAGCCTTCTCCACGCCACCCTCACTCTCCATCTTTTAAACACAACTGACCGAATGTACTGACATGTTAGGTCAGGTCGAGGTGGGCATCCAGACACAGAGAGAGAGAAAAGAAACGAGAGAGTGGAGGCGGAGGCCACCGAGCGACAGTGGGAGCAGCGGAACAATCCAGTGTATGGCATGCCGTTTGTGGAAACAGAAAAAGAGCGAGAGAACATCGGCCCTTGTGGCCCAAACATCAGACCGGCCCACCGGGAACTGTCCAAGTCCTCCAGATTAGCCACTCCAGGCCTGTAGGGATATAAAAGAACTTTGTCTTCTTATAATTCACCACAGTAGGTAAGGACATTTTTGACCCAAAAAAATGTATTTTTAAATTCTGGCCGCATTCAAGTAAATATTTTCCTATCTGCTCTGGTTCTATATTACATTGTTTCTACCCAGGCATAAGTCTTCACACTCCTCCCAACACAATGTGTCTCCACCTTAGAGTTCTCTGCTATTTTCGAGCAAAGTTTTATTTCGAGCAAAGTTTAATTATTTTACATAAAATATATCCTGTGTTTCTTTTGTGAGATTTGGCTGCTCTACAGTAATATTGCTGTCAATGTGCTTCTCTGAAGCCACAGTCTCCCAAAAAAAAAATAACAAACAAACAAATAAAATAAAAACGGACTAAGATCTACCAACAATGTCTGCATGATCAAATCTGCCATAATTTTACTTAACCGGAGACACTTTGGCTATTTAGAGTGTTTCATCATGTTTTGATAGGAAATATTGACTAGTAGGTAAGCAAGAAAGGAAAATTTTATTTACATAGCACTTTTCTAGAAATGATCACAAAGGGCTTTACAATAAAAAAATATTCCAACAGTCACAGAACATATTAAATCGAAAAGTTAAAGTAAAACTAAGCAAAGGCAATTTAAAAAAAAGATTAATTCTAAGCTGCTTTTTTATTTTAAAAGAAATCTCTGAATAGATGGATCTCAAGCTGAGAAGGAGGGAGCCACTATTGCAAAGGCCCTGTCACCATTAGTTTTTAAGCATGTTTTCACTAATTACTGAAACTTCTGCATCTATCAGAGCTAATAGAATGAGGGGACACTGGTTGGTTGCTCGCATTACAATCTTAATCAGGGTTTTACTTGAAGCAGGTTCTGCAGATATAATCCTGTTTTATGGCTCCTCCCCTCTCAGTTGATCCTCTAACATGAGTTCAGCAAATCTGTCCTGCAGAGACAAAGAAGACGATTAAGACATCATGATCAAGAACCTTAGCAGGATCAATCTACTGCTGCTCTGCTTCATATGAAGGTTGGAAATTATTCTGGTTGGAACCAAATTTGTTTTATGATTTGTGCTTTGATTATTGTTCTATTTTTCTGTTCTTTCAACACAGATCCTTCCCTGAGCAATAATGTTCACCAGGACCCACCATCAATAGTTGGAACTCCTCAGAGTCCTGCAAAAATCAGCTGCAGCCATTCAATCAGTTTACATATTGTTATATTGTGGTACAAGAAGCCCATTGGTGACTCCGCTCTTTAGTTAATTGGATACACACAAAGATCACTTCAGTATAAGTGGAGACGGCTCAAAGAAATCTGAGCTTCATGTTCAGGAACTCCAGCCAGAAGACAGCAGCATGTATTACTGTACAGCTAGTAGGCACAGTGACTCAGTTAGTGTCTCCCTGTGACAGAAACCCTCTCTGATAATCCAGCACATGAACGCACACTGACGAGGAGCACAGCTGCATCAAGGTGCAATGAAACAGAGCAGCAAATCAACAGATATCAGCATTAAAACCTCCTGTTCCTGTGTTAACCCTCAACACAGGATATTGGACTGATTCACTGACAAATGAAACATTTGTTATGATGACGCCTCCTTTGGCTTAAATTCTGATCATATCCAAAGTGAAGCTCAGCGCTCCATGGACCCAGACCTTTCTGCTTTCCAGCTGGGTTCACTCCGCTGAAACTTTTCACACGTAACACACATTACCTCCCAGTGGGCTGAGAGCAGGAGGCAGAGTCACATCCTGCAGAGACTCACCTGCCTGCATCTCTTCATGCATGCTTAACTAGACCTACAGACCACAGAGACTTTTAGTCTGAGAACATGACTCCTGTCACACACAAGTTCCTCTGTGTCTTTCTTGTTGTTCTCTGGATTAAAGGTAAATCCCTGCAACATATAAACGTTTCTTTCTCTAAATATGAGGTGAGAAGATTAAATATGTATTTATGATCATTTTTACATGTGCAGGTCTAACTGATGGGAGTGTTGTCACCCAGACTCCTCTGCTGTGGACCAACAAGAGTCAGTCTGCCACCATGAGCTGCAGTCACACCAAAGATGCTTCTTACTTCCAGATGTACTGGTACCAACAGCTACCAGGACAGAACATGAAGCTAATAGTATTTACAACAACAACTCCTCCACATCAATATGAGGAAGGCTTCAGTAAGGAGAAATTCCCAGCAGAGAAAAAGGATGCTCAGACTGGATCTCTGACTGTGAACAAGCTGCAGCCTGAAGACAGCGGGGTTTATTTCTGTGCTGTGAGTCAACACAGTGATGCAGCTGATTTAAAGAGCTGCACAAAAACCCAGCTGCTGGAGGCCCAGTGAGCTGAAGACACCATTACACCTAATCATCAGCAGGGGGAGCTCTCTGTAATATCTCAACATGTTGGCAAAGTATATGTGTAGTATTAAATCTGCTCCTTGTTTCGATATGAAACTGATGTCATGAGGTCAGGTCAGGATGAAAATTTGAGTTCATAAAATGAAATTAGAATAAATATCTGATTTAACAATGAGAGATCAGAATAATCATCTGAGCTCATACACTGAGAAAGTGAAGCCAGCAACGTGTGACGTCAAAATGTTAGACAAGATTAGCATACCAGACATCACAATGAATGTCTAATGTTATAAGGTGAGATCACCAAGACAATCTAAGGTGAGAAGGTGAGAACAGAATGAACATCTATGATCATAAACTGAGAAAAAGTTGATCATTTGATGTCATAAAGTGAGAGCAGAATTGATTTCTGATGTAATCTGGTGATAAAAGGATAAAAATCTGAGGTCTCAAAGTCAGATCAGGATAAACATCTGATCGATGCCATGTGGTGAAATCACAGTGACGATCCATGAGGTGAGAACAGGTGAAACGTCTGTTCAGTAAAAGGGAGATCAGATAGAAAATGTTTTAGTCATTAGCTGAAATCTGGAAATAAATCAAAAGGAACATTTTGTGTCAGAAAGGAAAATCCAGATTAATATTACGTTGAATTTAAATTGTCTGCTTTTATTTTTAGAGAAGTGAGTGATGGTCATCTTTTTGGCAACTGTGGCTAAATAAAAAGAGAGCTAGGCTTGTGATCGGGAAGTTGTAGGATTGATCTCAGTTTCCTCCTGCCACATGTCGATGTTCCCCTGGGCAAGACACCCAAACCCAGTCGTCTACAGATGTGTAGTGGTGTATAAATAAGTGGGCCTAGAGTACAGCACTTTGAGTGGTCAGCATGAATAAAAAAACAATTCATATAAATCTAAACCATTTAGGGTTCTGGGCTTTTGAAGAACAAGCTGCTTAGATAGTCAGGTCCTCTGGATGGCACTAAATTGTCCCCAGTTAATAACATAATGAACCTTCGTGTTATATTTTGATATTTCTATAATATTTAATATTTCAAAATGTTTGGTTAACAAGTTTCAAAGCTGAAGTTCAGACCATACAGTAATAACTCATATAAAAAAATGCATATATGAGTGCGAATGATAAAAAATGCATATATGAGTGTGAATTATGGACAACCCTGAGCATTCTCTTCATGAGACTGTCTTACAACAACAGAGCGTCTTCAGTCGGAGGCTTCTTCAGTTTCGCTGCAATAGGAGGAAATCCTTCCTGCCCACAGCCATCATCATCTACAACAACTCCTTAAAGAATTAATTATATGAGCTATACCAACACTTAATTTCCTTCTGGGATCAATAAAGTATTTTTGAATTTGAGTTGAATTGAATGGAAGCTCTTGCTTTGAAGTAACCCTGCTTTATGGCTCCTCCCCTCTCAGTTGATCCTCTAACATGAGTACAACAAATCAGTCCCTGCAGAGACAAAGAAGACGATAAACACATCATGATCAGGAACCTCAGCAGGTTCACTCTGCTACTGCTCTGCTTCACATGTAGGTTGGACATTATTATATTTACAACTATATTAAATCAATGCTCGTGTGCATTAACATAATTTTTTCTCCACAATACAGATCTTTCACAAAGCAAGGATGTGCATCAGGGCCCACCATCAATATTAGGAAGTCTTCAGAGTCCTGCAGCAATCAGCTGCAGCCATTCAATCAGTTCATATTATGTGATATTGTGGTACAAGAAGCCCATTGGTGACTCCGCTCTTAAATTGATCGGATACATTTATTATACCAACCCAGTGCTTGAGGAAGAATTCAAAGATCACTTCAGTATAAGTGGAGACGGCTCAAAGAAATCTGAGCTTCATGTTCAGGAACTCCAGCCAGAAGACAGCAGCATGTATTACTGTGCAGCTAGTAGGCACAGTGACTCAGTTAGTGTCTCCCTGTGACAAAAACCCTCTCTGATAATCCAGCACATAAACACAGACTGACGAGGAGCACAGCTGCATCAAGGTGGAATAAGCTACAGGAACAAATGAACAGATATCAGCATTATAACCTCCTCTTCCTGTGTCATAAGGTGACACAGGAATCATTCAGCCTCCTGCAGAAGGCTGAACGATTGATAATTATGACATCACACGATGCCGATCCCTCCTCCTTTTTCACATCCACACGGCTTTATTCAGCCTCAAAGTATCATTGCAGCTTTGTATCCATGTGTACTGGGATCATGTTGAAACTCTTCTTTCTTTTGGTAGCTTTGCACTTCTGTACTACAGGTAAATTTAAATCGATTCATAAATAGCCGCTCTGTTCAAAGTAGATTCACCGCTCTAAATCAGATTATTGTCACTTTTTTTTTCATCAGAACCATCAAAAAACAGCGTTCATCAGGCTCCCACTGCCGTGATGAAAGGACCAGGAGGATCTGTCCAGATTAACTGCAGCCACTCAAACACCAACTTCAACATGATCCAGTGGTACAAACAGCCTCCTGGGAAAACTGATATGACTCTGCTTGGTTATGCTCGTTTTTCTTCTCATACTGTTGAAGATCAATTTCAAAGCTTGTATGAAGTGACTGGTGACGGCCAGAGTCAGTCGTCTCTTGTTATTCCAAAGCTGAGACAGTCTGAGGACAGTGCAGTATATTTCTGCGCTGCCAGTGATGCACAGTGCTGCATGAAACCTCCGACTCCAACAAAAACCTCTCTGTTATTGATGGAACCACCATTCACCTGCTGATAACAACATGAGCTACAAGGAGACCACAGAGGAGGGACTGATCACACAGATGTGGAGTTACTCTCTCCACTAGGAGGCGGTGTTTCTCAAAAGATGGTCTCAGACGAAAGCTTTTTTATGGTTTGTAACAGTTCATGTGAGCGATGAAAGAATAAACAAAGAAAAGGGGGTCGCATGGTGGTACAGCCAATAGCACTGTTGTCTGAAATCAGAAAAGTGCTGGGTTTGAATCCCAGACTTGGTTCTTTCTACATGGAGTTTGCACATTCTCTGCGTCTGTTAGGTTAGCCGGTCTCTCTGAATCACTCTTAGGTATGTGTGTGTGTGCATGGTTGTTCTGTGTGTCTCTGGGATGGACAGGCGACCTGTTCAGGATGCACCCTGCCTCTTCCCTGATGACTGCTGGAGATAGGCACCAGCCCTTCCTGCTACCTTCAAGGATAAGTGGGTGTAAACGACAGATGGCTTTAAAATACTGTACAGACAAGTGTTTTAAATGATCCGTGGAGCTATCTTAGGATTTCTACCCAAATATTTATATATTTTTATATCTTGCATAAGGTTAATAAAAACAGTGGATTTAAATTGATGAAAGGCGGCTTTTTAAGTGAAGCATTACAGAATGGGTACATAGAGTTGAAATATTTACTAACGTTTAACATTTTATTTTGGAATATAACACCAGTTTAATTTCTATTAAACATTTTTTCATTTTATTTAAACGTTCAGGCTTGTAAATCACAACAGTTATTTGCATTTTGTTCCTCACAATAAAAATTTTTGTATAAGAGCATAAAGGAAAAGAACGAGCCCAAGTCAGCCCCTGATGCAGCCGAAAGCTGCCAAAGAGTCATCACATCAGGTATGTAATGTCAACCTTGGATACTAACGTATTGGAAAATGGCAAACCAACACAAGAATAGTGACAACAAGGTCTACAGCTCTATGAAGTTATAAAGCAATCATTTAATTGGAGGCTATAGTTTAGAGAAATTTAGTTTTAGCAGCGTGGACACCTAACAAACCAGTACCCCACATAGGAATTCGAAGCACCTTGTTTTCATGTCTTTAACTCCACAGTAGTTAAGGACAGTCTTTACAAACATTATTTTCCAAAAAATTCTGGCAGCATTCAGGTAGATATTTTCATATCTGCTCTGGTTCTGAATAATGTTTCTCTGATGGTCTATGAATTTGTAAAGCAGTCATTAATATGGAGTCTGGAGAAATGTTGTTCATCTGCAGTAGAGTGGAGACCCAACAAACCAGTACTCCGCATCGGAATTGGAAAGAACGTTGTCTTCTTATATTTCACTACAGTGGTTAATGACAATGTCAACAAAAATTGTAATTAAAAACAAACTTACAGCATTTTGTTAAATGTCTTTTTTTTAATTTGCTCTGGATCTGAATAACAGTGTTGGCTTGAGGTGCCCAGGCACAGGTGATCACACCCTTCCCACAACCTGTCAACACAGCACCTTTCATCAGATATCCCAGCTATTTTTGAGCACGTTTCACTATTTTACACACATTCAGATACCTCCACCAAAAGGTAATGTTTTCGTGCCCATCTGTGTGTCTGTCTGTCTGTTAACAACATAACTCAAAAAGTTATAAATGGATTTTGATGAATTTTTCTGGAAATGTCCACAATGGGACCTGGAACAACTGATTACATTTCGGGGTTGATCCGACATGAAGCACGTATCCACCCACCGACCAGCGGTGCTATGCACAGGAAATAATTTGCACATACGCGAATCTCCCCTCTCTGCTGGAAGAGCACAGCGATAGCACAAACACAGTTAGAATTACATAACATGGGGATGGGGTGCTGAGAGCAGGAGGCAGAGTCACATCCTGCAGAGACTCACCTGCCTGCATCTCTTCATGCATGCTTAACTAGACCTACAGACCACAGAGACTTTTAGTCTGAGAACATGACTCCTGTCACACACAAGTTCCTCTGTGTCTTTCTTGTTGTTCTCTGGATTAAAGGTAAATTCCTGCAACATATAAACGTTTCTTTCTCTAAATATGAGGTGAGAAGATTAAATATGTATTTATGATCATTTTTACATGTGCAGGTCTAACTGATGGGAGTGTTGTCACCCAGACTCCTCTGCTGTGGACCAACAAGAGTCAGTCTGCCACCATGAGCTGCAGTCACACCAAAGATGCTACTTACTACCAGATGTACTGGTACCAACAGCTACCAGGACAGAACATGAAGCTAATAGTATTTACAACAACAACTCCTCCACACCAATATGAGGAAGGTTTCAGTAAGGAGAAATTTCCAGCAGAGAAGAAGGATGCTCAGACTGGATCTCTGACTGTGAACAAGCTGCAGCCTGAAGACAGCGGGGTTTATTTCTGTGCTGTGAGTCAACACAGTGATGCAGCTGATTTAAAGAGCTGCACAAAAACCCAGCTGCTGGAGGCCCAGTGATCTGAAAACACCATTACACCTAATCATCAGCAGGGGGAGCTCTCTGTAATATCTCAACATGTTGGCAAAGTATATGTGTAGTATTAAATCTGCTCCTTGTTTCGATATGAAACTGATGTCATGAGGGGAGGTCAGGATGAAAATTGAATGAATAAATGTCTGATACAATGAGAAAGTGAAGCCAGCATGAACATGTGATGCCAAAATGAAAACAGGAAGAAATTCTGAGATGATGAGGTCAGATCAGGATGTACATATGATGTTCAGTGGTCAGCATTATTATTCAATGCCATAAGTAAAAAAAAAGATCACTATCTGATGTTAAAAGGTGAGATCACAGTGACAATACATGAGGTGAGAACTGGTGAGAACAGGTTGAAAATATTTTGGTCATTGGCTGAAATCAGGAAATAAATAACATTCACAATCTGAGATCAAGATGAACATCTTGTGTCAGAAAGGAAAATTCAGATGAATTTTACTTTGAATTTACATTTTCTGCTTTTATTATTAGAGATGTGAGCAATGGTCTCCTTTTCGGCAACTGTGGCTAAATAGAAAGAGTGTTAAGCTTGCGATCGGGTTTTCTTTCTGCCACATGTCGATGTTCCCCTGGGCAAGTCACCGATAGCCGAGTTGTCTGCAGATGTGTGTAGTGGTTTATGAATGTGTGGGCCTTTGTTAAGACCATTTACCATTTGGACATGTGAAGAAAAAGCTGATTAGTCAGTCAGGTCCTCTGGATGACAGTAACCTGTCCCCTTTTAATAACTTAAAGAACCTTGGTGTTACAATTTAATATTTCTTTAGTATTTAATATTGTAGCATCTTTGGTAAGCAAGTATTAAAGCTAAAGTTCAAAGTATACAATAATAACTAACACAATAACACATATATGTATATGAATTGAACCACATGCTTTGAAGTAACCCTGCTTTATGGCTCCTCCCCTCTCAGTTGATCCTCTAACATGAGTACAACAAATCAGTCCCTGCAGAGACAAAGAAGACGATAAACACATCATGATCAGGAACCTCAGTAGGATCACTCTGCTGCTGCTCTGCTTCACATGTAGGTTGGACATTATTCTGGTTAGAACTAGAGAAAGTCTATGCTCATGTGTATTAATATTATTTTTTTTCTCAACACAGATCTTTCACAAAGCAAGGATGTGCATCAGGACCCACCATCAATATTAGGAAGTCTTCAGAGTCCTGCAGCAATCAGCTGCAGCCATTCAATCAGTTCATATTATGTGATATTGTGGTACAAGAAGCCCATTGGTGACTCTGCTCTTAAATTAATTGGTTATATATCAACCACAAGCCCAAAGCTGGAGGATGAATTCAAAGACCATTTCAACATAAGCGGAGACGGCGCAAAGAAATCTGAACTTCATGTGAAAAAGCTCCAGCCAGAAGACAGCAGCATGTATTACTGTGCAGCTAGTAGGCACAGTGACTCAGTTAGTGTCTCCCTGTGACAAAAACCCTCTCTGATAATCCAGCACATGAACGCACACTGACAAGGAGCACAGCTGCATCAAGGTGCAATGAAACAGAGCAGTAAATAAACAGAAATCAGCATTAAAACCTCCTCTTCCTGTGTTAACCTACCTGCAGGGGGCTGATAGCTTGATAATTATGACGCCACATGAGGTCGATCCCTCCTCCAGACCTTCCATCAGTCTGACACTATCATCACATTTTTGTCCTCTTCTTGACTGAGATCATGTTTAAAGTCTGTATACGCCTAATTGCTCTGCACTTCTGTTTAGCAGGTAAAAAACAGTGTCAATAATATCAATATTCAGAATACATTTTTGAATTTTTCCTTTCCGTCTTGACATGACCCTGTTCTGAATCAGTTTATCTTTACTCTTCTTCAGCAGAACCATCAAAAAACAGCGTTCATCAGGCTCCCACTGCCGTGATGAAAGGACCAGGAGGATCTGTCCAGATTAACTGCAGCCACTCAAACACCAACTTCGACATGATCCAGTGGTACAAACAGCCTCCTGGGAAAACTGATATGACTCTGCTTGGTTATGCTCGTTTTTCTTCTCATACTGTTGAAGATCAATTTCAAAGCTTGTATGAAGTGACTGGTGACGGCCAGAGTCAGTCGTCTCTTGTTATTCCAAAGCTGAGACAGTCTGAGGACAGTGCAGTATATTTCTGCGCTGCCAGTGATGCACAGTGCTGCATGAAACCTCCGACTCCAACAAAAACCTCTCTGTTATTGATGGAACCACCATTCACCTGCTGATAACAACATGAGCCACAAGGAGACCACAGAGGAGGGACTGATCACACAGATGTGGAGTTACTCTCTCCACTAGGAGGCGGTGTCTCTCAAAAGATGGTCTCACGAGTGAGCTTTTCTCGTCCACCTCTTGATAAGCAACACACATGATGACATTATAGGTTACACTAAATATACTTTAAATTATGTTTACGATTTGTTCAAATTAGTTACACAATTAATTTGATATACAGACTTCTAAAAAATGAGAACTCCTTGTGTTACCAAAAAATAAATAAACCAGAAATAAAAACTCTTCATAAAGTTTTTTCTTTTGTCTTACTTTGAAGGAAAATTTGCAGTTATACAGACAGATATGTTTTAATACGTCAGGCAGCAATAAACAGTTGCTTCTTAGAAAAAAAATAAACAGTTTACTTTTGTGGATCTTCTCCATCTTTGAGTTTTGTGTCTGACTGGTGCATTCAACACTCAAGCAGTGTCTTGCAAAAGCATTCAAACCCGTAAAGACAGTTTGAAAACTTTCCCCAGAACTCCACGTTTCTCCTTGTATTAAGCATATGGTTCATTCTTTATTCGTTTCATGGTGGGGGGGGGGGGGGGGGGGGGGACTTCTGCTTGTCTCCAGCGATCATTGGAAAGGAGTCAGAGTACACCCTGGACAGGTAGCCAGTTCTTCACAGGATAACACCGAAACACACAGTTCAAAGATCCATGCACCCACACTCACACCTTTCGGCTATTTAGAGAAACCAATTAGGCAAAAACTCATATTTTTGGATTGTGGGAGAAAGCAGGAGTACTCAGCAAACACATGCACAGGGCAAGATTCAAACCTAAAAAATGTGCTTGCTGCAAGGCAACAAGGCTTATTTGTGCAGAACCCAAAACCTATTGTGTATGTTATTAGGATTTTATGTAACAAATGACAGCATCTAAAATCCAGTGTAACAAAAAACCTCCTGAACTCACCCAGCTGGTAAAATGGTCCACCTGTGTGTTTAATCTCAGTATAAATAAATCTGCTCCATGAAAGCTCCAGAGGTGTTTCAGAGAACATTACTGAACTGTGATACAATGGTGGCAGCATCATGCTGTGGGGATGCTTTCCTTCAGCCTGGGCAGTTAAGCTGGTTAGACTTGATGGGAGGATTGATGGCGCAAAATACATGTAAGTCCAGGAAGAAAACTCGTTAGAATTTGCACATAACTCAAAATTATGGTTGGAGGTTCCCTGTCCAGCATGACAAGTTAAAATGGAACGCTTAAGAATTACATCAAAGCATAATTTTGTGTCAGATTGGCTTAGTTAAAGTCCAAACTAAAATACAATAGAAGATCTTTAGCAACACCTGAAAAATGGTATCTACCAACATTTTCTATCCAATCTAACTCAACTTGAGCTATATTGCAAAAAAAAAGAAAGGACAAACATTTTATGGTCTAGATGTTCAAAGTTACCACAGTCATCCCCCATTATTTTCCATTATCGTGGATCATCTTCCTTCCACTTTCCAATTATGTTGGACATTGTTTTGAAATCAATATAATTCTCAGAAGTCTGTGGTTGTCTGTGCTTGGTTCTAGTTTGGAAGGCACTTTAGAGAAAAATAAGAATTTCTGCTCAAAGTTTAGATTGAAAGGCATTCTATTACCATGGACAAAGAAATGTGTTGCTTTATGTTGGATCGTTTCAGTTAAGCCATAATGTTTCTTTTTCCATTTGTCTTTCACCTCCTGCTGTGTGTCAGTTGATCTAAGGTTAAAAAGCTTTGCAGATATTGTCGTTTTCATACTGAGAAGAGGACGGAGCATAAAGACGCCGCCCATCCGGCTTTCCTCATAGTGAGAAGAACGGGACAAGAAGACCTACAGACAGCAACACAAAATGGTGATCTTCATTCTCTGCTGCATCGCTTTGCACGCCACATTGGTTTCGGGTAAAGTATGAAAACTATTTTCCGACTTCTACACAGATTTTTTATTACAGTAGTTTCTCTACTAAGTGAAATTGTCTCTCACCCACACAGATGGACACTCATTGCTCATCACATAGCAAAAAAATTTCCACAGTGATAAATTATTTACAGTTTTGTTGTCTTTTTTGCAGGCTCCTCTCCAAGTGATACAATTTTCCAGACTCCCTTTGAGATATTTAAAACCCCTGGAGAAACAGCCCAGATCAGCTGCTCTCACAGACTTCAATACTATGATCAAATCCTCTGGTACAAACAATCCGAACATCAGATGCAGCTGCTGGGATATGGGTTAGGAAACAGTGGGCTTCCAGAGAAAGGACTAAATGTGCTGATAGAAGGGAGTGCAAAAGAAGACCAGACCTGCACTTTGACAATTAAAGAGCTCAATGTGAGCAGCAGTGCAGTTTACCTCTGTGCAGCTCGTTAGCACAGTGCTGCAGATCACCGCTCCTCGGTACAAAAACCTCCCTGATGGTTTTTTGATCGTTATTTTTGCAGCCCTCTCCACGTGTATGAAATTTGGTAACACACGTTGATTCTGTTTTGGCTCCACCTACATACAAGGAATCGGTTTCTTTGGCAGATCTAAGGATCTAAGAAGAGAGGCTCTAAGCACACCGACAGCCTCCTCTACACTAACAGCAACAATATCAAAAGCCATATCACAGCAATATGATCGCAGAGCTGCTGATAATTGGACTCAAGACTGTGCTGGTTTTAGGTATCCATCGATTTTATTGCAATACAATATTTTCCTCTGTACATGTATTTACTTTGGGCATGTTTTCATACACTTTGTCTCACCTTTTTCTCCACAGGATCTTCTCTCAGTGATCAAGTCCACCAGACTCCTTTTTATATTCAGGCAAACTCAGGAGAAACGGCCAGAATCAACTGCTCTCACAGTATTCAGAGCTACAATGTAATCCTCTGGTACAAAAGATCCGAGGACAGACGGCTTCAGCTCCTGGGGTACATGTATCTGGAGAACAAAAATCCTGAACCTGGAGTGGATGTGAAGATGGAGATGGAAGGGAATGCAGATAAAGACCAGACCTGTACTTTAACAATCAAAGAGCTCAGTGCGAGCAGCAGTGCAGTCTACTTCTGTGCCGCTCGTTACCACAGTGCTGCAGATCACGGCTGCTCGGTACAAAAACCTCCTGTAATCTGTATCATCATATAATCTGTAACCCGTAACAGCTCACATCCTGCTGCACCTGTGTGAACACACACTTTCATTCATTTTATTGGGGAGTGTTTGACCTAAAACAGGCTGTCCACGGTCTTTTTTATGACAGTGGACACAAACTGATCTTTTGTTTGTTAGAATTGCTATGGGAATTTAAATGCAATCCAACTATGCTTTTAGTATGACTGAAGTATAGAGAGGTAACAGTTAGCCACAAAGCATTGCAGCTTCGATTAAAGCGCTCACTGTTGAGTTTGGGTGCTCTCTCTGGGTGCTCCAGCTTCATTTCAAAGACCAAAGTCATGCAGGATAGTGATCCCTAACTGATCCTAGGTGAGATGAGTGTGCATGACTGTCCATGTTTCCATTGTCTATTCCAGGGGTGCCCAATTCCTCAAGGTCTCCTGCATGTTTTAGTTATTTCTCTGGTTCAGCACACCTGAATGGCTCATTAGCAGGCCTCTGTAGAACCTTTACATGCTGAGGAGGTAGTTGGACAATTTGAATCAGATGTGAATCAGAAGCAGACACACATCTAAAACTGGCTGGGCCCTTGAGGCCCGGAATTGGACACCCATGGTCTATACACTGTACCCTTTCAGGGTCACAGTAGGGCTGGTGCCTTTGTCCAGTGATCATTTAAAGAGGTGCAGGGTACGTCTTGGACAGATAGCCACTCATACTTAAGGAAAGTTTGGAGAGACCAATTAATCTAATTATGTTTTTGGAGTGTAGGAAGAAGCCTAATTACCCCGTAAGAACCCAAACGGTGCTTAAGCTTGGGGATCCAGGTAGAATATGCTAACTCATTGAAAATGGAAGGGAAATAGTAAAAGACATTTTACCTTTTTCTACAAAACAAAATCTGAAAACCATTAAGTATTCAGACAGCCCCAATAGTTTGTAGGACAGACTAATCTTTTGGGGAATATGTTTTCCACCCCTGCACATCTAGTGACTGAAATATTTACCCATTCTTTATTGAACAATATCTCTAATTTAGTCAGACTAGATGGAGAGCGTCTATGAACATCCCCTTTTAAGACTTGCAACAGATTTTCAATTTGATTTAGGTCTGGGCTTTGACTGGGCCATTCTAACAACAGGTGGATGTAATTGTGCTGCTTGAAGGTGAACCTCCACACATTCACAGTTTTTCTTTCAGTTTTTTTTTCAATAGGAAACTTTTCATCAGAACGAACAGAAATCACATCTTATTTAAAATCTACATGCTCCCACTAACCCAGATTATAACAACCAATAGCCAATGATTAGCCACCATAACTATGCAGATGATATTCAGCTCTACATTACGATGTCACCAAGTGACTTTGAACCCATCCAAACCCTAAGTACATGCATTGAGCAAATCAATGGATGGATGTGCCATAACTTTCTCAAGCTGAACAGAAAGGAAGCAGAAGTAATTACTTTTGGACCTAAAGAGGAACAATCAACAGTCAGCACACAGCTTCAGTTAATACAGCTGGAAACTACTGATCCGGCCCGAAGTCTAGGTGTAGTTATGGACTCAGACATGAACCTCCAGGGTCACATAAAGGGAATAAGAAGGTCAGCCTTCTATCAAATGAAGAACATTTCTAGGATTAAAGGACTGATGATCAGGACCTCGAAAAACTCATCCATGCGTTTATCTTTAGTCAGATTGATTACTGCAACAGCGTCTTCACAGGTCTGCCTAAAAAGTCAATTAGACCGCTGCAGCTGATCCAGAACGCTGCTGCAAGTAGACCACATCACCCCAGTTCTAAAGTCCTTACACTGGCTCTCTGTAGCTCAGAGAATAGACTTCAAAATTATTTTAGTAGTTTATAAATCATTGAATGGCTTAGCGCCAAAGTATGTTGAAGATCTACTGTTACTATACCAACCCACCAGACCACCCAGAACATCTAATTCCAGTCTAGTCACCATACCTAGAATTAGAACCAAACACAGAGAAGCAGCTTTCAGTTTCTATGCTCCTCTAATCTTAACCAAACTTCCAGAAAACTGCAAAACACTGAGTTCTTTGAAATCACAATTAAAAATGTGTCTGTTTAGAGCTGCCTTTGAGTAATGTTTTCATGTATCATGTATGCTTCTTGCTTTATTGCTGTTTTTACTTTATATACTTTGTAATCCCTTACAGAAAAACCACATGAATTTCACATGTGGTCACAGTTTCCACGTGTGAGTTACATGTAAACCACATGTGATTCACATGTGAATCACATTTTAATTACATGTGAATCACACGTCAGTCACATTCAATTCAATTCAATTCAGTTTATTTATATAGCGCCAATTCACAACATATGTCATCTCAAGGCACTTAACAAGAAGTCATTTCAATACATTTATACAAACATTCCAATCAGTTAAAAAGTTTCCTATTTAAGGAATCCCAGCAGATTGCCTCAGTCATTGGCGTGAGGTTGGGCCCCATTGATGCAGACTTTCCAACCACAGCAATCCTTCAGCAATCCCTCATACTGAGCAAGCATGTAGCGACGGCGGAGAGGAAAAACTCCCCTTTAAGAAACCTCCAACAGAACCAGGCTCAGTAGGAGCGGCCATCTGCCACGACCGTCTGGGGGTTTGAGAAGACAGAGCAGAAACACAGAAGGAACAGAAGATCTGATATAAGAGAACTTTCTATGTTACAGAAAGTAAAAAGTTGATAACAGGACACAGTGGATGTTCAGTTACTGGGAGGATCATCCCAGTCGATGCCCCCCATCCAACAGGGCATTGCAGCCAAGCATGATACCAGACCAGGTATATCTTCTATGGAGAGAAAAACACTGAGAGAAACAAAGTTAACAGTTGAAATAACAGAATGTACTGTAATACAACTGGAGAGTCGTAGGAGAAAAGGAAGAAGCAGAGTGAAGACAATTGGTAAGTCTGTCCTCCAGCAGTCTAAGCCTATAGCAGCATAACTACAGAGATGGCTCAGGATGACCTTAGCCACTCTAACTATAAGCTTTATCAAAAAGGAAAGTTTTAAGCCTGGCCTTAAAAGTGAGAAATGTGATCTCTCTTTTTAATATTCATCAGAACTCTTACTGCCGCATTTTGGATCAACTGAAGGCTTTTAATGGCATTTTGTGGACTTCCTGATAGTAAAGAATTACAGTAGTCCGTCCAGCCTTGAGGTAACAAATGCATGGACTAGTTTCTCAGCATCACTCCTGGACAGGATGTTTCTAATTTGAGCAATATTCCGGAGGTGAAAGAAAGAAATCCTAGAAACCTGTTTAATATGGGATTTAAATGTCAAGTCTCGGTCAAAAATAACGCCGAGGTTCTTTACGTTATTACTGGGGGCCAATTTAATTCCATCCAGATGAAGTGATTGACTAATCAGTTTCTGTTTAAGAACTTCTGGTCCAAAGACAGCAACGTCTGTTTTGTCAGAATTTAAAAGCAAAAAGTTTAGGGTCATCCATGTTTTTATGTCTTCCAGACATGCCTGTAATCTACCTAACTGACTGGGTTCATCAGGATTTATGGATAAATATAGTTGTGTATCATCGGCATAGCTGTGGAAATTTATCCCATGCTGTCTAATGATTCTACCAATTGGGAGCATATATATGGTGAAAAGAATTGGTCCAAGCACAGAACCCTGTGGAACTCCACAAGTAACCCTTGAGAGTGAAGAAGATTTATAATTTAGATGAACAAACTGGAATCTATCAGACAAATATGATTTAAACCAGCCTAGTGCTGTTCCTTTGATCCCTGCAACATGTTCAAGCCTTTCTAAGAGAATATTATGATCGACTGTGTCAAAAGCAGCACTGAGATCTAACAAAACCAGAACAGACACAAGTCCATTATCTGAGGCCATGAGAATATCATTAGTAACCTTCACCAGTGCTGTTTCAGTGCTATGATGAGCTCTAAAACCTGACTGAAACTCTTCAAACAGCTTGTTATTGTTTAAATGCTCACAGACTTGATTAGCAACAATTTTCACAAGGACTTTGGATAAGAAAGGAAGGTTAGATATAGGTCTGTAATTCACAAAGTCATCTTGATCAAGGGAAGGTTTCTTGAGTAAAGGTTTAATTACAGCTATTTTAAATTCCTGTGGTACGTATCCGTTTACTAAGGATAGATTCATCATATCCAAAATGGGGCCAGGAACCAAATGGAACACTTCTTTAAATAATTTGGTTGGAATTGGGTCCAACATACAAGTTGAAGGTTTAGATGAGGCTAATATTTTTGATAATTCCGAAAGCTCAACTGAATCAAAACAGCCTAAGCACAAATGAGGTTCTACAGTTCTTTCCGATACTGCCTCATTTACTGAGGAAGAAGTAATCATGTTTGGGAGGATGCCAATGATTTTATTTTTAATAGAATTAATTTTATTTACGAAGAATCCCATAAAATCATCACTGCTAAGAGCTGGGGGAATAGTTGGCTCAACAGAGCTATGACTCTGTGTAAGTTTGGCAACTGTACTAAAAAGAAACCTAGGATTGTTTTTATTTGCCTCTATTAATGATGAAAAATATGCTGTTCTAGCTTGTCGAAGGGTCTTTTTATACAGCAATAGACTGTTATTCCAGGTTAAATAGGAATCCTCTAGGTGTGTACAGCGCCATTTTTTCTCCAACTTCCTAGTATTCTGCTTTAAAGTACGCAACTCTGCGTTGAACCAAGGAGTCAGCCTCCTATGGCTAGCCACTTTCTTTTTTAAGGGGGCTACACTATCTAATGCCAAACGCAATGAGGACGTAACGCTGTGAACCAGATCATCAATTTCTGAAGGGTTAGAGATAGAATTGCTGCCATCCACTGTGTTACCCTGAGACACTAAGGAAAGTAAGAATGGAACAGATTCTTTAAAAATTGTTACAGCATTGTCTGATAAAGCTCTACTATAATGAAATTTTCTTTCAGATTTAAAATGGTCAGTTAAAGTAAATTCAAAAGTTATTAAGAAGTGGTCAGACAGGACCGGGTTATGTGGGTGGACTGTTATTTCCTCACACTCAATACCGTATGTCAGTACAAGGTCCAAAGTGTGTTTGCGCGAGTGGGTCGATCCCTGTACTTTTTGAGTAAAGCCAATTGAGTCTAAAATAGCACTAAAGGCTGCATTTAGGCTATCACTTTCAGTATCCACATGAATATTGAAGTCCCCTACTATAATAACCCTATCAGTTTTTAATACTAAATCAGATAAAAAATGTGAGATCTGATCCAAGAATTGAGAGTAAGGGCCTGGTGGACGATACAAAACCACAAACAAAAATGGTCTTAATGATTTGCAACTTGGATGAGGAAAATTAAGGGTTAGATGTTCAAAAGAACTGTAGCTATCAATTGGTCTGGGACTAATTAGTAAATGAGAACGAAAAATGGTTGCAACTCCTCTTCCTCGCCCAGTATTTCTAGGAATGTGAAAATTTAAATGACTGGAAGGAGTTGACTCATTTATACTGACATAATCCTCCTGCTGCAACCAGGTTTCTGTGAGACAAAGGAAATCAATGTGATTATCACAAATCAAGTCATTTACTAACAAAGTCTTTGAGGAGAGAGATCTTATGTTTAATAAACCACATTTAATAGATTTATTTTTCTGTTCAGTCAAAGTTGTATTTATTTTTATGAGATTTCCATAATTTGCTTTTGTTGGCTTAACTTTTAATCCATTTATTTTTGGCCGTGGGTAAGACACTGTTTCTATAGGGTAATGGGTGGGTAACAGTACAGAAGCAGCAGAGAGGTGGGTTAAACTACGACTCTGCTTCCTGGTCTGGACCCTGTGTTGTCAGTGTTTTGGAGGACTAATAAATTTGGCCATATTCCTAGAAAGAAGAGCTGCTCCATCCAAAGTGGGATGGATGCCGTCTCTCCGGATCAGACCAGGTTTTCCCCAAAAAGTTTGCCAGTTATCAATGTAGCCCACACTTTCTGCAGGACACCACCCAGACAACCATTGATGGAATGACAGCATGCGGCTAAACATGTCGTCCCTGGTCCGATTAGGCAGGGGACCAGAAAAGATTACCGAGTCTGACATTGTTTTGGCAAACTTACACACCGAAGCAACACTAATTTTAGTGACCTCCGATTGGCGTAACCGGGTGTCATTACCGCCAGCGTGAATAACAATCTTACTGTATTTACGCTTATCTTTAGCCAGCAGTTTCAGGTAGGATTTGATGTCGCCCGTTCTGGCCCCTGGCAAACATTTGACTATGGTCAATGGTGTCTCTAATGCCACGTTTCTGACTATGGAGCTGCCAATTACCAGGGTCGGCTTCGCAGCGGGTGTGTCGCTGAGCGGGGAAAATCTGTTAGAAACGTGGATCGGTTGGTGGTGGCCCGGGGGCTGGGTCCTAGAACTATGCTTCCTACGTACAGTCACCCAACCAGCCTGAGGTCCCGGCTGCGCGGGCTCTACCGGAGGACAGCTAGGGGGTTCTATCCTTGTTGATTCACATGTGAACACCACATGTGAATCACATGTGAACCACATGTGGTTGGCATATGTGGTTCACATGTGAATCACATGTAATTAAAATGTGATTCACATGTGAATCACATGTGATTTACATGTGTAAACCACGTGTGATTCACATGTGAGTCATATGTAATAAACGTGTGAATCACATGTTAATTACATGTGATTCACATGTGAATCACATATGTAAACCACATGTAGTTCACATGTAGTTCACATGTAATTCACATGTGAATCACATTTAATTAACATAATTAACATTAACATAGCCAACACTTATTTCACTTGTTTTACATGTGCTCTACAAATGTTTCCATAACTGCACACATGCCATTATTTGCTGTATACCTCATAGGACAGGCCTATTCAACTAGCAGCCCCCGGGCCGGATACGGACCTTTTGAATTTTTTGTGGCTGCCAGAAACTCAATTTAACTTGTATGAATACAGTGCGTAAGTATCAAACCTATATCAGAATTGGTCGGAGACTGAACTTCATAAGCCAGTAGTAGTACTCCGCTGATTTATAAATGATCTATAGGTAACTATGGCAATGCAGAAGGGAGTGGGTTACTCCGCGTGCACATAAACGCTGATTGGCTGAACAAGTGGTTTCACCTGTGTGCAATAGCGGTAAAACTGCTTTTCTGACTGAAGAACACAGCTGAAAACCTTGGATAAGAAAAGCTGATAAGCTTAATAATGTCTCTTTCCAAACTATAAAGATGCAAAATAGACGGTCAAAATTGCCCATTTCAGGACGAATGGACCCACAGTTATTTATTTACGTTGCCCACCTAACAAACTGTTGGGTATTTGTGCAATGTTGCCATTAATGTGACAGCAAAGTGGTTCAAATGGATGGATTTGTTCTTTAAACTTATGGTTAGAAATGTTTCTTAAAATTGCTTTTTAAATAAAATGATTGACTTTGGCCCACGAGCCTTCTATAATTTTTATAATTTGGCCAACCTGCAATTGAAGTTGAATAGCCCTGTCATATATGCCTTGATGTATCATGTATGCTTCTTGCTTCACTGCTGTTTTTACTTTATATACTTTGTAACGCCTTCAGAAAAAATCCCTAAAATCTTGGACCAACATCCTGCTTTGGAAAAGCTCGTCATTCACGCTGGATCAGCAGATATCGTGATGAGACAATCAGAGATTCTGAAGAGAGACTTTTCTGATCTCCTACAGAGACTTGATGGACTTAACGTAAACATCCTCATCAGCGGACCAGTCCCTGAAGGGAATGATGAAAGATTTAGCAGACTCCGCATGCTCCATAAATGGTTGAAGAAACAATCAGCTGAGAAGTCGTTCACATTTATTAATCATTTCAAAGTATTTGGAAGTGCTAATCATCTGTTCAAAGCAGGAATGCGCTATTTGAACAGGTCCGGAGTAAGGCTGTTAGCAGCCAACATTTTTTCTTATCAACATCAGAAAGCAAAACACTTGCTCCCAAAAGCTGACCTTGAGGCGCCCATAGATATCAGAGAACAAAAACAGCAAGTCATGATGACACCACAGGACCGAACAGATAAACAACCATCAGAGATTAAGTCTTCATCTTCCTGTGACCCAGCCACATCAAATGAGTCTCCATTTAGAAACTTTACAGACAGACTGAATGAGCAAATCAAATTTGGGACACAATTAACACCTAAACTTAGACTACACCAAACGCCTGGGACTAGTGTCCATAAGCCTGGGAGCTTCCCCCCACTGATTATTACAGATATCTGATATTTGAAGGAACCGGGCAATAAATCCACCCCTACCGTCTCCCAGAATTCACCCGGCACCCCTGAGGCTATATCAGTGATTATCAGGAGCAGGAAACATAAACCGTTAACCACACGCTCTCATATTAAACAAAATCTCAAATTGATAACCTGTCAGAAGGTTCAGCTGCCCATCATCACAATACTTAAGTTAGCTTTATTAAACATTAGATCTCTATCCGGGAAGTCTTTTCTTATCAATGACTTCATCACTGAGCATAATTTACACGCCCTTTTTTTATCAGAAACTTGGCTAGATGAAAATAACGAAACAACTTCATTAATAGAATCTAGTCCTCCAAATTATAATTTCTTAAGCGAGAACAGAAAACACAAACGAGGCGGAGGTGTAGCCACCATCTTTCACAACTCAATGAACTTTAAAAAGGTAACCCTGGGCACGTTTGATTCTTTTGAATACCTAGCCACCCAGATAAATGAGCCTAACAAAGCGTTATTTCTAAGTTTATATAAACCACCAAAACTTAACTCTAACTTCTTTAATGATTTCAATGACCTTCTTTCTGTAATATGTATCGACTATGACCAAGTAATCATCGTGGGGGACTTTAACATCCATACCGACAACCCCCAAGATAGACAAGCAAAAACGTTAGATGATACTCTCCACAACTTCGGACTGATCCAGCATGTCAAACAACCAACACACAATAGAGGACACACTCTGGACTTAATTATCAGCAAAGGTTTAAATATTTCTGACATCTCTGTAATTAATATTGCATTATCTGACCATTTCTGTATTTTCTTTCAAAGTACCATCTCTGCTAAATTATCAAGCCACAGTAAGACCACTATAAAAAAGCGTTTTCTAGGGGACAGTTCAGCAGAAACCTTTAAACGTATTTATCCTTCCACCACATCCCCCTCATCTCCCAACTCAAACTCAGTAAATAAGTTGGTAGATAATTTCCATGCGAAAATCTCAGACATAATGGATTCCATTGCTCCAACTAAAGTGAAAGTAGTCTCAGGTAGAAAGAAGTCTCCGTGGACACGTAATCCACTGGTACGTAGTGAAAAAAGAGAGTGTCGACGAGCCGAGAGAAAATGGCGGAAAACTCGACTCCAGGTTCACTGTGAGATCTACAAAGAGAGACTGAATAGATATCAGCTAACTATAAAAGATGCTAGGGAATCGTTCTTTTCTGAAATCATCAACAGAAACATTAATAATGCACGGACTCTATTTGCAACAGTGGAAAGACTAACTAATCCTTTAGTGACAGTAGCCCCTGAACTAAACTCTACCAGGGCCTGCAATGAATTTGCCAGCTTTTTCACTGAAAAGATTCTAACAATTAGACGGTCAATCTGTACCTCAATATCGAACCCACAACCAGTGCCATCCCCAATCAACAACAATGTAGAGAAAATGTCTGAATTCCACGAATTAAACCAGAACAGCCTTGAAAAAATCATTATCCAATTAAGCTCCTCCTCCTGCTGTCTTGATATCCTACCCACAGCTTTTCTAAAGAAGGTTCTTCCTGTTATTGGTTCTGATCTTGTTCAAATAGTAAACTCATCACTGCTATCAGGTGTCTTCCCTCAGGCTTTAAAAACAGCAGTTATTAAACCACTGCTAAAGAAGAAAAATCTGGACAACACGTTAATGCAGAACTACAGGCCAATCTCTAATCTTCCATTCAGCAGTAAGATTATTGAAAAAGCTGTGTTTCATCAGTTAAATGGCTTCATAACAATGACAAACCGTTTTGATGTTTTTCAGTCTGGTTTCCGCGCTCACCACAGCACCGAGACTGTCCTCGTCAAAGTATTTAATGACATCCGCATAAATACAGACTGTGGAAGAACCACAGTGCTGGTTCTGTTGGACCTCAGTGCAGCATTTGACACTGTTGATCATGATATTTTATTGGAACGACTGGAGAGCTGGGTCGGACTCTCTGGTACAGTACTTGGCTGGTTCGAGTCTTACCTAAAGAACAGGGACTTCTATGTTTCAATAGGAAACTTTTCATCAGAACGAACAGAAATCACATGTGGGGTGCCCCAGGGCTCCATCCTGGGGCCCCTCTTATTTAATATCTACATGCTCCCACTAGGCAAGATTATAGCGACCAATAACATTAGCTACCATAACTACGCAGATGACACTCAGCTCTACATTACAATGTCACCAGGTGACTCTGAACCCATTCAAACCCTAAATCAATGCATTGACCGAATAAATGGATGGATGTGCCATAACTTTCTCCAGCTGAATAGAAACAAAACTGAAGTGATTATTTTTGGACCCAAGGAGGAACGATCAAGAGTCAGCACACAGCTTCAATTAATACAGCTAGAAACTACTGATCAGGTTCGTAACCTAGGTGTAGTAATGGACTCAGACCTGAACCTCCAGGGTCACATAAAGGCAATAACAAGGTCAGCGTTCTATCACCTGAAGAACATCTCTAGGATTAAAGGACTGATTTTGCAACACGACCTAGAAAAACTCATCCATGCGTTTATCTTTAGTCGGATTGATTACTGCAACAGCATCTTCACAGGTCTGCCTAAAAAGTCAATCAGACAGCTGCAGCTGATCCAGAACGCTGCCGCTCGCGTCCTCACTAGAACCAGGAAAGTAGAGCACATCACCCCAGTTCTAAAGTCCTTACACTGGCTCCCTGTAGCTCAGAGAATAGACTTTAAAATACTTTTACTAGTTTATAAATCATTACATGGCTTAGCACCAAAATATGTTGAAGACCTGTTGTCATGGTACCAACCACCAAGACCACTCAGGTCCTCCAACTCTAGCCTACTAAACATCCCTAGACTCAGAACTAAACATGGAGAAGCAGCTTTCACTTTTTATGCTCCCCTCATCTGGAACAGACTTCCTGACGAGTGTAGAGCTGCTGAAACTCTGAACTGCTTTAAATCGAGACTAAAAACCCATCTGTTTAGAATTGCCTTTGAGTAAATGCTTGATGTTATATGTATGAAATGTGTTCATGCTCTCTTGCTTTTTTTTTTTTTCTCTTGCTTTATTGTGTATCATGTGTAATGTGTGTTTCTTTTATATGTTTCTTTTAAATCACCAAATCATGTAAAGCACCTTGAATTACCCTGCTGTTGAAAGTGTGCTATACAAATAAAATTGCCTTGCCTTGCCTTGCCTTGCCTTGATGTATCTGTGTGTGCTTCTTGCTTTATTGTTGTTTTTACTTTATATGCTTTGCCTGTGTTTTACTGCTATTTTTATTTTACCCCCTAATCATCTAAAGCACATTGAATTATCTTGTTGTTGAAGGTGTGTTATACAAATAAAATTGCCTTGCCTTCCAGGATTGTCCTGTATTTACCTCAGTCCATATTTCCTCTGTCTCTGACAAATGTTCCTGTCCCGGCTGGAGATAAATATCTCCCCAACTGGATGCGGCTCAAAAATAACTTTTCATTTTACAGGCCCGGCCTGTAAAATGAAAAGTTTATTTTTTGTCTCTTCTCACCAGAGCACCTTCATTGTCTTCATCCTTCCATTAGATGGCAGTATATGGTCACACACTTAGAGGTGATCACAGAGCTGATTGGTTTAGATTCGATATGACTTGCGCCTCCTTGTTGAGGTTTCCTCAGATGCTGAGGGACACACCAGTATGTACTTGAAACAGCCACATTATCAACTGGACTCATATTTCAGAAAACTCAACATAATGATCATCATCTACTGTTTGATTTCTAAAATGATTCCAATTTTAGGTAATATTGCCTTTTTTTTTCATTTAAAACCCGGTTTCATAATTCTACGCTTGATAATTTACTCTATAGTGTTAAAATACATTCCACTACTTATTCTTGTGTTTAGTTTTATTTTATTTATGTAATCTCCTCTCATGGGATTTCAAAATTTTCAACAGGCTTTTCTCTCAGCGATCGGGTCCACCAGACTCCAGCTGAAATGTTCCACAAGCCCGGAGGAGCAGCCATTTTTAACTGCTCACACAGTATTGACAGCTATGATCGGATTCTCTGGTACAAACACTCTAACAGCAATCAGATGCTGTTCCTGGGATATAATGATGCCATATTTGGATATCCAGAGCCTGGAGTCAACGTGAAGATAAATGGCAGCGCAAGTAAAGACAAGATCTGCACACTGACTGTTGAGGATCTTAGTGTGAACAGCAGTGCAGTTTATTTCTGTGCTGCTAGATACCACAGTGTTTCATATGAATGCTCCTCAGTACAAAAACCTCCCATTTAATCTTTATTTTACGTATCTCAACTCTTTGCAGCTGTCTTACTTCCTTTCCTGAAGTGGCGGTATATCGTCACACAGACTTCCTCGGTGCTGAGAAGAACTGAAGCTCCTCCTTCATGATGATTTCATAAAAGGAGGATTTAGTCAGAAATAATCAGTCCACTCTGACACATTGAGAGCACATTTCAACTTTTAAAGACATGGTGATCTTTCTCATTTTTAGCATTTATTTTAACTGGATTCTGTTTCCAGGTGATGCTACAAACAGTTCTTCTAGTCAGCAGGTCTATCAGACTCCAGCTGATATCTACTGCACAGAGGGCAGAGCAGCTAAGATCTACTGTTCACACAGAGTTACAGAATATAACCAGATCCACTGGTACAAGCGATCAGACAGATGACTGATGCTCCTGGGATATGTCTACTTCAGTGGAACTTATCCAGCGGATGGACTACATGTAAAGATGGATGGAAGTGCAGATAAAGATCAGAACTGCACGTTAACAGTTGAAAGACTCAGCTCAAACAGCAGCGCAGTTTACTTCTGTGCTGCCGGTCGCCACAGTGACAAAAACAAGAGTTTGATAGTACAAAAACCTCCCTGTCTCTGAGCTCATAGTCCACTAAATATGGAATAATTCTTGCAACCAATCTCAGCATTTCATCTCACAGAGGATCTAAATAGGCATGTCTCTGATGGACTTCATGCAATAAAGCAGCTGAACTTTTAAGTTTCAGCTAATAAATCAGATCACAATTTATCCAGTTATGTTTATATATAGGTTTCTTTATTTAAAAAATACAAACGTACATTTTCAATGCAACTTGCACCTCCTATTATCTTGTCCATGGTCAGTGTGGGTTTTCCTAACAGGTTGAAAGAAGCCAGAGTTTTGCCAGTCTTTCAATGTGAATCAGCTGACCTGTCAGAATCACAGTCCATAAAGTTATTTGTTCTGTATAATCAGATGTTTTGGATAAAGTTGTGGCCAATAAATTACTGAGATACTTTAAAACAAACAATAAAACCCCTCAGTTTGATCTTTGTCCTCATTAATCCACAAAGAATGTGAATTGCTCCTTTACTGAACAAATCAGTAAACAAATCAGTTGGAGCAGTTTTTTTCTGCATTAGAAAACAGCATTTGACTCTTAATACTCTGATTAAATGTTGTACAATGGTTGAAAACTTATTCTTAAAACCGAGAACAATGCATTGTCATTTAGTAGTGGAAAAACTTTGTTTTAAAATAATAATACTGGTGTACCTCAAGGCTCAGTTCTTAATCCACTACTTTTGTGATCATTTTGTTTTGTTAATTTACCAAAAAAAGTTAAGATTTTACTTTTTGTATTTCCCAATAAGGCTATAGGCTATAAAATGTAAAAGTTTAAGATGTATGTTAATACTTAAATCTTGCCTCTGTACATATTCATATACTAAACTAATAAAGTAAACGCAATATTGCCTTAAAACACCAAAAAATCTTAAACATATTATATGCAGTGCCAGATTTGAATACAATAGCAAAACGGAAAAAAAAAAAATCTGCAATATAGACAACATTCATCCATCCTCTATACCGTTCATCGCTGCAGGGTTGCTGGTGCCTATTTTCAACATTCATCAGGCGAGAGGCAGGGTAGAAACCCAGTTCATCACAGGGCAACGCATAGACACACAAGACAAACAACCATGCACACATACACAGACCAAGTCATGTTTTTGGACTGTGGGAGGAAGCCTGAGTACCCACGCATGCAAAGATAGAACATGCAAACTCCATGCAGAAAGACCCCAGTGTGGATTCAAACCCTGGCCTTCTTGCTGCAAGGCAACAGTGCTACCAACTGAGCTGTGCAGCCTTGTGCAGCCCAATAGAAAGCATATGTTTTATTACTACATAAAATGTTAATAAAATTAATGTGTGAATGTCTGATGCTACAATCAGAGTAACAACAGAGTAATAACAGTAAGATACAACCTTCTCACAAGCCTAATAGGTGATGTCAGACACTTCTAATAGGTACAGTTATCTGAAATTTACTTCTCATCCAATTAAGTCCACATTAACAAAACAAATTATTTTGTAAGAGCAAAATGCATTCCATTCGTTTCATTTTAAAGAGTAAATCAAATCTGCCACAAAAGGTGTGACTGTACATGTACATGTATACCATTAATAACTATATATACAGTATACAGCAGCCGTGTAGCTATACATTCTAGTCTTGGACTCTATTCTGACATGATTTGTTTAACAGGTCAATTTAATTCCATCCACAAATAATGCTCTTGGTATACGTTTTTTTTTTTTTCTTTTCTTTTTACTGTTTTTAATTTTACAAAAATGTACTCATCAGATTCACAGTGGATCCTTATTTTGTCCACTAGGAGGAAGTGTTTCCCATCATGCAGGAGCATTTTACTTTTATTTCAGAGGGTATGAAATTCAAAGTTGAAACTAGTTAAGTGATTGGTAAAAGGGATTCAATTGTACCCATAGTTTAAAGCTTTAATGCAGTCAAATGTGGCATCTTGATTCCTTCAAAAAATACACATTTCTATTGAACATTTGTGGAGGGATAGTCTGTACAGTTGATCCGTAAACTGTGAAAACAGGTTCAGTATTTATAGTTATGGGTTTTTTCTGTTTTACTTTTTAAACAAGTACTGTTTGTCAGGATAGTATTTAATCTTATTCATGAGATGACAGGGTTTTTTCACCACTTGTAAGTTAGTTTATTTAAAACCACTGATGTCAGTTTTTGTGTTAAAAAGTAAAGCCAAATTGACTCCACCCACCTGGATTACTTCATATGCAGCCATAGCAACATAAGCAAAGACAATCTGATTGTAGTAAAATGATGATCATCATACTCTGTTGTTTAAGTTTGCACATCATATTTGTTGCTGGTATGAAAAGTCTTCCAGAGTATTTTCTGACTTTTCTTTATAAGTCACACCGACCAAAACTTGTTTTTTCTTCCATTATGTTTCACATTTTGTTTTTGTCTCTCCCACAGGTTCCTCTCCAAGTGACCAGATTGTCCAGACTCCGACTGAGATGTTGAAAAGCTCTGGAGAACTGGCTAAAATCAGCTGTTCTCACAGTATCCCAGACTATGATCGAATACTCTGGTACAAACAGCCAGAGCTTCAACAGATGCAGTTCCTGGGATTCATGTTGGGAGACAGTGGATATCCAGAGAAGGGACTCAATGTGACCATGGATGGGAGTGCAAATAAGGACAAAACCTGCACTTTAACCATCACAGAGCTCAGCCTAAACAGCAGTGCAGTTTACTTCTGTGCTGCTCGCTACCACAGTGCTGCCTATCACTGCTCCTCCATACAAAAACTTCCTGACAGGCTCGTGCAGATGTGTCACCTCTTCGATGAGGTAAAGCAGTATCTCCCGGAACAAATGATACAAAGCTGTTGGGGCTGCCATAACTCCGCCTACCTGAGGAGCACATGTTGATTATGCTGACTGGAGGTTTTAAAAGAATCTGAAACACTGAATTGCTTCAGTAGCAACATCAACACTATATTAAACCAACAAACAGCAGCATGAGCTTAATCCTAGTGTTCATGATGACTCAAAACCTTGTTCTTGTTTCAGGTATTCACAATTTTAATACTGCAGTAGTTTACTCTGTTTTAGTAGTAGATGTTTTTCTAACTGCATTGTATCTCGTCCTGATGAAAAATTATATTTGAGCAGTTCTAGTATAACTTGTGTTCTCCACAGGATCTTCTCTCAGTGATCAAGTCCACCAGACTCCTTTCTACATCCAGGCAAACCCAGGAGAAACGGCCAGAATCAACTGCTCTCACAGTATTCAGAGCTACGACGTAATCCTCTGGTACAAAAGATCCGAGGACAGACGGCTTCAGCTCCTGGGGTACATGTATCTAGACAACAAAAATCCTGAACCTGGAGTGGATGTGAAGATGGAGATGGAAGGGAATGCAGATAAAGACCAGACCTGTACTTTAACAATCAAAGAGCTCAGTGCGAGCAGCAGTGCAGTTTACTTCTGTGCTGCTCGTTACCACAGTGCTGCAGATCACGGCTGCTCGGTACAAAAACCTCCTGTAATCTGTGTCATAGCTCACATCCTACTGCACCTGTGTGAACACACACTTTCATTATTTGGAAGTAATTTGATTAATTAAAGCAGACTGGCCTCAGTCTCTGTGGAGGCTGAATGTTATCATACTGAATCATGACAGAGGTGCATTTTGGACAGTGGCGCAGTTGGTGGCACTGTTACCTTGCAGAGAGAAGCCCTGGATTTCAATCTTGGCCTGGGGTCGTTCTGCATAGCTTACATGCTCTCCCTGTACAAGTGGAGGTTCTCTCCAGGTACCCCAGCTTCCTCCTACAGTCCACAAACATGACTTCTAGGTTAACTGGTCTTTCTAAACTGTCCTTAGGTGTGAGTGTGTGTTTGTGCATTGTTTCTTGTCCTGTGTGTCTCTCGTGTTGCCCTGTGATGGACTGGTGACCTGTTCAGGGTGTACCCTACCTCTCGCCCAATAACCAAGATGCGGCCATTCCCGCAAAGACAGTGAATAATGGTGTTTTTCCACCAGTACCTTAAATTCAGCCCCCTTTACTATGATATTCCTAAACTGAAGTCACCTCTTTTTAAAAAAAAAAAAGTCTATCACTGCGTATTTAAATCTCAGTATAAATACAGTTATTCTGTGAAAGCATCAGGAGTTTGTCAGAGAACGTTAGTTTACAAAGAGCATCATGAAGACCAAGGAACACAGCAGACGGGTTGAGGAGAACGATGAGGAGAGGTTCAAAGGAGGGTTAGGTTATAATACAATATTAAAAGCTTTGGGGCATCTAGCAGAGCTCCGTCCAATCCATTCTCTAACGATGGAAAGAATATGGCGTGACTTTAAACCTAAAAAGACATCATTATCCACCTAACCTCAGAGGCTGGGTAAGGCGAGCCATTATCAAAGAAGCTGCCAATAGGCCATGGGTAAGTTTGGAGGAGCTGCAGAGATCCAGGGGTCAGGTGGGAGAATCTGTTGGCAAGGAAAACTAATAATCATGCACTCCACAATTCTAGTCCTAATGCGTGTAAGAGTGAGAGTGGTAAGACAAAAGTTAAGAAGTGTGTGGCTATACAGCAAATATGTGGAAAAGGGTCAGATGAAACCGTTATAGAGGTTTTTGCCTTACATCCAAAATACTATAGCAGAAAACTAATCCTACACACCACCCTGAATGGAACACTACCACTGTGAAACATGGTGGTGGCAGCATCATGAAGTGGGGTTGTTTTTCTTGAGCAGTGACTTGAGACGGAGGAGATGTTTGCCTTCCTACAGGAAGGGCCTGCAATGGAATGGTTGAAAGTTGATATTCAGATATGGTTTCTGTTCAGTTTGACTGAACTTTGGCTACTTTGCAAAAAAAGAGTAGGCAAAAACTTTTGGTTTCTATGTATTCACAAATGGTCCTTGGGGAGTGAGACTCAACTACTTTGTGCAGCATACAAAAACTCAACATCATGGTCAACATATTTTGCCTAATCTTTAGTTTTAGTTTTGTGATTCCGTTATCACTGAGAGAATTAAGGGTTTTTAATTATTCTCTACTGTTGTGGACTAAAGGACAAGAAATAAAGTAATTGAAGTGCCAAACAAACTAAAACAAGATTTAAGAGGATGGTTGTAGCTGATTGGTTCTATCTTTGAAGGAGGAGGAGACACAGTGATTCACCCGACCTAAAAAGTTTGGGTTTTGTCTGATTGAAAGGTTTTCCTCAGGTTTTGAATATCATGGTGACAACTGTTGTGGAACAGAAAACTCAACAACATGATCATCTTCTTCTGCTTAGCCTTAAGCGTTCCTTTTGTTTCAGGTAATACAGTTTTCTTGCTTGCTCACTGCTTGAAGAAGCCATTGAATATTTGATAATAAGGAATTAACCTCTGGTCTATTTTTTATGAAGTTTCATTTTAGTAAAATACATCTTTTCATTAGGTTCTTCCCTCAGTGACCAAGTCCACCAGACTCCTTCTGAGATGTTCTGCAAGCCTGAAGATAAACCCCAAATCAACTGTAGACATGAAATTCAGGACTACACTGTAATCCTCTGGTACAAACAGTCAACGGACCTCCAGATGCAGCTCCTGGGGTTCATGAATGTTAATAATGGCTATCCAGAAAATGGAGTGAATGTGAAGATTGATGGTGGAGCAACTAAAGGAAAGACATCGACTTTAACAATAGACAGAGTCGAACTGAACAGCAGTGGCGTTTATTTCTGTGCAGCTAGTCGACACAGTGCTGCATGTCGCTGCTTCTCAGTACAAAAACCTCCCAACAGCAGATTTCTTTCATCTGAGGCCGGCAGTTTACCGATCGTTGCACCTGCGTTATTCCCTCCAGTCTATAACAGATATGACAGAGGCACATTTTGTATAATAGATTCATATAAAAATTGTAATAAACAGTGTCTGCCTCTTATTAGCGATACATTTATGTTATGTTAACCTCTGATCAGAAGCTTCATATGTGTTGAACTACATGTTCAAAGCAAATTAACTGCTGTCCAATAGCAAATTGACATAGAAGCAGGACAGAGCCATTGTTTAAAGAAAAGATATGTGTTAGCTAATGAGCAGCAAAATGGCAAAGTAGTCTTATTGAACCACAGGGATTCTTTAGAGGTATAATGTGTATTTCGTATTTGACAAAAGCACATACAATAACTCAGTTATGGAATATGTGGAGCTGGAGTGGAGAAGGTAACCATGTGGTACTAACATAATACAGCTTTGATGTTACGGGATACTTTCCACAACTCTCCCAAAACGTCAGAGGTTCTGTCCAGAGGTTACTTGTTTTATGGGCTGTTACGACTGCTGCTGTAAGGTGCTGTATTTTATTTAAACGTGTGAATCTAAATATGCAGGCTCCGCTCCGTTATTGGTGGACCCAGAAGGTAGAGAAGTACGGATTGGTTACCCAAGTGGACAGGACGTATATGAAGACACTGCTCTGGACATAACTTTTATTTTGATTCCAGTTTTCTCATGTTTATGTTAGTTAGGGAGGTAAGTTCTTGTCATTTTAAACATCTATTTTTAAATGGATAAGTTAATTTCAGATAGTTTCATGGCATACATTTTAGCCTGAAGTTACACCCAGCTCACCTGTAAGTGGTAAAATCTACAGTATAATAGCAGCTTGTAAATAAATCACTGTAAAACACAACTGCCTGTTGTGGCTGCTTGAAGACTGATGACGATAGATCATTTTCATGTTGTGGTCTGACTATCCCTAGACAGGCCATGACAAAGGCATTTTCTCTGAAACTTTGTGAAAGTAACCAGTAAGTTCATAGAAGGTTTGGGAACAGTTCCTGATAGTAGCTCCAGGAAACTGAAGTAATTTATTTAGCAAGTTAGGCACAAAAATGGGGGTGGGGGGGGGGGGCATCCAGGAATTCTCCAAATCTATGAGGTTATATTATGCGGACATCTTTTGCCAAAAATCCTCTTCAGCTGATATTTTTTCTAGTTTAATTTAGAACTGTTAAGTTTTTAATAAAACACCTTTGCTTAATATAAGAAGATGGAAGTCAGCTCAATGTCTCTCCAGTCAATTTATTTGAAGAGTCAAGGCAGGTTCAAGGTCAAAGACAAGGACCAGTTCCAGGCAGGAAGAGGCAATATATTGCACACTTGCAAATAATGCAAATAATGTCAACACGATTATAGTGGGTTTGTCCACTATTTTCGTGTTCATCCACTTCCTGTCCTGAATAGAATAGAATAGAATAGAATAGAATAGAATAGAATAGAATAGAATAGAATAAACATTCCCTTTAGTGTTCCACACTGGGGAAATTCAGGTGTAACAGCAGCAAAGTGACAGATTTACACAAACGTAAAAATATAAAATATAAAAAACTGAATTAAGAATAGTATACTGTACAGTAAAGGCAAAATTAAAACACTAAAATACAGTGAAGTCATTAAAAATAGCATACTCCGATTTAAGAAATGTGCAAATGAGCAGGATAATTTAAAAATATTTACAATATTTAGAAAATGTCTTGGTGTATTTGAGCATTAAACAACAGACTATTTACAAAAAAGTGACAAAAAACTGTGCAAACAACAGAGATGTGCAATAACAGCAGAAATGTTAATTGAAATGAAGAAAAAACCCCAAATAACAGCTGGCATATAAACACTTATTGAATTTGTTGGGAGCAGTGATGGTTATAAAGTCTAACAGCTGCTGGGAGGAAGGATGGCTGAAGTCACAACAGGTCTTAAAAAAAGAGTCTTTAGGAGCGACCTCTGCTCTCCAAAAGATCTGTGATACATATTCAAAATCTCAGAAAATTAGAACATTACATGAAATCAATCAAACAAGGATTTTAACTGGAGAAATCTCAGACATCTGAAAAGTATATTCATGCATATGTACTCAGTAGTTGGTTTGGGCCCCTTTTTCCTCAATTACTGCCTCAATGCGGCGTGGCATGCATGCTATCAGCCTGTGGCACCGCTGAGGTGTAATGGAAGACCAGGATGCTTCAATAGCTTCCTTCAGCTCTTCTGCATTGTTCCGTCTCATGTCTCTCATAGATTCTCTACGGGGTTCAGGTCAGGTGAGTTTGCTGGCCAATCAACCACAGTAATCCCATGGTCATTGAACCAGGTTTTGGTAACTTTGGCAGTGTGGTCAGGTGCCAAGTCCTGCTGAAAAATGAAGTTAGCATCTCCATAAAGTTCATCTGCGTAAGGAAGCATAAAGTGCTCCAAAATGTCCTGGTAGATGGCTGGTTTGACTCTGGACTTAATAAAGCTCAGTGGACCAACACCAGAAGATGACTTAGCTCCCCAAATCAACACAGACTGTGGAAACTTCACACTGGACTTCAAGCATCTTGGATTGTGTCCCTCTCCATTCTTCCTCCAGACTCTGGGAACTTGGTTTCCAAATGAGATGCAAAATGTACAGTTGTTATTTTCTTTAGCACAGGTAAGACGCTTCTGATATTGTTTGTTGTTCAGGAGCGGCTTGACAAGAGGAATACAACATTTGAAGCTTATGTCCCGGATCCGTCTGTGTGTGGTGGCTCTTGATACTCCAGCCTCAGTCCACTCCTTGTGAAGGTCCCTAACACTGTAGAAAGGCCTTTTCTTGACAATCCTCTCCAGGCTGCAGTCATTCCTGCTGCTTGTGCACCTTTTTCTTCCGCACTTTTCCATTCCACATAACTTTCTATTAATGTGCTTTGACACAGCACTTTGGGAACATCCAACTTCTTTTGCAATTACCTTTTGAGGCTTTCCATCCTTATGGAGGATGTCAGCTTTCCCCATGATTGTGATTCCTACTGAACCAGACTGAGAGACAATTTAAAGGCTCAGGAACCCTTTATTGGTGTTTTTGAATAATTAGCTGATTAGAGCACCTTGAATTACCTTGTTCAATTCAATTCAGTTTTATTTTATATAGCGCCGATTCACAACAGATGTCATCTCAAGGCACTTAACAAGAAGTCATTTCAATACATTTATACAAACATTCCAATCAGTTAAAAAGTTTCCTATTTAAGGAATCCCAGCAGATTGCGTCAGTCATTGGCGTGAGGTTGGGCCCCGTTGATGCAGACTTTCCAACCACAGCAATCCTTCAGCAATCCCTCATACTGAGCTAGCATGTAGCGACGGTGGAGAGGAAAAACTCCCCTTTAACAGGAAGAAACCTCCAACAGAACCAGGCTCAGTAGGAGCGGCCATCTGCCACGACCGTCTGGGGGTTTGAGAAGACAGAGCAGAAACACAGAAGGAACAGAGGATCTGATATAAGAGAACTTTCTATGTTACACAAAGTAAAAAGTTGATAACATGACACGGTGGATGTTCAGTTACTGGGAGCATCATCCCAGTCGTTGCCCCCCGTCTAACAGGGCATTGCAGCCAAGCAGGATACCAGACCAGGTATATCTTCTATGGAGAGAAAAACACTGAGAGAAAACAAAGTTAACAGTCGAAATAACAGAATGTACTGTAATACAACTGGAGAGTCGTAGGAGAAAAGGAAGTAGCAGAGTGAAAGTGTTGTTGAAAGTGTGCTATACAAATAAAATTGCCTTGCCTTGCCTTGCCTTGCCTTGCCTTGCCTTGCCTTGCCTTGCCTTGCCTTGCCTTGCCTTGCCTTGCCTTGCCTTGCCTTGCCTT
This sequence comes from Valencia hispanica, assembly GCA_963556495.2. Classification (NCBI taxonomy): domain Eukaryota; kingdom Metazoa; phylum Chordata; class Actinopteri; order Cyprinodontiformes; family Valenciidae; genus Valencia; species Valencia hispanica. The sequence continues at coordinate 33,593,645 of OY747720.1, forward strand.
GCCTAGAGTGTGACCCTTTGAGTCTGAAATATTTAACCTTTTCACTATATTCTAATCTTCTGAGATTTTGAATTTCGGGTTTTCATAAGGTGTAAACCATAATCATCAAAATTATAGCCAATGAAGGCTTGAACTATCTTGCTTTTCATGTAATTAGTCTATATCATACATTAATGTCATCTTTTAAGCAGAATTACTGAAATAAATGAACTTTTGCAAGATATTACACCTGAACAAAACTGGGATGAGCCAATCCTGCAGCGCTCCAAAGGTCCTCCTGCTTAAGCCAGCACATATCCAGAACTCTCTGGTATAAACGCCACTCGACGTGTTTGGAGGGGGAAGAATGCTAAGTTGCATCCACAGAACACGATCCGCACTGTGAAGCATGGGGGTGGAAACATTATGCTTAGGGGCTGCTTTTCTGTAAAGGGAACAGGACGACTGATCTGTATTAAGGAAAGGATGAATCGGGCCATGTATCATGAGATTTTTGACATAAACCTCCTTCCATCAGTGAGAGCATTGAAGATAAAACATGGCTGTATCATCCAGCATGACACTGATCATAAACACACCGCCCGGGCAACGAAGGAGTGGCTACGTAAAAAGCATTTCAAGGTACTGGAGAGGCCTAGCCAGTCTCCAGACCTCACCTCAACAGAATTCGGGCTTTAACATTTTTGACTTTTTCTCAACATATTTCTCACAAGTAGTTCCTTTTTGTGGTTTTCCACATATATCAGACACAGTCACGTGGGGGAATATTTTTTCTCTGCAACTTCAGGGGCAAAACATGACGCTGCTGCCACCATGTTGAGACGGATGCACTGACAGACAGAAACACAGCCCATATAAGGATTTTTAATAGGTGGCAGCATATCCTCAGTGAGGCAGTTCTGGGTGGATGCTTCTAACATACTGGTATTTCAGTAACATTCAGAAGCAGCACTGAGTCACAGCCCACCTTGAAACGTTTTTCTCTATTCCAGCTCTACAGCTTTTCTCAGAGAGAGTGATGTTAGATGTGAGGAAAAGAGATTACACACAGCTTAACTGTTGTGAGATCTGAGAGTACAATACAATGATCCTCTTACTGTATATGAGCTTTGGTTTGTTTCCCCTTTCAGGTAAAATATGTTTTTTAATCTTTTTAAAATATGTTTTCTGTAATTTTGCAACATTTTTGAATGTATTGCCTTGTCTCATTGATAATGATCATCAAAGATGTTCTATCTCAGATGCAGTGTTTAACTAAACCTGTTCCTCTATGTTTTTCCTTCTTTTTCCAGGTTCTTCCATAAGTGACCAAGTTATTCAGGTTCCTCAATACATCCTCAAAAGCACTGGAGAAGCTGCTGCAATAAAATGCTCACACAGTGTTCCCAACTATGATCGGATCCTCTGGTATAAACAAACCAAGGACCACCAGATGCATTTCCTGGGGTACATGAATGTTAATCATGGCTATCCAGAGACCGGAGTGAATATGAAGATAGACGGTGGAGCAACTGAAGGAAAAACTTGCACTTTGACAATAGAGAGAATCGACCTGAACAGCAGTGGCGTTTATTTCTGTGCAGCTAGTCGACACAGTGCTGCATGTCACTGCTTCTCAGTACAAAAACCTCCAAACAGCAGATTTCTTTCATCTGAGGCCGGCAGCTCACTGATCGTTGCACCTGCATGATCCCCTATACACAATGTGATCATATCACCCACCCCTTCATACTATCGCAATGTGTATTCTTGGGTTTTCTTCTCCTCCCTTTGAGTTGGAGGATTTTTTATTTTATTGTTAACCAATTTATAAGTTTAATTCATCATTATAAAACAGCAGCTAATGTGAACAGATCGCTATGAACCATTAACTACTGCACATGCAGCACATGACCTTTCAGAGCTGCGGTCTGTAACTTCTTACTGGCTTGCTTTCACTTCTAGTTACATGAGACAAAGATTGAATATGACTCGACTCTCAGGCCAGGAGTTTAAGACAAGTCTGAAGTCTGCATTTTTGTGACTTGAGTCTAACAGTAATCTAAAGCTGAAATTCGAATCACCATAGACAGGATTAAACCTTGTAGAAGCTAAATCAATTTATGTAAAAACTATTTGCTAATTTTGAAAAAACTCCTTTGTTTAACAGTCAGAGAAGCATACTGTGCAGATCTGTGTGTCATGATGTAAGTGATGGTTTGACCCAAATGTAGGCAGAACAGGGCGCGGAAGGTGACGTGAAGGTATTTAATATGAAATAATGAAACTTACAACAAATACCGGAGAGTACACAGGGAGTCAGGAACACACAGGAGTGGTGGCAGCTGCCAGAGGGGATTAGAAGATGAGGAACAGCTGGGAAGGGAAGCATACAGGCAGGCTGAGGGAGAGAGAGAATATAGAGCAAAAGGAGCCATCAAACAATATCCAGGGGAAAAGGTAATAGACAATTCTAATTCTGAATGCAATGACAAATCATCAAGAAAGTAATACAAAGGAATGAACTGAAAAGATAAAATAAACATAATCTGATCAGAAAACTAATCTGAAGGGGATCAATCAAACAACAATAAAGCCGAAGCACAAATAAGAATGATAAAGTAATGCAAACAAGAAAACAACCCAAAAACTCAAACAACCAAGATTCCTGACACTGATGAAAAATAACCCTTCATTTCCTTCCAACCAGCTTTATTCATTCTAGTAATAATATATATTCATCTTCATTATTGTTGGAATTATGATTATGTTCTTCTGATTTTTATCTCAAAATGTTTTATTTTTATATTTTTTTGCTTTTTAAGGCAAAACTTTTTCAGATTCAAGCGCCAGAATATTTTTTTCCACAAGGGGGCAGTGTTTCTGTTGCGCAGGAGTAGGCTACTTCTTTTTTGCTCCATTGATAATCAGCACATTTCAGAAGAGTTGAAAGTTTGACTGGATAAATAATGCACACTGTCACAAAACAGAATCACAAAAAAACAAAAAACAATGAAACGATTTTCAACATTTGCAAGCATTACAAAATTAACTGAAAAAAACTAGCCTGTATATCAATCTTTGATTGGTAGTTTGTGTGATATTGTTAAAGATTATAGTTTAATGTGGAATTTTGTACATCAGAATAAATATGCTAAGTAAATTCAAACTGGTGCTGAAAGAGGAACAGGGAATGTTATTGCTCCCAACTCAGAATCCATGGCCAGCAAATACTAATATTTGATTAGTTAAAATCCCTCAATCACCTCTCAAGCTTCACTTTAAAACTCCAAAACCGAATCAAATCAGCGACTGAGACAAAACATTTTCAACATTACAGTGTTTATTTAAAAACCTGTATGAAAGCTGAACTGAAAATCAGAGGTGGGTTGTAACTAAATTACTCTAACCTTATGGGAAAAAAGTACTTTTAGGAGTAGTTTTACTACACCATACTTTTTCTTGAGTAATATGATTAATAAATTAAGAAATATCGCTACTCTTCTTGAATGAAGAATAAACATGCTTTAACCAAAAAAAGATGAGACACAGAGACAAACCTGCAGTTTATGTTGAAGTGAGACCTCTTGTCTGTACACAAGCTTTGCTGTGTTATTGTTATTTTCCATCTGCTGAACCTATTTGTAGGTCAAAAAGACACAGTAAACACTATATATTGTCTCTGAAAGTACGCAATCATATGCTGTTATATTATACTATCTACAGTATGAGTTTCATAAGTTTTATATTAAAAAATGATTTGATAAAATGTTGTTTTTTGTAATCATGTTATTTATTTATTTATTTATTTCATAAAATAAAATACCTGAATTTGCACATAATTTTTTTCGGTCTGATGAAATCATTGTAAAATATGAATTCAGATATTAAGATCAGTTACTCAGTCCTAGAGTAGCCTTTTTAACAAGCACTTTTTTGCTCTTGCTTGAGTAATTTCTTGGATGGCATCTTTTTACTTTTACGTGAGAAACAATTTGGTTGAAATGGTGGACACTCTTGATTGAGTACAATGTACTGTACCCATCCATCCATCCATCCATCCATTATCTGTACCCGTGCATCCTATGCAGGGTTGCGGTGGGGCTGGTGCCTATCACCAGCGGTCACGGGGCGAGAGGCGGGGTTACACCTTGGACAGGTCGCCAGTCCATCGCAGGGGCACTATACCCACCTTTGCTAAAACGTATAATCTTTGTTATTTACAAAATCTCTAAATGCTAAATATTTCAATTCAATTCTGTTTATTTATATAGCGCTGATTCACACCAGATATCATTTCAAGGCACTTTACAAGAAAGTAATTTTAATACAAACATTCCAATTAGTTTAAAGGTTTAGCTAATTTTCTATTTAAGGAATCCTAGCAGATTGCATCAAGTCATTGACTGGCAGTTGCGCCCCGCTGATGCAGACTCCAACCCCCTGGCTCAGTACGCGCAGCCATCTTCCACGACCGTCTGGGGGTTCAAACGGAAACGCTAGAGAAATAAAAACTAACCGAGGAGTTGGTCAGAGTGGATGAGCCTCATTGACTTCCAGTCATATTAGAGACTGCATTATGCCTAACCCAGACACTTTTCCAAACCCTAACTATTACTGATCCATTCCTAAACGTAACCTTAACTAAAACTTAATTCACATTATACCTCTAATGCCACCCAGTAGAGCTCAGTGACATTGTCAAAAAGTGAGGACCAGGAAAAATGTCCTCACTTTGTATAAAACGGTCCTCACTTTACAGGTGGAAAACCTGAAACAGTGAAAAATGATCCTTGGTAAAATTTTAGAGTGGAGAACACACACACACACACACGCACTCACTCAGAAAAGCAGAAAACCTGCAAATTGTGTTCAAGCCTGCTGTTATAAGTCAAGTACATTAGCAGGAGATGGTGAGCCTTTATAAGCCATGCAGCGACCAATAATTCTGATAAGGGTCGGTAATGTAATACCTGCTAAAAACAATCATGTTGGTCATTTTCAGTGTAGGGATGACAGTGAGGTAATAACTTGCCAATAATGTAATAATTTATTTAGTGAATGATGTAATAATAGTTTACCACTAATGTGAAAGTAAATTACTGATTGGTTATTATTTTATTGTTGTAGCATATGAAAAATGTTAGAAGAGGAGGCAGTACTTGGTGAGAAGCCACCATTAAAGGATGTGTGTGTTTTCCTCCTGTGGGAGGAGTTTCCAAAGACACTGAGACTCATAATGAACATGCAGCTGCATTCATTTTTATCTCTTTCAGAAAAGACAATGATCATCATCTTCTGGTTAATGATCAATGTTGTTCCAACTTTAGGTAATACTGTTTTGGCTTTTTGTTCATATAAAATGTGTTTTTTTATATTTTACCACCGTAAATCTTCAACTAAACACCATGTTGAACTACTATGTTGAAGCTGTCTTTTTAAAGTATATTGCCTTGTTACTTTACATGATCTAATATTAATGTGTTTCAAACTTTTCAACAGGCTTTTCTCTCAGCGATCGGGTCCACCAGACTCCTGCTGAGATGTTCCACGAGCCCGGAGGAGCAGCCATTATCAGCTGTTCACACAGTATTGACAGCTACGATCGGATTCTCTGGTACAAACGCTCTAATAGCAACCAGATGCAGTTCCTTGGATACATGAACGTAATGTTTGGAACTCCAGAGCCTGGAATCAACGTGAAAATTAATGGGAGCGCAAACAAGGACAAGATCTGCACACTGACAGTTGAGGATCTGAGCTTGAACAGCAGTGCAGTTTATTTCTGTGCTGCTAGATACCACAGTGTGTCATATTAATGCTCCTCACTACAAAAACCTCCCATTTAATCTTTATTTTACATCTGTCAGCTTTTTGCAGCTGTGTCATTTCCTCTCATGAGGTGGCAGTATATCTTCACACAGACTTCCTTGGTGCTGAGGAGAGACTAAAGCTCCTCCTTCTAGTGATGATTTGATAAAATAGGCGTTTAGTCCAAAATCAGTACACCCTCTGAAAACATCTTTGAACAGCACAACAGCCACCGAAGTTAAAGACATGTTGATCATTCTGATCCTGAGCGTTTATTTCAACTGCATTCTGCTTCCAGGTGAAGCCATAAATGTATTAAATTAGTTTTTCCTTATTCAGTATTTTAATTTGTATACTTCTTTATAATTAGTTGATTCAGAAAGTATATTACAGTGTAGATTATTTTCCTTCTTTAACTTTTCCAGGTCCATCTTTCAGTCATCAAGTGTTTCAGACTCCCGCAAACATCTACAGTAGATCAGGAGGGACAGCCAAGATCTACTGCTCACACAGTGTTCAAAGCTACAACCAAATCCTCTGGTACAAGCAGTCAGAAGGACGACTGCACTTCCTGGGATACGTCTACTACAGAGAGCCCTACCCAGAGAAAGGACTGGACGTGAAGTTGGAGGGAAGTGCAGATAAACATCAGAACTGCACGTTAACGGTAGAAAGACTCCGCTCAAACAGCAGTGCAGTTTACTTCTGTGCTGCCGGTCGCCACAGTGACACAGTCGACTGATTGTCAGTACAAAAACCTCTTCCCACATTTGCATGTGTGCGTCTAAACTTAAATCCACAAAGGCCTAGAATAACTGTAATTTGGCATGGCATTTCACACTGATGAACTATTCAATTGGAGGTTTTAATTACTTATAAAGCATCTGTCAGTTCTAGTAACAACACCATAAACCAAATGGTTGCAGTACAAACTAGAAAAGCACTCACAGAGCACAGACCTCCACCAGGCCATCTCTTCCCCTCCCCCCATCCCCGTGTTATAACAATTAATTGGCTGTGCATATGCTCCAACCATAGAGGGTCTGCTGGGTGAGGGGAGCTGCTTGTGAGCTCTCTGACGTGGGAGAGGAGTGGATGTTAGCACTGCTTGTCAGTGGATAGATAAGCGCTTCATGTCGAATCAACCCCAAAACTGAATCACTTGTTGCTGGTCCCATTGCTGACACTTGCTGAAAATGTCATAGAATTCCATCCATAACTTTTTGAGTTATCTTGCGGACAAACGGACAAACAGACAAACAGACGGTCGCGAAAACATTACCTCCCGGTGGAGGTAATAAATTACAGACATACTGTAGGTGTGCAGTGATCTATGGTTGGTTTCTTTATTTGGAAGACGAGGAGTCACAGTAACATTTTCTGGAGGGTGTCCTCCAGGTTTATTATGATCCAAATCGTTTGAGCAACTGAGATTATTCCAAGAGATAAAAAATAAACATCATGATCGTCATTTTCTGCACAGTCTTTCATATTATGCTTGTTTCAGGTACGGTTTTTTGTTTTTTTTAATCTACAATCATTCTGATTTAATGTACATTTACAGTTTTATTAATTTAAAAAAACAACACTTTTAAACAGGTTCTTCCCTCAGTGACCAAGTCCACCAGACTCCTTCTGAGATGTTCTGCAAGCCTGAAGATAAACCCCAAATCAGCTGCAGACATGAAATTCAGGACTACAACCGGATCCTCTGGTACAAAAAGTCAACGGACCACCAGATGCAGCTCCTGGGGTTCATGAATGTTAAGGATGGCTATCCAGAAACTGGAGTGAATGTGAAGATAGATGGTGGAGCAACTAAAGGACAAATCTCCACTTTGACAATAGACAGAGTCGAACTGAACAGCAGTGGCGTTTATTTCTGTGCAGCTAGTCGACACAGTGCTGCATCTCACTGCTTCTCAGTGCAAAAACCTCCCAACAACAGATTTCTTTCATCCGAGGCCGGCAGTTTACCGATCATTGCACCTGTGTTATTCCCCCCAGCTAATGTTGGCCTCCCTTCTAATGCAAACGTGACTTTTAAAAAAACAGCTTGCAGAATGTGTAACACGACAACTAACACATAACAAATCTGACCATTAGGGAAGATAAGAACGGCCATTTTAAGTTTACTGCGGGTCATTTAGGGATCCCAGCAAGGAAGCGTCTGGTCAGATAAGCCCAAAATGTAACTTTTTGGTCCATATGCAACTTTATGTGTAGCAGAAATAAAGTGTTGCACATTACTCTGAACACAACACTCCTCCATGAAACACGGTGCTGGCATAATCATGCTGTGGGGGTCCTTTTGTTGATTAGAGATCGGGAAGCTGGTCTCAGTTGATGGGAATTTGTATGGAGCTAATTGCAGAATAACCCTGAAAGAAAAGCTGTTTGAGGATGCAAAAGACTGAAAAGTGGAATAGAGGTTCACCTCCCAGCAGGCCAGTGACCAGAGACACCCAGAACTATGATGAAACGGTTTAAAACAAAGCATATTTCATAGATCTGTCAGACCTAAATCCAGTTTACAATCGGTGGCAAGGCAAAGTAGAATGGGAAAAAATTCCAGTCTCAGTGTTTAAAGCTTGTAAAGACATACCATTCGGAATTTTACAGTTAAAGTATGTCTAATACTCATGTAGTTTCATTTCCTTTCATTAGGTGGCAGCATATCCTCTACTGAGGCAGTATTGGGTGTTTTCTGCTAACGTAATAGTTTCAGTGTTTCGAAGAAGAACGCCATGACACTTCTCGCCTTCTCTGTGCTTGGATGCTTTTCTTAGAGCCAGAGGGTGATTTTAGATCTATTTTTACTGTAGCGAGTTGACAGAATTTAATGCAATGATCCTCTTCTTTTATATAAGCTTAGATTTTTTTCTCCTTTCAGGTAAAATAGTTTTGGAGTTCCGTTCGAGATATTTTAAATACTATAAGCTGAAGGATCCATCAGCGGTTTAGGTCATTTCTGTTTAGCAGCATATCTCTTATGGAGTGTTAATAGTCTATTTGATTAGACACGTTGAATGTTCGTCTTCCTTTTTTTTCCAGGTTCATCTCTAAGTGACCAAGTTTACCAGATTCCTGAGCACGTCCTCAAAAAACCAGGGGAAGCTGCCACGATAAAATGCTCACACGGTATTCCAAGCTATGATCGAGTCCTCTGGTACAAACAGTCGACACAGCTCCAGTTCCTGGGACACATGTACAAAAGCATGGAGAATCCCGAACCTGGGCTGGATGTGAAGCTGGGTGGCAATGCAGAAAAAGACCAGACCAACACGTTGACGCTTGAAGCGCTCAGCGCAAACAGCAGCGCGGTTTACTTCTGTGCTGCTCGCTTCCACAGTGCTGCGAACCACTGCTCCTCAGTACAAAAACCTCCCCTTCTGGGGTTTATCTCTGTATTATTATGGCTCACACAGCTTTGCACCCAGATCAACTCATTCTAACCAAATATTTTTCTCTCTCTCTCTCTCTCTAAAATGGGAGGGTCCTCTTCGAAGCAACAGTATTTAACCTCCCTCAGATATTTAGCACATCCTTGTTGGACCACATCAATGGAAGCTATTGAACAAACAATTATAATTCAAAATGATATCTCAAGTTCTCATCACATCCCTACTCTTTCTTTCAAAGATGCAAGGTATACTGAGAGGCATCCTATTGGATTTTGACATTTGTTGACTCAAACACTTCCCGAATGTTCTTCTTTCTCCTCCCAGTTTACTGCCAGGATGTGATCCAGGAGCCAACAATCAGCTGGAGTTTAAAGTCCAAGTCAGCAGAGATGAAATGCAGCCACAAAAAAGATATTACTTATAGACAAATGTACTGGTACAGACAGCGTCCAGGGGAGACCATGACCCTTGTTGTGTACACTGTGGTTGGTGGGCAGCCAGACTACGGAGAGAACCCACAGAGCAAATACTCAGCAGTTAAAGACAGCGTAGAGACCGGAGCCCTGACTGTGAAGGACCTGGAGCCTGAAGACAGCGGTGTGTATTTCTGTGCTGTCGGAAAGCACAGTGATGTGAGGAGATCTAACAGCTGAACAATAACTGTCTGCCAACAAAGTGAGTTAATCAACATCCATGTCTGCAATTTCATGGCTCCCCATTAGGTGGCATTGAAGCTCAAGAAATGATCAGTCTTAACCTTTTGAAAGTTAGGAACTTTAAAATGAACAATACTGCCAGAGGCATTTAGACACTTGCCCTTGCACACATATTAACCCTTAATAGAATTAGTTCAGTAGGGTTTTGAAACACCATTTGCTGTTAAAAGAGTTGTGACGGATCTGGGGAGGTTTTAGCAATATTTGATCATTAGTGGAAAAGAACATCTATGAAGTCGGTCACTGATGTTGGAACAGAAGGTTTGCTGTTTCCTCTCGGATTTATCCCGAAGGTGCTCTATTCATTTGAGTCTATATACGGTCTATGGGTCAGGGACTCTGTGCAGGCCATAACAATCATCAGCTATGTCTTTACTGAAGCCTTTGACTTGTTGTGGATGTACTCATCACTTCCGTTTCCTCCTGAGCTGTGGGCTGCCTCCTCATCATAACAAGAATGGCATTCATCATCACGTCGGTAGAGCTCCAGAAACCTTTTTCAGCTACACACATTATATCAGTCCAGTATGCTGTAGGAAATTTCCAAGCAGATGCCTTTATTTGAGCAGGAAACATGAACTGGATCTTTATCGTCTTTTGTCTTGCAGGTATTTTTTCATCCAGAAAAACATCAACTTATAGGCGCTTGTTTCCTCCACAAAAATAATCCATATGTTCTCTTCAATTGTCAGGTCTCAGTCTGGGTCTAGAGGTCCATCAGTCCCACTCTGAGCTCATTAAAAAAAATGGTGATAAATTTCAGATTTTCTGCAGCCATGAAAGAACCAACTACCGAGTGATGCTCTGGTACCAACAGTCACCCGGAGACACTGCCATGAAGCTCATTGGACATTTGCACTACAAAAATCCATCTATAGAAGAAGAATACAAAATGCACTTTGATATCTCTGGAGATCTGGGAGGGGATACAGCAAAGAATGGCTCTCTGGTAATCCAAACTGTGGAACAAAATCACACTGCTGTTTACTATTGTGCTGCAAGAGAAGCACAATGACATAAACCCTCTCTGTACTTCAACAAAAACTGCACAGTGTTTTATCATCAGTAGTTTCTATGGAAAACTGACACCTGTTTGTGGTTATAAAGATGAAAACTCACCAAAAATTTGTGAAAACAAAGTGACATTTTTTCCCCTCTGTTAATGAAACGGTCTTAAGAGAAAATAAAATTAACAGAGGTCGTGTCAGGGCTTTAGAACCACCTCAGGATCATCTGGTGGAGCCCTGTACAGGATTTGGGTGCCTTCCAACTGTAATCACTCATCACAAGTCAACTGTCCCTTCAACCTAAAAGGAAAAACTCTGTGTTGCCATGTGATGGACTGGTGACCTCTGCAGGGTGTACCCTTCCTCTCGACCAATGACTGCTGGAGAAAGGCACCAGCTTCCCCGTGACCCCGCAATGGATAGGCCGGTATGCACAATGGCAGGATGGATCATCCAAACATTTCTTCATTTCTTACTTAGGTTTGACTAATGGAGAAGATTTCTTATAGTCCACATAAACTAACTGCAGCCTGTTTCCTAAACACTCTGAGCATAAGGGTCTGAAATTAGATTTTAAAGAGAACTCAGCTTGTAAGCTGAACTTTACATTCTTTGACTTTTTGAGGCTGCATTAAGGGGCGGTGTTTCTTCATCATTTCCGTTTTCCGCTTTAGGCATGGGCTGAATCCACACAACAATGAGAATGCCTTTATCTGTGTAGAACAATGGCAAATCCTTTTGGCTGCACAACTGACAATAGTCCTGTGTGTTGTAGGACATTTCTAGGAAACATGAGCTGCATCTTTCTCTTCTCATGTCTAGCAGGTCATTTTGCTTCGAATAGCATCATCCTAAATGTTTTGTTTCCTCGAAATGTAATGTCAATCTTTATCTTCTCTCCAATTATCAGGTCTCAGTCTGGGTCTTGAGGTCCATCAGTCCCACTCTGATCTAATTATAAAAACTGGTGATAAAGTCCAGATTTTTTGCAGCCATGAAAGAACCGACTACCGAGTGATGCTCTGGTACCAACAGTCACCTGGAGACACAGCCATGAAGCTTGTCGGATTTCTGTACTTCAAAGATTCAACTATAGAAGACGGATATAAAAAGGACTTTAACATCTCTGGAGATCTGGGAGGGAATACAGCGAAGAATGGCTCTCTGACAATCCAAACCGTGGAACAAAGTCACACTGCAGTTTACTACTGTGCTGCACGAGAAGCACAATGACGCAAATCGTCTCTGCACTTCAACAAAAACTGCACGGTGTTTTATCATCAGTGGTTTCCAATAGAAAAATGAATAAACGTCTTTCAAGCACCTGCTTTTGTGGTTGTAAAGATAGAAACAAAATAAAAGTATGAAACCAGAAATTCTTTGTGGGAATCAGATAGATTCTGTGAATCAGGCCCATCTAAATTTCCATAAACACACTCCTATACATTGTGGAAAACCTTCCAAGAGTTTAAACTGTTATGAGGTGGCTACAAAGTTAGGTCAACATCAGATTAAACCCTATGGATTAATAATCCAATGTTAATGTCATACGTGTGTGTGTGTTTAAAAATTGGTGTTAGTATAATTTTTCAGAAAACTAAGGATCCACATTTTTTGTGGTAGTTTGGGTTTTCACAAATGATGCATTTGAAAAAAAAATTCTGTCAGATTAATTTACACTCTTGTCCCAATTTGTTTTGTTTTTTTTCTTTTGTTGCCAAACAAGCATCAAAAACATTGTTGTGTTTTCATTTGAGGTTTCACAAATTTCGAACTGATTCTCTGTTTAGTGTATAATCCACTCAAAATTTTAGCAGTTGACCTAAGGTGATCAAATACACGAAATTCCTTGTAATAACAGTAAAATAGCCCTTTAACTTTGCACAACACTTTGGTATAATCATCTCAATCAACCACCAAACTTGAGTGGCCATATGTTCTCACAGCAGAAGGGGGCGCTAAATCTGCATTGACAAGACAGAGAAAAACAGCAGCAGAAAATAGAACTGGGGCAAATTTGTGAGAACTACCTCTTTGCCTCATGCTCACTTTCTCACAATAATAGTTACCTCTAATGGTTGGTTTTAGAGGTGTGGTGTGAATTATAGGTGAAACTTGACAAATTAGAACATTTTAAAGCAGAACTACTGGCCAATCTCTAATCTTCCATTCATCTGTAAAATTATTGAAAAAGCTGTGTTTCAGCAGTTAAATAGCTTCATAACAATGACTAACCACTTTGATGTTTTTTGTTCTGGTTTTCCGTGCTCACCACAGCCCTGAGACTGCCCTCGTCAAAGTTTTCATTGACATTCACATAAATACAGACTGTGGTAGAACCACAGTGCTGGTTCTGTTGGACCTCAGTGCAGCATTTGACATTGTTGATCATGATATACTATTGGAACGACTGGAGAGCTGAGTCGGACTCTCTGGTACAGTACTTGGCTGGTTTGAGTCTTACCCCAAAGAACAGGGACTTCTTTGTTTTAATAGGAAACTTTTCCTCAGAACGAACAGAAATCACATGTGGGGTGCCCCAGGGCTCCATCCTGGGGCCCCTCTTATTTAATATCTACATGCTCCAAGTAGGCAAGATTATAACAATCAATAAGATTAACTATCATAACTATGCAGATGCCACTCAGCTCTACAGTACGATGTCACCAGGTGACTTTGAACCTATCTAAACCCTAAGTAAATGCATCGAGCAAATCAGTGGATGGATGTGCCATTACTTTCTCTCGCTGAACAGAAACCAAACAGAAGTAATTCCTTTTGGACCAAAAGAGTAACGATCAAGAGTCAGCACATAGCTTCAGTTAATACAGCTAGAAACTACTGATCAGGCCAGAAATCTAGGTGAAGTTATGGACTCAGACCTGAACTTCCAGGGTCACATAAAGGCAATAACAAGATCAGCCTTTATCTTTAGTCGGATTGATTACTGCAACAGCATCTTCACAGGTGTGCCTAAAAAGTCAATCAGACAGCTGCAGCTGATCCAGAACGCTGCTGCTCGCGTCCTCACTAGAACCAGGAAAGTAGAGCACATCACCCCAGTTCTAAAGTCATTACACTGGCTCCCCGTAGTTAAGAGAATGGACATCAAAATTATTTTACTAGTTTATAAATCTTTGAAAGGCTTAGCACCAAAGTATGTTGAAGATCTACTGTTACTATACCAACCCCCGCCAGACGACACAGGTCCTCTAAGTCCAGTCAACTCAACATCCCTAGAATTTGAACCAAACATGGAGAAGCAGCTTTCAGTTTCTATGCGCCTCTAATCTGGAACAAACTTCCAGACAATTGCAAAGCTGCTGAAACACTGAGTTCTTTTAAATCACAACTAAAAACGTATCTGCTTAGAGATGCCTTTGAGTACTGTTTTCACATATCATAAGGTTTGTGAATGCTTCTTGCTTTATTGCTGTTTTTACTGTATATGCTTTGTCTGTGTTTTACTGCTGTTTATTTTACCCCTTATTTATGTAAAGCACCTTGAATTACCTTGTTCTTGAACGTGTGCTATACAAATAAAACTGCCTTACCTTGCCTTAAAAGGTGAAACTAATATATTATTTAGGCTCACTACATGTAAAGCAAGATATTTGAAGCATCAGTTATTGCCTCAATGCGGCGTGGCATGGATGCAATCAGCCTGTGGCACCGCTGAGATGTAATGGAAGACCAGGATGCTTCTATAGCTTCCTTCAGCTCTTCTGCATTGTTCCGTCTCATGTCTCTCATAGATTCTCTACGGGGTTCAGGTCAGGTGAGTTTGCTGGCCAATCAACCACAGTAATCCCATGGTCATTGAACCAGGTTTTGGAAACTTTGGCAGTGTGGTCAGGTGCCAAGTCCTGCTGGAAAATGAAGTATACATCTCCATAAAGTTCGTCTGTAGAAGGAAGCATGAAGTGCTCCAAAATGTCCTGGTAGATGGCTGCGTTGACTCTGGACTTAATAAAGCTCAGTGGACCAACAGCAGCAGATGACATGGCTCCCCAAATCAACACAGACTGTGGAAACTTCACACTGGACTTCAAGCATTTTGGATTGTGTGCCTCTCCATTCTTCCTCCAGATTCTGGGACCTTGGTTTCCAAATGAGATGCAAAATGTGCAATTTTTTAAATTATTTTTTTTAGCCCAGGTAAGACGCTTCTGACATTGTTTGTTGTTCAGGAGCGGCTTGACAAAAGGAATACAACATTTGAAGCTTATGTCCAGGATCTGTCTGTCACTTTTGAAAGGCCTTTTCATGACAATCCTCTCCAGGCTTCGGTCATCCCTGCTGCTTGTGCACCTTTTTCTTCTACACTTTTCCCTTCCACATAACTTTCTATTAACGTGCTTTGATACAGCACTTTGGGAACATCCAGCTTCTTTTGCTATTACCTATTGAGGCTTTCCATCCTTATGGAGGGTGTCAATGATGGTTTTCTGCACAACTGTCAGGTCAGCAGTCTTCCCCATGACTGTGATTCCTACTGAACCAGACTGAGAGACCATTTAAAGGCCCAGGAAACCTTTCCAGGTATTTTGGATTAATTTGCTATTTAGGGTGTGACCCTTTTCACAATATTCGATTTTGAATTTGGGCTTTTCATTAGATGTAAGTCATAATCTTCCAAATTATTACAAATAAAGGCTTGAAATATCTTGCTTTGCATGCAATGATTCTATATCATATATTCGTTTCACCTTTTAAGTTGAATTACTGAAATACATAAACTTTTGCACGATATTCTAATTTTTCGAGTTTCACCTGTAGGTTTTCGTTAAGGTTATTGTTAAGAATAGATCGGTAATAGTTAGGGTTAGGAAAAGTGGGTCTGGAATAATGCAGTCACTGAAATAGATGAAAGTCAATGAAGGTCCTCACAACTACTAGCAAGATAAGATTGTGTGTGTGTTTGTGCTGAAATGTGATGTTGTGCTGCTCCACAACAAAATGGCACCCTGGGCGAAAAGCTACATCGCCTATCAAAAGACTCCACTGAGTGAGAAAAAAGGAACAGAAGAGATACCATTTTAATTACTTCTCTGATTTTAGGGCCGTTCAGACCTCATCTAATTTCTCATGATTATATTTATTTGAAGGTCCCATTCACTGAAACTTACTGAATTCACTTAAAACTCGCTCTTTTTGAAATACAATCCTTCAATCTGAGAAGGACATGAATGGTGTACGTCATACTGTTGTCCTGCCAGCTGGTGGAAGCTAACTGTCAGCAACTCCACAACATGGTAGAACACGGTCGGGCTTGTGTTATTTGTGGACATGGCTCGTCAGCGTCGCATTCTTTTACCCAAGAAAGAGAAACCGAGAAAGAAACTGTTGAAATGTGTCCTGAAACACCGACATATAAGTGAGTTAAGCCAGTTATTTGATCGAAGGCAGCAGAGGCGAGACGTTTGCATATCGTGAATTATAATGAGCTAGACTCTTGATCCTGACGTTTCACCCCACCCACTCCTTCAACAAAATGCAACCTCCCGAAACAAGAGTAAGACAGAATATCTTCCACATAAAACGTCTCACAAGGCCTTCAATAGGGCTAGAGACCACAGGAAATTCATTGAAAAAACAAGTGAATGGGATCTTTATTTAAACAACTTTCCATTCTTTAGAGAGTAAGCGCTGTAAAATTGTCTTCTCCTGGTCATGGTCATCTGACTCTGAATTAATTTCCTCAATTCTCTTGTTTTTTCAGGTGCACTCCATCATCATTTTCACTAAATCTGTATAAGATAAAGGAGCAAAATGATTTCATTTTTAATTCTCTGTTGCATCGCAGGTAATGTGAATTATTCACTTCCTCAGTGAGTTTCTTTACTTCACTGTTGAACCACCTTGGGGTTTTCCTTTCTGTTTCTGTAGGTTTTTCTCTGGGGGTTCACGTCCATCAGTTTCCCTCCAAAGTCTTCAGTAAACCGGGGGCTGATGCTCAGCTTTTCTGCTCACAGGAACCGGTGGATTACAGAGTCATACTGTGGTACCAGCAGACCCCTGGAAACGAGGCTCTGAAGCTCATCGGATATGGATATGGACAGTTCAATGATGACAGTGCGGAACAAGCGTTCAGGAAACATTTTAAGTTAGGTGGAGATTTAAAGTCAGCCAAAAACCTCTCTCTTTCCATAGTTGGTCTGAAAACGGAACACACAGCGACGTACTTCTGTGCTGCAATGGAAGCACACTGCAACAAACATCCAGCAGGCCTGAACAAAAACCTCCATCTATGGCCTCATGTAATCTCCTCCCTGAATCTTAGTTAAAGTCTGAGCCCAACAACCTCGAGACTGCAGAATGCTGTTAAATCACATCGTTATCAACCTTTCAACAACAAATTCATTTTTCATTCCTTTTAGCAGCAGGGGCAGTTGAGCAGAGTCAGCCTGAGCTATGAGCAAACTTTGCTACTGCTTAATCCTAATTTATACTTCTTTAAGGGCTCTGCTGCATGCCCAATTTTTTTAATGCCTGGCGAAAGCTACAGACAGCGCAAGCCTGTGATTGGTTACCACCCCACTTCCTTTAAATTCTTCAACAGCACCACCATTTTACAAAAAACAGAGCGCTGAAGATATCTAGTAGCAGACATGGAGCAGATCAAAGAATGTCTTGCATAAGTCAATTTAGTTTGAGGGTTCAACATCCGTTACAATAGCGATTGAGGATCTTTTTAATCATACTTGTGCACCAAAAGTATATAAAGTAAGAGGCTGTAGTTGTTCAAGTGAAGAGTTTTGATTAAAAAATACATAAAGTAAATACACTGTCATCGACCAAAGACGTGATTGCAATGGTGGCAGAACCCCCCCAGTAAAGCGCTACGCCCCCTGTTGGCCTGGCGGTGAAATACTTTGAAGTCTGAAAGGAAAACGTCTCTGTCAACGCATGCGTGTGTGAGTGCAAACCTGCTGAAGGAGAAGTACAAACTACTCTTTAGAGTTCCCTGATGGCCTGTTTTGGCCCTTTTCCACTTGTACCTCCTCAACATGGCTTTTTTCAGTTCTAAGGGTAAGGGTTCTAAGCCCCTTGTTCATTATTCAGTTCCAAGTGTGGGAAGTTGGGCGGAATTAATGACATCAGAAGACTGTCGGTTGCTGATTGGCTAAGGGTTGGAGTCAGTGGTTGTGTCACAAGAGTGGCTCCCTTACAAGAATCAGACCCACCATTTGTAAAAAATTTAAATAAAAAAAAACCCATAACAGCGACTGAGTGTATCTGGAGCTAAGAAAAATGGCAAAACTGATAAAAACACCATGGTCTAACAACCAGGTGCAAAGAACGTTGTGCTTTTTGCGCTGTTGTGTTTGCATTGCGTACAGATGGCATTGCATTGCAGGACACGTTTCTTTTTTTAAATACAACTAAATAGTAGTGCTGCTTCTGTCTGACCTGCTAAAACATGAACACTGTGACTGACTGTGACAGACTGTAAATAGATCTGCATTTTATCCTCTTTCCAGACATTTCCAGCTTATTACATTTAGAGGGGGGGAAATGCAAGGAAATAAAACTGCAAGCAGTTACGATAGGGTTACAAGTATTATTTTGTAAGCTCATCCCTGGCGCAAACAACCCCACCCCTCCGCCACACGGTCTTATCAAAGTTAGTGCACGAATACATACATAGATCCAAACAATTTATAAAAGAAGTGTTACATTTCAAGGTGATTAGAAAGAGTTCCAGCTTTGAATACAAACCTATGAAAAAGTAAATTGACGAACTGTAACCTACGCTGCATCAAAGACAACACAACTCATTTTTAGGGATTTGTGTTTTAGTTTAAAGGTCAGGGTTAGACTTTAGTTCGCAATCCACACCCATTTTAGCTTTTCATTACCATACTGCAAGTGTATTGTCCTGAATGTAGGTACAAAGTAATTTCTCTATACAGTGGCCTATTCACAGATTCACCAAATTATATGTAAAATATTCAAAGGACAATGCAACTCAGGAAGCTGAAATACATGCTTCCAATGCCATGTGACACGCTATTGGCTGATGCTTGCAAAGCAGCCAATCCAGGAGTACCATAATGGTTTCTTGGTGCTGATTGGCTGTAGCGCCAAAGAGTGGAGATGAGAAAGACTGTAAATATTAGCCTCTGTGGTTGTGCTAAGATGGTTTCCACTGTGTGTATTAATGTATAATAAGGTTAAAAAGTGCTTGAGCTATTAAAATAGGTCCCTAGAAGTGTTTTTAAACGAGGTCTCAAGTATTAAATAGAAAACTACAGCTTTAAACTGATTGGAATGCTTGTATTAAAATGACTTTCTTGTAAAGTGCCTTGAGATTACATCTGTTGTGAATCGGCGCGACATAAATAAAGTGAATTTAATTGAATCCAGTTGGTGCTGGTTAAAAGTCTTCCAGCTGAGTTTTGGACTGACTGCAATTGAGGCAACTCTTTTTTTTTGAGACTGTTGCAGTAGTCCAGGCGTAAGGACACAAATCCATGAATTATCATTTCAAGCTCTTCTCTGGACATCATGGACCTGACCTTGGCGATGTTACGCAACTGAAAAAAGCAGTTATTTACCAGCTGTCTACAGTGTTTCTCCAGTGAAGTGACGAACAGGCCAAAAAAAAAAAAAACTCAACTTGTCATTTCCTGTCTCTCCTTCAAAGTAAGGAGGCAGTTGGTTTCTGGCGTTCAACATGAAATCATCTGTTGTATTCGTCGCCATCACCTTCTGGATTGAAGGTATTGTTTTTTCTGTTCATTTTTAATTAGAAATCAAGTAGCAATATATGTAGATGAGGACAAACATTTAGAACTTCATCAATGTTCCATTTTTACTGATGGTTTAATTTACTCCTTGAAATCTGAAGCTTCAACCTTTTCACAGGAGTCTTCCTCAGCAAAGAAAAAGAAGTGTTTCAGTCTCCAGCTGACGTTCTTCGCCGACCAAACAGTGAAGTCAACCTGACCTTCACTCATAAAATCCCAAGCTACGACACAATTCTCTGGTATCATCGCTCACCGGGAACCACTTCCCTGAAGCTGATCGGCTACGTTTACTACAAAACCATCACCGTGGAGTCTGAATTGAAAGGCCACTTTAGTGTGAGCGGAGACGGGGAAAACACAGCTTATCTTCACATCCTGAACCCGAGACACCCTGAAGAAAGCGGAGTATATTTTGGTGCTGCACGTAAATATGCACAGTATTAAAGCGAGTGACTTTGCCATACAAAAACCTTCAGAGTAATCCAACTGATAACAGCACCCAAACAGGAAACCAGAAACACGTGACACCAAACATAAGCTGAGGGGGGAAAAAAACTGTCCGTACCATGAGTATTTATAATACCCTAAATCAGTAAAAAGAATAATATCTTTGTTCATTGTTTCTTTTAACTATTTGGATTTTTATGTGTTACGACCCCAGTTAGTCCAGGGGAATGAGAGGTGGCAACATAAAAAAAAACTGATAGTGTAAAAAACCAAAAGGTTTATTCAAAATCCACAACAAAAGTTCAAAATGGTTGACAAAAAGCAAAGGTAGGATGAAAACCTCCTTGATAAAGAACAAGAACTAAAAGTGAGGTTAGATATAAAAGTCCTCCTTTAAAACAAACCAATTACAGTAAATAGAACTAAAGTCAAAAACACAAAAGAATAAAAAAACAAATTCTATCCTGTGCCGGCCCTAAGGTTAAACAAAAAAACACAAGAGATCAACCCAAAACTTGTAAGCTCTCTGCAGCATAAAAGTAAATGGTACAACAATCTCAGAACACACACAAGCAGAACCAGCAAAACAGACAGAACCTCAATCATTGGAAATGATTGCGTGGCAAGCTGAGAACACAACACCAGGCCAACACAGCTGCCCTGAATGAGGGAATGATGAGAGTTTTTATAGTTGAGTTCAGAAGACGGCAGCAGAGGTCCAGCCAACCACAGATACAAGTGTAGTGGACCAATCATGGAGTGGGGATGCCACAGCCAGAGCCGCATCAGAAGGAGGGAGGGGACAGCCAATCCCCAGGATGCACTCACACAGTCCTATCTGCATACATTCCACAGGCTGCCAGCCCAAGGGTCGTAACAATGTGCTTCATGCAATGCTTCATTTTTACGCAGATGATGCTGTTATTATTTACTGGGCTCTTCCTACACTAAGCAGGGCACTCAGCCTTCTAACATCAGCCTTTAACTTAAATACAGTAGCTTAAAACTACTTCTAAAGGCTGATCAAACCGAAATGATGTTCTCGAACTCAAAGGCTAAGTCATTCAACCTTTCTGCAATATTTTGTATCTCAGTACATGTATTCAGGTAACATACGTAATTATGTTTTCACCATGGTGGCACACATTCAGCAGCTTGAAATTAAATGTAATTATGTTAAATTGGAACTGGGGTTTTATTTTAGAAAGTGTTGCCTATCCACACAATTTGCTGCTGATGTGTCCTTGACAGTGTGTCCTTGACAGTTCTACAGTTGTGGCCAAAAGTTTTGAGAATGACACAAATCTTAGTTTTCACAAAGTTTGCTGCAAAACTACTTTTAGATCTTTGTTTCAGTTGTTTCTGTGATGTACTGAAATATAATTACAATCACTTTATACGTTTCAAAGGTTTTTATTGACAATTACATGAGATTTATGCAAAGAGTCAGGATTTGCAGTGTTGGCCCTTCTTTTTCAGGACCTCTGCAATTCGACTGGGCATGCTCTCAATCAACTTCTGGGCCAAATCCTGACTGATAGCAACTCATTCTTTCATAATCACTTCTTGGAGTTTGTCAGAATTAGTGGGGGGTTTTTTCCACCCGCCTCTTGAGAACTGACCACAAGTTCTCAATGGGATTAAGATCTGGGGAGTTTCCGGGCCATGGACCCAAAATGTCAACGTTTTGGTCCCCGAGCCACTTAGTTATCACTTTTGCCTTATGGCGCGGTGCTCCATCGTGCTGGAAAATGCATTGTTCTTCACCAAACTGTTGTTGGATTGTTGGAAGAAGTTGCTGTTGAAGGGTGTTTTGGTACCATTCTTTATTCATGGCTGTGTTTTTGGGCCAAATTGTAAGTGAGCCCACTCCCTTGGATGAGAAGCAACCCACACATGAATGGTCTCAGGATGCTTTACTGTTGGCATGACACAGGACTGATGGTAGTGCTCACCTTTTCTTCTCCAGACAAGCCTTTTTCCAGATGCCCCAAACAATCGGAGAATATGACTTTGCCCCAGTCCGCAGCAGTCCATTCACCATACTTTCTGCAGAAGATCAATCTGTCCCTAATGTTGTTTTTTTTTGGAGAGAAGTGGTTTCTTTGCTGCACTTCTTGACACCCAGAGGTGTCAAAAGTATTCACATTCAATACTCAAGTAGAAGTATAGATACTAGGTTTTAAAATACTTCTTTAGAAGTTGAAGTATCAAGTCAAGTTTTTTACTCAAGTAAAAGTAAAAAAGTACTGGATTCAAAACTACTTAAAGTATAAAAGCAAAAGTAATGTAATTTAAAAATGACATCAAAGAGTAAAGCTTAAGCCACACCTCCCCCCAAAAAAGAAATGCCATAATTATTATAATGTTATATAAAAATGTTAATTTTGAAACATTTGGGATACACTAGGCTACCTGTTTCAGCTGCATATATGTCCATTAAAATGTATTCATTTGAGTGCAATGCAATTACATTAAAGAACCATATGTGGACTACTGAGCATTAATATGTGTTTCATGGAGTGGAAGATATGATAACTAGCTGCCTATAAATATTGTAATGTTGCATTTGCCTGAGTCTCTACCACCAACATGTTGAACTCAGCAACATACGTCTGCTTTGTCCTGCCTGGACTGTGAAGTGGTTTGAGGGTGTACATAAATATATAAATAAAAATTAAGAATAGAATCACCAAAAGTCTTACAACCTCAGCACAGACAAGATTGTGCAGACCCCTGCAGTCTCTAATGACCCCCTTGGGGCACACAAACCTCGTGTTGGGAACCACTGTTCTAGAGGCTGAATCCGCGCTGACGCACTGGAGACTGGAATTAAAAGCTCCACTTCAGCCAAAGTTTTGAAATCAGGAAACATTTCTCTGATTCAAGTGATCAAAGGTCGGAAAGACTCTCTGAACCACAGCTTCATATCACTTCAGCAGCAGAAAATGTCAGAGCATGCGCTCTTTCTGCACGGGTGTTTGGCACAGCACTGGGCTCTTTGAAGCGCGTCTTTAACCAGCCGCACCGGTAACAGTCGCGTTCCAAATCCTCCCGGTCTGAGATGATGCTCAGATGGCTTCAGAGGAATCTTCTTAAGATTAATTTATTGATTCAGTTACTTGTACACCGCGCTTTAACTCAAACATAAAAAATTCCACGCGTCTGCACCAAATGTTCTGGGGTGTGAATTGTAATCTGTCAAAATGACAAGTGGCCTTCGGATTTTCCGTCACCGTTGTAAAAAAAAAACAAAAACGGACTAATATGGAAAATATTCGGTTAACAGGACCCCTGTGTGCACAGTATGCCATGGATCGCATACAAGCGGGGTGTCAGGATGGTAAATGATTAAAATTATGATCAAGCCACTGTCAAATTCTATCCAGTTGGTGCATTTTTAGATAGTAATAAAAGACTTAATGAAACAAGAGTAACGAGGCTATTTTTAAAATGTAAGGATTAGAAAGTACAGATAATTGCGTGAAAATGTAAGGAGTAGAAGTAAAAAGTAGGCCCATAGTTAATTACTTCAGTAAAGTATAAATACCCAAAATTTCTACTTAAGTAAGGTAACGAAGTATTTGTACTTCGTTACTTGACACCTTTGTTGACACCAGGCCGTCTTCCAAAAGTCCAGCTGCACTCACACCTGCCTGCTGCCATTCCTGAGCAAGCTCTGCACTGGTGACACTCCGATCCCGCAGCTGAATCCTCTTTAGGAGACGATCCTGGCGCTTGCTGGACTTTCTTGGACGCCCTGAAGCCTTCTTAACAAGAATTGAACCTCTTTCCTTGAAGTTCTTGATAATCCTATAAATTGTAGATTTAGGTGCAATTTTAGTAGCCACAATATCCTTGCCTGTGAAGCCATTTTTTCATGCAACGCAATGATGGCTGCACGCGTTTCTTTGCAGGTCACCATGGTTAACAATGGAAGAACAATGATTTCAAGTATCACCCTCCTTTTAACATGTCATGTCTGCCATTCTAACCCAATCAGCCTGACATGATGATCTCCAGCCTTGTGCTCGTCAACATTCTCACCTGAGTTAACAAGACGATTACTGAAATGATCTCAGCAGGTCCTTTAATGACAGCAATGAAATGCAGTGGATTTTTCATGGCAAAGAAGGACTACGCAATTCATCTGATCACTGTTCATAACATTCTAGAGTATATGCAAATTGCTATTATAAAAACGTAAGCAGCAACTTTTCCAATTTCCAATATTTATGTAATTCTCAAAACCTTTGGCCACGACTGTACATTAAGGGGATGTTTTATACATGCATTCGCTCTCTAAGCTGTAACAAGTATATCCAGATTAAATGCCGCTACCTCCCTACCTCCTGTCCTACGCAAATCAGAGTTCAACTAGAGGGGTTTCTCTTTGCTCCCAGAATGTTTATTCATAATATTTAAGGTTGGGATGTAACTGGGAAAGAAATCCTTTCAGTTTAATGCTCCGTTGCTGTGGAATCAACTGCAAATGATCTCAAACATAAGCTGCTGTTATTGAATGCATGTAAAGGCATTTTAAAAGACTGTAATAAACTATATGGTGCAAGTGTTGGATGTTATTGATACGCTGCTGACTATTCATAGAAAGTTTTATTTTTAACCACTCTCCTTTTAATTGACCATATAAACTTTCACTGTTGTATATGGTCAATTATTATTAAACCAAGGGCTCTCTTGTTAAAGAAATCCCAGTTGGATTGTCCTTGAAAAATAATCATTGAAATGCGGTAAAAATGTATCATGGATGTACAACTGCTGTGCTTATGCTAACTGAAACTCTAAAATTTAATGTTTCTGTTTCATTCTTCATTCTAAACTGTGTTTAACACTCAGAGATTGAAAATTCCAGGTGTTCTGGAAAAATGGGCAAAAGCACCTACTCACTAGACATTTCATGACCCTTTAATAGCTAAAATGTGCAACAAAATCCGGAATTCCGGAATTGCGCCGCTGCATTCCGGAATTGCGCCGCTGCATTCCGGAATTGCGCCGCTCAAGGTGGCAGCATGTTGGAGTAGCTCTGTTACTTTGGTTCATATTTTTTTTTTCTTTTTTTAAACTTTTATTCTTCCATTTCTGGTAGAAACATTGTTTTTGTGGACAACGGTTCTCTCTGGTTTTGAATGCTGTGCAGCTGGAAGGATTTTTGCTGATACTTTTTATTTTTGGACATTTGTTATGATGCATAACCATGGCAACAAGGTGGTTTACAACTGGCAGCCGCTGATTAACATCACAAAAGCTCAAATAATACCTCAACTGCAGCCACAAAACCCTGATGAGTTGAAAAGGAGACGCCACAGATCCAGAGCATCCTCTACATCAGACTGTCATACAACTACAGAGCGTCTTCAGTCAGAGGCTTCTTCAGATCTGCAGAGCGCTACAGGAGATCATCCCTACCCACAGCCATCAGCATCTACAACAAATCTTTGAAGGAACTTGCATAATGAGTTACAACAACATTTAATTTCCCTTTGGGATTAATCAAGTAATTTTGAATTGAATTGAATTTGAAAAAAGTGGGCATTTTGAGCTATTTAAAAAAAACTCTTTCTTTTATTTTTCTCAAATTACTTGGATATGGCCTTGTAACATTTCTCTGCGTTTCAAGAGCAATAACAGTTATTTCTCTAATATCATTGCATATTTTATCCTTGTTATTGTGTTAACACACAGCAGCATTCCACAGACTTAAAAACTACCAAGGCAAGGCAAGGCAATTTTATTTGTATAGCACACTTTCAACAGCAGGGTAATTCAAGGTGCTTTACATGATTTGGTGATTTTAAAAAAACAAAAAAACACATGGAATATAACATTGGAAATTAAAAGTAAAAGAAACACACATGATACACAATAAAGCAAGAGAAAGATCAATAAAACAAGAGAGCATGAACACATTTCATACATATGACATCAATCATTTACTCAAAGGCAATTCTAAACAGATGGTTTTTTGTCTCGATTTAAAGCAGCTCAGAGTTTCAGCAGCTCTACACTCGTCAGGAAGTTTGTTCCAGATAAGGGGAGCATAGAAACTGAAAGCTGCTTCTCCATGTTTAGTTCTGAGTCTAGGGATGTTTAGTAGGCTAGAGTTGGAGGACCTGAGTGGTCTTGGTGGTTGGTACCAAAGCTCCTGTTGTTATACAGCTGGTCATACTGATGATCAGTTTGTCAGATGCATTTGATTATTTGCCCCTTTCTGCTACTTTCCCTCCAAAGATCTATTGAAAAACCTAAAATTGCTCAAGCTTAGAAAAATTGAATCTAAGTTCTTGAAAACACCTTTTCTGATTAAAATAAGATCCTGGTTATAAATTAATTTTATTATTCCAATGATCACGATAGGGATGTGATTCATAAAGGCATATATTTATACAAATAATTTTTATGGTTTTACCCAGCTTGCCTCGGAACCACGTCGATTGTTCTTTGTATGAAAGATTAGAAGAATTCTGAAAAAGAAGCAACAGACTATGTCTGGTAATAAAGTACAGAACTGCAGGCTCAGGGTTAAATCAGTTCAGCCGACAGGTGGAGTCACAGCACACTTTGTAAATGTTATCATGAGAATGTGGGAATGAGTCAGCCAAACATAGCATTTATTTACTGTGCATCTGTTTCTGTGAGAAACCGTTTCCTCACATCAGTATCTGACATCTCTGCATCACTTAGCATTTTTCTAGATTGTAACAAAGTTTATTTTTTTGTAAATAGCCCAAATGTGCCCTTACCTGCCTTGCTCGGCTATCCAATCAGAAAAATGTTATCTCTTCTAACCTTTCTTAAACTGTGTATGCACTACAAAAACAAATTAGGGCATCAAATGTTAACCAATTTATTTAACCTTTAATCAAGCATATCAATGTGTCCATAAAATGTTCAGAAATGGCAACATTTTAACAATAACTGATTCGTCAATTAAATCTTACTTATACATTTAGATTAAAATGTACCCAAAAATGGTGGTTCAGTCAGGTTTTATTCTCATTCATCATCTGTGGTGTCCAGCAGAGAACAGCAGGGCTGGTATGTTTGAGAGGGTTGTGTAATGAATGAATATATCAACTCTGTCAAGGTTAAGTACCATCATCAAGACTTGTGGTAGAGAAAGTGTGTGCGTTGGAGAAAGAATTTCTGTTTGTATCATGTAACTAGTAAGAGAAAGACATTATTTCATGGAAAAATAACACTCTTTCATTGCTTTGCTACACATTTGACAATGTAGCGTTAAATTTTAATACAACTTTGCACATTCTTTTTAACTCAGGAAGATGTGACTTCCTCTCTGGTCACTTTATTAGAAGAATTGAGATATCTGATCCATGGTCAGACAAGGGATAATCTCTGGGCAAAAAAAAAAAAGCCCTGAATCTAAGTCTAAATCCGTTTTATACAACGAGAATGATGTGTCAGCAAGATCACAATAGTGGGCCAATCCTCTGTCAGTCCGTATGGGCTGTTCATGGTTCATCCACATGATGATATCAGCCAGATGACTTTGTCGTTGTCCCTGCTGCCTCTCAGGCGGACAGAACTTGAAAGTAAGATATCCCATCTCCTCAGCATCAGAGGCGAACCGTTCATCCAGTTCTGACCATAGAGTGTTCCGGATAACACTCTATGGCGTCCGCTTTTTAACTGCCAATTTTTCTTCCTCAACTGTAGCATACACAATTTGGACACAAGATAAACCAGGCCGCCACGCATTTTGTGTTGATTCCGCCTGATGAGCGCCGTATCACTCACACACCTTGTATGACGCACATGACCCACTGCTACGGAAACCAATACACCTGTGACCGAAATATCCGAACAGTGACCAAACAATACCATCACCATCGCTTTATTCACCTGCATGCACCATACTTGGTGCTGTAATAAGACAACGGTAATGAACCCTGTACTGATGCAGTTGAAATTTTTTAAAATTTGCACCTTTGATCCCAATACCCCTCCGACTATTCAGAATAGGAGTACATCAGCTTTTGATGCTTCAAAAATACGACAGGGCTTGATGCTCCCAATAACCAATACTCCATCCATTTCTTCACACTTAGATCCACCAGACGTTTGTTTTACAATGCGTCAGGATGTGTGGCAAGGCAGAAAACAGAGCAGCAGCAGCTAAAGGACGATGATCCTGAATCGAGAACATTTAAGCACATGCTATTGTCCTGTCATCAAACAAACTTAAAAGTGTGGTACAATTGAACATTACAAAATGTGTCTATATAGATGTATTTATTTATTAGCTGTTAAGCTTCTATATTTCTACTCAGAAATGTTTAATCAACTGTACCAAAATAAAATCAATCCAGATTATCATCAGTATCTCTTGATAAAATCAAAGAGTTGGATTTATTGATTTCCCAAAAAACTTTTTACATTTTGTTTGTACTTTGGGAGAAAAGATACCAAATTTGTATTGGCCACTAAAAAAATGCAATGAACAAATGTGTTTCAGTTCATGTTAGTAAATGAGTATGAATTATGAGTTGTTTTGTTTCAATTCTGAGTGGTATGCCAGATTGTACTTCCTGTCACTGCATGTGATCATGTGACCTCCCTTTGTTTTTGTTTTTAGTTTTTGTGTTCAGTCGATCGTCGCAGCTGCTTCATTCAGCTCAGGACCGCTCATCAGTAACATGCTTGTCACCATTATTTTTCTGTCCCTGTTGGTATCATTTGGTGGGTACAGACTCGGATTTCTTCGAAGAATTCATCCCTCAGTTAATATACATTTGTTCATCTGAGCATGAAACCCGTTGAAACTCTACTCTTTGTGTACTGCAGGTTTCTCTGTTACAGTGCTTCAGTCTGCAGATCAGGTTTCTCCCTCAGATGCTGAAATGACTTTGGAGTGCAGAGTGGGTTCGGGGTATTCCATGAGCGGCTACACTATGCTCTGGTACCGACAGAACCGCCATGGAGCTCAGATACAGCTTCTTCTCACAGAATATGAAAAAACTGCTGGGCGCTACCGGTCATCAATCGAAGCTGCAAAAAACAAGTTTTCTCTTCATATTTCCGAGCTCAATGTGAATGACAGCAGCACCTACTACTGCGCTGCTAGTCACAGTGATGGGTGCAGACCAAACACTCGTACAAATATGAGGCTGTTTGTAACACAAAGGCAGGAAGAAGCTGAGGCTTGTCTGATGGTGTTGCTGACAAAACTGTCAAAAGTTTATTTGGTTTCAAGGTTTAATGTATCATGACCTAATAAAGAATTTCTGTTCCTAACCACATTGTAAAGTAACATAAATCTAAGCTAAAGTGTGCAGAAACAGTTTGTTGTAGATTTGCAGCTGTTTTTGGGTATAAGTGCCCTGTTGCATGACGCAGTATTAGCCTCACCTGTGACACACATAACCTTAGTTTCACTAAAGAAAAATTTGGTACTTTTGTCTTCTGGTTAATTTTTTTTTTGTCACACTCATGTTTCAAATAACAAAAAGTTATTTCAGACAAAGATAACCTGAGTAAATACAAAAGTCAATTCTCAAATTCTCAATTTTTTTTTAAGTGAGGTTCTCAGCATCAGTTCACATAGCTGTATTAGAAAGATGTCACATTATGCCAGCTTGTTGATAATTAACAGGTTGTCAAATGTACACCACCTGTTTCAGCTCACTTTAGCAATTTAAATCAAGTCAGTATGACAAAGATCATAGCAGTGGCCTAGAAGACTATCTTAATGGATATAAACTGTCTGCAGTTTCAGAACAGACCATTGAGGCATTTGGTGTTGTTTTGTCTGGTGGAACAATATCTACGTTCCCATGCGGAGTTATGTTGGTTGAGCCAGATCAGCTGTATCTTGCCAGCGCCGTCTCGCTGTCGCAAAAACAGTGTAAAGTCTTAGATTTTGCATTGTGTAGCAGCTGATTCAAAATAATCCTAACAGACTCACGGTCAGCTGTGGAATAGCCGCTAGTCATGTCGAAGCCTGGTTTCTGCAAGAACGGTAAAAAGAAGAAATCTCTTGGATAAATGAAATGAAGTAGGCTTGAAGATTTCAAAAAGCAACAAATTACATATATGGTCAAAAGAAGTTCAAGAGGTCATTGACATCCAACTGTCTGGAAAGGGTCACAAAGCCATTTCTAAGGCATTGGTACTCCATCGAATCAGAGTTAAGAGTCGTTATCCACAAATAGAGAAAAACAGGGAACAGTGCTGAACCTTGGCTGGACTGACTAGTGTACCAAAATTACTCCAAGAAGTCGTCCTTTTCGCTTACAAATGCATCAATGACTTGGCTCCATCCCATCTCAGTGAGCTTGTTGACATCGTCACTCCCACCACCTCTTTAAGATTTTCCATTTCCACCCAGCTGATCCTCCCTGTTGCCCATCTATATGGCTCCCTGGCTCCGGAACTCACTTCCACTGGATCTGTGAATCTGTGAAAATTTAAGGAAAAAAGAAAGAATTAACAGGATCACTTCTGCACAAAAGGTTCATCTCACATTAGCCAAAAGCTCTTGAAGATCCAAGAGTTTTTAATCTATATTCAACATGTCAAACACAGTGGTGGTAGTGTAATGGTCTGGGGCTGCTTTTGGGAACCTGGACAACTTGTAGACTCTCTCTACAAATAATTCTGAAGGAGAATGTCCCACAATCAGTTTTTGACCTTAAAACAAACACAACTGGATCAAAACACACCAGCAAATCCACCTCTGAATGGCTTTAAAAAAATAAGACTTAATTCTGATTGAGATCCATAATCTTAAACAAGCCATTCTTGCCTGAAAAGTCTACAATATGGCTTAAGTAAAACAATTTTAAGTTAAGAGTGGGATAAAATTCCTCCTCAGTGTGTTATGTTTTTGTTTAGTTTTCTAGCCCACATCCAAAATCACGCTCAGGGGACAAGTGGTAAAGTTAAGGTTTATTTACAACAATGTACAAAATTGAAATGTGCAATACTGAATATATTTTTTCCTCAGGAACCGGGATCCGGAGACATCTAGAGGAGGAGATATAACTCAATACGCAGGTTTGAAAGAATGATGAAATGAACTTTACTGATTGAAGCAGGGGGAGATGGCTTACTGGGGTTTGAGGCTGAGAAGTGCAAGAGTGGGCCAGGTTTTGGTGTGGAGGGTGGTGGAAGATCCAGAAGTCAGTGGGAGCTTAGAAGGCAAGTCTGGTACCGGAGGACTTGGTTTTGGTGCTCCTGCTGGCAGATTGTGGACCGAGGACGTAGGAGCTGCATGTTAGAGGCACTGAGGTAATCGTTCCACTAAAAAAAGACTTGAGGTCAGCTGATTTTTCACCTTGAGGGCACAAAAAAAACAACAGAAGACATGAAGCAAGTGCACAGAGAGCTTCATGACGCATGAGACAGGTATAGACTAATCATCTGGCAAAGACTGAAAGCTCTGCAGCTCTTTAAATCCTCGATGAGGCAGATTTGAACCAGCTGTGAAGGCTGTCAGCTCCCAGAAACTACAGCCAAAGATCCTCTCTAAAAAACAGAGCTCACACTCACACTCACACACACACACAAGAACAATCACACTAAAACCCGACAGTGACGAACCAAACTGATTCCATGTTTCTGCCAACAACTCCACACAGGTCAAGATTGGCTTGGAAAGCCTTTTTCCCCTAATAAATGAAATCTTCACCTAAAAACTGAATTTTGTATTTTCTCAGGTTGTCTTTATCTGTTATTAAATTTTGACTGAGAATAATTTAAACATATATACATGAAAAAGAAACAAAAACAGTATAAATCTGCAGTGAGCCAAGTACCTTTCAATTGCAATGTATACAGAGGAAGGTGGGCATCCAAAATAAGCCCAAACCATAATGCCTCCTCCACCGTACGTAACCGTTGGTCTGAGCTGTTTGTGCTAATTTTGCGTTTGTCTTACTTTTCCACATGTGAGTTATCTTTTTCGATGTAGAAAAGCATACTATTTATGTATTTTGAAATTGTCTTATACCACTTCCCAGACTGATAGGCATCAACAATTGTTTGTTACATGTTAACACAACAACCGAGGAAGCAAAAAACACGCTTGGTAGGTAATTAAAAATCTTAAACTGCCTTTAGGTATCAGTATGTACTGAAATAGTAGTTTGCCTCATCTGTCACTAATATTTACCCTCATGCGACTTGTTGCTTTGTTCAGGGTATACCCCACATTTAGCCCACAGACTCCTGGTAACATGCTACAAATAGATGCCATCAGTGATGCCGTGATTTATCTCACATTAGCATCTATTTTTTGTGCAGCAGGCAGATGACTATGTAATTATAATTTTTCTTTGCAGCCTATGGAAATAAAATGTAAAATAATGAAAATGTCGGCATTAAATTATTTGTCCACTCATCAGCTTAACCAAAGCTGTTGATGGACAAAAGTTCAGATACACGTCCCATGCTGAGGGTGGAGATCATTTCAAAAACAGCATGTGATTTGTGAAATCTTTACTGTATTTGTTGAAAACTATATGAACAGTTTAAGTTTTCTCACAAACGTAGCTCACTCATTTTGTGAACCTAGGTTTGCGTCATGTTGTTTTTTATCTTCGTGGGCTAGATGTATAATCACCCCCCATTAATAAGGTAATAGGGTTGATTTCCGTGTTGTGAACGTTTAGAAAGTTCCAATCGTCCTACTATGTCCTCCTAGAATCAACATCACAGACGTTCTGATGAAAAGCTTTGGCTGCAGTTGCAGCTTGGTGGCCTCTAGGAGTCTGCAGCTAAGCAAAGAAGATCATTAAAGGCTCTCTTGGAAGAAATGAGAAGAGTCAAAGCATCTTCAGCTGTAACAACAGTTAGAAGCTGAAGCAGTTGGCAGTTGCATCTGTATAATGAATGCAGCAAATTATTTGGTCCTATTCACAGTGATAATCTGCACTGGTAAGAACATTTGTATTAAGTTATAGAACAGCTAGAATAGGTTATTGTCCCTGATTTCTAAAAAAAAAAAAAAATCGTATCTTTTTGTGTTTGTTTTTTTTTTTTTGCAGGTGCTTCCATTGGTCTTAGAATTGATCAGCCTCCGTCAGTATTGACTGAAGATAGGGAGCAGGCTGTGAACCTAAAATGTGAACAAGATGATGCTCAATATCTAAACATGTACTGGTACAGACAAATGAGAGGTGGGGGAATGGAATTAGTGGCATATTCTGTTGGTAAAGACATTTCAACCATCGAAGCTCCCTTCAACAAATCAAAATATTCCATGTCACGTTCATCGATACTGAGCACCACTCTGCAGATTAACCCTACAAAGGCTGGAGACTCCGCTGTGTATTATTGTGCTTCAAGTATGGCACAGAGCTTCAGAAAGCATCAAGAGCTGTACAAAAACCTCAGGAGACTTTTTTTTTTATGTGGAATCAAAATATGAAAGAAAAAAGAAAACACATTCATTTATACGCGTCATATTTCTGCAGCACCACAAAGCAGATCAGATAAGACAGCAGGTGTCAAGGAACATTTTAACATTCAGTAATATTCTCCACAAACATTTCCTATCTGGGTCTGTTTAATTTCTCCATATGCTATTTTTGCTTTGATTCTTTGTTTAGCTTGATAAGGTGATGAAGATCAACAGATTATCTAACAGGGACCTCTTCTGGCTTTATGTGTTATTACACTCAAGGTAAACGCTAATCATTTATGTTTTTATCAAGACTTCATAGAAAGCCACATCAAAATAATTTTTCATGAAGAATTATTCTAAGTTAAACAGAAAGATTTGCTCAGAATTATTTCAAGCTTAAACATAAAGTTACTGTTTTTTATTCAGATAGAAAACAGTTGCTCTTTCTTGGCCACCAAGTTTTTTTTAGAGACAACATTCATGTCACCTAGTATCATGTGGACAGACAGTGGATGGCCAGAATTATTGTAAATATTATTAAGGGGCTTCTTACAAAGAACTGATTTTCAGGAGGATTTATTGGCTTTAGTCAACACTCTCCTGATCAAGCAACCTTTGACTGATTCCCATGTGTAGACTTTTCACCCAGACAAACCTATTTTTTAACAAAAGAAGTACAAATCAAGAGCAAAAAAGTGGCAAGTAGTCTTTATACCTTTGAGCCAGAATATGATTCTGATTATCCACATCCATAATGGGTAATTTGACAGCAGTGGCTGAAACAATTGGGGACATGGAAGATGGTCATTTTCAGAACCCCTAACTGTTATAAATCTATTTAAATTTCATTTGATTTCCAAGCATGTTCAACACATACAATTGCTGTCTTCTGGTGCTGTCACCCTAATCAAGTGACAGGCCAACATATCAAACACTCTACAAAGAGCACAGGTGCTGCATTTACCGTCCGCACATTGAGTCGTTACAGCACACCTCCCTCTTTATGTTGGAATGAAAAGCATACTTTGGATCATGCTTCATGTGTCGTCATGGTGGTTCATGGTGGTTCATGCAGGTTCGAGCGGACTGTGGTGAATGGCGCTGTTGCCTTCTACGTCACTGTAGGATTTAGTTGGTACTCGCAGGAGTATGGTGTTGTTTTGAACATGCATGTACCTGCTCAATGTCTTGGTATGGTGGACTGAGGTTACCATCCTTTAAGGCGATTCAATCTATGGACCTTTGACACATCACTGTGAGTTATACCAAAGGCTGGGGTGACCTTCTGTTGACCCCCAAAGGTTTTACTGAGAGTATTTGAGGCTGATTTGGAGTCATGTATACTGGTTTTTAGTAATCCACTATTTTCATTCTGGGGTTTAGCTGGGCAACTTTGTCAATTGTAGTTTTATGTTATGTTGCCGATCTTGGCCAGGTCTGCCTCAGAAAACAGGTTTTATATCTAAGAGGAATATTTCCAAAGTGAATCAAGGTCAAATTCAAAAATTAGATACAACTTGACAATCAAATCTGCTCATTCCAGTCTTCCCTGGTCCTTTTTATAAACCACTTCCACAAGGTAATTATAACTGAATTCTCCAGAAACCTCTCAAGGTGCTCAATTTACAGATTGGGGGTTTTGCTGCACAGAATAGAAGTCAACTCCTCTGTCGAACAATTGTAAATTAGTCATGCATTGAGTTCATCAGCCAAGCTCGGCGCTGCTCTGTTCTGTGGACTAGTGTTTTCAACCCTGGTCCTCAAGGCACAATGCCCTGCATGTTTTAAGTGTTTCCCTGCTTCAGCACACCTGAAATTCAAATGATGGCTGATTGACAGGCTTTTGTGGAACTGCAATCATCTGAATTTGGTGTGTTAAAGCAGGGAAACCCCTAAAACATGCGTGGCAGTGTGCCTTGAGGAGTGGGGTTGGGAAACACTGCTGTAGACCAACACCTACTCTGATGTCCCCGAGTCCAGTGCACAGATGCACAAATGGAAAATCTGACCGACTAATGCCACATTAGATTGATTTGTTCTCAGTCTTTGTTTGACCAGTATAAGTTTAGAATTGATTTTAAGATTTTATATATCATTTAAAATATTCTCTCCACCAAAACCCCTTTTCCCAGATCTCCTTCCTTGGCCGAATCTTGAAGTTCTCATTTGAAACTCTGCTGGCTCTACCATGATCTCAAATTAGAATGAAAGGGTTTCAATCTTTTCCTGTTAGGAATAATCTCCCTGACAAAATCAGGATGGCCAAAATCACCTTCATCTTTTAAATTTATATTTAAAGACATTTTCTGGTGCTTTATATCATTAGGGGATAAAAGAAATAAAAGCTGCAATAAAAGCTTAAAGCACAACATTAGAGACACAAAACATACGACACATTAAAACAAATGATATTCCAGCTATTATTAATCACTTACTCAAACGCAGCTCTAGACAGATGGGATTTTAGCTTTGATTTAAAGGAACTCAGTGTTTCAGCAGCTTTGCAGCAGCTGGTCTACAAGTTTGCTCCGGATAAGGGGAGCATAAAAGCTGAAAGCTGCTTCTCCATGTTTGGTAAGATGACCTGAGTGGTCTCTAGGGTTGGTATAGTAACAGTAGATCTTCAACATACTCTGGTGCTAAGCCATGTAATGATTTATAAACTAGTAAAAGTATTTTGAAGTCTATTCTCTGAGCTACAGGGAGCCAGTGTAAGGACTTTAGAACTGGGGTGATGTGCTCTACTTTCCTGGTTCTAGTGAGGATGGAACAGCAGCGTTCTGGATCAGCTGCAGCTGTCTGATTGACTTTTTAGGCAGACCTGTGAAGACGCTGTTGCAGTAATCAATCCGACTAAAGATAAACGCATGGATGAGTTTTTCTAGGTCCTGTTGCGACATTAGTGCTTTAATCCTAGAAATGTTCTTCAGGTGATAGAACGCTGACCTTGTTATTGCCTTTATGTGACCCTGGAGGTTCAGGTCTGAGTCCATTACTACACCTAGGTTTCAGGCTTGATCAGTGGTTTCTAGCTGTATGAACTGAAGCTGTTTTCTGACTCTAAATCTTTCCTCTTTACATCCAAAGATAATTACTTCAGTTTTGTTTCTATTCAGCTGGAGAAAATTATGGCACATCCATGCATTGATTTACTCAAGACATACCACCACTGATAATAATATTCATAACAGTGTTTTATTTTTTTATGTGTTTTTAATTGTAACGAAAGCATATTCTTATTCTTATTTATTATTATCAACTTAAAAAAAGTTTACCTGGTTGTTGATGCATTCTATGATATTCTTATGTACCACTCAAGCATATAAACAAGACACATAAGACATGTGGCAGTGATTATCATACAGATTATCAAAGTGTATATGAGGGGGGGGAGAAACCTCTTTTACCTGCATACAGCTTTACTGTGGTTCTGTTCCTCCAGCTTTCAGGTCCGTAAAAATCTGTATCTCCCCTTGCAGTGCCTCTTTCAAAATGATTATTTTAACTGCAACAACTAGTAAGATGAATTTCCATCAAATGACTGATCCAATTATAGGAATGTTATTTTAATGAAATTATAATTTATTAATGTTGTGATCAAGCTATTTTTCAAATATATCAGAACATGTTCTGTGTAAAAGCACAAACTTTCTTCATTGTTGGATTGCCTGAGTGTTATAGGTTCAATAAATGTTTTGTATCAAAAGAATTCTGACCGATGTTTTACGTAACATTAGTTTAACCCACAGTTTTTAGGAACCTGTTTCAATCTCTCGACTCTTCATTCTCACTTTTTTTTTTTTTTTCAGGAAAAAGGAGTTACATCTGTCAGTTGACCTCTTTATTCTCTGCTGACTGATTGGCTGTAGAGCCGTGACCAGCGGAGATGTCACTTCCTCCAAACAAAAACAACCAGCAGCTTCCTCCCTTCTGTTCTGCCTTCTTTTCTTAGCTGTCACAGAAATAGCAGCAGGCAGCTTGGAGCCGCTTCACCGTCAGTCAGCCCGACCTCCACAGCTGCTCCCACAGAGACGCTCAAGAGATGGAGGCCGAGATACGGAGAGGCTGTCTGGGGGGGGCAGAGAGGGGGGAGAGGCGGAGGCAGCGGGTTTTTGTGTGATGCTTTTTCACCGTGGGGACAGGGGGCCACGGTGATACAATCCTATAGAGCCGCCGTACAAAAACCTCCTCCCATTAACATCCATTATGTAGACGGCTGAGTGGATCTCAGAAGGCCTCGGAGAGCAGGAGAATGAACCATGTGAAGGTGGGCAGGATGGAGGCACAGCTAGGCATTAAAACCTGATTTATTATGTAGAATCTGCTTCAGAAACATGTTTTATAAAGAGATGTTTGAGTTTATATGTGGAGCGTTTGGATCATGTGTTCCTCATC
Source organism: Valencia hispanica (assembly GCA_963556495.2). Classification (NCBI taxonomy): domain Eukaryota; kingdom Metazoa; phylum Chordata; class Actinopteri; order Cyprinodontiformes; family Valenciidae; genus Valencia; species Valencia hispanica. The sequence continues at coordinate 33,631,541 of OY747720.1, forward strand.
TTCATAAATCACATCTTCTTTGAACGTTATGAAGCTCATCCTGCATGTTTAAACCCAGCCTGATAATCTGTGTTATTATAGTGTGTCTGAAGAAGATGATTCTGGAACGTTTGGGGACTTTTTAGTCGAGGAGAGATTCAGTGTGACACTGGAACTGAAGCTTACTTTGGAAAAGGAACAAAACTGACAGTTCTGGGTAAGTTGGACCTCTCACCTGTTCAATTCATAGGATTAGATTTCAACTTAATAAAAAGATAAATGGAAATAAAGAAAAGCTCTTTAGAGTTTTAAGGTTGTGATGTATTGACCTGAGGTTAGAGCACTGTGACCAACACTCAACCTGCTTACTTTGGCCAAGGAACCAAACTGACAGTTTTAGGTAAATATTTCACTTCATTACAGACTTTTAATTGATGACTCTTTGATTAGAGCTTCGGTACAGACAATGTGTCTATGAAGGTGTTTGTAAAAATAATTCTGGTAAAGAAGAAGTTCATGTTCAGTATTGCTGCACTGTGACAATGCTGAAGCTTACTTTGGAAAAGGAACCAAACTCACTGTTTTGGGTAAGTTGGACTTCTAACATGTTCAGTTCCCTGAGTTACAATGAAACTAAACAGTTTAGTGAAATGAAAGGAGAATCGGTTCAGTTTAAAGTTCGGGTTTATTGAGCTGAACTCAGAGCACTGTGACCAACAGAGATCCTGCTTACTTTGGCCAAGGAACCAAACTGACAGTTTTAGGTAAATATTTCGCTTTATTACAGAGTTTTAATGGATGACTCTTTGTTTAGAGCTCCAGTAGTGATAGAAAGATATGTGAAGACTTTATAAAGATAAATCTAAGAGGCAAACAGGTTCATGTTCAGTATTGCTGCACTGTGACAACGCCAACGAAGCTTACTTTGGAAATGGAACAAAACTAACAGTTTTAGGTGAGTCAGAGATGGATTAAAATGAGGTCAAATAACCAGCTTTGCTACCACAGTAGCAAATAGACAGTAATAAGATTTGCTGGTATTTATATTTGAAGTCCAGCTCAGCACTTTTTGACATTGAGCCGAAGCGCTGTGCTAATAATGAAGCTTATTTCGGCCAGGGAACAAAACTGACTGTTCTGGGTGAGTAAGGCATCACAAAACCTCCTCACTGACTCACACATTGTAAAGAAGGTTATGTTAAGGCTTTTTTTTTTTTTGTTGATGTTACATCAAATAAGGATCATAAAATTGTAGTGAAACAAATACATGTCTCATATTGAAGGAAGGTTAAAACATTAGCAAGGTGAGATGAACAGTTGAATCTATTTCCAAAGTAAACAACAACGCTTGTTCTGATTATTCTGTTTCAATCAAGCTCACTTTGGAGCCGGAACTAAGTTAACGGTTTTAGGACTTAGTAGTAGTAGTAGTAGTACCAGAAAATTTTTTTTGAAAATAATTCTGAATCACAATGAATCTAGAAAGCTGTGTGGATGGAAATATTATAAATATATAAAACTACTGACCTTGAGCTTCGTAAAGTTTCAGCTCAGTGCTTTTTGACATGAAGTGTAAACACTGTGTCAGTACGAAGCTTATTTTGGTCAGGGAACCAAACTGACTGTTCTCGGTAAGTGAAACATCTCAAATCTTTCTTCTGCGTCCACTGATAGGAGTGGCAAAACATGTTAACCTTTCTCTAATCCTGAGATAAATGTGTGTTAAAAACCAACGTTATTCAGACTAGTTGTTGTTTAATGTAAGGGAAAGCTAGATTTATTCCATTCGAGTTCACACAGCTGATGGGTTTTCAGCACCGATCACCTTCACTGTGACTCTGGTGCTTCTGAGGCTTACTTTGGTAGGGGAACAAAATTAACTGTTTTAGGTAAGAAAACAATTTAAAGTTTATTCAGTGTTGCATGAAGGTGAAATTGTAGCCTCCAAATCTAAGAATTCTGCACAAAAATGCAATTTATAATAAATCAAAAGTCTTAAGATCAGGAAAAAAGAGATAGCTAAAGTATTTATAGTGTCAGAGAAAGAGAGAGGCTGCAGGAAGAGGTTTTGTTGTAGTTTGGAGTCTCTGTGCTCCTAAAATGAAGCTTACTTTGGAGCTGGGACAAAACTCACCGTTTTAGGTAAGAAAACTTCTTTAAAAACCTATCAGAGTTTTGTATTTGGATAAACAATATACTAAGTCTACTAAGTAAAATTAAGTTTAATTACAAATGCATTTATGCCAGTAGAAGATCTATCATTGTGCAGCTCCAGAATATTTGGCTCAAAGCCCAGATTATTAGCCTCTCAGTCAGTTCTTATCAGCTCTGTGAACCACTGTGACTTTCCAGTCTGAAGCTTACTTTGGAGCTGGAACTAAACTCACCGTTTTAGGTAAGAAACTCAAATATATTAAGAAAAAAAACTAACCAGGCACCTACAAAATATTCTGATCTGAGAAAGAAAAGAAACTCAGGCAATAAAGCCTTTGTTTTGGGTGTAATTCTGCATACAGAAGGTGTTCAGTTCAGGTGTAAAAGACAGTCGCAGCTTTTAGAGTTTTTTCTGCAGCTGTTTATCAGTGTGAACAACTATGATCCTGCTTACTTTGGAGCTGGAACTAAACTCACAGTCTTGGGTAAGAAAAATTACCAAAAAAGCATGTTTACGTTTACAAGTTGATATCAACTAGTTTTATTTTTAATATTTGCTTTTAGGATTTCTCCATAGGTAGAAAATAATTATTTTCAGCACAAAAAGCATATTGCTACTCCATACAATCATGATTTTGCCACTAGAAAAACTGTAACAATTTTATTTTTGATTGATTCAAAGTCTCAGAGGTGTGAAGGAATACATTTAAAAAAATTTGAAAATAAAACAGAGTTAGCTAAAATCGTGTATAAAACCTAGACTAGTTCTCAGAGTGCGGTGGGTTTTCTACATGTGACTGAGCGCTGTGCTCTGGCTCTTATCCTGCTTATTTTGGAGAGGGAACCAAACTCACAGTTCTTGGTAAGATCGCAGAAAACAAAATGCTATTAAAGCATCCGTTTATATGTAGAAAGCCAGCAATGATTTCTGTTGAACTGCAGTGTGATGTGCTTCAGATTTTGTCCATGCATCTGTGACTAAGTTCTCTTTTATCTAATCTTTCATAAACAGAAGGGGAAATCGCTTATCCAAAAGTGAAAATTCTTCCACCTTCACCCGAGGAGTGCAGAGACCAGAACAGCCAAAGGGGGAAAAAGAGGAAGACGCTGGTCTGTGTGGCCTCTGGTTTCTACCCAGATCATGTCAGCGTGTTCTGGAAGCTCAATGGCCAGGACATCACTGATGGTGTGGCGACTGACGCTGCTGCCAGGAAGGATGAAAGTAAAAAGAGTTACACCATCACCAGCAGGCTGTTGGTCCTTGCGAACACATGGTTCAAACATAATAACTTCAGTTGCCACGTCTCATTCTTTGATGGAACCAACACCATCCCTCACGAGGCTTTCATTTTGTGTACGTTCCTCTAGGAAAACAAACCTTCTAAAGTGACTTTTTATGTGATAGGATTCATAATGTTGTCACGCTTTTCTGTTTTTCAGCAAATGGCACTGATACAGGCATGACACGAGGTAAATAAGTCACTTCATTTTTGGTTATGCAAAAAAAAAAAATCATAATTTAGTGGAATCTGGTGTTTACAAGTCAGACATGAGTTTGTGCAACCCTAATGTATCCCAAACTCCCTCCAGAGAAGTACCTGAAGATCACCCAGAACGCCAAACTCTCCTACAGCGTCCTGATCGTGAAGAGCTGCCTCTACGGAGCCTTCGTCTGCTTTCTGGTGTGGAAGCTTCAGGTCTGTTGAACAAAGTCTACAGCTTCTACAAACCTCCCACATTATAACCTGTAATGAATTGTCCCTGATGCAAAATCTGATGTGAAACAAGAACGTATTTACAGACTGCAATCCAGCTGCACGGGGCAACAAAATTAGGTTCACAGCAGGATAGATGTGGAAGCAACGATAAATAAGACAGGGCAAAAGCAGGTTTGGAACAACAACAAGAATAAAAACTGTAGTTGTATAAACTACATACAAATGAACACTGTGTTTAGCTGTACATGGTTGATATTACCAATTATTACGAATATTTGTCACTGTATATATTTATAGCCACTGTATTATTTGAGCATCTATTCATAGAAAAGGCATCAATAAATGAATTACACAAAGACAACAGTGTCACCACCAGGTTGGGGAGTGGGTAATGTTATATGATTCAAGGATAATGTGATCCCAGTATCCATATAGATAAAATATTTGTAGGGTTATAGTGTAAGGACGCAACATTTTGCTAGAGCTTCAATGGTGTTTTAAAATATATCGAATCAGCTGAATTTATGGTACTTTAAAATAAAATCCTCAAAATTTTACTGATTAGCGTTTTCTTGGCTTTGCAGAGTTCAAGAAAACGGAACAAGTGACATCTGACTGAGATGAAGCCCGAACCATCCGATATTCTTCAGGAGAAACTTTTTTTAGCTTCTTTAAATAAAACGTGTGAAAATGGCATTTAGAAATGTGTATTTCTGTTGATTTACCTTCAAATGACCTGATCAACCTTTAAAATCTTAAAAACATGTGGATTTTAATGTTGTAGTATAAAGTTCTTATTTTTCACCTTACTGTCTGTGTTTTTGTGAACCTTTTCACATACAATCCCTTTTTTATCTCAATAAAGACATGTAACCAAATCTTTTCATCACAGTGATGGTTTTATTCTTTCTCTTCTCATCACTTGTTTCAGAGATGGTGTCAGATGTTTTCAGCGGTTGGCTTATGTGTCTGTTTTCCGAGAAATCGGTTTCTTTTTATGAGCGTAAAGTTGAAATGTCTCGACTCAGGAAATTGTTGTATTCTGGTTTAACTGAGTCATAATGAGATGTTTAACATTTTCTTTCAGCTTTCTGATTACTTAAGAATAATTATGTTTTCTTAAAGTTTCTTATTACATCTAAATGTTCTAACTAAAATAAACATATCAACTCAACTTTATGAAGTTTTCCACTTTGCACAAAAAAGAGGTGGTTGTTACGGTTTCCACTCTCTGTGCTGCTGGAGCTTTGTGAGTGTGGGTCTGCCGCATGAGAACAGGAAGTCAGCGCTCTCATCCGTGCAGAGAAGAAGGTCAGAGCTGCTGCTGGGGGGGGGAGGAAGACGAGAGCGAGACGTGAAAGCTGCAGAGGAGCAGAGAGCCACAGGATGTGGTCTCAGAGCAGCCTGCAGCTCCGTCTCTCTGCTGAGAAACGACGATTGCACCTGCATCCGTGCACCAACCCCAAAACACACTCACACTGTTAGTGTTTGGAGCAGACAGCTGGCACAGGTTCCATTTCTGTAACAACTGAAGCTAAAAACTGAGCATGTGTCTACATGTATTATATGTCAAACAACAGCTGTTTGCGGTGATTTGAGGCAAAACCTTAAAATGAGTTTATTTTAAAGCATGAACATTTAAATGCGGCAGCAAGAGTTCTGATGAATATCAAAAAGAGAGATCACATTGCTCCGGTTTTAGCTTCCCTTCATTGGCTCCCTGTTAAATCCAGAATAGAATTTAAGATCCTCCTTCTTACATACAAAGCCCTTAATAATCAAGCTCCATCATACATCAGAGATCTAATTGTTTCATATGTTCCTAACAGAGTCCGTGAGGCAGACACTCTGTTTACTTTTAAGGCCAGGCTTAAAACTTTCCTTTTTGATAAAGCTTATAGTTAGAGTGGCTTAGGTCATCCTGAGCTATCTCTGTAGTTATGCTGCTATAGGCTTAGACTGCTGGAGGACAGACTGACCACTATTCTTCACTCTACTATTTTTTTTCTTCTACTACTCTCCAGTTGTATTATTTGCTGTTATTTCAACTGTTAACTTTTTTTCTCAGTGTTTTTCTCTCCATAAAAGCTACACCTGGCCCGGTATCCTGCTTAGCTGCAATGCCCTGTTGGAGGGGGGGACATCCCAGTAACTGAGCATCCCCTGTGTTGTGTTATCAACTTTTTACTTTCTTTAATATAGAAATCATTAGTACTTTTTGTTCTTTCTGTGTCTCTGCTCTGTCTTCTCCAACCCCCAGACGGTCGTGGGAGATGGCCCCTTGTACTGAGCCTGGTTCTGGTTCTGCTGGAGGTTTCTTCCTGTTAAAGGAGATTTTTTCCTCTCCACTGTCGCAACATGCTTGCTCAGTATGAGGGATTGCTGTGGTTGGAAGTCTGCATCAACAGGACACAACCTGAATTCAATGACTCAATGCAATCTGCATTCCTTAAATAGGAAACTAAAACTTTAAACTAATTGGAATGTTTGTATGATTGTATTGAAATGACTTTTCTTGTGAAGTGACTTGAGATCACATCTGTTGTGAATCGGCGCTATATAAATAAACTGAATTTACCTTCATTTAATTTAAATGACGTTTTTTCATATATTTTTCACAATTTCTTTGTGTGTTGAAAAGCACATACCTGTAAGACACAATGAAAAAAAACAATGATTGTGCAGCGCATTTATAATTTTTTTACATCTGTTACGCAACGATCCTTCAACTTTCTGCTTTTAATTTAACATGTTCTCAGTGGGAGTAAAACTGAGAAGAAAACATGTCTTTCCTTGGGTAAAAAAATATGTTTGTTCTGATCCATGTCAGGAAAAACAGGAAACAACAGCTGAGAGGCGCCAACAGACTCATGTTTTCTCTGACATCTGTTGTCTAATTATATTCCTCCTCCTACAAACCATCATCATCAAAATTTAATTTTATTCTTAAAGCAAAAACCTTCATTAACTAGAAAGCCTCCAACTTCATGAAGTTGTGTTAGAGAACATAACAGAATAGAATCAAATTTATGCACAGACATGTGCACAATGCATGATTGTAAAGTGAAATTATAAAGTTTTAAGAATATTGCACAAGAAATAATCTGAAAGGTATATTTTTATCCAGCCCCTTTTAATGTGTTGCCCATGAATTAAATCCAGTGCAATCAACTTCAATTAGCACAGATAGTCCAACTGTGTTTATTTTGATCTCTGTATAAATGCAGGTTCCCTAGTGTTCTCTAATGACCCCGGAGGTTTGTTAGAGAACATTAGCAAACAAACAGCATCATGAAGACCAAGTAACACAGCAGACAGTTCAGGGAGAAAGTTTAAAGCCGGGCTGGCTGGGTTATAAAATATAATCCAGTACTTAGCGTTGAACATCTCATGGAGCACCATCATCTGAAGATGGAAAGAGCATGACACAACTGCAAACTTTCCTGCTCTGGTCAGATGAGACAAAATAAATTAACTTTACATTTAAAGTCCTATGTGTCGGAGAGGCTGGGGAAGCAGGTTAAATGCCGGAAAATCGCCTCCAACAGCAACAGATTCGGCTCGTTCCAGGTCAGTGCAGAGTGTGATGAAGTATCTGACATGTATGATCCACAACTTTGGCCAGCAGGGACTTACGTCCGCCCCTTTTTTTGAGACACATAAACAAAATCAAATTCAAGCCCCTGGTGTTCGGGGGGTGACCTGGTGCTGCAGGGTACTGCACCTGTAGTCTCATCAAGCAAGGTAGAGGCAGAGCCAGTGGGCAAAACTATTTGAAATAAAGGAAAATTAATGTCGGATCATATAACGTGCTTGGACTACGACTGGGTCATACAGAGGAGGATAAATTACGTCGTTCTGTAGTGGACAAGCTATTGGATACGTGTGATATTCTGTGTCTTCAAGAGACTTTTTTTTAAATCTAAGCGAGATCTAATCAAACTGAATTCCCTGCATAGAGACTTTTATGGGGCAGGGGAATCCACCAGTGACTGTAGCACTAAGTTAGTGAGGGGCAGAATATCTGGAGGAGTGGCTGTTCTGTGGCATATAAGGTGTGATCAGCTGATTAAAGTAATCAGGCTGGAAGTAGACTGGACTGTAAGTCTTGAGCTCAATTGTGGTGATAAGAAATTTCTCATATTGAACGTCTATGCACCTCATGAATGTCCACATAATGAAGATGAATATATCAACAAGTTGGCCCATATTACATCATATATTCAGGACAACCCTTCCACTTGCCTCTTTTTTGTGGGCAATATGAATGCTGATGTGTCAGATAGTAAGTCTCTGTTTGGTAATCATTTAAAACAGTTTTGCACAGATAATTGGGTTGATTCTTTCCAGTGAAGTGTTACTGTTCTAAAGATGCACGTGAGTCTTTACAAAACTTCCGCATAAATTATGAATTTGCTATATCGGATCGATCATATACCCTTTTGCGTTGAAATAAATGTGGGTAATCTACCTGCTCTTTTGCCCGCAAAAACTGTCTTTCAAGAAGAGAGAATAAATTGGCACAGCCCAACTGAGCAGGATCTCCATCGGTACTGTAGCCGGTCTGATGCCCTGCTAAGAAACATTAAGCTGCCAAAAAGCGCAATCACATGCTCTCACATAAATTGTAAGAATGTGCAACGTGGTACAGAAATGTGCATTCTTCATGAAGATGTTGTAGATTCTCTACTTAGCTCAAGTAAGCCCAACAAAAAGAACAAAGCCAAGCCAGGATGGAATGAACATGTAGAGGAGCTCTATGCAGAAGCCAGAAGAGCTTTTAAACTGTGGGCCGAATTAGGCAAACCTAAAGGGGGCCTATTATTCCAGTATAAAAAATGTACCAACACAAATGCCAAACGTGCCCTACGTTTAATCAGAAGGAACGAGGACACGCTTAGAATCATTGGCAAGTAAACTACAAAATAAGAGCCCAACTGAATTTTGGAAGGAAATTAGAAAAGTAAATGCGTGTAACGTACCCCTGCCAACAAATAAAGATGGGGAAAGGGATCAGAGGAAATTACTCAATAATGGCATTAACACTTTTCTCAATTGTTTAAAAGTGTTTAAAGTAATCCCCCTGTGGTAGATAATGTAGAGGAAAATAAGGATGTTACTATTTATTTACTGTGCAAGACATTTATGACATTGTGATGGAACTTAAGGATAATAAGTCATATGGTGCTGACAAAACATATGCTGAGCATCTAAAGCTAGCAAGTAGCAGACTTTATCCATTGTTGGCTATTTCTTTTACTGGGTTTTTATTTAATGGCATTTGACCTAAATCTATGCTGTCTGTTGTTTTAGTGCCTATTATAAAAGACAAATCAGCTCTTGATCGTGGTAAAGTTGTTTTACAAATCGCTCAATAGAAGAGTACCGAAATATTTGGTGAGAGTTCTAGCATTGGTATGCCCACCAGTCTATGGCTGTAATGGAGTACGTCAAGGCAGTGTTCTGTCCCCTTACCTTTTTAATGTATATATGGATGCTTTATCCAGATTGTTGAATGAATGCAAGACTGGCTGTCAGGTTGAGAATATTAATGTGAATCATTTGATGTACGCAGACGATTTAGTAATCTTCTGTCCATACAGTGCTGGTTTGCAACAACTGCTAAGAGTCTGCTCACAACATGGTTTGGACTTTGACATTAAGTACAATGCAATAAAAAGCAGTATCATGATTATCAGGAGTAAAGAGGATGAAAAAAACTTTCCTTCACTGATTTCCTTTTATTTGATGGCATTTTACCTATTCGTGATGAAGTTAAATATTTGGGACACTATATCACTGCTGACATGTCGGATGATAGAGACATTTATAGGCAGTGCCGTTTGCATTATGTGCAGGCTAACATGTTTATACGGAAGTTTTTTATTTGCTCTGTATCTGTTAAAATAACACTGTTCAAAGCATTTTGCACCCACATGCACACTGCCTATTCATGGTGGAATTATAGAAAAAACTGTTTACACAAGCTCCAGGTGGCGTATAACGATGGGCTGAGGCTGCTGCTTAAGGTACCTCGCTGGAGCAGTGCCAGTCTGCTATTCATGTATGCTGGTGTTCCCTCCTGTGCTGCACTGCTCCGTAACCTCGTGTACAGATGTATATGCAGGCTGACAGACTCCGAAACAGACTGTGACTAACAGACTAACATACCGTGAAACAAAGCTCGAATCGTCTCTCATCTAATCTGTGGAGACATTGGAGGTGCTGCTTGTATGTATAACTGATTCTGTTGTTTTATTGTGTTGTTTGTCCTTTTTTACTCTGTTTTCTATTCTGTTTTTCTTTTTTTTTACAATGGACCTCACTATGTCCGGAATAAAGTTTAATGATGATGATGATGATGATGATGATGATGATGATGATGATGATGATGAAACACCCAGGGTGTGACAGAAAACTAACTGGTGGTGGCAGCATCATGCTATGGGGATGCTTTTCTTCAGCATGGACAGGAAAGTTGATTAAATAACTGTTGCAGGCTGCAAAAGGTTTGAAATGGGGGCAACCAATTGACCCTGAGCATAAACAAAGTGTATGTGTCAGAATGTACCTACAGTTACAAGACTTGCAGGAAAGGGTGGTTCTACAAGGTAGTGGCTCAGGGGAGGGGGCTGACACAGTTTTCCTTCCACTTAACTATTGTGTCCTATTTTGTGTTGGAGTGTTCTTATATAAATCTTATAAAATACATACATAAAAAAGATCAAAGGGCATAAATACTTTTGCGAGGCTGTGTAGTTGCAGAGAATTAGAAATCGATGTGTGGCTGTCACACCTGCATAAAACAATATATTTATACAGTTGAGAGTTGAATATACCACAACCTTCCAATTAGGGTTTCAGAACAAGACTGAGAATCTAAAGTAGCATTTAGACTATGCGGTAAAGGTATTAGAAACACGAACAGAGCAGATATAAAAAGCAGACAGTAACTTCTCCCACACAGCACAAACAAAACACCAACCATCCCACGCCTAAGATCCCACTCTCACGGCTAAATGAGATATTTAACATCTCGAACATGGAGCAAACTGAATAAACCATTTAAACTTAAAATGTAATAAACACACACACACGCACACACACATTTGCTGCAGTTCAATAAAGATTAAATATTAGTTTTATAAATCAATTTTTAGTAATTTATCGGATAATTGTTTTAGCTGTCATTCAAAGATGAAGAGGCACATTTGATGTATTACCTTCTAATCTTCTAACAAGATATAAAATCTCCCACAGCAGAAAATTCATCCGTTTGAGCATCAACCAGTTTAGACCTTAGAATAACATTTTTACTGACACTGTTGTATCAAACGTCCTTGTAGCGGTTAATGAAGACTTATAGAACAGTGCTTTATCAGGACAGGTATAGAGTGGCACCTGTTGCTGATGTTTGCTTGTGTAAAAGAATCTGACCAGTTGAGCTTTCAGCAAAAGAACCAGAAAAAGAAAGTGAACTTGTTGTCCCATTCATACTCGACCCTGAAAAGTTTTACCTTTGTCTTTGAACAGCTTCCACTTAGCACAAAGGTTGCCCTCTGCTGGATAAACTGTAACCCTGCAGTCAATCAGAGCAACAAATCTCTGAACTTGGAACAGATTTTAAGTAAAGCCTATTTGAATCAGATGTAAAGATACACATAAAAGGAGATTCGATACAGCATCTCAGCAAATTTCACACTGTAACTGAAAGAATAAAAGTTTAACTGTGCTTTCTAACACATTTTGTTCGGCTGTATCCTCCTAGTTCAGCGATGGTTCTACCCTTCTGGCAGCTGACTAAATGCCTATGAGTAAACTTGGCCATTTTTTTATTTTCACGACTGTTGTTTGAATTCAAAACAAATATTTCTAACCTTACAGGTATAAGTTGCAGTGCTAACTGCTTACAATGAACAGCCTTAACCAAATGTGGGGATTTTTAGCTTTAACATTTATCTTACGTGTTTCTGTTTGTGGGTCTTCTCTCCAACTTGTACAACTTGTTCTTGAATCCAGAATATAAAAATGTATCTCTTGTGTTTTCTGAATTCTGGAAAACAGATTCTTGATGATCTTGATGAATCTTGATGATTCCTAGACATTAATAATAAAGGTCATGCAGCTAAAGGACATTTTCATCCCCACTTAATTAGTCTATTATCGTTTATTGGCAATGTTTTAGTAATAAACTGTGACTAAATACACTTCTTTGACCCCCACACACCATTATTCAGTTATTTGACCATTTACTTCCTGCAGTAGTTTGGTCATTCTTTTCTTGAATCAAACTGCCTTTTTTTCACAAGGCTGTTGTCCTACTGTGTCCACCTCAGTGTGCATGCTGATGTATTTAGAGGAATCTGCTGCCAGTGTGGAACAAGCTTTGCCCAGCATGTTATAGCTGATACCTTTTGACAATTTTGGAAGCAAAGGCAAAGGACATGTTTTTTTGAGGAGGAATAAATCAAACTCCCATCCATGCTGTGTGTGATGTAGAGATGTCCTACAAGTACCTGGGTGTAATGCTCATTGATTAATTGGTCAAGAAATGCAGAGACTTGGCACAAAGAGTTCATGAGCCTACTGTACCTCCTGAGGAGCAGGTCCTATTGTGTTGCTGTCCTGTCTGCCAGTGTTGAAAATGTACTGTGTAAGCAGCCTTTGTACTGTACATGAAACCCCAAGACATTTGGAATATTGCTCTTTGGTCAAATCAGTCTAAAACATAATTATTTAGCCACAAGAGAAGGGGTGTTTGATATAATTGTGTATTCTGCATACAGGATTACTGGAAAAGAACCTCATACCATTTGTGAAGCATGGTGGTAAAAGTGTGATGGTTTGGGGATCCTTTGGTCCAGCAGGACCTCTACAGCTCCCCATCATAACATCCACCATGTATTGCATGCAAAGGGTGCTTGAGGAAACTGTGAGACCATCTTTAAAACAATTAAAGCTGAGAAAGGACTGAACCCTGCAACAGCTCAAAAATACAAGTAAATCCACCAAAGACTTGCTGAAAACTAAGAAATTATAGTTATTGAGATGTTGGTGGGGGGGGGGGGGGGACAGGCTGGTACATGCAGGAAACCTCTCAAACATCTCCACGGTAAGAGAGAGAATTGAAAAAAATCCTTCCTCAGACTGATGTCAAAGACTGGTAGACGGCTCCCAGAAGTATCTACGTGATGTTATTTCAGTCAAAAGGGGTGAGATACGTCATTAAGTAGTAGGATGTTATAACTTTTTCCTCAGTTGAAATACACATTTCTGTTGACCTATTCTGCCTAAGGAATTAGGCTTTCTTTTTCAACAATAAAATAAACAAAGAAGACGAGAAATTGATATGTGAACATTTAATCATTTAATCAATATTATACTTTTAGGATATTCTGTTAGATGACGTCAGACTCCGTTTTTACAGTTTTTTTTTATCATTTGAAAAGCTTTAACGTTTGTGAGTTCTTTGGTCTAAATCTGTTTGCCCATGAATTATATTTATAGTTGTGTAATGCCTGTGACTGGCAGTTGTGTTCATTTTATTTCCTCCTGTAATTGGAATGTTTTATTCTATTCTAAGCTTAAATGTGAAGCCTTCAAGATTTGAGTCAAGAAACCCTGTAACAACTATTTAGATAACTAAAACACCTTTTCTATTGTTTTCTGAACATCATCAAACTGGCGTGTCAATATTATAGATGTCATTGCGATAGACTGTAGGTCCCCATGCTCCTTTGTTCCCAGGACTATCATCAACATACGGAGGAGGAATAGGAGACCACAAAACCACGTCACACAGAGCTACACAATCAGTTATTTCATGACTCTCTCCCCTGCAACTCATTACAGTAGCTATACACTATGATCAGGCAACAAAAACTCCTCTTCTCATTTTCAGTCTTTTTGCTGTGGACATTAGGTGATTGGAAAAATGCTTTGATCAAAAGATTTATGTTTTTAATTAACCTTTTTTCAACACATTTTTTGTTCTGTTCACCCAGGTTGTGCTGGTGGGAATGATGTCTCCCAGACCCCTATGCTATGGAAGTCTAAGGGTGAAAATGCAACGATGGAGTGCAGCCATACCAAGGGTGCTGCCTATTACCAGATGTACTGGTACAGACAGCTGCCTGGAGAAACCATGAAACTCGTCGTGTTCACATCGACAGCTTCGAAAGATCACGACTTTCAGCAAGATTTCAGCAAAGAGAAATTTTCAGCCTCCAAGACTGAAGCTGAGAGAGGAACGTTCACAGTGACGAAAGTGCAGCCAGAAGATAACGCCTTGTATTTCTGTGCTGTGAGTCAACACAGTGCTGCAAACACATGGAAGAGCTGAACAAAAACCTCACCACCTCCAACCACACATTGTCTCACAGTAATGAGACCCTCCCATGTCTAACTGTTCAAATCTCTGTAGTGATGTCAGACCTCCCATCACACTGACAGGGACTGTGGTCTCTGAGTTCAGTCTGCTCACAACCCAATAATGATCCCAGCTGCTCAGATAAAGTTTTCTGAAGCTCTGCTGTGTGTTGGAGATGCTGTATCGACACTCGGAAATTAATTCATCACAATTAGTATTTTCTGTAATATGATGTGATATCTGACCCCTGCTGGTCTGCAACCATGAGCTGCTGTCACACTAAGGGAGGCGCCTATTGGACGATGTACTGGTACAAACAGCTGCCAGGAAAGAAAAACAAATAGTTTTCGCAACTTTGTCTTCTCAAATAAGAAAACGGTTTCAGTGAGGAGAAATTTCTAGCAGAGCAGAAGGATGCTCAGACTGGATCTCTGACAGTGGGGAACCTGAAGGCAGCAGGGTGTACTTCTGTGATGTGAGTCAACACCGTGATCCAGTTGCAAAAAAAACTTTTAACTTTTGGAGTTAAAGTGAATGGAATAAAGATTTTTCTTTATATATCTGCAGAGGAGTTGTGTAATGGGTTCTATTTTTCACACCAGTGATTGCTTCAGTAATAACTTAAACCACTCAAAAGAGATGTTTATCCTAAAATTGTCTTCTTCTTCTTCTTCTTCTTCTTCTTCTTCTTCTTCTTCTTCTTCTTCTTCTTCTTCTTCTTCTTCTTCTTCTTCTTCTTCTTCTTCTTCTTCTTCTTCTTCTTCTTCTTCTTCTTCTTCTTCTTCTTCTTCTTCTTCTTCTTCTTCAAAGGCTTCTCATGACTCTTTCAGGTTATGCTCCGATGGCGAGAAGTGTAACAACATTTGTTCATTTTTGACATTTTTAAGATTCATTTGAACCATTCTTTTTTCAGAATGGAAAGATTACAAAACAAACATCTTATTTGATTTTCAAATTCAAGAACTGAGTGGACAGAGTAACATTTATTACTGGGTTTCTCTATCCACACATGGCCAAAATTAAACATGAAGGACCTAAGTTAAGCATTAAACACAACCAGTATTTGTTTAAATGTCCCTTAGAAACACAGTACTGACATAACTCAACTCTGACTGGATATTTTGGCTGCACGTGAATAAGTAGAGTTCATTTAAATGTATTACCTTTCTTACATGAACCCAGAATTCAAACAAATTTAAAGTACACTCAACAAAAATATAAACGCAACACCTATGTTTCTGCTCCCATTTTTCATGAGATGGACTTAAAGATCTAAAATTCATTCCAGATACACAATATTACAATTTCTCTCAAACATTGTTCACAAATCAGTCTAAATGTGTTATAGTGAGCACTTCTGCTTTGCTGAGATAATCCATCCCACCTCACAGGTGTGCCACATCAAGATGCTGATCTGACATCATGATTAGTGCACAGGTGTACCTTATACTGCCCACAATAAAAGGCCACCCTGGAATGTGCAGTTTTGTCTCACAGCAAAATGCCACAGATGCCACAAGCATTGAGGGAGCGTGCAATTGGCATGCTGACAGCAGGAATGTCAACCAGATCTGTTGCTCGTGCATTAAATGTTCATTTCTCCACCATAAGCCATCTCCAAAGGCGTTTCAGAAAATATGGCAGTACATCCAACCGGCCTCACAACCGCAGACCACGTGTAACCACACCAGCCCAGGACCTCCACATCCAGCAGGTTCACCTCCAAGATCGTCTGAGACCAGCCACTCAGACAGTTGCTAAAAAAATTGGTTTGCATAACCAAACAATTTCTGCACAAACTGTCAGAAACCGTCTCAGGGAAGCTCAACTGCATGCTCGTTGTCCTCATCGGGGTCTTGACCTGACTCGTCCCCGTAACAGACTTGAGTGGGCAAATGCTCACATTCGATGGCGTCTGGCATGTTGGAGAGGTGTTCTCCTCACGGATGAATCTCGGTTTACATTGTTCAGGGCAGATGGCAGACAGCGTGTGTGGCGTCGTGTGGGTGAGCGCTTTGCTGATGTCAATGTTGTGGATCGAGTGGCCCATGGTGGTGGTGGGGTTATGGTATGGGCAGGCATCTGTTATGGACGAAGAACACAGGTGCATTTTATTGATGGCATTTTGAATGCACAGAGATACCGTGATGAGATCCTGAGGCCCATTGTTGTGCCATACATCCATGAACATCACCTCATGTTTCAGCAAGATGATGCACGGCCCCATGTTGCAAGGATCTGTACACAATTCTTGGAAGCTGAAAATGTCCCAGTTCTTGCATGGCCAGCATACTCACCGGACATGTCACCCATTGAGCATGTTTGGGATGTGCTTGACCGGCATATACGACAGCGTGTACCAGTTCCCACTAATATCCAACAACTTCGCACAGCCATTGAAGAGGAGTGGACCAACATTCCACAGGCCACAATTGACAATCTGATAAACTCAATGCGAAGAAGATGTGTTGCACTGCATGAGGCAAATGGTGGTCACACCAGATACTGACCGGTTCTGAGTCCCCAGACCCCCAATAAAGCAAAAAACTGCACATTCCAGGGTGGCCTTTTATTGTGGGCAGTATAAGGTACACCTGTGCACTAATCATGATGTCAGATCAGCATCATGATGTGGCACACCTGTGAGGTGGGATGGATTATCTCAGCAAAGCAGAAGTGCTCACTATAACACATTTAGACTGATTTGTGAACAATGTTTGAGAGAAATGGTAATATTGTGTATCTGGAATGAATTTTAGATCTTTAAGTCCATCTCATGAAAAATGGGAGCAGAAAAAAAGGTGTTGCGTTTATATTTTTGTTGAGTGTAGTTTAGAAATTTTAGAGGTCAGGATTTGATAATACTATTCCAGAAGCTAAATCTTTAATCCATTTCAAAACCAGTTTTGATCTGTGATTTGAATTATTGTCCAGTTGGAACACTAAACTGTGCTCAAGTTTCAACTAAGGTGTTCATTTAAGATGAAGTTGCAGAATAAGGAGCCACTAGTTCTCTCCATCAGTGTGCCATCTACTTCCACCAGTACCACCAGCAGTGAAACAAAGCTACCATTAATATCCTTCACAGTTTGCACAATAGCCTTGACTCCTGCAAGCATAATTGTTGTAATGTGGTTAACTAGTTTAAATTTAAGCAGGTGATCATTCCTGATCAGCCTCTATCAGTCCATAGTGATCTAAAATCACTCCACAGTGAGAAAACAAACCAATGTGGTTCTAGCAGTTCCCAAGTCATAGGAAGCTTAATAAGCTGAAGCTTTTGATAATTCCTCAGTTATTTGTTAACATAATCATTAATACCCTCTCATATGAGGCGGATGGTTAATACTTACACGCATTTGGTTGTATCCCAAATCCACATCAACATTTTTGGGAATGAACAAAGTGGGCTAACATCAACCTTTTGGAACAGCATTCCCAAAGACTCAACAGTATTACTTTGAAAAATATGCCCATAAACAACTATATTTAAATTAAGTACCAATTCTGTATAGAACAGTCAATATATAGCCAAACAAAATTATACCTCAACCTTTTAGTTTGTGAAAAAGTGTGATTTTTCTGCGACTTTCTGAAAGACAAGTAGTTGCATGTTGTATTGTCTTTCCATTCTGAAAAAGAAAACAATTTTAAATGCAGGAATCATGAAAAACCCAACATTATTATAATTATTGAATTTTTTAATAAGATCCATCTCTGTTGTGTGTAATTTTGCATAATATTCTAGTTGATATGTAACCCTGTGTAATAAAACTGATTTTGGAAAACATTGTGGTATATTTTTGTTAGATTTAGTTGCAATTTATCATTTGTTATTATTATTTCTGTAAACCCACCATTAATGAACCGAATTAATGAGTCAGTTGGGTATGGTTATAAAGATGGCAATGGGATGAATAATAAATGAATAATAGAGTCCATTTTATATGTGGACCAATATTACAAAAAAAAAGTAAAAAAACATTAAATAAAATCTCTGCCTCTAATCGTATCAAACATGCAAATGCCAAAGTTCAGGTTTTAATAGAAAGAAAAACGTATTTTTGCATAGAATCTTCCTTCCGTTTAGCTGGATATGCTACATGTCTCTATTTTTATTCAACACATTATTGTGTGAAAATTAACAGTCACTGTAAAAGTAAACCATTATGTTCATATAATATCTTAAAGTGTAATCAGTCTCATTACTGAATTATACTTTCTTAACTCATGCCCTCTGTCACCAGTTTGTGGCTCCTCCCCTCCTATTAGAACCTATGATATGTCTTCAGCATGTCAGTCCCTGCAGAAACAAAGAGGAAGATATAGGCACCATGATAAGAAACCTCAGCAGGATCACTCTGCTGCTGCTCTGCTGCTGCTGTAGGTTTGAATTGCAACTTTTTATAGTCATGTATAGTTTCATGTAAGTCTTTCCCTAATGTTTGTTTTTTTGCATTTCAACACAGATCCTTCTCTGTGCAGTAACGTCCAGCAGGATCCACCATCAATATTAGGAAGTCCTGCGGGTCCTGCAATAATCAGCTGCAGCCATTCAGTCAGTTCATACAACGTGATATTGTGGTACCAGAAGCCAACTGGCGACTCTGCTCTTAAATTAATTGGTTTTATTCTCTATGCCAGTGTAACAATGGAGAATGACTTCAAAGATCACTTTAATATAAGCGGAGACGGCTCAAAGAAATCTGAGCTTCATGTTCAGGAACTCCAGCCAGAAGACAGCAGCATGTATTACTGTGCAGCTAGTAGGCACAGTGACTCAGTTAGTGTCTCCCTGTGACAAAAACCCTCTCTGACAATCCAGCACATAAACGCACACTGACGAGGAGCACAGCTGCATCAAAGTGTATTAAAATAGAGCAGCAAACCAGACTGCGATTGATGGACGAGGAGAATCAATCCAGATAAACTGCAAACATTTAAACACCAACTTTGATATGATGCAGTCACATAACAGGGAAAACCAATGTGAATCTACCTGGTTATGCACTTTTTTTGTCTAGTGCTGTGGAAGATCCATCTAAAAGCAACAAAAACATTCTACTCTACAGAAGGAACCATAATTTACCTGCTGATAACATCATGAGCCACAGGAAAACCACAGGGAAGGGACTGATCACACAGCTGGACCAATATGAGACAGATGTCATCTCCTTTCTTTCCACTAGGGGGTGGTGTTTGCACAAAGATCCTGCGGTAGAATTTTGATTTTGATTACAGTTTGATTGGAAACATGATCAATCATCACAAAAGTATCCATTTCCCTTTATATAACTCATATGATCTAAGTATATGATTGCAATTTGTATAGTTGAGAAAAAATAGCTAAACAAATTAGAAGAAGAAATTGTGACCCTTCTTTCAATAATTTTAAAATAATTTAAAAATAAATTATAGTTGAGATTGCGCAAATTTTAATCGAGCATAATAATCCCTAAATGTACACTCAGGAAGGGTTAATTTTAAAAACATTAGCTAACCATTTAGATGTTGGTTCAGGTAACTTTTGAGGCTAATACTCAAGAATTAGAACAAAGTTATTTCTCGGCAAAACCTTTCCTACTTCACTACAACGTTAGGCCAATCAGACAAGGTTGTTGGACAACACACAATGAAAAAGTTCTGCTCGGAAGATGTGTTCCAGAACTCCGAACCCAGTGCTTTTTGCAGTCCTGAGAAATGTCTTCCTTCTTTTCTCTTAGAGAATATACACAGTGGGCCTTTATTCTCTTATTTTTGCAGAAAACAAATGGGGAATAAATGTTTATCTGGGTTGCATTCTGAACTACAACAATTAAGCAAAGGTTTAGGACTTTCATAAAATTTTAGTTGTGAAAGTTTCTGTCTTAGAACAAGAATTTATGTATGGTTTGTATCCAGCGCTAGCTAGTTTAGCGATGGTGCTAATGCTAAAGTCAAACAAGCAAGCAAGCAGAGCTAACCCTTACCCTTAGCTCTGCTTGTCAGGGAAAAACCTGGAATGCCAACTTGTTAAAGAGATTTAAATTTTTTTTTTTTTATCAATTTTAATCAATTTATGCAACAAAAAGGTCCTGGGTAAGAATCCTGGTTGTGGGTTTTTCTGCATGGAGTTTACTTGTTCTCCTCTTGCATGCATAGGGTGACCAGGCGGGACGGTCCTG
Organism: Valencia hispanica; assembly: GCA_963556495.2. Classification (NCBI taxonomy): domain Eukaryota; kingdom Metazoa; phylum Chordata; class Actinopteri; order Cyprinodontiformes; family Valenciidae; genus Valencia; species Valencia hispanica. Next base: position 33,651,925 of record OY747720.1, read on the forward strand.
ACTTTGAGCCATTTGTCCTGTGTCCCCAAGGATGTTTACAAACCCATTATGTTGTACCGATTTCAACCAGCCTTTGTCCTTAATGTCCTGATTTTTAACCAACCTATGTACAGCGCACAGAACTAATTGTCTTTGCAAGTCAATCACAAAGTTATCATAGTGATGGTAATAAACCATGCAGTGAAAAAGCACTCTCTCAGAAAAGGCCCGGGAAAGTGAACATGCTGCGTTTTGTGCTTTATGTAAGTGTGAATTGTCCGTTGTTCACGGTGGGAACGCGGATGTGCAGAGCCATGTTAAAACTAGCAAACATAAGAGTCACTAATATTAGGGGAGAACAGTAATGCTGTTATTTTATTTTGTCTCTAAACAAGTTGAGGTCAGTTAAATAGTTGTTGTTTTTTACTGTTCACAAAAGGTCTACTTTTAACACTGCCCCAACAAACGTGTTTCAAAAATACCCTATTGTTCTGATAAAAATGTTACACTCAAAAGATTACAAAAGAATGTCCTTTTTTTGAATATAGATGTTCAAGTATTACTACTTTTGCACTTTCTACAATAAAAGGCTGTTATAAGTTACCAGCGAGGACATGTCAACCTTTGATTTTTGGTTAAATATACTGTAAGTGTCCCAGTTTTTTTGTTTTGAAAATCTGGTCACCCTATGCGTGCATGAGTTTCTCCGGCACCTCTGGCTTCCCACAGTTCAGAAATATCACTGTAAAGTTAACTGGATCTTCTAAATTGCCCTTTGGTGTGTGTGTGAGTGCATGGTTGTTTCTCCTCTGTGTCTCTGTGTTGCCTTGTGAAGGCTTAGCAACCTGTCCAGGGTGTACCCCGCCTCTCACCCAATGACACTACAGCCCCGGCGAATCCTGCGAGAATCCGTGGGTATAGGCAATGGACGGATGGATTTGAGCTAGATGATGTTAAGAGCAAGTAACAATTTAACCATTTTGTTGGATAAGTTTTTAAAAAAAATGGTTGAAATGTAACATACTTTTCAAAGTGTGTTTTAACACTTCAGCTTTTATAATAAATGCCTATAAATCAAATATATGCAAACCACGACATATTTCAATTCAGTTTATTTATGTAGCCCCAATTCAGAACACATGTAATCTCAAGGCACTTTACAAGAAAACTCATTTCAATTCAATCAGACATACATTCCAATTAATCCTTCAGTTCAATAAACCAATCAGTTTAAAGGTCTCATTCAGTCGTTTTGTTTTCTATAAATGTGTTGTGGTCTCTAGCATAAATGAATGCCCTGTGAGTCGTTTTATGTCAAAAATGCTCTCGCGCTCGTGTTTCAGGAGGCTAAAGTTTGTCGAAGGAGTGGGTGTAGTGGTGGTGGGTGGGGGGGCGGGGGGGGGGTGACGGAATTAGAAGTCTAACTCATTAATATTGATAATATGCAAATGTATTGCCTCTGATTGGCTAACAGCAATGTGATTGTTATGCTGCCTCCAAACAAATAACAACTTACTTCACTGGTAGTGTTCCAAGGCAAATTCCAACTGATTCTTCCTCACCTCCTCTTTCTTGGGTAAATGCAATGCCAATGTGCCATGTCCACATACAACACAAGCCCAAACTTGTACCGCCATGTTGTGGAATTGCTAACGGTTAGCTTCTACTAGCAGAAATGTGCCCCGCTCTCTCCTGGCCTCAAAATAAATACAACCTTCCCTTGGGCGGTCGCAAGCCAAGGTAGGCAAGACCGTGAAAAGTGATTTTGCTTTTTCTGGCTTCTTTGTTTTTGCCTGTTTATTTCCTTTCTGTGGCAATGCAGGCAATGGAGGTTGGAGAAAGTTTTCCCATGCATCACAGATATGCCATTTAGAGTGACTGGTCGTATTTCAAAAATAATTAAGTATAACACAGTTTTAAGCCCAGCCTTAAAAGTAGACAGAGTGTCTGCCTCATGGTCTATAACTGGGAGCTGGTTCCACAGGAGAGGAGCCTGATAACCAAAAGATCTGCCTCCCATTCTACTTTTAGAAATCCTAGGAACAACCAGTAAACCTGCAGTCTGAGAGCGAAGGGCTCTGTTAGGAACATATGAAACAATCAGATCTCTGATGTATGATGGAGCTTGATTATTAAGGCTTTATATGGAAGGAGGAAGATCTTGCATTCTATTCTGGATTCTGGTACAATACTGCCTCTCTGTTTGTTGGGCTTTTTTTTACATAGTTACATATGAAATGCTGTGTTGGTTCAATTACTACCAGGTAAAATGTGATTTATCCTTTGTAGCTGAATAGAATTTTGAATATGTTGCTTCAGACTATTATGAATGTAAAAAGCACAATCACTGCTTAAGCTGTAGTTAACAAAATAGTTTGACTACTCAGAGGTGGAGGAGGAGGAGGCATGGAAGCACCTCCCATCTTGGTTTACTTTGATTATTGGAACAGAGCAAGAAACAAACTGGGCCTAGCAGGAACCAATAATGTTCCTTCTCTGCTGCATAAGCTTGCAGGCCATATTGGTTTCAGGTACAGTCATAAAAAGCCTCTATACACTTCTTTAACTCCTGATTGTGATTCAGATTTTTATTTCTAAAATAATGAAGCAGATGTCTTTGGTTAGAACCAGTGTCTCCCGCTTTTTCATTGTGTTTTTTTTGTTGTCTCCCCAACAGGTTCCTCTCTGAGTGACCGAATCGTCCAGGCTCCTGTGGAGATTTTTAAAAGTCTTGGTGAAACGCTCACCATCAGCTGTTCTCACAGCATCCAAAGCTATGATCAAATCCTCTGGTACAAACAATCAGACGGCCATGAGGTGCAGCTCCTGGGATACATGTATGGGACCGGTGCGTTCCCGGAAAAAGGACTGAATGTGACGATAGACGGGGATGCAAACAAAGACAAGACTTGCAGCATGACAATTAAAGGACTTGGCCTGAACAGCAGCGCGGTTTACTTCTGTGCTGCTCGCTACCACAGTGCTGCATATTACTGCTCCTCAGTGCATTAACCTCCTCACATCCCCTGTGCAGCTGTATTACCCCCTTTAGATGAGGTCAGGCCATCTCTCACATGACAAATATGATAATAAGCTTCGGGTCTGCTGTGACCACGCCCACCTATGGTGGTGTATATTCGCTGTAGCCTTAAAGGACAGGGATAAAACAGCTTGCTCAGCTGCTGAGAATATCACAGTTAAACCAGCATAATGAATAAAAGAATGAGAGTCCCACTCCTATTAATCACTCTCAACATTGTGCTGTTTTCAGGTAATATCACAGCTTTCAATACCGCAGTACCATAATCTCCAGTATTGATGTTTTGTTTGTTTTTTGTGATTGCATTTTTCCCTTTTTTTTCCCCAGGTGATTTACCAAACTCCTATTCCTATATATTTTGTGTTGATTTTTTTCCACAGGATCTTCTCTCAGTGATCGAGTCCACCAGACTCCATTTTACATTCAAGCAAATCCAGGAGAAACAGCCAGAATCAACTGCTCTCACAGCATTCCGACCTACAATGTAATCCTCTGGTACAAGAGGTCAGAGGACACACAGCTCCAGCTCCTGGGGTATTTGTTTTTGACCATGATTAATCTCGAACCTGGAGTGGATGTTGTGATGGAAGGGGGTGCAGATAAAGGACAGATCTGCACCTTGACAATTAAGAAGCTCAACGCGAGCCGGAGTGCAGTTTACTTCTGTGCTGCCAGCTACCACAGTGCTGCAGACCCACTGCTGCTCAATACAAAATCCTCCCCGGTGTTGTTTATCTTTCAGTGCTCACATTCTCCCTTTGCACCTGTAGCATTTGCTTTAATGAGGCTATGAAATGTGATAATAACCTTCGGATCGGCTGCGACACTGCCCTGCTACAGAGTGTTCTTTTTTGTCGTTTTTTTTTTTTTTACGGGAGAAAAGATGCACAGTGAAATCAGCCGGTGACCAGAATCTAAAGATCTGACAACGAAACCCTGGAGCAGTAGCCACCAATAAATGCTCACACAGTATTCCAAACTGTGATCGAATCTTGTGGTACAAACAGATGAAGCATGGACAAGTGGAGTTTCTGGTATGGGTGTATGTTTACCTAGGGTTCTCCTGAGGCTGGGCTGGATGTGAAAGCGGGTGGGAATGCACACAAAATAGATCAGACCTGCACTTTAACACTTGAAGCTGTGTTTTCCTCTCTTTATCATGGCTCACACAGCTTTACACCTGGACGATTTGATCAAGAGTCGGTTCTTCTCTGAAAGGGGGAGGGTCTTCTGTGAAGCAACACAGTGTTTATCCTCCCTCAGAAATTAAGCAACATCTTTGATGGACTACCTGAGTGGCTTCCAAAGACCAAACATTTAAAATTTGAACAATGTTGCAGATTCTTGTCATATTTCTACTCTCTTCATTGAGGATTCAAGGTCAAATAAAAAAGGGTTTTATTTTAAAGTAAAATTTGTGAATTGAAACACTTTAGCTTTTAGAAAGAAAAACATTTAATGACCATTGAAGAAATTATATTTCCACCTCTACGCAAGCCGTGCATTACAACTCACCGTTGGTTTTCCCTCATGTCTCAATTGAGTAGCAATCTAACCTCATACATTACATTAACTACTATACAGTTTCTTCTTATGTTTAGTGCTAATTGACTTTTAATATATTTTTTTTAATGAAAGATATAACTTCAATATCTTTTCTTCTCCTCACAGTTTACTGCCAGGATGTGATCCAGGAGCCAACAATCAGCTGGAGTTTAAAGTCCAAGTCAGCAGAGATGAAATGCAGCCACAAAAAAGATATTACTCATACCCAAATGTACTGGTACAGACAGCGTCCAGGGGAGACCATGACCCTTGTTGTGTACACTGTGGTTGGTGGGCAGCCAGACTACGGAGAGAACCCACAGAGCAAATACTCAGCAGTTAAAGACAGCGTAGAGACCGGAGCCCTGACTGTGAAGGACCTGGAGCCTGAAGACAGCGGTGTGTATTTCTGTGCCGTCGGAAAGCACAGTGATGTGAGGAGATCTAACAGCTGAACAATAACTTACTGCCAATATACAGTTGATCAAAACCCACATCTGCACTTTTAAGACATTCCACTGGGGGGAGCTGGGAATCAAAAAAAAGATGAATCCTTCAACATTTCTACTGTTTGATCACAGTTTCCCTCAAACCCACACGAGCAAGTGTCTCAGAGCAACAGCATGAACCCCACCTTGGCTGCTAATCAGTTTGTTTGTGTTTGAATATAGCTTCCCAAAAAGGCTGGGATCTTTTTTTCCAGCTATCCAGTAGGCATGGGCAGGCATGCCATTCTGATGGTATGATAACCTCAAAGAAAATGACATAGGTTCAACACTTTTTACCCAGAATTTAAAAACAAAATGTATAACATGATCTAATTCCTTTTATTTCAAACCTAAAAGCAAGCATTCTTCCTACTGCTGCTGAGCAATGAGCAAATCAGCATTTATGTAAGTGTACAAATTTCTTTGTCTAAAAAAACAAACAAAAGCAAGCTAAATAAATCACCGATTTCACTCACAGCTCAGTCACATACTCACCTTGTCTTACTGTGTGCGCCTCTTTGTGACAGGCGTTAAACAGTCATGTCTCTGAACTGGGTTCCCCAAAATACAGAAAGAAGTGGGAACCCTCAATTAAAAGGCTAGTTGAAGCCCTTTATCAGAGATGTTATTCTAAGGTTGATTTTTATTGCCAGAATAAGTGACATAAAACACACATGACAACTCAAAAACATTCTCAAAAGGCAAAACCTTATAACAGCTCCACCCCAACCACATTGCCATCTATAGTTAAAAAATACACATTTTTCCAAAAAGAAACTTTTTTTTTTTCTTTCCTACAGGGTCCCTAGCAACATGCACATTATACAAATGAGACGAACACATCATTTTGAGACTTCTAATAACATTTGGGACAGCCGATAGGTACTTTCCATTGCTGGGAAAGACAGTGAGCGAATGGAGGAGGATTCAAAGATTGAAGCGGAGCATGTAGAGCTGCTCGAGGAGGAAGAGGAGAACCCACAGCCACATCTAGAGAAAAAAACGTTTGTTTATTCGGCGGTCGGGTGGTTATCGTCCATTTATAGTTATCGAGGTGAACTGCTCAATATATCGTGATATCGATTTGAGGCCGTATCGTCCAGCCCTGGGTTTAATTCACAGTAGCTCCTTTTTTTTAAAAAAATACAAACTTTCCCTTTAATAGGAGTGACGGATGGCGCTCCATGCTTGTCTGTGTTTCTCTTGACGAAATATTTCCAAACAGACACATTTTCCTTTCTTGTAACTGAGGAAAACGTCAAGTTGAATTTTTGTTTCTTCAAGCCAGCTCACCAGCAGTGTGCAGCATAAAGCAGGGGAGGGGCAGCACTGTATTACTATGCTTTATTCTGCTGGAGAAAACACAGGTCAGACTTTAAACACAACGAACAATGACATGTGTCGAGTTGGGTCTGAAAAACAGCGTTGTATAAAGCTTCTAAATGTGCCATTGAGCCACACCCAGAAAGTCCATTTTATGTAGTCCTGACAAATCAGGCATTGTTTTCTGCTTCAAAGGTTTCGTAGACTCTAACCTCGACACCATTTATAGAATGAAAGTATCTGTTACGCCAAAGGAGGCTGAACTTATTGAAGGTTTGTGCTTATTCGTCACATCCGTTTCCTCTTGAGGCTTCAGTTAAATCTACGACAATGTCATTTCACGTGGCTCTCAGAACATTTCGTCTGGCAAAGAACTACTAACAATCTGTTTTGACGTAAGGTGGGTGGTCAACAAACTTCATTCACAGAAGTAAAATGAATCCTATCTTCATCATATCATGTCTGGCAGGTAAAAAAAAAAAATACATCAAAATAGAATCAGCCTAAATGTTTTGTTTTTTTCCCCCAACAATAAATTACGATAACTAATTTTCAGGTGTTATTCTGGCTTTTGAGGTCCATCCTGACGTCAGAGTTGAGATTTTCTGCACCCATGATAAAACCGGCTACAGAATGATGCTCTGGTACCGGCGCCCACCTGGAGACACGGCAATGAACCTCATCGGATATTTATACTTCAAGGACGTCAACATGGAGGAGACTTTTAAAAAGGATTTCACCATCTCTGGAGATTTGAGTGTGAACACATTAGAAAATGCCTCTCTTATAATCAGCGCACCAAAGAAAAAGCACAGTGCTTTCTACTTCTGTGCAGCAGGCAAAGACATAATGAGAAAGAAATCCCTCTGACCCTTACAAGAACTGTTCAATGTTTTTATCTCCTGTGGTTTTCAGTCAGTCTCGTGAGCGGGCTTACTGTGGTTGATACATGCATGTAGGTGTTCACCAATACAGTTTAACTTAATTTCATTCATCTGCCTTTTTCAATACTGCATTATTAGCAGATTGTTTCTTTTTCTAGTGCTTTTGGCGCCCCCTGGTGGGAAAGCGCCTTGGGCAGGAGCCATATACCCCATATACACAACTTTAACTGAAAGCGTTGACTTCACCTGTCTGTATTGAGGGTTTTTGTGTCTTCCGTCACTTCCGTTTCCTCTTGAGGCTTTAGTTAAATCCTCGTCATCATCAGCAGCACACTTTCTGTCACATCAGTTGGTTTCCACCTGCCAAAACCTAAAAGCTGACTGTTTGCCCTTGTGTGGATTGTCAGCAAATGCTTAACTTACAGAGGTAAAATGAATCCTATCATCATCCTCTCTTGCCTTGCAGGTAAAAACAAATCAGGATGCTATCTACTTAAAATTATCTGACAATTATGTTTAACAATCAATTGCTATGACTAAACATTTCCTCTAATTTTCAGGTGTTAGTCTGTGTTTTGAGGTCCATCAGTCTCACTCTGATCTCATCACAAGGCCTGGTAATAAAGTTCAGATTTTCTGCACCTATGACAAAAGTGACTACAGAGTGATGCTCTGGTACCAGCGCCCACCTGGAGACACGGCCATGAACCTCATGGGGTATCTGAACTTCAAGGACACCACCATGGTCGACACGTATGAAAAGGATTTCACCATCTCTGGAGATCTGAGTGTGAATACATTAAAAAACGCCTCTCTTATAATCAGTGGTGCAGAGGAGAAGCACAGCGCATTCTACTTCTGTGCAGCAAGTAGAGCACAGTGACAAAAGAAAACCTTCGATCTTTACAAAAACTGTTATCATCTGTGGTTTTCAGAGCCCCAAGCAGCCTTATTGTGGTCGATACGTACGTGTAGGTGTTTCTTGATGCAACTTTTTTTTCTGTGCTGAAGTCCTTTTTAGGAATCTATTTTATTTCCTTAGTATGTTTGGAACCAGGAAGGTAACCACATAATAGCCAGACGCCCTTGTCTCTTTTTCATTTAGAAAGCTTTGCAAAAGCTTCCATACTAGCTGCAAAGGCCCATCTTCACCGCCACATATTATAAATGCAGAAAAAAGGTGATTTAGTGCAAAAGAAATAAATATATTCACAAAATATTGAGGTTTTTGCGCACTGTGTAATGTCCAACATATTTAGAGCAATTTCTGCCTATTATTCAACCAAAGATTTCTCATTGCTTCTATCTGTCTGTCCATCTATCCATCTATCCATCCATCCATCTATCCATCCATCCATCCATCCATCCATCCATCCATCTACGACGACTGTGGCTCAGTAAATGGGGTATTGTTTTGCAATCAGAAGGTCGTAGGTTTAATTCCAGCTTCCTCCGGTCACATGTCGATGTGCCCCATGGGCAAGGCACTTACCCCTCAAGTATTTTCACCGAGCTCTGTATCCATGTGTAAATGCGTGCGTGTTTGTGTGTGCGGATGGGTGAATGTGGTTCCAGTGTAAAGAGCTTTGTGTGGTCAGTATGACTAGAAAAGTTCAATCCATTTACCATCTTTCTCTCTTTTTTTATTTGTGAAAGGAGAAGTCAAGTTTCAACAGCTTGCAAAAAGCACTTTTTTTCAATGAAAGTCTTTCATTGAATGTGTGTATTTATTTATTTATTTTTTTTATTTATTATTTATTTATTTTTATTGTCTTTGTTCTGTTTCATATCATGCCAATGTGATAATATGTATGATGCCCGTCAGTTTCCTATATTTTCTGGAAACAGAAACTAGAATTTAGAGCTGTGTGTTTAATAATCATTGCCCATGATGTTTATTATTATTATTATTATTATTATTATTATTATTATAAATAGCAATGAATCCCTTGAAGTACAGAAATATTTAGTCTCAATAAGCTTCCAGTTTTCTACTTTTTTCTGAGGTAAAAAGGCTTTTTATCGGACATCTGATTAAAAAAGAATAATCAGTAAAGATAAACTGTGGGAGATCCCATTGTTTTCCACCATTCGTGTGGCTCAGAAAACAGGAACCCAAAAAAGAGTCAGATGAGCTCATGGTTATTATATGTCTTTGCCACTGAAAGGGGGGGCAGTGAAGTCAGAAAGCAACTTTCAGCCAGCTGCTCTCATCCTGTCATGTGACTCTAACATCATTCCTTGTTCGTCTGCTTGGTTTTTGGGTGTTCACTCTGCCCTTCGTTTTCATCATTATCACTACAAGAAAATCTCCATCAAAAAAGCTAAATGATTTCGATTTTAATTTTCTGTTACCTTGCAGGTAATGTAAATTCTTCATTTATTTAACTAGTTTATTAATTTTGCTGTTCTAACAGAATTTTCTTTTTCCTGTTTCTGTAGGTTTTTCTCTGGGAGTTGATATCCATCAGTTTCCCTGTAATGTCATCGGTAACGTGGGGGCTGATGTACAGCTTTTCTGCTCACACGAGCAGGCAGAGTACCGAGTCATACTGTGGTACCAGCAGACCCCTGGAGACGAGGCTCTGAAACTCATCGGATATGGATATGGACAGATCAACAACAACAGCGTGGAAGAAGAGTTCAGGAAACATTTTAAGTTAGGTGGAGATTTAGCGGCAGCCAAGAAGAACCTGTCCCTTACCATAGTTGGACTGACAGCAGAACACACCGCGACGTACTTCTGTGCTGCAAGGGAAGCACACTGCTTCAAACTTCCAGCAGGCCTGAACAAAAACCTCCACCTATGGCCTCATGTTATCTCCTCTCTGAATCTAGGTTAAAGACAGAACCCAACAACCACCAGACTGCAGACTGCTGTTAAGTCATGTAGCTGCTAATCCTCCAACAACGCAGTTCTGTTTCATTGATTGGTGTCCAGGAGCAGTTCTAAATGTTGTCCAGGATTATTGTAGGTCTACAATCTACTTTGACCCTGGACCATTTTTCTCATTTTGTCACATTACAACCACGAGTTTAATGTATTTTATCTGAGGTTTATGTGATAGAGCAGCAGAAAATAGTGAAGAGAATGGAACTGCTTGGTGGTTGTCAGAATTTTTTTGCAAAAGTAAGGCATCCACACAGCATGATGCTGTCACATATTTCACCACAGAGATGGTGGCTCTTATGTGAACAGAATTCCTTCCATATATATGTTGTCTTCCGTTTGACTTTGTTTAGTGCAGAACCATCATTTAAAGGCAGCAATGTCTAAAGTCGGGCCTTAAGGTCAGGTGTGTTACATGTTTTAGATATCACCCTGGGTTCACACACTTGAATCAAATGATCAATTCATTACCAGGCATCTGGAGAACTTGAAGACATGTTGAGGAGGTAATTTAACCATTTAAATCAGCAGTGTTAGAAAAAGGACACATCTAAAACCTGCAGGACACCATACCTTTTTTTTTTTTTTTTACGTGTCCTGTTTGGCAGTGTGGAGCTCAGAATTGGTGTCTGAGTACCAAGTAGAAGCCCAACAGATTTACTTTCACAAGCGGAGCAGTACAGCTTTTGCCATAGTACTCCACTTGATATATGTGTGAAAAATCTTTATTATGAATTGCTGGGGGTTTTATTTCCTGCTGTTATGGACATGGAGACAGAAAATTAAGGGGAAGAAAGAAAGAAGATGAAGAAGAGAGGTAGGAAACAAAAAGTCAAGAGAGAGGGTGAGTTGAAAATACAAGAGAGGAAAGGGAACAAAGAAAACACAGGAAAACATTGAAGTCTGCCTCCATACCCACAGGACGGCAGAGAGCAGGGAAAAAACAAAACAAAACACGAAAAAGGAACATTGACAAAACAAACCTAACATCGTGAACTAAGAACTACACAACCACATCACACAAAAATAGATATAAAAATACAACAACAATGTCACAGAAAAACTCATGGTACAAATTAATCAAGCTCTAGTAATGATAACCTCAGCCTAAGGATGTATCTGTAAACACTGGAGACCCCACATCTATGTGTGTGTGTTAGCAAGCTGGTGCATACAGGTCCTTCTCAAAAAATTAGCATATTGTGATGAAGTTCATTCTTTTCCATAATGTAATGATAAAAATTAAACTTTCATATATTTTAGATTCATTGCACACCAACTGAAATATTTCAGGTCTTTAATTGTTTTAAAACGGATGATTTTGGCATACAGCTCATGAAAACCCAAAATTCCTATCTCAAAATATTAGCATATTTCATCCGACCAATAAAAGAAAAGTGTTTTTAAAATAAAAAAGTCAACCTTCAAATAATTATGTTCAGTTATGCACTCAATACTTGGTCGGGAATCCTTTTGCAGAAATGCCTGCTTCAATGCGGCGTGGCATGGAGGCAATCAGCCTGTGGCACTGCTGAGGTGTTATGGAGGCCCAGGATGCTTCGATAGCGGCCTGAAGCTCATCCAGAGTGTTGGGTCTTGCGTCTATCAACTTCCTCTTCACAATATCCCACAGATTCTCTATGGGGTTCAGGTCAGGAGAGTTGGCAGGCCAATTGAGCACAGTAATACCATGGTCAGTAAACCATTTACCAGTGGTTTTGGCACTGTGAGCAGGTGCCAGGTCGTGCCGAAAAATGAAATCTTCATCTCCATTAAGCTTTTCAGCAGATGGAAGCATGAAGTGCTCCAAAATCTCCTGATAGCTAGCTGCATTGACCCTGCCCTTGATAAAACACAGTGGACCAACACCAGCAGCTGACATGGCATCCCAGACCATCACTGACTGTGGGTACTTGACACTGGACTTCAGGCATTTTGGCATTTCCTTCTCCCCAGTCTTCCTCCAGACTCTGGCACCTTGATTTCCGAATGACATGCAAAATTTGCTTTCATCCGAAAAAAGTACTTTGGACCACTGAGCAACAGTCCAGTGCTGCTTCTCTGTAGCCCAGGTCAGGCGCTTCTGCCGCTGTTTCTGGTTCAAAAGTGGCTTGACCTGGGGAATGCGGCACCTGTAGCCCATTTCCTGCACACGCCTGTGCACGGTGGCTCTGGATGTTTCTACTCCAGACTCAGTCCACTGCTTCCGCAGGTCCCCCAATGTCTGGAATCGGTCCTTCTCCACAATCTTCCTCAGGGTCCGGTCATCTCTTCTCGTTGTGCAGCGTTTTCTGCCACACTTTTTCCTTCCCACAGACTTCCCACTGAGGTGCCTTGATACAGCACTCTGGGAACAGCCTATTCGTTCAGAAATTTCTTTCTGTGTCTTACCTTCTTGCTTGAGGGTGTCAATGATGGCCTTCTGGGCAGCAGTCAGGTCGGCTGTCTTACCCATGATTGCGGTTTTGAGTAATGAACCAGGCTGGGAGTTTTTAAAAGCCTCAGGAATCTTTTGCAGGTGTTTAGAGTTAATTAGTTGATTCAGATGATTAGGTTAATAGCTCGTTTAGAGAACCTTTTCATGATATGCAAATTTTTTGAGATAGGAATTTTGGGTTTTCATGAGCTGTATGCCAAAATCATCAGTTTTATAACAATAAAAGACCTGAAATATTTCAGTTGGTGTGCAATGAATCTAAAATATATTAAAAGTTTAATTTTTATCATTACATTATGGAAAAGAATGAACTTTATCACAATATGCTAATTTTTTGAGAAGGACCTGTATAAGGTTTCTCCATAAGAGTGTTCAATAGCTGGTCTGAGCAGGCATCAATCCGTCTCCCACGAATCAATGCAGACATGAAGGAGATCGGAGCAAAGACGTCCAAAGGACCCCCAGAGCCCCAGGCGGACCCGGGCGGGGCCGACCGCATCTCCCAAGAGAGGAGCAAAGGAGAACCCCAGGGGAACGTCCAGCAGCTACTATGCAGGGGCCCGGGGGGCAGCAGTGACGAGCCCACGGGCCCCGCCGGCTACCAGCCGCGCCAGGGCGGGCCGGTCCATGGACCGGGAGAGCCGGGGCCCAGGGGCGCCCCACCCCCCGTCAGAGACCCGACAAGGGACCGCCCGACGAGGGGCCCCTGGCACCGCAGGGGCCGCGGCCGGCCGCCACGCGCCACCACCACCCTGGGCCAATCCCCACCGCCAACATCCCAGCGCCCCACACCTGCCCTACGTCGGGGGCCCCCACCGGTAGCCGCAGCGGACACCAGACCTTGAGGCACAGAGTTGGACACCCCCTGGTAAAGAGATTCTCCCTCCTTTGGATCTCAAAAGGTTCCCTAGAGCAGTGTCTCCCAGTGCTGGTCTTCTGGGCACACTGTCCTGCATGTTTTAGATGTATCCCCACTTCACCACACCTGCTTCAAATGATTACACTGGCTCTTTAGCATGCTTCCAAATGCTGCAGGAGCTTGTTAGTAAGAACCTTTTCATTCTCTAAAACTTTTTAATTTGTCACAAATATTCGTTTTAAGATGCACGAGGCTAGACCTCAGAGCTTCATCTCTGCAATCAGTTATTTAAGAATGAGCCTACTTTGAAATGTGCTGTGGTCTTTTCAGAACAGCACAGCTCCGCCAGGCTTACATGCTATTTTTTGCAATGTACATTTAGGAACAACATTTTAATACATTAGCCATTAATGATCACCTTCACTTAAAAATTACATATATCCTTAAGATGGATGGATGGTCATGTAAACCTAACTTAGTACGACAGAAATGTGATCAACAGAAAAAATACCTTTTTGCACTTTTAAAATGACGTTTGATCAGGTTGTAGTGAGCATTTTTTTTTCACTTTCTGTAGAAATGTGGCTAGATAGACGAAAAAAGAACAAGAGCCAGGATCTGTTTTGATGAAATTCTTTTTTTTGAAGTTGATTCAAGTTAAAATTGCAAGTGTTCATGAAGCTTTGAGCTTTATTAACATGTACTTAAAAAGAGTTTTTTGTCGTGTTGATAGTGCACTACACACCCTCACGGGAAAAAACACATGGATTCTACATGGGCAAAATCCCATGTGAAACAGTTTTGACCCATGTGAAATTCACATGTGAAAACATGCTAAAAACATGTGAGATGTGGGAAGAACATGTGACCATGAGTTTTGCACACATTTCCCCTGTGAATGTGGAACATTTCCATTGAAATAAAGTGTGAAACCCATGGACATTCACATGTAAAGTTCATGGGATAACATGTAAACCACATGTGAAACATTGTTTTCCATATAAAATCTACATGTGAAAGAAATGTGTGAAGCGCCTGTTAAACCACTTACAATTCAGTTTGATTCAATTCAGTTTATTTAAATAGCACCGATTCACAACAGATGTCATATCAAGGCACTTTACAAAAAAGGTAATTTCAATACAATCATACAAACATTCCAATTAGTTTAAAGTTGTAGTTAGTTTCCTATTTAGTGCCTTGAAATGACATCTGTTGTGAATTGGCACTATATAAATAAACTGAATTGAATTGAATTTAAGGTATCCCTGCAGATTGCATCGAGTCATTGACTTGAGGATGCGTCCCGTTGATGCAGACTTCCAACCACAGCAATCCCTCATACTGAGCAATCATGTAGCGACAGTGGAGAGGAAAATCTCCCATTTAACAGGAAGAAACCTCCAGCAGAACCAGGCTCAGTACAAGCGGCCATCTGCCACGACCGTCTGGGGGTTTGAGAAGACAGAGCAGAGACACAGAAGGAACAGAAGATCTGATATGAGTACGTTCTATATTAAAGAAAGTAAAAAGTTGATAACAGGACACGGGGGATGTTCAGCCACTGAGACCATCATCCTAGTCGACGCCCCCGTCCAACAGGGCATTGTAGCTAAGCAGGATACCAGACCAGGTGTAGCTTTTATGGAGAGAAAAACACTGAGAGAAAACAGTCAAAACAACGCATATAATGCAACTGGAAGTAGCAGAGTGAAGAAAAGTGGTCAGTCTGTCCTCCAGCAGTGTAAGCCTATAGCAGCATAACTACAGAGATAGCTCAGGATGACCTTAGCCACTCTAACTATAAGCTTTATCAAAAAGGAAAGTTTTAAGCCTGATCTTAAAAGTAAACAGAGTGTCTGCCTCACGGACTAAAGCTGGGAGCTGGTTCCACAGGAGAGGAGCCTGATAACTAAAAGATCTGCCTCCCATTCTACTTTTAGAAATCCTAGGAACTACAAGTAAACCTGCAGTCTGAGAGCGAAGTGCTCTGTTAGGAACATAAGGAACAATTAGATCTCTGATGTATGATGGAGCTTGATTATTAAGGGCTTTGTATGTAAGAAGGAGGATCTTAAATTCTATTCTGGATTTAACAGGGAGCCAATGAAGGGAAGCTAAAACCGGAGCAATGTGATCTCTCTTTTTAATATTCATCAGAACTCTTGCTGCAGCATTATGGATCAACTGAAGGCTTTCAATTGCATTTGAATTACATGTGAAGCCCATGCGTGTTACACATGTGGTTTACTAGGTACCACATGGGGTCACGTTTTCCCGTGTGAAGAACCTGTTCAACCAATGTGACTTTTCTGTAAGTGTTTTATTAGGTTGAGCTACAGTCACTAAAATAACACAAGTTGGTGTTCCTCAATCAGTTAAGGTACTTAAACCTTAAAGTTATCGAGGCAACAAGTTAGCATTTTTTAATAAAGAAGATAAATTGTATTTCACAGTTTGCATGGACATTACATCGGCATTAAATGTAATCCCATTAGTTTCACATGGAAATTTTCAAACATTACTTTACCAAGATGTTTCAAAACCATGTATCTTCCATGTGAAAAACACATTTTACACGTTTCGCATGTGATTTTAACAATTAAAACATGATGTGTTCCCCCCCCCCCCCCCCCCCCAGTTTACAAGATTTGGTGAATGAGAGGAAAATATGTTACATCCTTGCAGCAGGTGATCACGTGACTTCCCGGCTTGTTTCTGTTAAACAGAGCAACAGTTCCATCCCCCTACTCCATTCAGCTGAAGGCAGATCATTGCTGACATGATTGTGATTGTCATTTATCTTTCACTTTTCACGAACTCAGGTAGATGATTTCAAAAAAATTTACAAAGAGAATGGATAGTTGAGATCCAACGATTTATTTTTGTATGAGTTCATTTATTTTGGTGTACAAGTGGATGAAACATTCTGAAGCACTGCCCTTTATGTCCTGCAGGTTTCTCTCTTGTAGTTCTGCAAGCTCGAGATCTAATATCTCCAGCTGGAGCCACAGTGACACTGGAGTGCAGAACGGGAACGGGGTACGACATGGGCAGCTCTACCATGTACTGGTACCGGCAGAAGAGCCACGGAGCCCAGATGGAGTTCATCCTCAAGGAATACGAAGAATCTGTCGGACGTTTCCGGTCTACCATCGAGCCGTCAAATAATCTATTTTCTCTTCAAATCCCAAAGTTGTTTCTGAATGACAGCACCACCTACTACTGTGCTGCCAGTCACAGTGATGCAAGCACATCAAACAGTCATACAAATAACAAGACCGCCGGTGGTGCACAGGCAGGAAGGAGCTGTGGCTTGTCTGATACTAAAACATCACTCCCCCACTGTGTCAAAACACTGAAAATAGCCATCATCGCATATTCTACATTAATGTAAATTAAACTGCGGTTCCATGTGGATTTTAGATTTTAGTAATATTAACAGAAATAAGTTGTTTGTTGTATATAACAGAGCAGAAGTGATGAACAACAACAGATGGCTATCTGAATTTGAACTAAATTTCTGTTTGCTCCAAAACAAAGTAGTTACTGGTCATTTTTCAACGGAACATGTCTTTTTTTGGGGGGTGGTTATGATACACTCTCATCAGCAGTGAATGCAGTTGTGGCTTGGAGGATCAATGTGATTCACGTCAAGAAAGTGAAACAAGCCTCAAGAATATTATAGCAGATTGCGGGTGCCTGATGCATCCTGGTCTAAAAAGACGCGGTTCTGCATGTAAAAGTTTCCCAAACAGCCTGGAGTATTTCTGGCATTTATTAACAGAGAAGTTCTTGCAAAGATTTTGGTAAGTTTCTTTTACTTTTGGTAACCGAAGCATGAAACATGATACACATTTTTAAAGATTCCCAACAGAGTTCTTGAACATTTTTGAGGTTGATATTATAACCCGTGTAGACCAAGATGCAATAAGTGTGATTTTTTTTTTTTAAGTTAGGAGTTATGAATCCTTATTTGTTTTCCCTAAATCTACATAGACAATTGACCATCAAAATTTGACACCCACGTGTTTTTTTTTCCCCAACACAGCGCCATGTTATGTTCTTAGTTTCCCTACATTTGCACATCCAACAGTTTAAACCTAGAAGAAGAGTTGGGAATAAGCTGTTTTTTTTTTCCACTGTCATGTCACGGTACAGCTACTGTATATTCCCCAACAGGAAGTTAATATGTTAACCTAGGTTTGGGAGGAGGGCCATGCCTCAACCACACCTCTAACTACACAGCCGTCTCTTCACACCCATTTCATCCATCCTCTGCAGTCTGTTATGATTTGAGTTGAATGTAGAACGTAAATGCAGGCAGACTTGGAGGCATGATATGTTGAAAAAAAAGATAAGAAGAAGAAGAACGAATAGAAATGGCACAGAGGAGAAGACCAGAACAACAGGAGAAAACAAGAAATCAACATGAGTCCTCAAACTCCTGAATAGATCTAAAGCTCTGCCATTTCTTACCAACATCAAACTGTGGCTCTAGACCCACTTTTAAACGGATCTGAATTTGCACACAAAAAAAAAGTGTCCTTATCAAATTTTCTGTAATTACAGTTAACTTCATAGTCATAAACCGATGAATCTGCAAAAACCTCTGCTAAAGCTGACAGAGTATGAGACAAAAGTCTTGTTCCATAATTTCTTCGCGATATTTAGAAAATATTTTAAAATCTTTGCATAAGCTCTTCAGCAGTCTCACTATTCAGCTTTCACCCTTATATCATTGTTTTTCAACCCTGCTCCCCAGTACACGCTGCCCTGCAAGTTGCAAGTTTGCTTCAGCACACCTGACTTGTGTTAAAGCAGGGAAACGTCTAAAACATGCAGGGCAGTGTGCCTCGAGGACCAGGGTTGGCAATATTAATAAACTCTATTTACCCTTGTACCTCACTCTTACACCATCTTGAGCCTTGCTATCTTCTCACAGTGACTTGCTCAACATTTCCCACACCAGGCTGAAATTTTAGCAACAGAGTTTATGAGTTATCCTCCGAAACGATCTGGAATTCTCTGACACTCATGAATTACACCAAATGTTTTTAACGCTGAGAAAGAGATGGCAGAGGCAAGACGCCATGCACCAATCTTCAAAACGAGAGCGAAGAGTGATTATTTTTCCCTTCAGAGCACAGAATGTAAAGCCGGATTATGCATCGAAAATAGCAATCGTTAAATGTAGTAATTGATAAGTCTCTTAATTGTATTTTTGTTTCATCAAAAATCTGTTACTGTTCTTATCAATCTAAAAATCTGTCAAAAAATGTGTCTGAAGTGTAAACTCTCTTTCTCAGGGAGGGTTAATTACATATTTTTATAGAAAGAAATTAGAAGAATATATTATAGAGGGTTCTTTTCTTTGTAAAATCTGAAAAAAGAAACAACATTTCAGATGAATTTCCTCAGCTTTCATTTAGTGCATATTTTATTGTATTATTTATGTATTATATTAAGTGCATATTTCTACTAATCTATGTTGTTTTGCACCTCTAGACAATTTTATTTTGTAGCAGCAGGGGAAAGGGGGGATCTTTGAACAGAAAAAGGTTGCTAACCCCTGGCTGAAACAAAGAGACAGGCATAAAGTCTGACTATTATAAGACAATAAACATTCAAAGTTATTAACGATTTACCTTTTGCTAAAGAGGTAATTGGAAAAAAAATTTCTTAGGTTATGTCAAAAGATTATGGGCATAAAAAGCTGCAGGAGATAAAACGTTTGGCACCTTCTTTCAGTAAGAATCCGAACTGAGGCTGAAGCTAACAGCAACACTGGGAGGGACAAACACCAGAGTAGATCTCTACTCTCTTAAAACATCTCTGCAGCTAGTCTGAATTTATACTAAATAAGATGGCAAGATTTGTTATGCTGTAGGTTAGATATTGACTGCTTAAAACCTTTTACTATGTAACCTCAGCTCAAAAATTAAATACTCCTTTATTGCAATGCTTTAAAAGTGGTTTGAAAGTGATCTGATAAGTCATGTTAAACTTTTTCAACAGAACCTCACTTTAAATATCTCTGTACTGTCCCTTTAAGACAGCCTGTTTTCCTCTGAGAGTAGCTCATTCAGATCCTCTGTTCGAAGGAAGGAGGAGGGTCTGGTCTTCTTTGATTATTTTATTTATTACAGCAGCACAAGTTAAATCAGCGTAATCAGTGCTGAAATAATGCTGGTTTTGATTGTGGTTTTATTCTTGCCTGGTAAGAAAAACGCCCTACAACAAAGAAACTGCATGTACTTTTAATGATCAATTTAAAACCACAGATTTTTTTCTCATGGTGCTTTTCTCTTGTTTTCCAGATTTCTCAGTTGTTGCTGCTGCTGCTGCTGCTGCTGATATTCAGCAGCTTCCATCTGCGTTCATCAGAGGCGGAGGGCAGAGCGTGACACTCCAGTGTGAGCAGGACAACGATCAGCTTTACTACATGTACTGGTACAGACAAGCAAGCAGTGGGGGGATGGAGCTGGTGGCATATTCTGTTGGTAAAGATGCAGCGACCATTGAAGCTCCTTTCAGCCAGTCCAAATACACCATGAGCCGTCCGGAGGTGCTGAGAACCTCTCTGCAGATTCACCCTGCTGAGGCCGGAGACTCTGCTGTGTATTACTGCGCTTCCAGCAGCACAGTGCTTCAGGATGCCTCAGCTGCTTAACAACAACCCCAGGAGAAGGAAGCAAAGGGGTTTGGGAAGGGGCGGAAATAGTGAACATTTCAAACATGGAAAGAAATATCAGTGTAACACGAGGTGTCGTTTGAAGAACACTGGCTTAAAACTAAGCAAACTTTTAGAAACTCTGTTTTGTAGAATGAAACCTTCCTGATTAGAGCTCAGTCATGTTTCCTCGAAGCCACAAAGCTGATCTATTCTGATAGCAGAGCAGGTGGCAGCAGTGTGCAGTTTTCCCATTCTGTCTCCATTAATATATATATATATATATATATGGTATATATATGGGTTTTGCAGTAATTCTACATTTCCACTGATAGGAGGAAAATTAAGTTAAATTGGCATCTTATACTGCCCTCTACTGGCTTTGTAAGAGATTGCAAGTGAATTGTTTCATGAAACTCAAGACAGGAAAACTTTAAACTATTGATGCGTTAGGATTCCTCTTTGTGTAGACGTTTAAAATCTGTCACGATAAATAAACTTAAAATGAGCAAAGTGCATTCTGTCTTTTGTAGATACTGTACACATCAAAACTCTTTAGTGATATCGTAAATGTTGTAAGGTTATTTAACTGAATTGAATTGGTTTTACATACTTTTCCAAACAAGATATGGAAAAGCATCCCATGCATGTGTGTTAAACCCTCTTTACTCTGATACCTCTAAATATACGGCTGTTCAGGATTCAATCTCAGTATAAATCCATATAAACTGGCATCATTTAGAGCAGCAGCTAACTTTGGAGGAGTTGCAGAGATCCACAGCTCAAGTGCCCTTTTAGCTATGCACTCTGCAAATCTGGCCTTTACAGATGAATGGGGAGGGGGAAAACAAACCATAAGAAGTCTTGTTTGCATTTTGCCACAAGGCATGGGGGGACAGCAGATATATGGGAGGAGGTGCTTTGGTCTTTGGAGACCAAAATTTAACTTCAGTCAATACATATATACAAAAGGCTACGTGTGGCTCTGCCGATTACTCTGAACACCTTTTCAAACGTGAAACATGGCAGAGGCAGCATTATGTTGTGGGGGTGCTGTTGTTCGGCAGGGATAAGGAACTTGGTTAAAGTTTCTAGGAAAATGGAGGGAGTTAGATTCTGGTGGAAAATGTTGTAGAGGTTTACCTCCCAGTAGAACAACAACCCTAAACAGGTTTAGATCCATGCGTAACCTTGTGTTGTAATGGCCCAGTCAAAGTTCAGAGCCTGATCCAAATGGGAATCTGACTGAGCTTGAGGTACTTTGCAAAGAAGGACATGTAGAACTTTCTCTAGACACGTAAAGCTGTTAAGGCTCAGCCCAGAAGACCAAAAGTTAACTTTCAACGTTGAAAAGGTGTTATTTTAATACCCAAAACCATGTTTTGTGTCATTTTCATCATACCAACTTTTTCTTTTGATAACCCAACAACCCTTGCACTCATCGCACGCATCAGTGGATGTTTCTCTCTGCTGACTGATTGGCTGTAGAGCCGTGACCAGCGGAGATGTCACTTCCTCCAAACAAAAACAACCAGCAGCTTCCTCCCTTCTGTTCTGCCTTCTTTTCTTAGCTGTCACAGAAATAGCAGCAGGCAGCTTGGAGCCGCTTCACCGTCAGTCAGCCCGACCTCCACAGCTGCTCCCACAGAGACGCTCAAGAGATGGAGGCTGAGATACGGAGAGGCTGTCTGGGGGGGGCAGAGAGGGGGGAGAGGCGGAGGCAGCGGGTTTTTGTGTGATGCTTTTTCACCGTGGGGACAGGGGGCCACGGTGATACAATCCTATAGAGCCGCCGTACAAAAACCTCCTCCCATTAACATCCATTATGTAGACGGCTGAGTGGATCTCAGAAGGCCTCGGAGAGCAGGAGAATGAACCATGTGAAGGTGGGCAGGATGGAGGCACAGCTAGGCATTAAAACCTGATTTATTATGTAGAATCTGCTTCAGAAACATGTTTTATAAAGAGATGTTTGAGTTTATATGTGGAGCGTTTGGATCATGTGTTCCTCATCTTCATAAATCACATCTTCTTTGAACGTTATGAAGCTCATCCTGCATGTTTAAACCCAGCCTGATAATCTGTGTTATTATAGTGTGTCTGAAGAAGATGATTCTGGAACGTTTGGGGACTTTTTAGTCGAGGAGAGATTCAGTGTGACACTGGAAGTGAAGCTTACTTTGGAAAAGGAACAAAACTGACAGTTCTGGGTAAGTTGGACCTCTCACCTGTTCAATTCATAGGATTAGATTAAAGCGAAAGTAATTGTTAGATTGAAGTAAAATAAACATTTTTGGAGTTTAAACGTTTTGGCGTATTGAGCTGAACTCAAAACACTGTGAACTACGGAGATCCTGCTTATTTTGGCCGAGGGACCAAACTCACAGTTTTAGGTAAATATTTTTGCTTCAATACTGTTCTGATAGGTTAACTAATCAACATTTAATGTTAACAGTGTGTAAAAGACATAATCTCATAAATCGTACGATTAAAGAGGTTCGTGTTCAGTATTGCCCCACTGTGACAATCTCAACGAAGCTTACTTTGGAAAAGGAACAAAACTAACAGTTTTGGGTGAGTACGCTTTTCAAAAATGAGACACAACGTCTCAATTTTGAGCGGTAAAGATGCTTAAAAAAGCAGCACATCTGCAGGTCTTTTTAGTTCAAATCCTGACCTGTACTTTTTGATATGAAGCTGAAGCTCTGTGCTGACAGAGAAGCTTATTTTGGCCAGGGAACAAAACTGACTGTTCTGGGTGAGTAAAGTCTAAACAAAGTAAATCTGAGAGCTCAACTAATGCTTGGAGGAACGACTTTAGATTTTCTGAATAAAATCTGCTTGTTTAGCTGTTTTTGGAGGAAAATGATTCACACCACTACAAACATTCAAAATATAAAGACACGAAAGTAGCATGTTGGAGTGTTTTACACACTGATCCTGTGCACTGTGCCACTGGTGGTTATGAAGCTTACTTCGGAGGAGGAACAAAGTTAACCGTTTTAGGTAAGAGCCATCAAAAATAGGCATATTATTTAGAGATATTTTTAAAAACCTTAAACGATCAGGGCAAATCTAGAAAGATTTCCAATGAAAGTTGAGCTCCTCTCGTACTCCTCGCTGCCTGAGCTCAATACTTTTTGCTCTGAACTTTAACTGCTGTGCCAACTATGAAGCTTACTTCGGCCAGGGAACAAAACTGACTGTTCTTGGTGAGTAACGCTTTTTAAATTTGATCCCCTTAAAAGCAGGTTCTGTCTGGAAAAGGTTCTGTTCTGTTTCATATTTAACATAAGTTTTTTTTTTGAAAAGAAAAAAAAAAGTCAAAGGTTTGTGTTATGGTGAAAGCGAAGATCGATTAAAGCCAGAAACTAAAAAGTAAAATGCAGCAAAGATAGAAGCCCCCCAGGCTTGTTTTGAGCATTGATCGTGTGCACTGTGACTCTGGTGGTGCAGCTGAAGCTTATTTCGGAGCAGGAACCAAGCTAACGGTTTTAGGTGAGAAATCCACTCAAAAACATGCATGGCATACAAATGAGCTGGAGATCAGCTCACACTTTACCCAATGAACCTAAACTGTGTCAGAAAGAAGCTCAATTCACGAGATAAAAGTGACCTTTCTTGTAGAAAGAGCCTGCTTTATGAGCTTTTTCTGATAATGTTTGCATGTTTTGAAATAAAAACTTCAATTAGTGCTAATTTAAACAATAGAAGAGCCGAGGAAAAGCAGGTTGTTGAGCTGTTTTGAGCTCTGACCCTGATCACTGTGATGGCACGTCTGAAGCTATCTTTGGTGGAGGAACAAAATTGACTGTTTTAGGTAAGAAACTGTTTAAAAGTCTAAATTGTTGACATGCTTTATGGCTTGACTGGTGTAAATGTGCAAAAGTAGTATGAACGCTGTTAAAATGCTTTTGCCAGGCCTAATGATATCAATGCAGAATGACAAAAAAAAAATCATTGCATAGATACGTAAAAGCATTGAGATGGTTTCTCAGAAAGTCTCAAAAACCAGAAGAAATGTTGTCAGAAATTAGAAGGTTTCAAAGATAAGTGCTTCAGAGAGTTTGTGTTGCAGTCTGGAGTCTCTGTGCTCCTTCAACAGCGAAGCTTACTTTGGATCCGGGACTAAACTCACTGTTTTAGGTAAGAGGAAACTAAGATATAACCACGCATCAAACTGAGCTCCGACATCACATAAAATAGACAGTAGAGCATCAATTCAGCTTTTCTGGGAGTGTAGAAGAGATTTTATGTGAATAGAAAGTTTTCCATGTTCTCCTGTCAAAGTTGTGCAGCTCCTAAATGTTTGGCTCAAAGCCCAGTTTCTTAGGCTCTCAGTCAGTTCTTATCAGCTCTGTGCACCACTGTGACTCCCAGTCTGAAGCTTACTTTGGAGCTGGAACTAAACTCACCATTTTAGGTAAGACTATAAAGATCATAAAGGTGGAAAGTTGTTGGTATTGGAGTGTGTCTGTAGAGGTGTTGTTTATTTCCACCAAAAGGACAAGAAAACCATTAGTTCATGCACTTCACAAATAATTCTGTTGTGTACAGTTCTGATGCCGTTCTGTGCTTGCTTGGACATCGGAGTTAGTTTTAGTAAGAAAGACAGAAGAGCGTGCAACCTTTAGCTTCTAGTGCTTCTGTAGCTTTTTCTGCAGCCGTCTATCAGTGTGAACGACTACAACCCTGCTTACTTTGGCACAGGTACAAGACTTACTGTTTTAGGTAAGAAAACGAGAAAAACTCACTTTTTTTAAAAATAAAATTCACTTCGAAGAGCAAAAAGAAAGAAAAGAAAGTGCTCAGATGAAAGCTTTTAATGTTAAGACATGCATAGGTTTATGGAGTGTTGGTGCAGAGCGGAGTGTTTGATTCCTGACAGGAAGATTTTAATCATATCTTCTGAAACAGGCCAGAAATCAAAAGTTCCGACTTTTAATAAATAGGTTTCAGCATAGTTATCTTGACGTTTGTGTGCCAAAAAGGGTTCAGGTTTAGTAAAATAAGTCATTGGCTTTCAGTGCTGACAGCTTCTGCAGTTTTTCCGGCAGCTGTTTATCAGTGTGAGCAGCTACGATCCTGCTTACTTTGGCCGAGGCACCAGACTCACAGTTTTAGGTAAGGAAAGAAGAAATCTTCATGATTATTTTTCCTACAAAGTTCACTTGGAAGAAAATTATCGGGAAGGAAAAAAGCTGTAGGCAGTAGTAATGCATGCACAGATCTGTGATTTGTACCTGTGAGTAATAAAAAAAAAAAAAAATCTCTTCTTAAAGAGGCCATGCACTTTAAAGTTTAGGATCTTATGAAATAATGTATTTCAGTACTATTGTCTGGCTGCTCTCTGTGGTTCAGTGTTAGTTTAAAAAAAGAGAAGAAACGTCAGTGTTTAGCTCTCAGTGCTGACAGCCTCAGCAGCTTTTCCTGCAGCCGTTTCTCAGTGTGACCAACTACGAACCTGCTTACTTTGGCAGAGGCACCAAACTCACAGTTTTAGGTAAGAAAACTAGAAAAACAAAAAAACAATTTTTTTTTTTTACAAAATGTACTTTAAAAAGAACTGTAAGGTTTACTTGTTTGGGAGTTATTCCTCAGATTCATGATCAGCTGCTGTCAATCGTTAATTTACAAATCAAATATAAAAAAGCGTGACTGCAACTAAATCTAATCCACGGCCAGATCTGGTGAACTGAAAATAAACTTCGCTGGCTGAGAACTGGAAAGATTTGGGAGTTTGTCAGTCATATCTGACAACTGAAAGAAAGAGTAATATTGTTTTCTGTGACTATAAACTACATCGCAGAAGAACTATAAATATTAAAATGTATAAATATATACTGTTAAAACATTAAGTTGTAGAAAACCTCAGACCTCTTTGATCGGAATCAGTTTTTTAACTGCAACTGAGCGTTGTGCTCGAGCTCATATCCTGCTGAATTCGGAGAAGGAACCAAACTAACAGTTTTGGGTAAGATCGTCCAAAAAAAACCCTTTGTTTAAAAGAACTCGACAGTGTACTGATTGTGTCAAATATGTGTTTGTCATAATTCTGTTATTTGCCTATTCAAGACGGTAGATGAAAGCTAACTTACTTTGTCCGCCGTTGTTTTTAACTCTGCACATTTTTTAAACGTTATTTTGTTAGTTTATTTCAAGATTCAGAATAGACACAAACACCGGTAATCAAAGTGAAACTCTGACATTAAATCCAATACTGGGCAGCAAGCTACACGGCAGAGCAAACATTTGGAAGGAACTTCAAGTTTCAGATCTCAGTGTCATTATTTAGAAACCTGGATGAGTTCTGTAGAGTTTAGGATGCACTCACTGCATGGTCAGTGTTTGCTGTTATTGATGCGCAATATTTTTCTCTTTCTAGAACGTTAGTTAATGTTACATTTATATGGATCATTGATTAATAAAATTTCGTGCTTTGTTTTAAAGTTGAGAGCATGCACAAGTCACAGGTTCAATGCAAAAGTCTGTATATACTGTAGGTGTTTCCTACTGTTGGTAAAAGGAAGACAAACCCAAATATCTGATAATTATAGGAAAACATGGTCAGTTAAGTTGCGCTTTGTGTAACAATCATGTAGCAAAATGTAGTAATGAACTATGTTTCGTCTTTTTTGGTTCTCATACTTTTTTTTGCATGTAATGCTATGGAAGTCACATATGTCCTAGATGGTCCAAAGTTGTCAGTTTCATTTTCTCAGGAACAAGCACCTCTTCATGGAGCTCCCTCATTGGGCCTGAAGGTCTATTAATAACACAGGTTTTGCACATATGTTCTGAACGATATTGTTGCAGGTCTGTTAACAATTAAAGGTGCTAACACCAAAGATA
The DNA here is from genome assembly GCA_963556495.2 of Valencia hispanica. Lineage (NCBI taxonomy): Eukaryota > Metazoa > Chordata > Actinopteri > Cyprinodontiformes > Valenciidae > Valencia > Valencia hispanica. The sequence continues at coordinate 33,678,895 of OY747720.1, forward strand.
TACGCATACATCCATACATTGGCAATCCAAGTTCACATATTCAGATATTCAAATTTGGGCAACGCAGCTTTGACTCAAAGAGTTATTTAATCTCTTTTTTTTTTCAGATCCTGACCTTAAAACCACTCCTCCGACAGTGAAAGTTTTCCAACCTTCAAAACAAGAATGCAAAGGCCAAAACGGGAAGAAGAAGAAGACGCTGGTCTGTGTGGCCTCTGACTTCTACCCAGATCATGTCAGCGTGTCCTGGCAGCTCAATGGCCAGACCATCATTGATGGCATGGCGACTGACGCCGCCACCAAGAGGGATGGACGTTATTACCAAATCTCCAGCCAGCTCAGAGTCCCTATCAAGCAATGGTTGATTCCAGAGAATATATTTATCTGCAATGTCAGCTTCTTTAATGGAACTTCTACCACCTATTATGATGATACTATTACATGTATGTTCATTTCACAAACAATTATCCTAAACTGACTCTTCCTGGCTATACTTCTCAATGTGTAATCATGTGCCCCATCTCTTTTTTTCTTCCAGCGGGAAAAAACCCCACAGGCATGACTCGAGGTAAACATTTTGCTGTTCTTCACTCTTACAGCGCGGGGGGGGAAATAAAATAGTTTTCACCATGTCGATGACTGCAAGAAAGTCTAAACTGCTGGGCTCATTTACATGCTTGCTCAGTATGAGGGATTGCTGAAGGATTGCTGTGGTTGGAAAGTCTGCCTAACCTCACACCAATGACTGACGCAATCTGCTGGGATTCCTTAAATAGGAAACTTTTTAACTGATTGGAATGTTTGTATAAATGTATTGAAATGACTTCTTGTTAAGTGCCCTGAGATGACATCTGTTGTGAATTGGCGCTATATAAATAAACTGAATTGAATTGAATTTAGCTTAAAGCAAACATTTGAACTCTCCACAGAGAAGTACCTGAAGATCACCCAGAACGCCAAACTCTCCTACAGCGTCCTGATCGTGAAGAGCTGCCTCTACGGAGCCTTCGTCTGCTTTCTGGTGTGGAAGCTTCAGGTCTGTTCAAAAACGTCCCCGTTGGTTCTGATTCATTATTCTGTGAGAAATAGAAAGAGCTTCTGATGCTGAGGGAGAATACGTTTTTATGTCTTTTTCAGGGAAAACGTGGAAAGCAGCACAAAAGGGAGCTGAGATGAAGCTTCAAATCTTCCCTCCTGTATATAATTAACCTGTTATTCTGTATAGGCATAAGATAATCTTTGGATTTCATGTTACTTTACAGAATTGATAGGTAGCATCCTAATATACAAACATTTTTATTTGTGCTTGTTTATCTTCATATGCTCTTCAAAAAAAAAGTGCTTTATATAATCTTGGATGTCGTGTGTTCATGGTTTCTGCAGCTTGTTTGGAAAATTATGAATAAAGCCTCATTCTGGTGTCGAACTTGGGTTTTTTTTAATACTAAATCCACAAACGTACATGAATGAGTATTCTTATCAGACATGAAAGCAGAGAATGTGACTGAAAATGCAACCCCCATACTGACAATAACAGTCCATCCACCCTCCTCCGCTGAGCATCACTTGTTCCAGATATAATGTCAAATATTTTTAGTTGACTTCTGAGAAGCCAGCTCATTTTGTTTCCACATGTACCATGAAACATCTCAGTTTCAAGGCATTCAAATCAAGATTCTCCGCTTTGCCCAACAAGAACTTATTTTTGTTTCCCCCCAGTTGGTTCAAACATTTTTAGTAGGAGAGCAAGAGTGTGGGTCTGCCGCATGAAAACAGGAAGTCAACGTCGTCATCTGTGCAGAGAAGAAGGTCAGAGCTGCTGCTGGGGGGGAGGAAGATGAGAGCGAGACGTGAAACCTGCAGAGGAGCAGAGAGCGACAGGATGTGGTCTCAGAGCAGCCTGCAGAGCCGTCTCTCTGCTGAGAAACGATGGAGGCGCAACCTACAACCTTCACCGCAACCTCCGGCTCTATGTTTGCACCTGCACCATGCAAAAACAACCCCCCCCCCCCCCCCCATACAAACATACACTGTTCCTCTTTGAGCAAACAGCTGGCAAAAGCTCAATTTCTGTGTCAACTGAAGCTAAAAACTGAACATGCGTCTATACGTGTTATATGTCAAACAACAAACAACAGCTGTTTACTTGGATCCGGAGCTGAAATAGATTAGTTTTTCAATTTGTAGCAGCTGTGATGGATGCAGACTTGTTGCAGAGATCCAATTAAAAGAGATCAGTTCTGTGAAAAACGATTGCAAATTATTTCTTCTGTTTTTGCTTCTCTGTCATACTTACTGCAAATGTTTCAGGTCATCAGACTAAATTTTAACTGATCCGAACTAACCTGGCCCTATATATACATGCTCCTCCTTGTTAAGCTATGAATCAATTGTGATTAAGTACATTTTTTATTCACTCCAGCCACCACACCAAGGCCTGATTACTACCTGGACTGTAGATTGAAGAAATCATTTAAACAAAGCCACATTAAGTAGACTGAACTACTATAAAAAGAACAGATCACCTAATTTAAAGAAACAAAGTCTCTAGGATCAGTCTGGAAAGGGTCATGAAGCAACTTCTAATGCTTCTTGGGATTCCAGTGAACCACAGTGAGACCCATTACCCAGAAATGGTAAAAACAAGGAGCACTGAACGTTCCCAGCAGTGGTCACTGTATTAAAATCACTCCAAGAGCGCATCAACAATTCATCCAGGAGGTCACAGAAGTGTCCACCCGAAACTAGGCAGCCAAAGAGACTAGGCCAATGGATGTGGAGTTGGGACAGGTGACTGTACGTGACTCTGTGACGGGGTAAGCCGAATTGCGTAGGATTATGGCAAAACCCAAATATATATATATATCCATGATTCAGTCTCCATTAATATATATATATATATATATATATATATATATATATATATATATATATATATATATATTAATGGAGACTGAATCATGGAAAGAGAGACAGACTTGAGGAGCGAATTATCTCACCCCAGAAACTGGGACCGACTTTAGGCAAGAAACAGAATCTTGTCATAGATAGAAAAAGAGACAAAAGGCAGAGATGTTTGAAGGAATATATTACAACCTGAAAGTACAGATAGTGAAGGTCACACTTTATTTTTTCTGCCAAATTATTAGATTTGATAGCAGTCTTCAAAATATTAAGTAGTAGGGATGTAAGAAAATATCGATATGCTGGTATGTCACAGTATTGTATGTCACGATATTGTATCAATATTCAAAAGCAATGTATCGATTTTTTTATTTTTAAATTTGAATGAAACCATTAATGATGACAGTAATTTTTGAAGTAAAATTAAAAGTATGAGTTTTAAAAATCACAATATGTAGTCTTACTCATACAGTAGTATTGCAATATATCGCAATATATTGTATCGTCTCCCCTGTATCTTGATACATATATCGCCAGATTTTTACCAATACACATCCCTATTAAGTAGTCAAATTCTATTGGCTCTCAGAAACTACAAATGCTTTCTTCCCAGGGTTTTGTTTAGTGATTTCACTTTAGTTCTACTGTGCTTTACCTGAAGAACAAATGTAGAACTGTTACATTTGAGATCTCCAGAGTTCATAAGGAATGAAAAATACGTAACGAGAGAGTCAATAGGAAAACAAAAGAGGTCCAAGAACTGACCCTTGAGGCACCCCACAAAGTAGAGTAAAAAGAAAAAGGGGAGTTGTGTAATTATAGGTTGCTTTCCATTTCCATTCTGCTCTTCACATTTTTATTAGGATTGTATTTAATATATTAAGGAGTGAAATAGGGAAAAAAAACAACCTGTGGGCTGCATTGATGCATTGCCTTTTTTTAAAAAAACAATTCTCAGTCAAACAGCAAATCCAACTCATTTTTATTGTTTTCACAAGCTTTAACAAGTGAACTAAATTTCCGATTCGTTTGTGTTGTTTCAGGATTGCCCAGCATACTGAAGGCACCTTGATGATCAGCCCTCTGAGATCTGACGACTCTGGAGTCTACACATGTACAGCTGCCAGCCAGCAGCAGCTGGAACAGAGGCAGCTACAACTCAGAGTCCAAGGTAACTTTCTTTTTCCTTTTATCACCTCACTCACACACAGTTCTTACCATCTTCCTAATAATACACAAGCACTAAATGTCTATGGTTGGATACTCAAAGAATTCTCTCCCTATTAGAACGTTTACATGTTTACAAAGTTGATCCAGCAAACTCTGTTTGTTTCTATTTTTTTCTTCTTTTAGCTGATCTGAAGATTACTACAGCTCCCAATAACATCCAGGTGTCTGAAGGCAGCACAGCCCTGCTGCCCTGTGTGGTGTCCGGAGATAACGTCCACATAGGCTGGTCCAGGTAAAAGTTGCTGTTGTTTTGTTGAAATATTTAGCTTCCTCATTGTTTAGTTTTGAATATTTTGTGAGCCTTTCAGAGTGGAAAATGTCAAAGATTATACTGTATTTTAAAGATCTTGTATGTAATTAGTGTTCCAAAGGTGCACAGTGGCGCAGCTGGTAGAGCAGCTCACCTCGCAGCTAGAAGGTCCCGGGTTCAATGCGGCAGCAAGAGTTCTGATGAATATTAAAAAGAGAGATCACATTTCTCCTGTTTTAGCTTCCCTTCATTGGCTCCCTGTTAAATCCAGAATAGAATTTAAGATCCTCATTTTTTACATATAAAGCCCTTAATAATCAAGCTCCATCATACATCAGAGATCTAATTGTTCCATATGTTCCTAACAGAGCACTTCGCTCTCAGACTGCAGGTTTACTTGTAGTTCCTAGGATTTCTAAAAGTAGAATGGGAGGCAGATCTTTTAGTTATCAGGCTCCTCTCCTGTGGAACCAGCTCCCAGCTTTAGTCCGTGAGGCAGACACTCTGTTTACTTTTAAGGCCAGGCTTAAAACTTTCCTTTTTGATAAAGCTTATAGTTAGAGTGGCTTAGGTCATCCTGAGCTATCTCTGTAGTTATGCTGCTATAGGCTTAGACTGCTGGAGGACAGACTTAGCAATTTTCTTCACTCTGCTTCTTCCTTTTCTACTACTACTCTCCAGTTGTATTACAGTACATTCTGTTATTTCGACTGTTAACTTTGTTTTCTCTCAGTGTTTTTCTCTCCATAGAAGATATACCTGGTCTGGTATCCTGCTTGGCTGCAATGCCCTGTTGGACGGGGGGCATCGACTGGGATGATCCTCCCAGTAACTGAACATCCGCTGTGTCCTGTTATCAACTTTTTACTTTCTGTAACATAGAAAGTTCTCTTATATCAGATCTCCTGTTCCTTCTGTGTTTCTGCTCTGTCTTCTCAAACCCCCAGACGGTCATGGCAGATGGCCGCTCCTACTGAGCCTGGTCCTGTTGGAGGTTTCTTCCTGTCAAAGGGGAGTTTTTCCTCTCCACTGTCGCTACATGCTTGCCCAGTATGAGGGATTGCTGAAGGATTGCTGTGGTTAGAAACTCTGCCCAACCTCACGCCAATGACTGACGCAATCTGCTGGGATTCCTTAAATAGGAAACTTTTTAACTGATTGGAATGTTTGTATAAATGTATTGAAATGACTTCTTGTTAAGTGCCTTGAGATGACATCTGTTGTGAATTGGCGCTATATAAATAAACTGAATTGAATTGAATTGAATTGAATATGATCTCCTTCTAAAGTAGAATCTTTTAAAAGTGTGCATCCTGTCATATCTGGTGTACAGTTAACACTATATTTTAGAGAAAGAAGAGAAACGTAACAGTGGTAGTGTGATGCTGCATTAGGATCTGGATTGCTTGCTATAATTGATTCAAACATGAATTCTTCCCTCTGGCAGAAAATGAGAAGGAGAATATCCAACCATCAGCTAATGGAGCTTGAGCTGAAGCGCAATTGGGTTACGTATGAGGATAATGATTCAAGGCGCACCAGCAAGTGCTCCCCTGAATGGCTCAAAAACATTTTAATGGGGTTTTAGTAGTGGCCTAGTCAAAGTCTGGATTTAGGCCAAAATCTGATTGAGATGCTGTGACATGACCTAAGAGGCTGTTAATGCTCAAAAATCATCCAATATCAGTGAATTAAAACAAATCTGCAAAGAAGATTTGACCAAAAACTCCTCCAAAGTGATGTAAAAGATTAATCACTAGTTTTCAAAAATGCTTGATGGCAATTGTTGCCACAACCAGTTAGTGGTTTTAGGGGAAAATAAGGTTTTCATACTGGTCTAGGCTGCTTTGATTAGCCTTTTTCCTTTAATAAATTAGGCAATTTAAACACTTCACTCATGTTATTTTATTTACTGGTATTACTGGTATTACAATTAGTTTGACGATCTAAATAAATGAAAACCTGTAAACGGAAAAGCAGCAGAAATCCATCAGGGAGCAAATATTTTTTCATATATGAGATGGTTTAAATGAGCGTTCCATTTGGTTTTCTCTTATAAACGTCATGTATATCTTTCTTGATCTTTCTGTCACTTCATAGCAGTTAATATTAATTAAAATTTCTGAGAATACGCTTAGCTTTCATCAGCTGTTATCTTTAAAACAGGTGAGAGAACCAGAAAACGTGAGCAGCAACAGAAAAATGATGCACCTGGGAATGAGGTGCATATGTCGTCAAACCCCAATCCTTATATCAGTTTATGATGTCATTTTTCTATTTTGTGATAGACTGATACATTTTTAGGAAAATAACTAGTTTTGTGAGCATATTGTACGTATTCAGCCCTCTTTACTCTGCTACCCTTAAATAAAATCAAGCGCATCCATCTTTGTTTAATTTATTCTTAGTATAATTTAAGCTATTTTTGGACATATAAACATAACCTAAGCATAACCATCCCCTCAGTGAAGCATGGTAGTTGCAGCAGCATGTTGAGGGAATGCTGCTTTTTCCCCAGCAGGAATAGAGAAGTCAGAGCTGAAGGGAAGATGGAGGGGGCTAAATGGGACGAAACTTGGATGAAAGTGTGTCAGTGGCTGCAAAGAGTTGAGACTGGAGTGGAGATCCACCTTCCAGCAGTACAACAACCAGACAACGAAACATACAGCCTGAGCAACAGTGGCATGCTTTAGGTCAGGGGTGTGTCTAAAACGCAGACCTGGGGCCATTCGCGGCCCTCGATGTGATTTTGTGCGACAGCAAAAGAAAAATGGCACAAATTTGGTTTTCCATCTCGAGGATGGAAGTTGATGCTGTTTAAAAAAAATATTACTTATGCAATGTCTTTCAGACAAAATAAAGTTTTCTTAAAATGAGAGGTACAGCACAGAGTGCTGATCTTTCATCAACCATGTTTTTCACTCTTAATTCAAATTCATATTAATAGGGCCACAAACCTGACTTTAACTCAAGAGCAGACTCTCATAGTAAAAATAAAGCAAGTTTTTGAAGATGGAGCGATCCAGATCCTGTTGTTGTTGTGGCTTAAAATAATCAAAATATTTAGACAGAGATATTAGAAAACATGAGTTTTAAAAAAAAAAATCTTTGCAGGGGTTTTTTGTCTGTTTTTCTTTTAAACCAGGTGAAAATGCTAGCTTTTACAATGAGGAACATAAACCTTCCGATTTTGCAAGTTCTCCCACTTTGAAATTATGGAGGGGTTTGAAATTCACATTGTGGGTCCATTTTAAATGTGGGAGACAGCATTAAAATAATAATTCAGGAAATCACATTGTCTGATTTTTAAAGAATTTATTTGTATTTTATTGCTGCACATAAGTATTTGAACACCTTGCAATAACAGAGGTCAAACGTTTCCTGTAGTTCTTGACCATGTTTGCATACACTGCAAAAGGGATTTTGGCCCACTCCTCCACACAGATCTTCTCTAGATCTATCAGGTTTCAGGGCTGTCGCTGAGCAACACGGAGTTTCAGCTCCCTCCAAAGATTTTCAATTGCATTTAGGTCTGGAGACTGGCTAGGCTACTCCATTACCTTGATATGCTTCTTACGGAGCCACTCCTTGGTTATCCTGGCTGTGCTTCGGGTCATTATGTTGGAAGACCCAGCCACGACCCATCTTCAATACTGACTGAGGGAAGGAGGTTGTTGCTCAAAATCTCACAATAGATGGCCCCATTCATCCTCTCCTTAATAGAGTGCAGTCGTCCTGTCCCCTTTGCAGAAAAGCACCCCCAAAGCATGATGTTTCCACCCCCATGCTTCACAGTGGGGATGGTGTTCTTGGGATGCAACTCATCCTTCTTTTTCCTCCAAACACAGCGAGTGAAGTTTAGACCAAAATGTTCTATTTTGGTCTCATCTGACCACATGACTTTTCCCCATGCCTCCTCTGGACATGGACATGTGATGACTTGAGCAGGGAAACCTTCTGTACAATGCATGATTTTAAACCATGACGGCGTAGTGTTCTACTGACAGTAACCTTTGAAACTGTGCCCCCAGCTCTCATTGACCAGCTCCTCCCATGTAGTTCTGGGCTGATTCCTCACCTTTCTTATCATCAGTGATACCCAACCAGGTGAGATCTTGCATGGAGCCCCAGTCTGAGGGACACTGACACTCATTTCCAGCCTCTTCCATTTTCTAACAATTGCTCCAACAGTTGATCTGGGTTTTTTTTACCAAGCTGCTTGGCAATTGCCCCGTAGCCCTTTCCAGCCTTGTGGAGGTCTACAATTTTGTCTCTGGTGTCTTTTGACAGCTCTTTAGTCTTGCCCATGGTAGTAGTTGGAGTCTGACTGACGGCCTTCCTCAGTGTTATTGCTGACCAGTGAGAGCATTTGCTGAAGATTACTTCCAGCAGAAAATGTCACAAAGCTTACATAATTTTAAGGATTACATTGATCATAACTTTGCAAGCGTAACCCTTCACAATACCGTGTTATACATATAATGATGTTGAAGAGAGAGAGATGAATTCAACTGAACCAACGGCCCTGCCACAGTCAGCTGGACTACATGAGGCAGTTAGGACAAACAGTGTCCTCACGAAACTCAAACATTTTTGCTGACCTGCTAAATATTACATTTTAACTTTCTGTAGATGACAGAAAACTTCCAAAAAGATAGAAGCAAGACAAAAATGGCTTTTTAGAAAGAAAACCGTTGCAGATTAGACATGTCAAAGCACTTTCACAAATAACTTTTTACAAAGTTGCTCTTTTGTCTTTTATCTCTGCACTGATTAAGCCTGGAACATATAAATATGTGTTAAGAAGTTAAGCTTTAAGTTTAAAAGCAGTAAAAAAAAGAAGAAAAAAATAACTTGTTGAAAACAACTTATATCCATTTGTACAGAAAAGAAACAGAAACCCCCTGCTTTACTTCCTGAGTTAGGAAGCTGATTTGTCAAACAGAGTGCCCTCATGTGGTGAAAACAGAAACATCAAGTCAAACTACCCAGAGGTTAGCAAAATAAGTTTATTTACATAAAAATATACAAAAAAGCCAGCTAAAAAACAGGAGATTGTATCAACAACAGGTGAATTTGCAAACATTCCGATTTAAAAATAAAAGTAGTCAACATAATGAAGCAAACAATAAAATTATTTTTAGATGATCAGATTCTCTAAAAAACAGAGAAAGCCATAAGTCCAGTGAGTAAATAGCTTATTTTCAGTGTCTTCTCACATCCAGTAGATCATATAGGGGATCTTTCATTATAAAGTGTCATGTTGTTTAATGCAGAATGCAGTGTGAGCAAAGTGCTGACTGTAGAACTTCTCGTTCATTAGTTCCATTTAAAAAAATATTTCGGCACAGTCTGGTCCCTGGTTTGAAATTCCATTTGGCAAATGCAGAAGTTAAAAGGTGAAAGGTCAGCATATCAAAATGCATGTCGACCAATTCTGCCATTCTTTGGTGCATGCCTGGCACAGCTGGCGCAGCAGAAACTGGAATAGTACTGATGGTCGCACAGTCGGGCGTAAACTATGAGTTTGCAGTTGGCAAGTTCAGGCTGGTCCACACAACCTGGCTGCAGATCACCACCTGAAACAGCACATTCAAGATGTCTTTTTTTAAAATTCAGAATATTATTAGGTTGAAATATGGAGAATAAAACGAACAGGCAAACATTATCTACAGATGTTTTATCAAACAAAACAGTCAATCATTGAAATTATTATTTTTCACTTATGAAATTGGTGACACCCTTTGTTGGAATAAAGTCATGTGGGAAAACTTCCACTGATGCCTACTTTATCTAACAGAGCGTTTAAAACAGATGAAAAGTAAATTGCATCAGCAAAACACTTTTCAGTTTGGATTCTCTAACTAAGGACCCGTCTTTTGTAACGTCTCTCTGAACCATCACTAAACAGTGGAGTGCCACAAGGCTGTTTGCTAAGTCCTCTACTCTACTGTATGTATCTTTTCTTATTGCTCTAATTCTATAATCAAGTACATAACATCATGGTGGTAGGCGTCCTTAGAGTGGATGATGGGACAGCATTCTGGGATGAGGTTTAACAGTTTATGTCAAAGACAAATGAAAGTGCAAGTAAAAAGCCAAAAGACTAAAGAGAATTTTGTTGATAAAAGGAGAAACCAGTGCAGTTCGCTATGCTCATCAATGCATCCTAGGTGCCATTTGTGTTAAGTGTTAAATGGATTGGGGATTTACTTTACAGAGAACCTCTGTTGGTATTGCAACTCTTCTATTTAGGTCAAAAGGGCATATTTACTATACTTCCACATGCAGCAAGGCCTGGTTCACACGGCAAGATTTTCAAATTGTCGTGCGATTTTCCATTGTCGCACGATTTTCCCGACGTCATTCCGAGCAGACCAGAACACTCTGGACACACCACACACAGCAGGACTATCGGATAAGATATCTTTAGAGCCATCAAGATAATCAAAGCGTCCTTAAGATTGTCGGAAGGGGAAAATCAGGTCAGAAATCGGCATAATTATCTTCCTGTGTGAACCAGGTTGAAGCCTACCAGTGCCCGACAGTTATTACTGACTTCAGTTGATACATTCATGGGACCATTATTCCTGGCTGTATTAATGTTCACTTTGGCAACTTTACTCCTCAAAGTAGTAAAATCATCTTCTTAAATACTTTATTTCACTATTGTATATTACATGTGTTCATTTTTCTCTTTACTTACTCCTGACAGTAAATCATTTTTGCATTTCTATTCAGCACATACCTTATCTTACCATAATTTTTTTATTTACATTGATTTTTTCCTTATGTTTTGATTAAGCTTTTTATTTAATGTTGATCTTGCACTTCCGGTTGGGTGTCAGCTGCATTTTCCTTGCTCTGCACAATGACAGTAAACTCAGAATATATTGTAAAACATCTACAGTAAAACACCAGTGTGTATAGGTAGAATCATTGTTCTCACCTTGTTGTGTGTCTTTAAGGACCCTCACTTCAGCTGTGGCGCTTACAGAATAAATGCCTGTGTAAGCATTACAGGTGTAAGTTCCCTGATCAGAGGCCTTCACGTTGTTTATTATCAGGCTGCCATCAGATGATACCAGGATGTTACGCCCATCTGGACGCACCAGCACTCCATTCCTATCAACACAAGTAAAAGGCCATTAGGCCCTATCAGCTTTGTGAGTCGTCTTTAACTCCTTTGGTTTGATGTAAACTTGTTCTGTCAGTTTTCAAGAACTTTTCATAGCTAATTGCTATATCAAATTATAAAAAAATATAATCAGGGTATTAAACATTTCTAACTATTGATTCAATTTAATCTTCTTAAAATAAATCTGTTTTCAACTTCACTCATATTTTTTTTACAGTTAAGCCCAACATCATTCATATCCCTAGAGATGCCCCGTCAGAGTCCAGACTTGAAGCTGAAAGAGTCTCTGTAGAGAGCTAAAGATTAGGGTGATGACATTAGCTTCAAAGACTTGGTGCTAGTAGCGGTTCTGAGAATCTAGGCGAGCCCCTCCTTTACCAAACTGAAAGGAAATGATGAATAAACTATAAAATTCAATAAAGGTCCAACAACCCTATCTGTATTTTAAGAAATTACTTTTCAGGGTGGAAATATCAAGTTTAGCTTGGATAGGTATATCACATTTTCAAAAATTCAATATAGGGCCTAAAAAACCTATGAAATGGCCCTTTAATTTCATGGACTGTGACGTTACTACACAGTTACTAACTTCAGGATTATTAGCCATTATAGTCCTGTTTTGTTGCAGGACCTAAAGAGGGAACCCACTTACCTGTGACTGGACAACAGAGAACCTGTGATGACCCTATGACATGCCGTGAGCCATATGGCCCATGTCAAAAATTCCCTCTGCTTAAAAGTCACCAATATAAATTGTTAAAATACCAATGTAAACATTCAAACACATGGGTTTGATTGCAGTAAGGCCAATAAAGATTTTTGATTAAGGCTCTTTTTGGGCATTTTTGGAACACACATTTTTATTTTTATTTTTACATTGTTGCTGTTGCGGTTCGTGTTCACATTGCACTATTTTTATTTGTTTGTTTTTTTATCACTCAGTGCTCCTACCTAGTTCCAGTCCTGGGGTTCCGCTCTCCCTCTGCCAGCGGAGGGCCCCGCACTGAAACCCGAGCCTCCTTCATGCTTGGGGAGTGGGCAGGCCCTTCTTTACACCCGATGGGGCGGGGTGTCCCTGGCTGGACGTAGTGCGTGGAAGGATCACGTTATTCCAGCCAGATCCTCCCCATTCCTTCAGGCGCCCCGGCCGGTCAGGAGGAGGCAGTATATAGCCCCAGGACTAATGCATGTTTTTGTGGGAGTAGCTCACATTATCTGCTCAAGGAAACACGGGGAGAACATGCAAACTCCCCACAGAAAGGCCCTTTCGCCAACCCCACCCAGGGTGTGGGTGCCGATGATGTGGGGGAACAAACACACCCTCAGCACCCACAGCGTCCCCGGCGGTAATTGAACCCGGGACCTTCTAGCTGCGAGTTGAGCTGCTCTACCAGCTGCGCCACTGTGCACCTTTGGAACACTAATTACATACAAGATCTTTAAAATATAGTATAATCTTTGACATTTTCCACCCTGAAAGGCTCACAAAATATTCAAAACCAAACAATGAGGAAGCTAAATATTTCAACAAAACAACAGCAACTTTTACCTGGACCAGCCTATGTGGACGTTATCTCCGGACACCACACAGGGCAGCAGGGCTGTGCTGCCTTCAGACACCTGGATGTTATTGGGAGCTGTAGTAATCTTCAGATCAGCTAAAAGAAGAAAAAAATAGAAACAAACAGAGTTTGCTGGATCAACTTTGTAAACATGTAAACGTTCTAATAGGGAGAGAATTCTTTGAGTATCCAACCATAGACATTTAGTGCTTGTGTATTATTAGGAAGATGGTAAGAACTGTGTGTGAGTGAGGTGATAAAAGGAAAAAGAAAGTTACCTTGGACTCTGAGTTGTAGCTGCCTCTGTTCCAGCTGCTGCTGGCTGGCAGCTGTACATGTGTAGACTCCAGAGTCGTCAGATCTCAGAGGGCTGATCATCAAGGTGCCTTCAGTATGCTGGGCAATCCTGAAACAACACAAACGAATCGGAAATTTAGTTCACTTGTTAAAGCTTGTGAAAACAATAAAAATGAGTTGGATTTGCTGTTTGACTGAGAATTGGTTTTAAAAAAAGGTAATGCATCAATGCAGCCCACAGGTTGTTTTTTTTCCTATTTCACTCCTTAATATATTAAATACAATCCTAATAAAAATGTGAAGAGCAGAATGGAAATGGAAAGCAACTTATAATTACACAACTCCCCTTTTTCTTTTTACTCTACTTTGTGGGGTGCCTCAAGGGTCAGTTCTTGGACCTCTTTTGTTTTCCTATTGACTCTCTCGTTACGTATTTTTCATTCCTTATGAACTCTGGAGATCTCAAATGTAACAGTTCTACATTTGTTCTTCAGGTAAAGCACAGTAGAACTAAAGTTAAATCACTAAACAAAACCCTGGGAAGAAAGCATTTGTAGTTTCTGAGAGCCAATAGAATTTGACTACTTAATAGGGATGTGTATTGGTAAAAATCTGGCGATATATGTATCAAGATACAGGGGAGACGATACAATATATTGCGATATATTGCGATACTACTGTATGAGTAAGACTACATATTGTGATTTTTAAAACTCATACTTTTAATTTTACTTCAAAAATTACTGTCATCATTAATGGTTACATTCAAATTTAAAAATAAAAATATCGATACATTGCTTTTGAATATCGATACAATATCGTGACATACAATACTGTGACATACCAGCATATCGATATTTTCTTACATCCCTACTACTTAATATTTTGAAGACTGCTATCAAATCTAATAATTTGGCAGAAAAAATAAAGTATGACCTTCACTATCTTTACTTTCAGGTTGTAATATATTCCTTCAAACATCTCTGCCTTTTGTCTCTTTTCCTATCTATGACAAGATTCTGTTTCTTGCCTAAAGCCGGTCCCAGTTTCTGGGGTGAGATAATTCCCTATCATACAACATCTCTCATATCAACCCCAGATTTAGGCTGATGTCAGAATTATCTTTCTTCATCTGTAAGTCTTTTTTTTATTTTATTAAAGCACATTGAATATCTAGATTGCAACTTGTGCTATACAAATAGAACCACAATTGCTTTTATATTAACAACTGTGCACATAGTCAAAGAACTTGCATAAATAACACAGTTAGAAATGACCAGATATGGATCTAAACAACATACCTGGAGTCACTGAGGGTTTTTCCATCTTTAGTCCACTGAATACTGACAGACTGCAGAGCTGCAGCTGGAATGATGGAGCAGGGGAGTCTTGCAGTTTGTCCTGTTGTCATTTCAATCGTTGACGGGCTTGACTGATCAATGCTGAACCTAGAAAACAGTACAGCAATTTACAGGTGATGCAAATCTCTTTATTTTCCCAGGCCAAATGTGAAATTGAATAGATTTTAGAAGTACAACGGAATACTGGGGTTACACTGATTTTGTGTTTGGATGTTCTCACCTGGGGATTGGACCATCTTTAGGCAGCAATGTTGGAAAGAGAGGTTGGGCCTCTATTAAAGAAAAAACACATTTTGACAAAAATAAATGAGCACGTGAATTATCTTACATTTAAAAGTTTCAAGTGTATTTTATGTTTATGTATTTTTTTTTCTTTTACTAAATTAAGTCCAAAAACTGTGCCAGGTATTTACTGTATGTTCAACTCCCGAGTAAATAATTCACAAAAATACCTTTTCCAGTCTTGTGCATGTTCCCCTTCCAGCTTTGCCCATCAATCATTGCCATTTTTGTTAGAAGCTATGCCCGAATAACTCAAGATTGGATTTAGAGCATTTGAAAAGTTCTACAATACATTCTTAATTACATTAAGACCTGGACTTTGACTAGGTCATTCTAACACCTGAATAGGCTTTGATTTAAACTGTTCCCCTGTAGGTTTGGGTTTATATTCAGGATTGCTGTCCTGCTAGAAGGTAAACCTCCACCCCAACCTCAAATGTTTTGTAGCCTCAGACAGTTATGGATCTGTATGTAGCTCCACCCCTCTCCCCCAACTTTTCCCTACAGTATGATGCTGCCACCAACATGTCTTTATCTGGCGATTGATGGTTTTCTGACACAGTCTTTAGCACATATACCAAAAAAATAGCAATTTTGTCTCTTTTGACCAGAGTTGCGAGATGTTAAAGGCTGAGGGTGTCGTTTTATAAAATGGACTCTAATAGGTGACTTCTGAAGACGATTGATCAGAGGTCATCAGCGTGCATACAAATGAACACCACACTTTATTTGTGATTTTGTTTGTAAATTCTTCTTAACTATGCAGGACTTTTCTTTCACTCCCCAAATATGTGTTTAGTGTTGGTCTATCACATAAAATCCCACAGAAAATACACGGATGTTTATTTGTTGGAACATGGCAAAATGTGAAAGATTTCAAGAGACACAAATGCTTTTGTTCATCGCTTTACTTCCTAGATGACTTTCCTAAATACATGTGTTTTGTTTCAATCTGCATCTAAAAACCGCTACTTTAGCAGATCAGATGTAGAACAGTAGATGGCAAACACACACAAAAAATAATATTTTCCGGACTTGCAACCTGCCAGAGTTTGGTTCGCATTGCCGGCAGTAAGTCGGGCTTGTTTCCAGTGAGAGTTGGACTCCGCCAAGGTTGCCCTTTGTCACCGGTCCTGTTCCTAACTTTTATGGACAGGATCTCTAGGCGCAGCCAAGGCGTTGAGGGGATCCGTTTTGGTGGCCTCAGGATCGGGTCTCTGCTTTTTGCAGATGACGTGGTCCTGTTGGCTTCATCGGAACGCGATCTACAGCTTTCGCTGGAGCGGTTCGCAGCCGAGTGTGAAGCGGCTGGGAATCAGCACCTCCAAATCCAAGGCCATGGTCTTGAGCCGGAAAAGGGTGGAGTGCCTTCTCCGGGTCGGGGATGGGGTCCTTCCCCAAGTGTAGGAGTTTAAGTATCTGGGGGTCTTGTTCACGAATGAGGGAAAAATGGAGCGGGAGATCGATAGACGGATTGGTGGGGCATCTGCAGTTATGCGGGCGCTGTACCGGTCTGTCGTGGTGAAGAGAGAGCTGAGACGAAAGGCGAAGCTCTCGATTTACCGGTCGATCTACGTTCCTACCCTCATCTATGGTCACGAACTCTGGGTGGTGACCGAAAGAACGAGATCACGGATACAAGCGGCTGAAATGAGTTTCCTCCGCAGAGTGCCTGGGCTCTCCCTTAGAGATAGGGTGAGAAGCTCAGTCATCCAGAGGGGGCTCAGAGTAGAGCCGCTGGTCCTCCACATCGAGAGGAGTCAGTTGAGGTGGCTCGGGCATCTGGTCAGGATGCCTCCTGGACGCCTCCCTGGTGAGGTGTTTCAGGCACGTCTCACCGGGAGGAGGCCCAGGGGAAGGCCCAGGACACGCTGGAGGGACTATGTTTCTCGGCTGGCCTGGGAGCGCCTTGGGGTTCCTCCCGAGGAGCTGGAACAAGTGGCTGGGGAGAGGGAAGTCTGGGTCTCTTTGCTTAGGCTGCTGCCCCCGCGACCCGACCCCGGATAAGCAGAAGAAAATGGATGGATGGATGGATGGACTTGCAACCTAGCCGGAGCGACCTGGTTTCTGTCAAATTATTGAGTTGTTTTTGTTTTTATGTGAATGTACAGCCATACCTGAGACAGACAAATAAATGTAGCGGTGATCTCTCTCCCGTTCTCGAGTGACAAAGCACAGGAACCAGCCAGAGTCTGACGTCATAAGAGGACCAACTAACAGCGACCCATTGGGCTGCTGGTGATGTCTGAGGAAATTAGAAACAATACATGGCACAGGTTGCTTTTTATTTACAAGTATTATGCATAAACTTATCCACTTTGTTTGTGCTAGGGCTAACCTTTGAGCCGACAGAGGGATTCCATCTCTTCTCCACTCCACGATGATGGTAGACGAAGGTGGAGGGCTGACTCTGCAGGGCAGCACCACCGTCTGGCCGACTAAAGCTTCCACTTTTTCTGGATCACTCTTATCAATGCTTACACCTGCCAGGGTCAAGCTAAAGAAACATGAGGAGAGAGATACAAGGAAAGACAACAGAAAGGATGTGAAGAAATTAGGGGAGTAGAAAGAAAAGGGAGAGGTTTAAAGAGAAAATAATAAAATTCACTTTATGCTCTACTGTTGGTTGACAAAGCAAGCATAAAGAGAGACCCCAACCTGGCTTTAAGGTCTGTTAGAAAAAAGAAAGGAAAAAGAAAGAAAAAGAATGCTCACAAAAGGAGCCATGCAACATGATAAACACAACAACATAAACCGGGCCCAACAATCAAACAAACTAAGAGCAGAAGTGAAGAAATGTTGAAAACAAACAAGGAATTTGCCCCAAAGGAAGACCAAAGCAAAAACTCTTCACCTTTCAAAACTCCCAAATGCCCCCAAAACACGACACCGTAACACACATATATGGTGACAGAATCACAATTAAAGCTTTATTAGTTTGATCATTTCAGACAGAGACCAGAGGTGGTGACAAGTGACACAGTGAGTTAGCAGACACAAATGCGCGCCGACATTAACTCAGACAGAACAGCAAAGAGTCCACAAAACAGGTATCCGTCCATTTAGACTTAGAGTCACAGAAAGTTTTGTCCCCCAGTATTTCTGAGGTTGTATCAAGAAACAGGGTGCCGCTACGTGAGCAAAAATAAACAGGAGCATGTGGAGCTAGAAGCAGCTGGAAAGCACGAGTGTTGATTATATTAGCATCACAAAAACATATAAAGGAAGGTAGTATAAACAATGTACAAAACAGGATTTACAGGAGTATATTGTACATAAAATGAAGGTACAGTAGATTTTTATAATCTTGTTTTTTCTTATGAAACAGGAGAGCACCTCAACAATACTGTATCACTCTGACTATAGATCACGATGTCGTCTGCAAACATGATCTGCCGGATCTCCTCCCTCCGCTCACAGAGTTAGTGGTTTAATTACGAGGCAGAAACTGGCCACTTCATGATTATATTTTAACATAAATATGTGTTACATTTCTGGGATATTTAGATAGCTTGAGTTAAAGGGATAGCTCTATTTTTTTTTAATATTAGGTTCTGTGAAGACATGATCAGTAATAGTTCACTTCGAACAGTGGAAGGCTAACAGCTAGCCAAACAGGGGATTCCGTTTTAGCTGATTTTAGCAGTTTAAAACAACTCAAACTGAAAATGCTCAAACCGGATACAAAGCTTTATTAACAAATATGAAATAATACCTTTTTCAGTTTCTTGTTTTACTACCCTAAAAGTTTCTAATAAACCCGATTACCTGCGACTCTGTTGGCTCTTAGGCCAATCAAGAGTAAACTTTTAGATTTTGCCACAGGCATTATAGATAGATCACTACTCTGCTTTTCTAAGTCTCATAGTTGTTTAGATATTGTCCTGATGGACTGCTTAGACTGGCAGTGTCAACCAACCTAATTTAGGGTAGTAACACGGATGATGTTTGGCTGCAAAAACTTAGCAAATCAAAATTAAAAAGGCTCTTATGAAAGTGTGGGCAATTTTATTTGCTAAGATAGCATTGTATTCTATGAGTATGAACTATTTTTAGTTTGAGGGATCAAAATCAACTAATATGGGAGTCTATCTGGCGAGCTGTTAAGAAAGCCTCTGTCGTTTTGAGGCTTTCTCTACTTTTCTGCAATAGGAAATCTGTCTACTACCAGTAAGATAGCTATTACCATTAAAATCTCTATTGAACCTAAACACAAAAAAATCCACACAAATCCTTTATCTGTTTAAGATCAGAAATAAGAAAGAGGTAGAGAATAGAATTACTTATTACATTTCAGTATTTCCCTCAAACCTAGATAAACAAGTAATACTTTGATTCTGAATTGTGTGTTTTTCTTTTACTTCAACAGTAACTTCTAAATTTCCTTAAGACAGCTAAAGCTCTTTATTAGTATTTATTTATTTCTCTTTATATTTAGGCTTCATTTTGGATCAAGAATACGTTTAATAAACTTCAGGGATATTTAGACATTTACATGCATAGAACACAAACTTCCTCATCATAATCCAGAATAATACATGATTTGTCTTTGAACTTTCTGACAATCTCCTTCAGTTTACTCGTTGGCTTTATAGCAACAAGTGAATTAGGGCTCCTTCTGCAGTGATTAGAAAGCTGTCAACAGCTTTGTGAGGCCAGTGGCAAGGGTAAGATTGGAGCTCAGACTTTTCAGCCGGGCCCCCCGCCCCCATCTCTTTGGGTTTCTTACCTCGCAGCTGGCCCGGTGAGCTGAGCCCGCGCGCCAGACGAAGGCCGGCGTGCCCTCAGGTACACCCGAGCTCTGTGAGCGTGTCTGGCTGCGCTGGTGCCGTGTCTGCCGGAGTCGCTCGGCGAGCCGCCCTGCGCTGTTGACCCCGCAGAGGGAGACGACGCTCCTCCAGGCGTGGTCCTTCCGGGAGTAGATTCTCTCGTGGGCATCGAGTCTCCAACAGGGGCGACGGGCTGAGGGCGCTGCTGGCTGGGAGCCGGCACCTGACACGCCCTCTGGCACTCCGCCCTGGTTAGAAAGTTGTTGCTGTTGCCATGGCAACCTCCATACCAGAAGTGGACACACTTGGAGGTGATGACGTCGAAATGGTACCGTGCGATCCAGCTGCTGCAGGAGCCAGCGGCACGAGGCAGGGAGCAGATGGATCGCTCAACTGCAGAAACAAAGGTTCTCCTTTATGACCCACAAAGAACAGCTAGCGTTACATTGCCTCACAAAAAGGTTCATATTCGTCTAACCTATACATATTTCATTTTCATTGTACTTTATTGGTATGTGTCTGATAGTCCAATGCAAAGTAGTACTCCAATATGAAAATCTGATGGGTGTGGCTGATAAGTGTGGTGCGCATTTGAGAGGAGCCTCCTTGGGACGATACATTATGCAGTAGAAGCACCTTCCACTGCGATTACAGCTGATAGTCGGAGTTGGTCTCCATCAGCTCTTACAGATGGACATTTTTATACGTTGTTCTTTGCAAAATAGATCAGGCTCAGTTAAATTATGTCTGTGTCATTGATCTCAGTTGGGTTTAGGTCAGGATTTTGACTGGATTATTCTAGAACATTAGCATCCCCACAGTATCATGCTGCCACTACTATGTTTCACAGATGAGGTAGTGCATTCAATGTGATGTGCAGTTGTATTTCCACCCCACATTTGTATTTTTAATATAGGCCAGAAAGCTTAATTTTGATCTCATCTGATCAGAGCACCTTCTTTCTCGTCTTTCCTCTGTCCTCTACATGGCTTGTGGCAAACTGTAAACGGGACTTCTTATGATTGTCTTTCAGCATTGGCTTTTGTGTCCCTCCTTTAATATGACCAGATCTTCGGAGTGCACAACTGCTAGTACAAATTCTTACCCGAGCTCTGAATGTCTGCAGCTGCAGCACAGTTACCATGGGCTGCTTATCTAACTAATGTTCTCCATGCCCGGCCAGACATTTAAGGTGGATTTCCATCCCTTCATAGGTAGCAGTTACATTTTTGGATGATAAACTGAACAGCACTTGCTATGATGTTGCCCTCTCTTCCTTTTAATCCCAAGTGGATTTGCGCTGTATTTCATGACCTGTTGGATTGCCCAAGTTTTATGTTAACCACCTCGACCACTTTAGTGACTGTTGCAGCTCACTCTGCATGTTTCTATGTGGATCACAAGCCAAGCATCCTGACAGTAACTAGCCATTGCATTATTGAAATCCAATTCATTAACTCAGACTCTAACCTGCCTTTCTCTGTCTGTCACAGAGATTGCTGCCGACATGTCGCGGAACCTGGCCATCTAAGCCTTACGGATCACTGCCACTTCCTCCAATAAACTTTTTTAGACTAAGTCACTTCTGGATCCTTACCTAAAGCATTACAACTGTTCTCTGACAAATCTCTGAGGCCTTCACAGAATATCTACAATTACTCTGACTGTAAATCACACACAACTGCGACTGCTGACCTCTGAAGCCAATTGGTTGCACTGCATTTTACTTAGGGGTATCCGAGTCAAGGAGGCTAATTACCACTAAATACAGTTACGGATTTTTATATGTAGGAAAATAAAGACATGTACCCTCCTTTCGCCTCACATTTCTGCACAATTTTCTGTTTGTCTATCACATAGAACTTCACTTAAACACATTGTATGAGAACAACTCTTGATCTTTTGGTCGCTTACTGTGGTTGGGTGGGTTGGGGCAGCCCTCGCCATTCGGACCCCCTGCTGGCGTCTTCCGATCATAGCAGCACCCATAAGTGGTCATGCGGCATTCTATGGCATTCTCAGTTGGAAGAGGAGCAACCTGAGGGTACAGGACAAAACACATTTGTTATATTGAATCAACTTTTCAATCTAAGAATAAACAAGTCTTTTCCAGCTAACAGACAAAAACATTGTGAGAATTTGCTTACTGTAGGCGCAGGGGCCACATACTCTAAGCAGCCCTCCTTGTTGGGGCCCTGAGCAGCTGTCACATCATCTTGGCAGCAGCCATAACTGACATGGAACAAAAAATAAGCACAAACAGTTGAGCAATAAGCACTGAATGTCCGAGTTAAAAATAACAAAAAATGTGCAAGGAAACAAATTCATGCCTATTGTGGTAAGTGGGGATTTTTTTCTGCCCATGCATAATGTGTGGTGAGTGTGGTATCGCAGTCATGAAAGTAACACCCAGAGAACGACTCTAAAATGGGCTCCAGGCATGTTGTGACCTAAACCACAGAGCAGCAATGGGTCGAGGGACCATACCTTGTCTGGATGCAGGATGACGGGATAAGACTGGGAGTTGGAGACTGTGGGCAGCCCAGATACTGAGGGCCCCTGGCTGAGGTGCGTCCATCTGGGCAGCAGCCATAAGAAGACTGGCTGCAGTGGAGGGCCGGGGAGAAGCTGTGAGGGTCGCGTACCGTATTTCTCTGGGCGGGGTCTCTTGTCTCTGGCCTGCGGACTGAGACGAAAACAAGAATCCCTTCATTGTGAAAGCAAACGAGACCCCCAGAAATCCAACGCGTTTACCCTGTCTAAGAGCTCACACATTACTTAATGGAAAGTGACAGTATTTTGAAAAATCAATGATCAGTTCCAATGCTCAGAAACAATGTCAAAGAAAAACAAAAACAAACAGCATTTCAAATTCCTGAGCGCTGAGGCTGAGCATGGTGTTGAAAATTCCAGATCCACTACAGTCAGGAAACGGCACAGTTCAGTGCTTCTGAAATATTTTAATCAGGCCAACAATGCTCATGGAGTCCTGAAAACATGCCAATCAGGCCTGGATAATTAGTGCTGGGAGAGGATGGATGGTGGACGTCAGAGCTGGGGGGGACAGTTGGGGACAAAGTCGTAACATCAACACAGAGAATTAGATGGAGAGGCCATGGGACTGAAATTTAAAGAGTTTAATGATCATGATGGAAACTGTTTACTTTAAAGGTATAAAACTACTAATTTTCAGTTTTCTGTATAGCTCGGAGTCTGCTCATCAGAGCAAAACAAGCATCTTATAGAGAAGGATCTTAGATGAAGTGTCACCTGTTCCATGGTCTGGCACATAAGGCTGGAAGCTAGTCTGAGCGCTGTCGTGTCCTCGTGGGTCCTGGATGCTGGGGACGACTGCAAACAATCAGCAAGGAGAGAAAAATAATTAAGGGAAGTGTGTTGTAGCCATGTTTAATAGAAAATAAACCCTTGGTCAGTGACCGTTGTCTCTGATAAGCAGAGATTTTACAGATAAGGTGATATTTTAGAGAGATTAACATAAGAACAACCCATGATTGTTACATAGCTTAGCAGTTTTATTATCAGCATCCTGGACGCAGCTGTGGCAACATATCCATCATGGCTGGCCCACATCCAACAGTGTTGATTGGTCCTCAGAGAATCTGAAACATAACTGACCACGCTGGCCTCATGGCAAGGTTAAAAACCTTATAATGCCAGCTACGGAATGGCAGCGCTCAAAGTGAGCCATTGCAATGCTCTTGCCACCATACTCCCTAGCTTTGGGTTCAACCACAAGCATTTCACCAAGCAGCACCAACGCGACATGATGGTGCTCTGATGCGCATACCCTCCAACGCATGTGCATTGAAGTGCTGTGTCAACTTAAAATTACTGTGCAAGACAATGCACAGCATTCTGTACAGAATGAGCTGAAACGATGAAAAATACTACTGAGGATTCACCTTTCCCAGTAAGGCTAAAACTGATGGTGGAGGCACAGAAACCTCTTAATTTCTGAGGAAATTCTGAAGATTGCGAGAAAAAAATCCTAATGTAGATGTGGTCGTCATGGCAGTAACATTGTGGTAGAACATTTTTCCGGAATTGCGCCGCTCAAGGTGGCAGCATGTTGGAGTAGCTCTGTTACTTTGGTTCATAATTTTTTCTTTTTTAAAACTTTAATTCTTCCATTTCTGGTAGAAACATTGTTTTTGTGGACAACTGTTCTCTCTGGTTTTGAATGCTGTGCAGCTGGAAGGATTTTTGCTGATACTTTTTATTTTTGGACATTTGTTATGATGCATAACCATGGCAACAAGGTGGTTTACAACTGCCAGCAGCTGATTAACATCACAAAAGCTCAAGTAATACCTCAACTAGAGCCACAAAACCCTGATGAGTTGAAAAGAAGACGCCATAGATCCAGAGCATCCTCTACATCAGACTGTCATACAACTACAGAGCGTCTTCAGTCAGAGGCATCTTCAGATCTGCAGAGCACTACAGGAGATCATCCCTACCCACAGCCATCAGCATCTACAACAAATCTTTGAAGGAACTTGCATAATGAGTTACAACAACATTTAATTTCCCTTTGGGATTAATAAAGTAATTTTGAATTTGAATTGAATTGAATGGGCAGGGAAGTGTCATAATTGCTTTTTTTTTTTACTTCTCTATATTTCAGCCATCTTCCAAAGGGCAGCATTAATCTGCTATAAGGTGGGAATAAGACAAACAAATACAGTCTAGAGTAGTAGAAGATATAGTTTAAAGATAAAAAGCATCTAGCAATTTAACTAGTGCATTCTTCAAGAAGGGAAGAAGCCAATGATTGAACCTGACCAAATTCTGATGTTTTGGAGTTGTTTACCCTGTGGACTAAAGCATGGCTGGGTGTTGCAGCGCTCCATTGTGGAGGGTTTAGGGTGGGTGTTGCATTGGTCCACATGATAGAGGTTCCTCTCCTGGTCCGAGCAGACCACCTGGCGCTCTCGTGAGCCAGAACCACAGCTTTTGGAGCACTGCACGAACACAAACGACGATTGTAATTACAAAAACAGCCTACAAAAGTATTCATACCCCTTTCACATTTTGTCACATTTTTAAGTTAAATGCCTGACTGCGTATATCCATGAGAACGCGTGTATCCAACTCACCAGCTCCCATGCTCCTACATGCCAACGAATCTGTTTAGGACAAGCGGGCATCTCACACGTCTGCATGGAAGGTGGGCGCAGCAAAGTCCTGCAGGACGCTTCTTCTAGCATTGTGCCACCTGATCCCACACAGGTGACCTCTCTGGTCTGTTCACCTGACCCACAGCTCACAGAGCACTGTAAGCAAACAGATTCATTATCTATATTTACAAAAGATGGGAAATATCACCCATTTACAAATTCGATGAGAAACAGGGATCTAAATTATCTTTATATAATGTTTTTAATGCACACATCTCAGGTTATTGTCTGTATTTCTAATGGTCTGTCTGCAGTTCGGGGACCTGCACTACCTTTACTCACCGAGCTCCATCCAGACACGCGGTACTCTGCGCATTTGTGCATGTTGCAGGTCCGGAGAGAGGGAGGAGCGTCAGCATAGGTGGTACAAATGGCGTCCTCCACCACCTGGGGGCCGGAGGCATCATGCAATATGCACTGCACAGTGCGCAGCTGAGAGCCCCCACCACAGGTCACTGAGCAGGCATTCCACTCACCAGTTCTCCAGCTGGGAAATCCACCGTAAAGATAGACATTGGTTAAAAAAAAAACTAAAACAACGTTATCTCCTCTATCTTCATTTCCAGATACTAAACACTAAAAAGCTACTGCTAAAAGGGGTTTCATTAAAGCAGAGACAGACACACCTGTTAGAGTGAGAGTGAGTAAATTTCTGAGGACCTTTAGTTTGGACTTATATAGAATTGGACCCTATGTTCAAAATTTATTTCGACTAAAAATGTCTTATAGGGTGACATCAGGTAAAATGAGCCACTTAAGGTTTGAACATAACCTTTTATTATTTTATTCATAGAGACAATGGCTGCAAAGGATTTCAAACTTTTAGCAGAACCATACTTGAAAAGAAGCTATTGATTTGAACGGTCTATAGTTGATGTAGTGGATGGGACGATGTTTCACAGCCCACCACCAGCATTGTGTGGACATTTGTAGTTGTGAGGACATTTTGCCTGGTCCCCACAATGTTTAACTAACTATTAAACTCTACTAGTTAGGTTTAGAGGTATGGTGTGAATTAGGTTTAGGTTAAGGTTAGGGTTAGGCATGTATCACTAATGGTTAGGTTTAGGGAAAGTGTCTGGGTTAGGCATAGTAAAATCAATGGAAGTCAATACAAGGTCAACACAAGGATAGCAAGACGTGCGTGTGTGTGTGTGTGTGTGTGTGTGTGCGCGTGCGTGCGTGCCCGCGTGCATGTGTATGCTTCTATGCGTCTTCTCAAACCCTCAGTCGTGACAGATGGCCATTAAAAAAGCATTAAGATAAGCCTATGATTTAAATTAACATAATTTAAATATTTTTAATCAATAAATTAATGCTTAGAAGCATTAGTCCTTTCTTTCTATGTTTGTCAGTATTTAATGATGTCACTCAGGTCTCTTAACTTGATTTGTTTTTGTTTCTTACAAACTTTCAGTTATGAGTTTAAAAAAGGTGTTGAAATAAAAGGTTGAATTGAACTCGGCTTTTAAATGAATAGCATAAAATAGCCAGGGCTGCTCTTAAAATATTATTTCTACATTATTTTTATAGTTATCAATAATTATTGCTATTGATCAATGTGACTTACAGAACATACAGAACAGTTTGTATGAGCCAATGTTTACATTTGTAAATATGTTGTCCTGTCCAAAAAACAGCATCAGATGTGTTGACACATACATAGAATTATTATAACCAAAATACATGCATCACAAACATGCAAAGATTAGGAGAAAAAGATGTAGAAAGAAGTGTCCTGGACACTAGTATTAAAACTTGAGTCCTCACTCAGCAGTCCCTGTACTCGACGTGCGTCCAGAGCACTGCAAGTGAATCAGATATTTGCAATGCCGCCATTGGCTGTTCCCCTTACAGTCGGGGCAGGATGTAAATGTAAAATAGGCTTTCTCTAAAATAAAATTGCTGCATTTCTACGTCTATTTTTGGCCTTTTCACATTGTTCATGTCAATTGCAAACAAAAAAGGTAAAAATAATTGTTTTACTGTAACTTCTTAATGATTGCTAAGTGGACCAAAGGCTTTAACGAGGCTTTAGAGAATTAAAGTCAGGATCAGAATGAATAAATTAGGGGGGGAAAATGTTTTAAATACATCTTATTTTTTAATTGTACATTTGAGTTTTGTGCTCACTTCTGACTTTATACATACAATTTATGTGGAATCAGATCATGGGTCAAAATTAAGTGCACGTACGTATTATATTTTGCAGGGATAGTAAGAATCCTCGCATGTAAATTCACAAACGCGCCCGTGCAGATATTGCAATGCAGTTGAAAATCATTCAGTTTTGGCTGCACTGCACAGAAGCTGTTAGCATTGTTGAATCAGAGCAAACAGGTCTAAATCCCAGACGGGGACTTTTCTTTTCCAGTGTGGGCACTCCACCTTCCTCCTACAGTCATGCATATTCGTTTGACTGGGTATACTAAATTGCCCTGGGATGTGAGTCTGTGGATGTGTGGTTGTCTGCGCTGTTTGTATCTGTTTGTTTGCCCTGTGAAGGACTGATAGCCGGTCCAGGGTGTGCCCTGCCTGTTTCCCACACACAGCAGGCAAAAGACCCCCGATGAGACTCCAAAAGAATATTACGGCTATAGGACACAGAAGGATTTTTTTTTCTATCCAAGTGTTACTCTTTTACTAATCCAGGGAATTGGTTATTTGTTTCAAACTACTGTTTGGTAGTCTTAAACATTAGTCATTTCACCATTTCTTTGTGTTAAAGCACTACTTTATGACAAACTGACCTATGGACAGTTCACAATACATTCCTACATTAATGAACACAGACAGAAGGTTGCATAACTTATTGAAGCAATCAGTCCAGCTCAGACATCAGGTACAGAGACTCCAGGCTGGAGGGGTTAAGAAGGGATGAGGGGTCAGATCACCAGTGTATGTCCTTCGAGAGTCATGGTAAGAGAATCCAATCTGAAAGATGATTTCTGAGCAGGACGGTTGCCGCATAATCTTTTTCTTATTCTACATGCAGGAGTAGGCGTTGCACTACATACAAACACATTTGAAGGGGGAGATACTGTGATTCTGCTTTGACTAATGCAGCATATTTTGTAGGTCTGTAGCCAAAAAAATAGGCAACCTTTTCCTGATCTCCAATTGATAGAGGAAATGCAAATTAACTAATAAGACCGCTAAAAAGGAGATGTTTCATCTCCCCCTTGTGTTTGCAGTCAATTTGAACTTCACTACGACTACAGACCCTGAGTTACCTGAGCACTCTGGGTCTCATGGAGGATCTCCACAACTGTGGTGGATACAGGTATGCCATCCTTTCAGATAGTCGTAAAAAAAAAAAAAAGCTGTCAAAAAGCTGTCTAGGACATTGTTAGTTGAAGCAAAGAGGAAATCTGGGATCTGCTGCCAAAATGCATCTGACAAATTTTCATTCAACTTAAAAGAATGACTAACCTTTGGGTTTGTGGGCATGGATGGGGGTTGCATGTACGGTTTGACTGTGGCCTTGGCAGAGAAGCGCAGAGATAGTCCGGATAGGCTTCGTTGTCAATTGTGCAGAAGACCAAGCGGGACTGAAAGCCTGATGAAGACAGAGGGATTAGTCGTTTCCTTTTAGTCATTCAGCTTGGGAATAAAAAAAGAAACTAAGTTGAGCTTCCAGTCTGACCTGATCCACATTCTTTGCTGCAAGAAGACCATGATCCATAGCTCCAGTAGTAGCCTTCCCTGGAACGTCCATTTGGAAGGTAATATTCATACTCGATGCCCTGGTTGGGCTCTTGGCTGATCAGCTGAGAAGGTGGAGTAGCACATAAAAATATGGATCAAACAACAGCACTATCGGTGAAGACAACATTTGTGGAAGATGAAAGGCATTAAAAGCACCTCAACAACAAGAGGTTCCGTGGTAGGGCCACGGCCACTGATGATTTCGGGGGCATTTTCACCCTCAGCACCTCGCTGGTAGTAGAGCATGGTCCCAGCAATGGGTGTCGCCCTAGAAAACTCAATTACCCAGTGGCCATTGAGGTAGTACTCACCACGCAGGTTCTTGATGGCTGATAATGCAGAGCGAGAAAGGTTTGGATGACCTTCAGAATGCTGTAAAAAACTGCTGAACGCAAACTACCTCTTATGGCCTCTTTCGTTTTCCAAAAAGCCAGCACAAGCTTACCGAGATAGTTCCGCGTGGCCGTCGCCTCTCTGACGCTGATGGTTGTGGCTCCAACAGGGATGATGAACATCTGGTTGTAGCCTGGGAGGAAAACACAAGCTGGGGACTCAGATAAAACCACGTCGAAATGAATTTATGGCAAAGAGCTTTTTCGAGGCAAAATAAGCGAGACGAATTTCAGTTTTTCCTCACATCCCAGTAAGTACGGTGCTTTGTGAAATCTCATCCCCCTTGAACTTTTCGCAACCTCAAACTTAAATGTTATATTTCTTAAGAATAACACTACATCCAGTGTGATCTTGTGCAATCGACTACCTGCAGAAGTAACCTAATTTAGTTAGTAGAGTCCACATGTGTGATTTCATCTCATCATAAATCCGGCTGATTGCCTCAGAGGTTTGTTTGAGGAGGTTAGATAAGACTTGAAGACCAAGGAAGGACTGTTAGGCTATACGACAATACACCAAGCTTTCAACATCTCTCCCTGAGCACTGTTCACTCCATTTTCCCAAAATGGAAGATGGAAAAAGAGAAAGTAAGCATTATTATCGGCCAAGAGGCTCAAGCAGTGGCAAGCTTTGCAGAAGTGTGAGGGATGGGGCTTTCTGTGGGCTTTTAATGCTTCTTAGTTAAATGTTATTATATCACACTGGATTTTCTGGACCACTGAGATTGAAAGCTCAGTGTATGTTTGGGTAAGGACTGCATTACAATGAATTTTGGATCTGGTTGTTCGGGCTTACTAAACTCTGGGCATGTAACAACCTCATCTGAGCTCTCTGACCCTCAGCTTATTGATCCCTGACCTTCCAGTCTGCCACCTAGTTGTGCCTTTTCCTTTCTCTTCATCTCTGTCCTCCTCACTCTTTGGCCATATGCTCACATAAACCCCAATCAAAACATAAAAAAGGACTTTTGGAATCTTTTATAGGCTTACATGCACACCACATACAGATTTGTACCTTGGATAGAAAAAAGGCTTCATCCGTGACACACACACACACACACACACACACACACACACACACACACACACAGTTGGCTCAAGCAAGCCTACCCTGATCAAGCAGCGTGCACAGCTAAGGGAATGCAAAAATAATATCTAATTGATCTCAACCTCACTTGTACTTTATCGTGAAAAAGAAGTTTATCCAGTCTGTGTTTTTCTTTGCTGTATCTTACTGATACTGTCTGGCAAAAAGACAGGGGTAAGTTTAATAGCAACTTGGGTTTGGGTGACTGGACTGTGAGACTGCTAAATTGTACTTACTCGCGCTTGCAAGTCCACAAAAACGATAGTTAGGCTTTACATAAGCCCTTTAAGGTGTATATGAGCTGGTCTTCCTCCCGAGTGCACTCTCGCGACGCAGAGGAACCTGATTCTGTCGGGGATAACTACCTTGGCAAGGCAACTGCATGAACCAACAACCATGAGTTCGCCTGACCATTAAACACACACAGGAGGAGAGGCAGTAGCCAATAACCATTGTCTCACTTAAACAGAGTGAGGCATTTGCTTAAAATAGTGGGAAAAGCGTAGTTGTTTAATACTGTCTGTGCGTTTACATGCAGTAAGAAAGAAGCGAATTATTGCCCTAGTCCGACTGAATTCGGACTTCTGAAATGCATGTATATACACCTTAGTCCTGCTGAAGCTGAAGCGAACTGGCCTATTCTTAATCGAGCTAAGACACCCAGATAATGCGATTAGAAAGTCGAATTTCTCTGCATGTAAACGGCATCCCACCTAGATCAAGTTATTATCAGCCTGGGCACTGACCCTTCCGGAAGTGACGGAACCGCGGAAAATCGAATAACAACACCGGTACGACAACAACAGAGGGAAGCAACGAGTGTAACACAATGTGTGTGAATGTGAGAGTGAATGAATAATGGAGTTGTAAAGCGCTTTGATTCTTATTATTATTAATCAAATAGTACAATACTTACGAAATGTACTGTACTTCACCATTGTTATCGCTCATTTCCTTGCTCATTGCACATATCCTGCTTCTACTTCGTCTGCTTCACTGCCACCAGCATTTGTTTACTATCTCTGTGACGCTCTAGGCCAATTCCGGCCCAGGAATTGATTTAGATGTGTATGTAAAAGCACTGTATGTAAAAGCACTGACTGGATGCAACACCTGTGGGCCCATGGTAACTCTGGAGAAGCTGCAGTGACCCAAACCTCAGGAGTGATTGTCGACAGGACAACTATTCACTGTGCAATTGACAAATCTTAGTTTTTTTGGGAATCAGGTTAAAAAGAAAGCCATTTTTGAGAGACCGTTTTAGGAAGTCCCGTTTTATGTTAGTCATGTACCATGGAGGGAACACAGTAAACATTTGGAAGAAAGTGCTCCAACCAAATGAGACTAAAATTCCACTTAATAGGCAAAACGTTTACATGCAAAACACTGTGTAGCAGTATACTATCACTGCATATCACCCTAAACACACAATCCCCACTGTAAAGCATGGAGGTGGCAGCTTCATGCTGTGGGGATACTTTTCTTCAGCAGGAACAGAGAAGATGGATAGAGATCATGATAATATGCAGAATTTATCTTTCTTTTTTTTTTAAGAAAAATTCACAATTATGCACCACTTCCTATAACATAAATCCCACTGAAATACATCACAGGTAGCGGTTTTAAATGATAGGATGTGGAAAGGTTAAAGGGGTGTGAATAGTTTTGCAGGGCATTGATGGAAGCAAGGGTGAAACTCAAGAACATTCATTGTGTGGTAGAACAGGACAAGATAGGATTTGGTGCTAACACAATCAGATTAATACTCCAGTTGAGCAGCAAAGCCCCCAAAATTTAGATATTAACACAAATGTCGATGCAAGAAGTGTTCCCATAAGAAATCCAAATATCATACCAGCCGGCAGGTCGCGTACAGTGAAGGTGTTCTTGAC
This sequence comes from Valencia hispanica, assembly GCA_963556495.2. Taxonomy (NCBI): domain Eukaryota; kingdom Metazoa; phylum Chordata; class Actinopteri; order Cyprinodontiformes; family Valenciidae; genus Valencia; species Valencia hispanica. The sequence continues at coordinate 33,710,968 of OY747720.1, forward strand.
GAGGTAGCAGGACTGGCCATGGCCCCCACACTGCAAGCAGGGGTCTTCCTGCTGAGAAGACTCCAGCATGTTGTCGCAGCCAAGGCGCTGAAAACCGGAAAAATATAAAGTTATATGAAAGCCCCAGATACAACCAAATTCAACTTGGTTCCATTGGTTGCAAAAGATGAAGTGATCGAGTGATGCAAACTCAGTTTGATCCAAGGTCCCTGACAATATGACCCACATCTTTGAACATGTAGTATGTGTACAAACACTACTTAGGTTGGTCAGTCGTATGTGTGTCTTGGGTTGAATGAGCCATGATTAATCGGCCTTGATTGGGTGTTTTTGGCCACCTTTCAATTTTTAATAGTCAATATTTTTGTCTGTATTAATACTATGGGCGTGAAATTTTCCAAATGTTAATGGTTGCTATGAAGGTTTAACATTACCACCTCACTTCTTGACTTATGGCACCTTCACAGTTTAAGTTACAAGTCCTGTGCGCACACAAGTCCACATGGGTCCCATTTGACATCCATTCAAATAGATATGGATATATATTTAAGTTAGCCGTCACATATGGTGACCCCAGTGACTACCTGTTCAAACTGTGCCTCTAGGGTGAACATTTTTTTTTTTTTTTACGTTTCATGAATTTACATGTCTAAATAGTCGAGAGCTGAGCTAACGTACGGGCATAAATTCCCGTTTCACTTTGCAGTATTATTGCACAGAAATAAAACATCATCATACAGATAAGCCACAAAAATGCCCCAAAAATCATCGTTACCCAATATATTAGAGACATAAAGTCAGGGGCTAAACAGAGCCGTCCGATGAGGAACGGGTTGATAAGCTGGAGTTCTAATTGTATGAGAAAAAGGCGAGAACAGGAAAAGTGTTTGACGTTACCACATAGCGAAACTAATCTTCAACCCCGCTGCTTTGTTCCTCTGAGCGTGTCGTCTCTGATTAACAAAGCGATGCTCTCAGTGAGGATTTCAGAGCAGTTAGGAACCAATGAGATATCATCCTGCTGTGTCTGTAATTGACTGAAAACATCACGGAGGAGCAATTACGATGCTATTAGACAGTATGCTGTTTGTTTAAGTTTCTAGTCAAATCTCAACATCCCTGCAGGATTTCATATATTTTGCTGAATTATTTAAGAATCATTCAGTGCAGAACTAATCTTGATACGTGGTCCTAGATATGTTCAGTACTTACCTTTTTTTGTTCACAAGCTAAAACTATAGAGTACAATTTGTAAGGGTGAAATCTGAGCTTACTGCATAGTTTGGAGCATGCAACACATCACTGTTAGTGCCTATAAAGTCCCTCTGGCTTAAGTCATTAATCACAAATGAACTATAGACAGAAACATGACCTCTTTTAAACTACTGAAAAATGTTGTGCTCATCAGGTAGGCTTGCTTAAGAGGACTAGAGGGAAAATAAGAAATAACTTTTTCTTTTTTTTGGGGGGGGGGGGGGGGGGGGCAGGGGGTTGGTGTTTTTTTGCAAGTACAAATCTGAAAAGTGTGGCATGCATTTGTATTTTATAAAGAAGCCAAAGGGTGTGAATACTTTTGCAAGCCCAGAATCAATTGAGGTGTCAGCAGATGCTTTTTAACAGCTCTCTTTAGACAAAATTTAGAACTGGGAAGCAAAGGCTGACATGTAATAAGGCTCCCTATTAGGTCTGCTTGTCTAAGGTCCACAGGAAGCTACCTTACAGACTCCGCCCACGCAAGTATCCCTCCGTCCTGGGTGGCAGGGTGTACCATCAACGACAGAGCTGCGGTGGCGATAGTAAAAGTTCTCCCCCCTCGGCATGCAGTTCAGCTCACAGGGATTCTCCGCTGTTAAGAGAAAACGAAGGAATTTCCACTTTACAACTTAAAATAGTGAAGCTTTTAAGATGTCAGTAGCATCAAAAAACTGTCCAAAGTTCAAACTAATATCTGTGGTTTGCATTTCAACATTAAGTGCCCAAATAATTCATTCAGACCTCCGTAATACGGGAGCCACTTGTAGCGTTTTCCCTGGAAGTCGGTCCCATCGAACTGGGAACACTGTTCTTCCCGAAAATCCCTGGACCCCTCTGGACAATCCTGATTGGAACAATGAGCCAGAACAGAGAGGCTGAAGGTTAGTCATCCAGAAAAAATTACTGCTTTAAATAATAGAGCATGTATATTTTATATTTATTTTAAACTTGGAATCCCTTTTAGTTTTTTTTTGTTTCACCTGAATGTTGCAGATGCGATGAGACTTGTCCGGTCCCACGCAGTTATGTCCACCATCTGTCCTGTGTCCATGAAAAGTGAAAAAAAGAATGATAAAAATTTTTTATCTTAATATACCAACTCTAATGTAGGATTTAAACCGTCTCAGCGTCTGATCTGAACTATAAGACAGCACAATATGGAAGACTAGGGCCTATGTCGATGCATGCTATCATCTGAACATTATGGTGGAAATGGTTAATATATGAATTGTCAGTATCTTAGAGAAGCTTTAGACACTACAAACAACAGTAAATTATTCAGAACAGGGTACCAAGACAAATAATATGCACACAAAAAATTAATCGTGTCTCTTTAGATCCATATGCATTTTACGAAGCTACATAGGGTATTCAGAAAATACGTTGGAGTTGGAAGGCTAAGAACGCCTTCCTTTAAGCTTAACGTTTTTTATTTGGCTTATAACTTGGTTCGTAATAGGAAAACAGCAGATAGACACAACATAATAGCTCTTTACTCCTAAGTGCTGCTTTCAAGTTCAATACATTGTGAAATGGACCTGCTGCTTCTCTCTTTGGATCTCTGGGTAAGATTCTACACATGTTGTTCATCATTCACACAAACAGGCCATTCAAATAACAACAACTCAGAACAAAATCCAATTCTTGTCCAAGCCCTGTTTTTTTTGGGGGTTTTTTAAACATGGCAGCTCATTCACCCAGACAGAAATCTATATACAGCGGCTTGCAAAAACACTTCTATCTTTTGAGCCTTTCCACATGGAAGGGAGAGCCTTTGTTGACAGAAATCTGTAAGAAGTCCTGTATGCAGTTTGCAACAAGAAGGTTCTCTAATCAGATGATACCAAAATTACTTCTTTTGTTTGGGGGGGTAAATGGAAGATCCTTCGCCTGGAACAAAACTAAAAATACCAACCCCATGGAGAAACATGGTGGTGGCGGAATCATGCTTTGGGAAAGCTAATCTTCAAAAGGGACAGGGAAGATGGTCAGAGTTGATGGAGCTACAAAATGTAATTTTCTTTTAATCTTTCTGATAGGAGAAACTGAAAAAGCCTCGCATAATTGCAATTTCTTCAGAAGCATTCCCACCCAAACGGTCCGTGCCGTGTACATCGCTAGGTGTTGCTGTTGGGGAACGCTTAATATCTGAATCTGAAGCCCCTTTCAAACAGGCCATGAAAAACGGGAATTTTCCGGACTTCGTCTGTTTTGCTTTTGTGTCTGAAAGCAATCTTCCGGACTTTCCGGTAATTTTACGGATGAAGACCTAGTAACAAGAGCGGACTTTTCGCAGTATGGTGTTTGCATTCAGACTGTCAGGTAATGTTCCGCGAAAGCTGGAGGGGTGTGGGGCGGTGGGGGAAAGGGGAGGGGGGCAGGGAACGCTGTGAGCGCACACATTGATGACGTATAAATGTCACTATTTTCCTTTCAGCTTCTTCATCAATGTCTCTTAAGCGTTACCATGTGCGCAAAATTGCACGCATCACAAAGACGAGCCCTGCGAGTAGATCTGCTGTTTCGTCTACCATCTTTGCAATAATCCATTTGTTTGGGGAAATGACGTACGCCCGCCGCACTAAGTTTATGTAATATCCACATACAACCCCCCACTCCCCGGCACCCTGCACCCCCCAGACATTCATCAGGATCCTCCGGTACATTTCTTGCTGTGTGAAAGCAGCCGAAAGGCAATGTTCCGGACAAAAGGGGTGTGTTTGAAAACACAACTCCGGTTAAAGACCGGATGGAATTGTCCGCAAATATTCCAGAACTTCTGTCTGAAAACGGCTTGAGTTTTGTTTTACAGAAAAAACAACAGCCTTGTGCCTAAAAGGGGGTTGAAAGGTTCGCATCTCAAGCTAAGAGACGAGAAAAATAGAGGCAATCTTTAAATCAGTCACAGAACATACATTTCAGAGGTTCTCACAAGCTAATTGCCAACTGAATGCAAATCCAATTTTCCATCTTTGCTTGCTTGATGTTGGTAGAACCCTCTTATTTATCACTGTGGGGAAAATCATGCTTCAGAGGGTATATAGAAGTACAGCTCAAGCAGTTTGCATGTGCAGAAATAGCTAGTTTCAGCTCTAAATATCATCTGCAAGCCATCCATTCCCACTGCGCACATGATCAGGCCACCTTTTAAAAACAAAGTACCTGCCCTCAGGCTGACAGGAGCAAGGCACACTCCTGTTAGCATGCCAGATCTAAGACTACGACACGTCGAAACAACCATACCGAACAACCTTTCACTAAAGAATGCGAAATCCGACATGTGCAGCTCAAACAAGGCTTTCACTTTAACATGATAGATGACCGAAATGTGGAGAAGTTCAGTGTTTTGTCTTCAAATGACTCCTCATACCAAACTGTTTTCACAGACGTACTAAACTAAAATAAACGCCTTCCAAGTAGAGGTAATTTCCTTCTAAAATGAATATATGGTGAAATGGGAGTTCCTGTAAAGTCCATAATGATTCAACAAGTCAAATCACTGTGTTTAAAGGAGTGATTCAGGCAAACCTGGCAGACAAGATATGGCAGAGTTCATTCAAGACGGGAGCACTGGGCAGGGCATCTCCCTGTTTTTCTGTTGTTTTTTTATGATCACTGAGCTATAGAGGGGATTCACTCGCTTACAGACTGTCTGACTCACTGACTGACTGCACAGACATGTAGAGAAGAAGCAAAATTGTCGGTTTTATCAAATTCCCGTCAAGGGATTGCTCAATTACTGGGACGCATCTACATTCTGATAGCCCATCAGTGGGGCACAAAGCGGTGAGAGGCCAACACAAGGTAGTATGTATTTCGTAAGTAAAAAGTAAAGGATACATTATATTTAATATTTCTCACAAATAAAGTCTGAATAGCGTGACATGTATCTGTGCTCTGCCCGCTGATTCAATGCTTTGCAGAACTACCATTTTCCTATTGTCCTTTGCAAAACAGATCAAGCTCAGATTGGGCCGAGAGCATCAGTGAACATTAATACTCAAGCCTTTCAACAGGTTCTCAGTGGGATTTAGCTTTGATCTAAACCAGGAGTTTTAAACGCAAATCCTGCAACTTTTAGATGTGTCCCTGGTGCAACACACCTGAGACAAACGGCTGAATTAGGTTTTCTTACAGGCTTGGCCTGAGTTTAGCTCCGTTCATGTTTCTGTCGCTGCTGATGAATACCGACAACCATTCTTCACCATACTGATGAGTACAACAGTGGCTTTTTCCTGCCCACTTATCGATAAAGGTTCGATTTGTGGAGGGCACACATAACAGTTGTTGTTTAAATAGATTCTCCCACTTGAGGTTTGGATCGCCTTCAGACTTATCCTGGGCCTCTTAGCTGCTTCTCTGATTGATGACAGTTGTGGCATTCTCTTTCCCTGACCTGATAATTGATTGAACAGTTCTCTGTCAGATGTTGAAAGCTAGGGATGTTGTTTTGTAACATAACCCTGCTTTAAGCCTCACAATCTCTGTAATGCTGTTCATGACCAAATTTTTCTTTAACAAAACATGTGTAATTGATACTGAGCTAAAATTGTCTGAACCTAAACCATATATACTAATTAGGTGACTTCTAAAGGCAATTACTTACAAGGGATTTTATTAGGGGTATCAGGGTAAAAGGGGTTAAATAAAAATTAACGCTACAATTCTTTCATCAGTTTGATTTGGCTTGAAAAGGGTTCTAGAACAACATTTCTGACAATTGGAAACTGTTTTTTGAGCCTCTATATAGCATATGAAGCTTTGTGGGGGCTGTAAATTGCCCAGCATCCCTGATAAGGGGCCAAATAAACCCCATAATAAAGCCCTACAATGGAAAGACTGGTTTTCCCCTCACACTCATGAATATTAAGTGATTGGCTGACTGGGCAGTTTACCCCGATGGCTCTATGACAAAAGAGTTAATAGTTCTATAACCAACAGTGACAGACAGCCAAGTGGGCGGAGACATGTCAATGTAAGAGGGTGTGTCTACAGCCTATGATGCATTATCAGAGCTTTACCCAGACTGGCCTGTTTCTCTGTGCTAATTGCAAAATTACGAATTTGCATAGGAAAGCAGGTCGGACTCTTTGGTATGGTACATTAGATACCCCAAACTGCCTAAATTAAAAAACAACTAGGTAAATGAATTCTAGAACACCTTTAAAATGATGTGCTACTTTCTGTTGGTGTATCAAATTAAATCTTAATCAGATCCATTAAAGTTTGTGGTTGTAAGGTGACAAAACATGAAGAAGATCAAGGGGTTAAAATACTTTCACAAGGCGCTTTATTTATTGTTACTCTATTATGCCTTAGAATCGTTTTAAAGATCATCTGACTGTCTGGGAATAAAATCTCAAAGCTCTATGAGTAACCCCCAAGCGGTCAGCTCATTATTAACTTAAATAATCAGAAAGTAGGCCATGCCGTCGGTTTCACTTTCAGTTTCTAGGATCAGGTTTGCCGAGCTGAGAGAATCTTCATCAGAGTAGGCAGCACAGCAAAGCATGAGATTAGGCAATGCTGGTAGTGGGTGATTACTGCAATATTCGAAGCACAGTTATGTGGATTATGTAGCAACCTAGTTCAACATGTGAAGTTCCTAACTGATAAATAAAGTGAATTTCATTTGATTTGATGTGATGTGGTTCTATTGTGTATGCTACAGTGTCAAATGCATAGTAAGGTAAAGCGGGAGCATTAGGTTCCTATAGCATCATGTCTTCATACACCACTAAAACCAAAAGCTGATGCAGATTTGTGTGCTTAAAAGAGGAACACATGTAGACTAAAACATCTAAAACATTAACGGAATCATATCATGAATACAGATCCCTCTAGGGATACACGAGGCAATGTGCCAGTTGGACACCAGCAATAACAGCAATAAAAACAACATTCACAAAGGTATCTGACAACAACACCTATCCTGAATTGGAGAAGCAGCTTGACAAACAAATACAAAGAACACCCAAGATTATCAAAATGATACCTTAAAAGGCTAAAAGAACCCATTCATGAGAAAGCCTGTGCCAGTCAAAAGTGCAGATAGAAATGTTGACGCCAAACTGATCCTTTTCAGGAGCCAACACCCAACTCAGAGAAGCATCTTTAGTGAGTTCATATCACCCTTTTACCATCCTATTCTTCTGAATACCACTTTAGCACTATAGCAAAAGACAATGTTTAATTGGTATGGGTATCTAAAGCGAGCCTGACTGCAATGTGGGACTTTATAAACAGGTTTACAGTGGTGCATGCATGTGAGTACATAAATATTGAAAACCTACCTCTGAGTGATACAGCGTCTTGTTCTCATGGTCACACCGCCACCACAGCTACGACTGCACTCACCATAAGGACCCCATGAGTCCCAGAAATCCACACTGGGAACCTGGATGCAGGGGGGGTGAAAACATTTATTTTTACATTTTGTCACATTACGATCATAAATAGTACTGTGGTGAAAAGAATTATTTTTTTTATTCTGAATCGATTCTTATAAAAATTCCTAAAAATCAGTTCATACGTCCAAAAATTGATTTAATCGTTTAACATTGTTTGCCCTTTCTACAGCTAAATTAGGAAGGAAAAGTCCAGAGGGCCATTTTAATTAAGGCTTAGGTCTGAAAGGGTTAATACAGTTTCCCCCGGTGAACTGTAACCCCACCCAGTGTTGTGTCATTGAATTGCAGTGATGTAATTAAGGTAACAGGTCAAAAAAACGTTTTAATAGCACTGACCCATATCAATATCAAATTGGAACAGATTGGATTTGATCGGATCAGATCGTGATAATTGATTCTAACTCTTGAGACTCGAAATCGAATCGATTCTTGAAATTTGAATTGATACCCAGCTCTAATCATAAACTTTATTGTATTTTATTGAGATTCCAGTTGAGAGACCAACACAAAGCATTGCATAATTGTGAAGTGATAGGAAAACATTCCAGTTTCTTGCCAATATAAATTAAATCTGAAAAGTGTGCTGTGCCACATTTCACTGCACATCAACATGCTTTCTTTGCAGCCTATAACCGCTTTTCTTCCAAGATTTTCCCTCAAACCATCTTCCTGTCAGCTCTGATCAATTTCTCTGTCCCTCATGAAGAAAAGCGTAACGCTGCCGCTTTTCTTGTATCACCGTTGAGCTCAGGATGATGTACAGTTTTCTTTCAGCGTTCTGAATGCAGCCCGATAAGTTCACTTTTGGTCTCATCAGATCAGAGTGCCTTCTTCCTAATGTTTGCTGTGTCCCCAACATGACTTTCTTTCAACAACAGCTCATCTTCCAACAAGGTCAGACTTGTATGAGGGATTGCTGAAGGATTGCTGTGGTTGGAAAGTCTGCATCAATGGGGCCCAACCTCACGCCAATGACTGACGCAATCTGCTGGGTTTCCTTAAATAGGAAATTTTTTAACTGATTGGAATGTTTGTATAAATGTATTGAAATGACTTCTTGTTAAGTGCCTTGAGATGACATCTGTTGTGAATTGGCGCTATATAAATAAACTGAATTGAAATTGAATTGAATTGAATTGTAGAGAGCCAACTTATAGTCAACAGATTCTCCCACCTGAGCTGTGTATCCCTACAGCTCCTCCAGAGTTACCATGCTCCCTGACCTGTCTGCTGTGCTCCTTGGTCTTCATGATGTTGTTTGTTTACTGATACCTTTGAGGCCTTCTAGTTAACTGAGACTGATTTCATTGGATTGTATTTAGGGGTTTCAGAGTAACATATGCATTACACACTTTGATTTATATGTTAAAAATTTCCACCCTACTTTGCGTTGATCCATCACATAAAATCCTAAAAACTAGGGATGTCTATTGGTAAGAATCTGGCGACACGATACGTATTACGATACAGGGGAGACGATACGATATATTGCGATACTATGAGTAAGACGATATATTGTGATTTTCAAAACTGAATTTAACTGTAGAAAAACTGTCACAGCATTCTAAAAACTCCAACCTGTTTCATACTTTAACACATCCAGTTTTATTACTAGATCTAGTTGATCCGCTGGAACGAAGAAGGTAAAAACAGCCAAAATGATTGGAACCATCATTAATGGTTCCAATAAAATTCACACACAAAAAATCGATACATTGCTTTTGAATATCGATACAATATTGTGAAATAACATATCACGATATATATCAATATTTTCTTAGATCCCTGCTAAAAACATTCATTGAAGTTGAATATTTGGTGACAAATTGGGTAGAAGTTAAAGGTAGAGGAATACTTTCCCCAAGAATTGTTTACAGAATCCCACACTACTAGGTCTAGGCCTCAAAGAAGATTTATAAATGCAACAAAGGAAAGAGGGATTTAAATAAGAGACATGTGTCTTGGTTTACGACACTGTGCCACTTTGGATCCAACCTTCTTTGGTCTTATTGAGCCTTTATTTACAGCAGAACCACTTTACCATGAACGCTGGAGCCAGAAGCAGCTGCAGGATTATCAGAGGTAGAAGCATCTTCGCAGACCCCTGTCAAAAAAAAAAAAAAAAGGAAAAAAAGCACAAAGGATTTAAAGTTACGTCCTCTGGGCTTTTCCCCAGAGCAACTAAGTGTCCCAGACATTGATGTAATGCACGAGTCTCTGGCCAGTACATACAAAATGAAACCAAGGGTAGATAGAGACTACATGAGCTCCTTGACTAAAACTGTTTTGGCTGACGGTCTGAGCACAGCGGCTGTGTTGCCCTGCAGCGTTTCCCAAAACATTTCCAACTGTATAAATCGGTTTGTGCAGCAGTGTTATTGGAGCTTTGATCATCAAGCTGGATGAGAAACAGCTTTTTTGCCAACCGAACATCTAAATCTAATCAACTGTATGTACTGTTCTTTTGCCATGTTTATCCACCCATTTTAGATTTACAAAATAATCTTAAATTCTACTTCTTTTTCCTTAAGTCTGGGGAGGCCTAAAAAACAATCTCCTGAGGACTAATTAAGATGATTTCAAAAGGACAACCCTTTGATGGTAAAATTGTATTAAAATCTTAGTTACAATTTTATTATCCGGGGTTCGATTCCCGACTCTGGGACCTCTCCTGCCTGTTTACTGTCTGAATACTGCAAATAAAGTCCACTAGTGGCACAAAAACCTTTTTTTTTAAGGAATATCTTAGCGTATCCCCATGTTTGAGGAAAATCCTTTATCCTCACACCAACATAAAAAAAATGATCCTAGGAGAAAACCAAATCTTCCTTTTCATCGAAGTTTAAACAAACATAATTAGCATTGTATGCACATGTTAATTCAATTTAAAGATACTTTATCAACACTGAAGAGAAATGAAATGTTGCCATGACTCAATATACAAGGTTCTTCAAAGAGTTGCTGTAGATCCTGATGGCGGTGGGCAAAAAGGATCTCCTCTAGAGGTCTGTATTATAGAAAAAATCCTGGACAATGGTCTGACTGAAGACACTGATGTTGTTTCTCATGAAGGGGGTTTCCAGGGTTGCCCGTAATCTTTTTGATTTTAAGAATGATCCTGCTTTTGCACAGTAATCGCCAGATGTTCAACAGTAGTTTCCAGAACAGAACCAGCTTTATTTACCAGGTTGTTAAGCCTTATTAGGTCAACCTCTCTGATGCTGCCATCCCAACAGGCAGAAGAGACTGACGTTAAAGTCTCACCAGATATTTTTCGAATCTCAAAATTAGATCTGATAGGATTTCATGTCCTTCCGGTATTTTCAGATCGTTTTTAGAGTTTTCGTCATTCTGTATGGGTTTTATGTTGTTATCGCCTCCTTTTAGTTAGCAAAAAAATGAATTTGATGAAAATCAACACTGTTTAACTGTTTCTTTTGCAATGATTAGAGTTGTAACACTCAAGAGTTACCAGTCAGCCATTACAGCAATCCAAATGTTGAATTTGAATTAGGCAAAACCAGAGGCAGGTAGTAACTAGTTACAGTTACTTGAGTAACTTTTGGGGGAAAAAACATTTACTTTTAAGAATAGTTTTAATACACCATACTTAAAAAAAAAAAAAAGATTTAATTATGTTATTTATTTGTATCCTTTTTTCCAGTTTTGTCTTTAAAATACCAGAATTTGAGCATAACTTTATAATTTTTTTATATGTCTGATGAGATCATTTTGAAAATATTAAATCAGATGTCATTCAGTACTCAAGTAACCTTTTTAGCAAGTACTTGTTTACTCTTACGCGAGTCATTTTTTTTAAAAATTGCTACTTTTTCCTTTTTTCTTGGGTAAAATATTTTGAAGTAGTGCTACTCTTACTTGAGTACAACTGTGGGTACTCTACTTACCTCTGAGCCGAAGACTTAAGCTTGTGCCATGGGGAAAAGGATCATAAAACCATATCTCCACTTTTATTTGTTCTTTCTTACTCCATTACTTAACCGATTAAATGAACTGAATACATGTCCTTTGTTGTAATAGGAAGCACGTCTGTCTATCCCTGGCTAAACAGAGAGTTTCCTGCCTCTCCTGTGATTAAGAATGGGGGTCAGCTGGGGCCGCCGAACCCTGTCCGACCTGCGTGCCGTGAACACCAAATGCCCACGCTTGAGAGGACAGTTACCCCTTCCTCAACATGCAAGAAGTCCAAAGGATGGTTGATCCAAGCCCAGATTATTGCAGGGAGTCACTCTGTCTTAACTACATTTTAAAAGACCAATAATGAGTAACCTAATGCTACAATCAGTTTGGGCGGGTAGTTTGAGACTTTCTCTCTTTTTTTTTTTTTTTGATGGGCATCAAATAGGAGAAAGCTTACTGAGAATGTAATAAAACAGCAACTTAATAATCTATTGGCTGTCTGGCAACGATCAAAACCTTGATAACTTTACAGTAGGATAACCCGCAAACCCAGGGGTGCCTCCAGAAAGTTTTGAAAGCACTGTCCAGTTAGGGACCACTGGAAATCTTTCGGTGGACTTTCAAAACCAGGAGCCACAACAGAATTTTTGGAGTGTTATGATGAACGGAGAGCGGGGCCAGAAGTCAGTGGACTGCTATCAAGGATAAAAAATGTTGTAATAAATAAATAGATAAATAAACACCTAAAACATTATGTATATTAGATGGGGGAGGTGTTGGAAATGTATAGGTGTGGACATTACACCACCAAACCTCACCCTTGGTGTCAACCACATCGCCCAAGTTCACTTCAAATTTTAAAAAAACATTAATCCTAGAGGGATATGAAATTTTGCAACTTACATTGCACAACTTCTTCAATCCCCCCCCCCCTCCGAAAAAATGAAATCCGTGAATGTATGGCCATTTGCTTTGCATTAAACCTTCAATCCCAAACCCAACACCGACATGACAAAAAGATCCTCAACATCTCACCGCCTGCAGCACTGCACACACTTCTTAGGACGACATCACGGTCCACAATGTGACACAGCAAGAAAGGTCAGTCCCTTTACGTTTAGCCTACAGGATGCCTGAACCAGCAAATGATACATCGGTTTGATTGAAGACTCTCATAAATCCCTCGGAAGCCCTGATCGACTAGACAGATGAATCACTGAAATTTCCTGTAAGATTCATGTGTCATCAGGGCACCAGCTCATTCAGCCCTCGGGTTATTAACCTGCTTTTATTAAACTAAATGAGCTGTTATCCTGCTCCTCACTCACCAGGGCAAGCAGTGTCTTGTGCCCTGTGCACAAGCACATAATGAAGAATCTTTATTAATAGATTTGTATTTGAATTTTCAATCAGGCTTTTAATAGCCAGCCTATTTACATCCTTTAAATGTCACCAAGGATTCATTTCACTACACTGTAACTTCACAGATTTCTCAGAAAACAAAAGAAAAGGATACGTCCAAACCCAAAAAAAAAAAAAAAAAAAAAAAAAAAAAAGGATGTGCTTTTAAATAGTCACTCACCCCCAGCTCAGTGGCTTCTCAGTCAGATCAGTTCTGTTTGGACGCAGCTCAGCTGACGGCGGAGGACCGGCTAGATGCGTCCGAAAAGAGTCGCAGTGTCCTGGATACCTGAGCCTGGAAACCTCTCTCTCTGCGTCCCAATAGGAAACCCAACAGGTAGAGGTGAGGGGTGGGGGGGTGAAAGTGTTTGCTGCTAGAAGCTCACCGTGGGGCGTCTGCTCTATCCGCGCTTTTTAACGCGCAGCTCCTCTCGGCCCAATTACAGCCCCTCCTGACAGACGCGGGGTGTTTCACGCCCACTGTAATTTTAGACCGCACAAATATCAGTTAGTGCGAGAGCTTTTCGTTAAGACTCTCTCTCTCTCTCTCTCTCTCTCTCTCTCTCTCTCTCTCTCTCTCTCTCTCTCTCTCTCTCTCCACAGGTAAGGCCGCAGACATAGAAGAAGGGTTCTGGGGAGGAATGTTTTACACGTTGACTAGAAGTTATGTAATAGCAGGGGGTTAAATCATGCACCGGCCATATGGGTCTAATGTGAAGGCTCAGTTACAGTTTTAGCCACAAATGAGTCCCAAATGTTAAACTTGGCTTGTCATGTTTTGTTTTTATAGACAACGTCAGTTATAATCGTTTTAATATACACTCTAAAAGCTACTGAGGTTTTTTTTTTTTTTTTTTTTACTTAAATGCTGAGTTTAGGCTAAGTTGGACTGTTTTAAGCCAATCATTGGGTCAAAAATGGGAAAAGAACGAGCCTCATATTATAGCGTCATTAGAATCAGACTTAAATTTACAACACAGACTTTTGTCCTGTGTAATTAAGTTTATGAATTCACCTTTAAAATTTGTGACGACCTTTTGGTGACCGAAGCCAAAGCAATGAGCACTAGGTCAAATCGGGGAGCTTTTAGCAAATCAAATTATTCTCCTTTGATCACATGACGGTTAGCTGGTTAGTACAGCTAACTGATAAATGATGCAGCTCTACCCACTTGTTGGACAATTCAATTTTTGCAGGTACATTTTTGCTTGCGAATTTAAAGCAAAACAAGAAGAAGAAAAAACATATATATAATTGGATCAAAATTCTCTCTTATAAACTCAATGTCTAAAAAAAAGTCTGAATCTGGAGAGACAAGCCTACATTTATTTGTAATAGGCAACCATTTTTGAAATAGTGAACCTCTTGGTAGTGGTTAGAGTGGGTGCCCCATGTGCAGAGGCCTTGGTCCTCAACACAGCTGTCCCCGGTTCGAGTCCCGTCCCGGGCGACCTTTGCCGCATATCTTCTACCACCTCTCTTCCCCTTCAAAACTCTGTCCACTGTCAATAAAGGCCACTCAGGCCCAAAAACCTTTAAAAAAAGAAATAAATAATGAACCTCTTCCACTAGATGAAATAAGAAATGAAGAGCAACTCATATTCCCCTACCAGAGTCTAACTCCGCCCACATTTCCTGTTTGAAAAATGCGCCCAAAAGGAGGGGTGTTTCTCAATGCCAAGGAACCTCGCCTTGATGCCTTGGTCCTGCCCCGGTTGCCTAGGAGATACATCATCAAGGACCACCGAGGGGTCTGTCCTCCATTTGTCTGCCGTTTAGCTCACTGACCAAGGATACATGGGAGGTTCCTTGATGGCAGCGCGGTATTTTGGAAGTTGCTGCCAGCAGCAGCAACTTCGGGAGCGAATTTCCAATTTAAATGTAAGTCAAGTCATTTTAGCTATCGGAAAATGTTTTTTAGATCCAAAGCAGTTATCTATGGTTGGTTAGTTGCTTAGTAGTTGCAGCTTGGTTGCTAGCGGGTACTAACTCGCTTACACATATGATTTAACTAATATATACACAATTTAAAAAGTAAATCTCTCGTTATACATCTATATTGAAATGTATACGTATAAAATATAACAATGGGCGGGACGTAAACAGAGCACGTAAGCAAAAGGCGGGCCCTGGGCAGCCGCGGTCACGTGATATAAGTCTGTTCCATTTAACAGTTTTCTTTGACCAAGGAAGGACAGTGTCATCGTAAGCAAGGCGCCTTCTTGCTGCAAGGCAACGGTGCTACCTACTGTGTCACCATGCAGTCCGTTTTCGGATAATGAATCTGTTTTTGGTTGACTGGAATCCCAAAACCTTGAAAGTGACCATATTACCCTTTCCACACTGATAGATGTAAAAAAAAAATTGTTTGTCATCTTATCTTGAATTTCTTTAGATTGGGATGTTATTAGTTACACTTTGAGATTTCTTAGAGTGTATTCACACCAGGAAGGTCCGTTAGTTCACATGCTTTTTGTTTCTCGTTTTGCTGCGTTTCTTGTTCACACTGCAAGTAATTGCAACAGGACCAGAGTTTCTCAACAAAAAGACATGTGTGCTAAGGTCTTTCAGCCATTGGACAGTTAAATAAACCAGGAAGCCATGTGAAAATAAGACAACATAAACATTGGAGAGTGCTGTCCTTATCGTCTTTCTGGCTTATGGTTAATACACAACCGAATAGTTTCTGTTTTTGACAGTTTTTTTTTTCACGTTGAGGGAAATATCTGAGGGGTGTCATCATTTTGACATATATTCAGACCCCTGGCCAGCCTACTCAGTGCATGTTGCTATCCGCAAACTGACAGCCCATTGAAGAGTTACTGAGGCTTTGGAGCGCATCAGACTGGCGGTGACAGATCGCTCCAGTTTTACTACTGATGCAAAAAGTGCGCATCAAGGGGGATTTCCTCACACTGAACCAAACAGAAAAGCTCTGGTTAAGAGAGTTTTTGCCGTATTCTGATCGCTTCAATTTGAGAAATGTTTGCATTTTTGGGGGGAGGCTGGATGTTGCCCAACCGTAAGAAACAAGGAAAATTCAGCACGTTTGGCTGATTTACAGGTCACCAGCCTCTTATTACTCAGAGGTAATAAGAGGCTTCTTATTACATATTAGTTTAGGAATCAAAAAAGTTAATCAAGGCAAATTGGGGAGTCTGAAGCGGTCCGGTCCTGAGACTATCTGAAGGTTTATCTGAACTGTGGAGCTTCCTGATTATTCAACACATTTAAAGACATGTTATCCATCTGGATTTTTCAAAAAAATCACTTTAAAAGACTGATCTAAGGGAATACACAACCCAGATGTTCTTATAATAGATATTTCCACGGTCATAGGAAAAAAAACATGTCAAGACTACATGCAAACAAGAAAGACGTGATTATTTTGGGGGTTTAAAGAGGAAACCACATAAGCAAAGCTGTGTTTATATATCTGCAAGAAAGTTTCCTTAGAAGAATGTCTTCTCTCATTTTAGCTTTAAAGCTTTTTTTCACACCTCAATCATCCAAACTTACAAACAAAAACAATTACACATTGAGTGTGAAGTGTATTTATCGCTAGACAATTATTTTTTACACTTTACAATTTTTTTTATAAGCCTGGTATAATTTTAGAAAAAAAATAGTGAAGCAGTGGTGAGCCACCGTGGCCTCGCTGAGACACGGTAAACCAAATAAAAACTGTAAAATTAAAAGCTACCCAAAAGAGCCTTTCATTTGCAAGTTAGTTGTACTTCTCACAGTGTGTGATTGCTTTACATGTTTTAGCGCAACAAGGTCAGAGCAAATGAAGCATTCCGTTTTATTTGAACTCTCACCCTAGTTGCTCTCTGTAGTTTGTGTTATATAAATACAGATATGCATATGAGGTCAAAAAATGTCCTTTGAAGTCATGGGACCCAGTCATCACATTATTTTTTGCCATCTTTAATGGTTTGCGACGATCAGCCTTGATTGGGTGAAAGTTGACGATTCCCTGCTTTTTCATTGACCCATCGTGGGTTCTAACAATAATTTGGGGGGTATTATGTAATAACTGGAAAAAATGTATAAGAGGAAAGGAAGTAAAGTTCAAAGTCTGTGCATTTGATTCCTAATAAGAATTTTGAAGCGTGTTGTGCTTTTGCATTCAGTCCCCCTGACTCAATACTTTCACCACAGTTACAGCTTAGAGTCTTTTGTGGTATCTATCTACTACCTTTGGAAGTGTAAAGACTGACTTTTTTGCTAATTTTTCCTTGTAAAATAGATCAAGCTCCGTTAAACTGGGTGGACTTTTGATCATCTGTACATGTCGATTTTCAAGTCTTCAAGGACTTTGACAGGGCCCTTCTAACATAGAAATACCCTTTGATCTAAACCTTTTAATTGTAGATCTTGCTGTGTTCGGTGTTACTTTCCTGCTGGAAGGTGAACATCCAACCTAGCCTCAAGTCCTTTTTTTTCTAGAATTCCCATGTATTTAGCTCCATCCATCCTCCATGTCGCTGATGAAGAAAAAGCATCCCCACAAAATGCCACAACTTGAGTGCAGCATCAGTTTCTTTGCCACACATACTTGTGGTATTTAGCATGTAGGGAAAAAATACTTTTGTTTGGGTTTTTTTTTGGCAAAGTGCAAACAGGACTTTTCCGGCTCCCTTTCAACAATGGTCAGATCTATTGAGTGCCGAATAGCCGTCCTGTCAACAGATACTCTGCTAAGCTTCGGATCTCTGGCATGGTTTGGCATGGGTATTGGAATAAATGCAGGTAAATACAATTGCACAGATGCTTCCAGTTATTCCATAGCACAGTTATTGTGACCGCTAAAGGTTTTCAAGCAATTATACAGCAGAACCCCTAGCACAGCAGGGTGGTGGCAAGTTTATGAGCAGCCAAACTTAACGCTGCAGATCCACTTTGTTATCCATGTTTCTGACTGCAAACAGACATTTTCCCATTTGGGACTGGAACCCATTTAATGTATTGGGAGGTGAAGACCAAAACAAAACAAAAACTGGACATCCAAAAACATACACGGTAACTACTTTCTCAACTTTATTGAACATATATGAGAATGCATTTTAAGATTGCAACAGCAGAAATTGTTATGTTGCGCAAACAATTCACATGGAATCCAATTTATAGCCTTTTGTCTTGTACTTGACATTCGTTTTGGCAAAGGGTGGTTGACCTGAGTTCTCAGACCTCAAGATGCTGAGGGTAAGGAGGGATAATCAGGTATTTTTGGTGGCTCGGATCTGCAGGAGACCAAAAATAGATGACCACCCACTTTTAAAAAAAAAAATCCAAGTTGGCATTCACTAAAATCTTTACAAGGTTTTTCACCCTATGTTCCAGGAATAGTGTTTTAATTACTAAAGCCTAATGTGTACAATTCTTTGGATGTCTGTCTCTGATTTCTTTGCAAATAGCTTTTTTAACCAGAGTTTACATTTTCCACAACCAGACCTGCTGCTTTGATTTCAGGTCATTAAGTCTAGCCATAGCTTTAAAAAGATCTCTAAGCCACAGGATTTAGGTTCAAATTACTAAGCTTTACATCCATCCTTGCACTGAGTCAGAAAAGAAAACCCTCTATACGTTAAGGAAAACAGCTGCACTCAGTTTAACTTTCTTGGCCACCCGGTCTTTTGAAATCTTGTGCAACATGGGTTTTTTTTCTGTCCTCCTCCTCTAGTTGTTTTCCTTCTCTGTCTTCATCATGCCAAGATCACGTTCCCTGCGAGTCATGCCTCCATTGGTGCACGCCGGCCCTCAAAGCTGCCGGCTGAGCTTCTGCGCTTGCCGCTCCTTCGCATTAAAGGCGTACTTTGTCTCCTGTAGCTGTTCTATGATCTCCTTGGCCTCCTTCATCTCCACAGTGAGCTGGTTGTACTTCTCAACCAGCTCCTGGTTTTCTCGCCGGAGCTCCACCACCAGCTGGCTAAGCTCCTCGCTCTGCTTGCCGCAGTGTAGCTTCAGCTGCTCCATCTCCGAGAGCGTCTCCTCCATGCGCTTCACCAGGCTCTCCAGCTTTTCCTTAGACATCTTGTTGAAGTTTTTTTTTTTTTTATATGGAGTCGACTTTATTCTTTTAACAAAGGCTTTACCCTGGTGTGGTCTGAGGTGTCTGAGCTTGATGCTTGTCTGCAGTGATCGGTAAAATCTAATCCTTGCTGCAGGTTGGCTGCAGGTCTCTCATGGAACAGACGTCCCTCCCTGCTCAGTAATCCCCTTAGCAGAGTTATCCCTGGAAACCTGTAACGCACATAAGAGTTTCACACAGCAACAGCATCCACCCAACACAGAGGATGAAAGTGATGGACAGATTACCTCAGTTCACTCAAGTCTCAAACAAGCTTAAAGGCCTACAAAGGAATGTGACGTCTGCTGAAAAGTCTCACTCCTCCCATTGTTTTCATCAGTCTTACTTCTTTCACATGTGTAGCGTAACAAACTTCAGTATATGTTATCAGGATTTTATATGATGGCCCAAGACAAATAAATGCCTAACTGTGAAGTAAATGCTTTAATTACAAGCAAAAGTATTGAAAGTCTGCAAGCTTAAAGCTTGGTTTATACTTCTGCGTCGCGTCAGTCGCGTAGGTTACGCCGTAACCGCCATACCCACTGCTGTGTTTATACTTCTGCGAAGGGCTGAAAGCGTCGTGTTGCTGTTTCATTTCCAGACCTGCAAGTGGCAGAAGGCTGGTATCGGTCGGCAAACTCCACAGGGCGGAGTTTTTCTGATGGTTTGCTTATGTTTGCTTCAGTTCCGGCAAGTATTTCCTTAGAACAACGATGGCGGCCGACTTGGTGCAGTGTCTCAACGAGATTGTGGAAGCAGACGAACAAATTATCCTTCTTTTCAACACTTTGCAACGCAAGCAAATGAGAAGACGGAGACGTAGAAGATGGTACCTGCGTACGTAATCTCACTGACCAATCACAAGGGAGTACTTCCGCGTCTCTGCGTCGCGTCGCCGGGCTGCACGTCAGGTCCGAGGAGGTGCACGTCAAGCCTCTGCGGACCTACGCAGAGGCTACGGCGGTTACGGCGTACCCTACGCGAGGGACATGACGCAGAAGTATAAATCGGCCTTTACTGAGACTTGGCCATCGACCTAAACTGACGGGACAAGGACAGGAGTAATCAAAGAAGCCGCCTATAGATCAGTGGTAGCTCTAAAGCGACAGAAATCCACAGGGAAAATCTAACCTCTACGGAAGAGTGGCAAGGACAAAGCCATTGTTGCAGAAAAGCCATAAGAAGTCATGTATGTAGTTGGTCACGAGTAGTAGGGGAGAGGCAAAAAACACGTGGAACACAATGCTTTGGTAAGATGAGACCAAAGTTAAACCTTTTTGCAACAGTTTTGTGGAAAACTTACAATACCCCCATCGCCTTGAGCTCACCATATCTCCTGTGATACATGGTGATGGCAGCATCATGCTGTTTGGATTATTTTCTTCAGCAGGGACAAGAAAGCTAGTCTTAGTTGAGGGGAAGATGGATGGATGGATGATGAAGATGGTAAGATGGAAATAAATTCAGGGCGATCCTGGAAGAAAACCTGTTAGGCTTCAAAAAGATTTGAGTCTACTGTAGAGGTTTACCTTTCAGCAGGACAACAACCGTAAACATACAACCAGAGCTCCGTCCGTCCGTCCATCCATCTATCATTTTCGGCTTAATCTGGGGTCAGGTTGCGGAGGCAACAGCCAAAACAGAGAGGCCCAGACTTCCCTCTCTCCAACTAATTGAGCCATCTTCTTCGGGGAAATCCCACTACGTCCTGGGCATACAGGAGGAGGCATCCAGGAGGCACGCTAGCAACGTTCCCAGGTCACGTAAACTGGCTCATCTTGATGTGGAGGAACAGCGGCTCTCCCCTGAGCCTCTGCTGGATGACAGAGCTTGTCAACCGATCTCTTAGTGAGACCCAAGACACCATGTGGAGGAAACTCATTTCGGCCGCTTTTAACCGCGAACTCGTTCCTTTGGTCCCTACCCAGAGCTTGTCACCGTAGATGAGGGTGGGAATTTTGATTGACCGGTTGATCAAATTTGTGAAAAGGCCCCAATGTACCTAAACTCCTCCACTTGGGGCGGGACCTTGTCACTGACCTGGAGGAGGCACTCTACCCCTTTAGCTGTACCAGAGCAACAATAGAATGGTTTAGAACCAAGAATATTCGATTGATTGAATAGGGCAGTTAAAAACCATGTTTGCAATTGATTATTACAGACACACTAAAGTCCAGTATGACTGAACAAAAGATACTTCGCAGTGATGGTTAAGAATAAGCAAAGATGAGTCGTCCAAAGCTGGTAGAGATTTACCCTAAAAAGATTTGCAGCTGTCAATGAAGTGACAGGGGTTTCTACAAGGTTTTCTTTTGACAGATTTTCTTCACTGAGATGAAAAACAAACAAAAGCTGGTAAGTATCTGCAAAATAAAAAGAGAAGTGTGCGATTCTGCCAGCAAGCTTTAAAAGGTATCATGTGACCCTATCTGAAACAGAGGACTAGAATCCATAGAAATTAACTGTTGTGAAATTAATCATGTAGCTTCGGAATTCACATGCCAGAACGAGGGCTCACTGAGGGTTTGTTATGCAAGTCACAATATGAGCCTAAACATTCTGGGTAAGCTGCCATAATGTGCCAGTGTGCAAGCCAATGAGGCTAAGCAGTTCCCATGGAGAAAGCAAAAGTGACCAGCACTCCAGGCAAAAGGCCAACTTCTCCTATCAGCCAGTTGGCAACAGAAGATGCTGAGTGAGGAAGGCTGGTATGCCAAATTACCAAGAAATTTCCAAAATGTTCCACATCTTCTGCTTAGTAATCTCCTAATGTTCTGCCCTAATCATGTAACTTGAATTACCTTGTTGTTGAAAGTGTGCTATACAAATAAAATAGCCTTTCCTTGCCTTAGTATCAGTTCCTGGGAAGCGTTGCGTGTCACTGCATTTCGTAACTGTACCATTCAGCTGTATTGCCTCCAGGGTACTATGCCGGGTCACATCCTGACCTCCAATCTCAGTGTAAAGGAGAAAAAGAAATGTATTGCTAAAACAAATGATAGCTGAATAAATTTCCCTCACCAGCCACTGGATTGGGTAGATCCTGCTCAGACAAGCCTGGATGCTGTCTTGCCTTAAAATTTCAGCACTTTTAAGGAAACGTGAGGCTGAAGCAGTTCAAAGAGCAATTCTGGACCTAGGTCACTGTAGCACTTAAAAGTCAGTACTAGTATTGAACATCTATTCTATCATATTTGAATCAAGGCCATTGGCAACAATGGATTCATTTGAGCAATCTGCCTTAAGCGGAAAAACCTTTTGGAGAACATAGCTAATTTGGTGGTGGCACAGTTGGTAACACTGTTGCCTTGCCTTCTTTGTGCTGTGTGACTCCGGGTTGCCCTGTAATGGAGTGGCGATCTGTCCGGGGTTTAACCGACCTCTTGCCCAAGATGGGCACCACAGATTATGCGAGGATAAACAGATACAGTGGGGCAAAAAAGTATTTGGCAGCCTCCGATTGTGCAAGTTAAAAAGATGAGAGAGGTCTATAATTTTCATCTTAGGTTCACTTCAACTGTGAGACAGAATGTTAAAAAAAAAATCCAGGAAATCACATTGGATACGTTTTAAAGAATTTGTTTATTGGTGTAGAAAATAAGTATTTGGTCAATAACAAAAGTTCACCTCAATTATTTGCAATCTAACCTTGGTTGGCAATGACAGAGGTAAAAGGTTTCCTGTAGTTCTTCACTGACCGACCGATCGATCAATCAGTCGTCCTGTCCCCTTTGCAGAAAAGCAGCCCCAAAGCATGTTTCCAGCCCCATGCCTCACAGTGGGTATGGTGTTCTTGGGATACAACTCAACATTCTTCCCCCTCCAAACACAGCGAGTGGTGTTTATACCAAAGAGCTCTATTTTGGTCTCATCTGACCACATTACCTTCTCTCAATCCTCCTCTGGATCATCCAGATGGTCATTGGCAAACTGTGGTCCCAGCTCTCTTCGGGTCATTGACCAGGTCCCCCCATGTAGTTCTGGGCTGTTTCCTCACCATTGTCAAGATCATGTGTATCCTATATGGTGAGATCTTGATTGGAGCCCCAGGTTGAGGGAGATTGTCAGTGATCTTGTATGTTATAATAGTTGCTCTAACAGTTGATCTCTTCTCACCAAGCTGCTTGCCTATTGTAGATTGGCTCATCTCAAGTCTTGTGCAGGTGTAAAACGTCAAACCGGTGCCATTAATGCAGCTAACAAGTGGAGGATAGAAGAGCTTCTTAAAGAACTGACAAGTCTGTGAGGGCCAGAATACTTGGTTGTTTTTAAGTGCCAAATACTTATTTTCTGCACCATTAAACAAATAAATTCTTTTTTTTTAAATCATACAATGTAATTTCCTGGATCTGTTTTACATTCTGTCTCACAGTTGAAGTGTAACTATGATGAAAATGACAGACTTCTCTTATCTTTTTAAGATTAATAGTTTATGCTGTTGCTCACATTTTTATACTTTTAAGTAATTCTGATGTGTCTGCCTCTACGTTTAAAAGGCCCTGAATTCACGAAAATGTTTAAACTGCATCTGCATCAACCTCCTGAGGCGATGAACAAACTCTAACATTCTTGAAATGAAACTTAGCACCACCTTAGCTTACAAGAAAGACCAATTCTTTTGTGCATCTGTAATAATCTGCCTTAGGTATTCACGCTCAGCGGCAACATCAAATTAGCTTTTAAACGTTCTCTTAATTTACTATTTCAACACCTCTTGTTTTTGCCATTTAAAAAAATGACACCGGCATGACGCAAATATATAAAAAAAAAATCAAAAACAATGTTAAATACTTTTTGTTTCGCCATTTATTTAAAAAAAAAAGAACAAAAGAACAAAATCTGAATCGGAACAACCATGTGAATGTAAAAGAAACCAAATTAAGCCAGTCACCCAACAGCTTCTCTAGAGACTAAACAGGGGAACAGAAGCGGTCTTAGAACAAATACTACTCTATTGTTCCTTCTGGGGTTCTTCACAAGCACAAAACTGGAGTGCAACGAAGAAGCAATCAGTGCGGTTGGTCCTCCTTTATATTCAATATTAGTTGTTTTATTCACACAGCTTCGTTTTATTTGAACCAGACTCCCATCTTTTAGGTTTGTTTTATGTGTTTTATCTTTTTTGTATGTGGCCAAAACACCTTTTAATGCATGAGGAAAGTGTGAATAGTTTTCTCAAAAATCATTTTATCTCATTTAGCGGCACCCAGTCCTGGATACTGACATACAATTTTAGATGTCTAAACACTTAGCCTGAAGAAAGAAAAAATACAGATTTCCAACATTTTCTTTTCATGTCAACGAAAAGAAAAAGAAATGTATCCCAACAGCATCTGTGTGATGCAGTAAGTTCAGTGTTTGATGTAGCATAGCTCCAAACAGCACCAGGCGAGCATCATGAGGGCAGCTGTAGCCTAAAGGTTTAGAGTCTGTGACCATATGGTCACAGGTTACAATCCCTGGACAGATTGGGGAGGGGAGGGGGGAGCATGTCTGTCACAAGTATAACAAAAACAACTACTGAAATGCCCTTGAGCAAGGCACTGAACCTCCAGAAGAACTGCTTGGTGGCCCACGTTCCTAGCCACGGCGTGTCCTTGCCTCCCTGTGACGGTGAGGGCGGAAAAAACTCCCACTTCCACTCAGATCCCACTTTCATCACAGGACAAGGAGACTTGTTCAAAGAGGCATTCATCTTCGTGGGTGTGAATCAGTCAAGTTTGAATTTTTCTTCTGAAGGAATAAAAAAAAAATAACAATGCAAATAATATTTACCACTCTTTAACAGCAGTGAGCAAAGCACGTCCCGACATCTTGTACATATTCAAACTTACACATTTCTATCTAGTAGAGGTGTCGCCATCTGACTGTCCGGTATTGTAATGAAAGGCGCAGCTGGAGTTGTAATAAAAATGGACCAGAGAGGAAGTTTTGCTATAACCTTTAAAGGGAGACGTAAGAGAATACTCCCCCTTCTTTAAACAGCTACAATGTAAGTGTCCCTGAGGAAGGCACCAGGGACTGTGGTTGATGAAGAAGTGGAGATGGAAAACAAAAGAGCCTCCTGGCCTAAATCGGGATAAGATATTCCCACTTAAGTCTGTGCCTGAGACCACTGGTTGCTGGACCAACTGAAGATTAGGTCTCCTCTTGGTGAGAAATTTCATTTCTTGCTTTAAAAAAAAAGGGAAATAAAACCTTTAAGACCAGCAGTTGTGGAGAATTCCCAATCTCTGTGCCAGACATGAAGGCAGAACGAAAACAGTTGGCAATCCTGCATCATGACTTTTTAAAGAGGAAGTGTTTCTGGGGGGGTCAGAGGCGCCGCTGCATCGTTCTTTGTTCTCCCGGCCACAAGGGGAGTGCTCTCATGCTGTTGGCCGGAGGGGCTTTGTGGGTGAGGGTCGTCTGGGGGGGGGCGTCGTCCTGCTAAATGTAAAACTGGTGCAGCGCCAGCTTTTCCATGAACGGTCGCACCAGGTTATCTGTGGCGAAGTAGAAGACGAGGCCGAAAAAGATGGAGATGGGCAGAGCGGGGAGAGCTTTCCTGAAGATGGCGAGCAGGAGCAGGGTGAGACACAGGCCCTGCAGGGGGTAGGAGACAAACATAGCACTCTCTGTGATTATGATGCAAACAGATCCATCTCTTCAGAGAAACAGATTGTTAAACAATCAAGCGGTTTACATAAGTTGAGGATGGATATTGTGCTGAAAGACAAAAAGGAGATTGCAGTGGCTTGTGTTTGACGTGAAAATAAGCAGCTGGTCACTCACGATGAGGATGGCTACGAAGCAGGCGAGCGTGGTGTTCCAGTCGCCGCTGGCTGTGGCGGAGGCCTTCCCCACCAGCATGCTGTAGAAGATGAAGTCTCCGAGCCCCAGCTTGACGCCCCCTGAAAACACAGGAGGTCGCCACATTTAGGGTGTAGTCGATTCAAACACTCCCAGTTCAGCCAAACACCCTCCAGCTTTTCACAGCTGTAATTACTATAAAAATAAGAGCTCCGACCCCATATTTAGCGAAGATTTAAGTTAGAAAGAGCACAGGCTGTCCAAATGGTCCGGACATAAAACCTAGCAATTGCCATAAATGATAACTTCCTAATCCGTTTTGACTGGGAAAGAAAAAAAAAAACTGTGGCTTTTCACGTGTGCTGCAACTTCACAGAAAACGGGACACATAAAAACATTCCAAAACTGTTTTATATGTTTGCAGAGAAGAAAACGATAGCAACTATGGAGAGAAGAATCTGTGATTTTACAGTTTTAAATTACAAAGCTCATGTTCGTATTAAAGCTACACTGTAGGGAGAAAGCCAAAGAACTCATAATGTACTATTACTGCTGTTTATGAATTCCAGTGTACCCATGTTTGAACACTTTTTAGGAGGGGAGGGGGGGGGGGTGCGCTTAGCGTTTACCTGTAAAATACTTTCAACTACAATGTGTGTGAGTCAGGCTTTAGAAATACACTGGTCTTGTTTTGCATTGTCATTATACAGGAGTTGTGGAAACATCATAATAAAGAAACTCAGTTACTTCTGCATTGAAAAAAACTCATTCCAAGTTATTAGAGAACACGGCGAACACAAGGTTTCCTTCAATGCAGACGATCTACTCATTTTTATTTACAATTTCCAAATTTCATAACCCTCCCTCCGTCTTGTCAAGGCTGTGTAGTGTGACTAACATGTCGCATGTTCGATGACAAAACTGCATGGCACTCGTGCAACAGCTTTGCACACTGCTTGTTTTTCCAAATGTAAGGAAGATGAGGCGGCAACAGATGAAGTGATGGTATGTCTCATTTAGAGCTGGGTATCGATTCAATTCAGATTCTCAAGAGTTAGAATCAATAATTACGATCCGATTCGATCCAATCTGTTCCAATTTGATACTGACATGGGTCAGTGCTAATAAAAACGTGTTTTTTTTTTACTGTTATCTTAATTATATGGCTGTAATGCAACACTGGGTGAGTAACAGTTCACCGGGAAAAACCCGAGCCTTAAAATGGCTGTCTGGACTTTTCCTTCCTATTTTAGCTGTAGAAAAGGGGCAAACAATGTTAAACAACTAAACAGATTTTTGGACTCGTGAATTGATTCGAATATTCAAATTTTTATAAGAATCGATTCAGAATCGATTTTTTGATTTTTTTTTAACACAGCACTAGTCTCAATGCTACATAGTGGTTGTAATCTATTGTGATAACCAAGTGTTACCAAATCAGTATAATTAGCCTTATATCTGACAACAATTCCTGCAAGTTTGTTGCCAATCCACCTGTAGGTGCTATGCACGTGTGCTTTAGAGAATCCGACAGAGTCTGGAAGGGGGGTTTTAGGGATGCATTTATTAAACAATAACCTGAGCATGCTAGCCTGGTACCATTCTTCACTAGGATATCACTTCACCCTACAACAACCCTTTTGAAAACAACCACTTTAAGTTGTTTTTCATAAATTATGTTAAAAAAAAGATGTTATGACTTGCTCATTTTAAGCTGATTTTATACATTTAAATTTAATCATTTAAAAGTGTTTATAAATGAAAAGACAAAAGTTATGTTTATTTGTCTTGTTTTTTGTTTTGTTTTTTCTGATCCGAGGAACGATCCGAACTGTGAGTTTTTTTTATCCGTTGCACCCCTAATTTACAGCGGTCTCAACGTTAAAAAGTAATCCCTAATCCACTGTTTATCTAGTGGTCAAAGTCCGGGCAATATTCCTGGGTATCCAGATAGTTCACATTGAACATAAAGTTTCCCTTTATGCTGATGATATATAACTTTTTGTTTCCAATCTCTCGGTTTACAGTGAAATTACTGTGATCATTTTCTAGAAATGGACTTTGAAATCCAAGTATTGGGAATCCCAACAAGAATTCAGACCGTGCAAAGCTCAAAGGTATTGTGTTAGTATCTTAATGTTTTTGGCAGTACAAAAAGAACTAGAAAAGCATTTATAAAGCGCAGACCTCTGTCTCCGCCCCTCCCCCAAATCTAAAGCTAATTAAAAGATCAAAATGGTCAATAATTCTGCACTCACTCTCCTCATCGTCGTCTTCCACAGGTGGACGTGCAGAGGGCATCTGTTGGATCTCTCGTCTGGTCTCCTCAGTGGACTGGAGGGGCCCCAGCTGGTGCTGCTGCTGATTGATCCAGGTGGAAGTGAAGCCGCCATCATCCTGTGAGGGACTCGAGGGGGGCGGCGACTCCACGGCTGCTGATGAACACAGTTAAGTCAGTTTCACTAAACGTTGGGAAAATAAATCCCCACCTGGAACTGAAATTTTGCTCTCCACAAGTAAGACATTTGAATCCTTACTCACATTCTTGAGTCTGTTGTTGAGGCGGATCGGCTTCTGTAGAGTTCCTCTTTGCCCCGTCAGTGTCTGCCATGTTGACGAGCCATACCATTGTAGCTGGAGAAGAAGCAAATGATGTAAAAACAGGACACTTCCAGTTCTGTAATGTGGTAAAGGACCATTTCACTATTTTATTTGGCACCTGGACAAACTTAGATCAGCTAATATATAGAGTACTTAAGAAAACAGGACTAGATTATGTTAAATACAGACCCTTAAAATCACAGTTTTTGATCAGTGAAAATGTATTTCATAAAATTAAAGTAATAAATAAATATAAAAAAAAAAAAAAGAATTTCAATGATATAAAGTTTTGAATCTAGACATATAAGGATCTGGAGAAAAACAACAACAGTGAAATGGCCCTTTTCTGAATTTTGAATTAGTCTCTTTTATCCTTTAGTAATTTAAAAACTCCTGTGATGAATGACAAAAACACAAGTGGTGATATGCCCAACCAGAAATAAAGGTTAAATTAAAGGTTGTAACCTAAATATAAAACAATTTAAAATGTATTTTATTTTTCAACAAACTCTGATTTTTATGTTACTTTTTAACCAAAGCCCTCCGGCTTCTTCTTCGTTGGTGTCCTAAGCTGAAGTGCATGCTGGGGACTGGCGGCTCTCTTTTGTAGATACGCAATTCTATTGGTCAACGCTCTAGGCTTGGGTAAATGATTCACTTTGCTATGGAGGCCAGGGGAGGGACTTAGGGTGAATACTAATTCTGAAACATGACCTAATTTATATCATAGAACAGGGTCAGATAGTCACATATAAGCATTTTTAAACTACTTCAAATATTTTAAATTACGTACCCCAGCTTGAAATTTTTACATATCTTTCCAGACTCAAAGTGATCAAACTAAATTCCAGACTTTTCTAGAATTTTCCAATCAGCACAAGAACCCGAGATATTTCATTATAAACAAGCTAACAAATCTGAACCAATACATCACCTCCACTGTGTTTAATGTAGTCAACAACAACAAAAAAGACTTGAAATCTTCATTCCGACTTACAAGAATATATGAGAGCTGGAAATATGGGTTCATTTCTCTCCTGGGCTGTCTCTACAAGAATCCTCAGTGGTCCTTTAGGACAGAGCACTGCCAACAGATCTGTGATAGGAAAGGAAATAAAAACAGGTAAGTGATATCATAGGGTGTCATCGAAAGCAATTGTGATAACAAATAAGCAAATGCAAATTTTCTGGCTGCTACAATGCCAGATGTTCTTCTTTAAAAACGTTCTTCCTATTAATGAAACAAATAAACACATGTTGGTGTAGGCATGGACTTGTCGCAAAAAGTGGTTCTATAAATTCTGGACTCATAAATCACTTTCCTTTTACTTCTCAGTCAGCTGCAACTTTGTGACCGTCTATCACATAAAATCCCAATAGAAAACAAACTAAACATTTGTGGTTGTAATGTGATTAGATATGCTAAATTTCCAAGGATATGAATACGTTTTTAATGCAATATTTATCCAAATGTAATTTTTTTTCTGAGTGCATTTTTATCTCAAAGGCAAACATAGTAAATCATATGAAACATGTTGCATGTTTGTGAAGTTGAAATCAAAACCACTTGTCTGGGAGCCACTGTATAAAACTTTTCATCTTTAAATGTTGGGAGAAAACAGATTGAGCTTTTCAGGCTCAGGGAATGGACGAGAAGACAAACCGTAAACAGATATGACTGCCAATATGAGCCAGGCAGTCCACTCCGGCAGGTATTTGATGAAAACCAGTGCCATCAAGGCGCTAATCATGATGAGGTAGGCCTGCTGGAGCCGCAGAGGTCCTTTCCAGTGAATACACATCATGCCAACCACTCCGAAATTCCACACTACTACTGCCAGGGTGAAGTAGTCCATGGCCAAGTTGTAGGTTTTCAAAACCTCTCTAATGGAAAGAGCAGAGAGGAGATGGAATTACCGTTACCATCAGGAAAGGGTAGATTTCTCCACGTCCACGAAAATTGTTAGGAAATTTGTAAAAATTAATGTAAATATATGTTGGTAAGACTTACTGGAGGTAGATGAAGGAAAAGAAGAAGAGCAGGAGGAGGGAGGAGAGAAACAGCCAGCCTTGGATCACCTGAGAAAGTAAAAAGACTGGTTACAGACACACAGCTCTGTTAGAGAAGTGAAGCAACAGGAAACTTCAACAAAGTTCCAATATCCTCCTCTTAATCTGCAATGTACTCTGGTCGTTGTGTTAGTTAGGATTTTATTTTTATTTTTTATCAAACATCTGTGTAGGTTTTTACAAAACATACTTTGTTGTAGGTTTACTCAATTTTATTATATGCAGTTCCAGGTTATTATTACATTTCTTTCTAAAATAAGCAAATCTTAAAATATATTTTAAAATAGTGGAGGAATTGCAGCAAAAGGAAATAATGGACTATATCACATCTTCATCCTCCTCATCATTTATTTACCATGCTGCACATTTTATCCTTTTCAGCTTTCAACCTCTGTCAGCTGGATTTGGAAATGTTGGTTATACACAAAACGCTGTTTTAGTAATGCTAAAGCCCCTTAATAACTAATAAAAGTAGCTAAGGACAGTTAAACCCTTCTAATTTTTTTGTATCAGAGTGAGAAAAATTGGTATCTGCAGGTCAAATCTAAAACAAAACAATTGATCCATGTTTTCCCATGAGTGCAACCTATCCCTTTCTGTTTTGATCAACAGATGCAAAAAAAGCACAACTCCAATGACTTTTTGCTGTTTTTTTATATTGTAGCGACCTCAACATAGCTTTAAAATGAACAAAAAAATATACAACTTCTGTGTGAGTATGAGTTTATGAGATTATATCCAACAGATTTAGACGACACTTTTATCTAATCTGATTTACAAATCTGATTTAATCCGATAACTGGACTGAAGACTTTAGCGGCAAACCTTTAATTTCAATGTCTCGGGAGTAGTCATAAAGACTAGGTGCTAAGTTAGGGGAAGAAGAACAGTTTTCTAGAGCCATACTCCTGGCTAATAATCCTTCACATGTATTAATTCCTCAAATAGGCAATATGCGATTCGTGTGCACAAAGGACATCTGTTGTGTATGATTTGAATTGCCTAACTGTACACGGAAACACTGGAGGGACTATGTTTTTTAGGGCGGCCTGGGAACGCCGTGGGATTCCCCTCGAAGGAGCTGCCCCAAGTGGCCGGGGAGAGAGAAGTCTGGGTCTCTTTGCTTAGGCTGCTGCCCCTGCCACCTGATCCCGAAATAAGCAGAAGATGACGGATGGGTGGATGGATGGATAATTGTGTACTTTACACTGTGAAGTTTGTAGGCATTTTTACTGCTAGTCTGCAATATTACAATATCACCTTACAGTAGCAGCTTGGCTCACTTGGAACTTTGTTTGAACTAGAACCAAAGAAGGAGGTAAATTCCATTTGCATGCTTTTTTTGTTTTTCTCATGTATCTTCGTCTTTCAACCAAAAAGACTGGGTGGAAAAAGCCAAATATAGTCCATATATCCATAATGGCAGAGTAAGACGGGATGTCTCTTTTTATTCAAACTATGTGTTGGTTTGCACACTTTCTTTACAAAACTCCTAACTGGTCGTTTTTAACGTTTTCCTTGTCTGAGCCAAGTGATTAATTAGTTTTGTGTGGTATACATTAGTTTTCAGTCAGTTTTACTCCAATACACCTACCGGTAGTTAAAATTTAGTGAAACCAGTTACCCTCAGGAGTAATTATTAAGCCATAAAACATGCAAAATTTTGTGTGAAGGAAACATAACACAAAGGACACACAATCTCTAATCTTCCATTCATCAGCAAGATTATTGAAAAAGCTGTTACAGCAGTTAAATAGCTTCCTAACAATCACCAACTGCTTTGATGTTTTACAGTCTGATTTTTGTGCTCACCACAGCACTGAGACTGGCCTCGTCATAGTTTTCAATAACATCCGCATAAATACAGACTGTGATAGAACCACAGTGCTGGATCTGTTGGACCTGTTGGAGTGCAGCATTTGACACTGTTGATCATGACGTATTATAGCAACGACTGGAGAGCTGGGTTGGACTCTCTGGTTTGAGTCTTGCCTTAAGAACAAGAACTCCGTTGTGTCAATAGGAAACTTTTCATCAGAACAAACAGAAATCACATGTAGGGTGCCCCAGGGCTCCATCCTGGGGCCCGTCTTATTTAATATCTACATGCTCCCGCAAACCCAGATTACAACAACCAACAAGATTAGTTACAATAACTATGCAGATGATACTCAGGTCTACATTACGTCACCAGGTGACTTTGAACCCATCCAAACCCTAAGTGAATGCATTAAGCAAATCAATGCATGGATGTACCATAATTTTCTCCAGCTGAATAGAAACAAAACTGAAGTAATTACTGTTGGACCTAAAGAGGAACGATTAAGAGTCAGCACACAGCTTCAGTTAATACAGCTAGAAACTACTGATCAGGCCTGAAATTTAGGTCTAGTAATGGATTCAGACCTGAACCTCAAAGGTCACATATAGGCAATAACAAGGTCAGCCTTCTATCACCTGAAGAACTTTTCTAGGATTAAAGGATTAATGTTGCAGCGGGACCTTGAAAAACTCATCCATGCGTTTATCTTTAGTCGGATTGATTACTGCATTAGCGTCTTCACAGGTCTGCCTAAAAAGTCAATCAGACAGCTGCAGCTGATCCAGAACGCTGCTGCTCGCGTCCTCACTAGAACCAGGAAAGTAGAGCACATCACCCCAGTTCTAAAGTCCTTACACTGGCTCCCTGTAGCTCAGAGAATAGACTTCAAAATACTTTTATTAGTTTATAAATCATTGAATGGCTTAGTACCAAAGTATGTGGAAAATCTGTTGTCACTATACCAACCCCCCAGACCACACGTCTTCCAACTCTAGTCTACTAATCATCCCTAGAATTAGAGGCAAACAAGGAGAACTGAGTTCCTTTAAATCAAAGCTAAAACCCCATCTGTTTAGAGCTGCCTTTGAGTAAGTGATTAATAATAGCTGGAATGTCATATGTTTTGATGTGCCATATGTTAATTGTCTCTAATGTTGTGTTTTATGCTTTTGTTTCTGCTTTTATTTTATCCCCTAATGATGTAAAGCACCTTGAATTGCTTTGTTGTTGAAAGTGCGCTAAACAAATAAAGTTGCCTTGCCTTCCTGTGGTGAAACAAGGTGGAGGCAGCATAATGCTGTTAAGATTATTCTCTTCATCATAAACATGGAGCCTGGTTACGGTTGCTTGGAAGATAGATGGGGCTCAACATATTAAACGTCATGTGGTTGTAACGTGACAAAGTGTAAAAATAAGGTTAGTTGGGTACCATCCCCTTAACCTACTTTCTTTATAACTTGGCCAGAAAAGTTCTACAGAGATTAACGGTATTATCTAAGCCTCTGCGTGTACCTTGTAGCAGCGATACTTGTATAACAACACCAGCACCAACGTCATGACAATGATCACAGTGATCATGATGGTGGCGTTCAGGATGGAGTTGACGGCTCGCTGTGCTACTGTGTCTGTGTCCTCAGGGAATGGTGTGTAGATCCTGGAGGCGATAATAGCAAGAACTGCTTAATATCTCATTCCAGCAGAGACTGAAAGATAGAGTCTCACATGTTGTGTAGAAACAGAAAACATTTTTTTAGATCAAAAATAGTTGGAAGCCTATAATCTGCTCCAATACTCATCATTGCAATGTTTACTGTAACACTATGAAGCCATAATACAGAAAGCCATACATTGCCTCCACCTTGTGGTAATTCTGTTCTACTGCACGCAAATTCAACATGCGGGTGTTAATTACCTTTAAATGTGGTCAAAGTCCTAAACTAGATCCCTGTGTATTAGCATGGCACTGATAAGAGTCATAAAACACTCACAGTCTCTGTCCGTCATTCTTGGTGTAGAAGCTGACTGACTTTATGGTTGCCACCACCACCACCATGCACAGCGTGACAGGAACAAAGAGCATGATCACGTGCTTGGCCCCGTACTTCAAGGTCATCTCCTCATCCTCTTCCTCTTCCGTCTCCACAACTCCAGCGGGATGAGTGGTGGGGGGCTGGCCGTTCTGCTCGGGGCTGGGGCCATTGCCGCCTCCCCCGTCACCCGCCGCAGCCCCAGAGCCTCCCCTGGACCTCGCTCTTATCGCCGGGGCCTCCTGGGGTTGCTGGATGGGCTCTGGGCTTGTATTCGGCTGCTCTTGGTCCTTTTGGCACAGAAGAACAAACCCTGTTATTTTGAGTGGATAATTTATATGCAAGACAGCAGAGAAAGAACTAAAAAAAAAAGTAAAGTGAAGCATTGAGAGGTGTTAATTAGACCAAAACACAACGACAAACCAAACCGGAAGCAAAATGAGGAGAACACGAGCTAAGTCCCTCTACCAATATGGTTTGATTACTACAGCTATAAACTAAACACAATTTAACAGAGTTGAGGAATGTATCAAACCATAAATTGCGATATTAGTGTGAGCAATCGTAAAGGAATACTTGCAAGGATACAATATTTCAAGTGTCAGGAAATCCACGTTACAACTTTATGATATACTAGGCCAGTTGGATGGACCCTACCTGCCCTTAATGCCCAAACCTGATGTAGATCATTAGTGGCTGAGATGCTAAAGCTCACTTAGAGTGTGCTAAACATTTTATAGTGTGAAATCAGCTTTTCGCAGGTTTCCACTGGTATCTTGACATGACTTTATGTTGATTAAAAGACAAAGTATTTGATGCTGGATGGCCTCCTTGCCATCAAGGCAAGGTAAGGCAAGGCAATTTTATTTGTATAGCACACTTTTAACAGCAGGGTAATTCAAGGTGCTTTACATGATTTGGTGATTTAAAAAACAACAAACAATGGAAAAGAAACACACATTACACATGATACCCAATAAAGCAAGAGAAAGATCAATAAAGCAAGAGAGCATGAACACATTTCATACATATGACATCAATCATTTAATCGAAGGCAATTCTAAACAGATGGGTTTTTAGTCTCGATTTAAAGCAGTTCAGAGTTTCAGCAGCTCTACACCAGGGGTGCACGATTTTGACAAAAAACCTTATTGCGGTTTTTCTGACAAATATTGCGATGCGATTTTCGATTTTTACTTTCGATACTTTTAAGTGCATAAAACTAAAATTATGAATGAAATATATTGTTACTTTTACAACACAGTCTTGTACAACTTGACACACATGCGAACAATATACAATAACCTAAAAAATATTTATGTGGCCAGGACCCTCTTCTGGCTTTTGTCTGCTGTTGAACCTGAAAAATCTGTAATATAAACTACATAGTGATTGAGGTAATGAGATTGTTCAATGCTTCGTGATTATTAAATACCTGAACCTAAATACCAAAGAATAAGACATAATGGAAATTAACTTAAACAGGTAGTTTAATTTTTTTTTAATTGACGAATCTTTGCCATTGAAAAATAGAAAATGAACTCCTATTAGATTTACAATTAGAAAACAAAATCTTCTGCAGTCCACTGCCATTTACTAAACATGAAACTGTTATATTGCACACATTTTAAAATAAATGACAATAACAATTAAAAACAAGACCTTATCCAGCCTTCTGCAAGATAAGACGTACTAACCTGACAGTAGGGTTGCCAACTCCCAGCTAAAAGAGTAAGGAACCACTCCCCACCCTCCGCCTCATGATGCTTAATCGACCTAATCGACTTTAATTTAATGCACGTGTAAAACAAAAGCACACAAATGAATTATTTTTCTATAATAATTAAATAGATTCAATATCTTTCTTTGACAGAACTGCAGACTGCAAAGATGGTACCTTCCCGAAGGAAAAAGTACTATAGCTTATACTGCGGATATTAGACTTAATATTTGCTGTATACGATAAAGGATTTATGACCACTATATGCAATTGGTTGTAAGATTCAGATAATTATTTATTAAAAGCTAGACATTTTAAATGAGAATAACAAAGAAAAGTATGTATGTGTGCCCCCCTTTTCCTGTTAATGCCCTACCTGGCCCCCGGGCAAAACTTTTCTAGAGCCGCCCTGCACAGTTACCAGCCGTCAGCTACATAAAATGATCCTGGTGTTATTTGTCTCTCAGAAACAGTTTATAACTTCCCTTCAACTCATTCATGTCACCTAAAAGGTAAACCTGTTTCTCCATCACCTGTTCAGCTCTGATGATTCAGTAAGAACATCTCCTGGTTTCATCTTCATGTTTCCATCTCACCACATATCCAAACCGATATCATGACCACCAGCTGTTACGGCTGTGGCTCCAGCAAACATCAGAAAGTAATATTAAATCAATTCTAACAGTTTATCAAGCTTAAACGTGCTGCTGTTGTTTAGCGCGACACCCGCTGGTTTCCTCTATCTGCTAAAAGTCCGCGATAAACAAACAGAAACGGGACTGCGACAGAAAAGCCGATCAGCTGATCATTGATCAGTTTCATGATTGTAGAGGCAACAGGAGAGGGAGGGGGAGAATGAGAGAAGACGAGGCAGCAGCGCAGCGTAAAGACACAGAATAACTCCAGCTTTGTGTCTTTTCATTCTAGCTGAAATACAGGACAAATCGCGTTCCTTCTCACCTCAATACGGAACGCGTAATATTTTCTCTGAATACGGGACGATTCCGCTTTTTACAGGACGGTTGGTAACCTGAGCCCGGCAGCGGAGAGAGACTGACAGCAGAGATCTGCAGCCAGGTTCCTCTCCCGCTAGCCGCTGAGAACAGTGAGAAATACATTCTGCTTTCACATTGATCAAGTCGCCACAAGTCTCTAGCAACACATGGAAAAGCCGCTAGATTTGTCACTAGTAACTTTTAAGAAAAAACTTTACCAGGGGGGGTCGGAAAAGTCGTTAAATGTAGTGACAAAGTCGTCAAGTTAGCAACACTGTTCTGCATACAAGCTTGTTTCCCATCATCGTTTCTGATTGGCCAGCAAGCCAGACTCAACCATTTTGATTGTTGAATAGGTTTGTCACTCAAATGTCAGGGGCGGGAAAAAAACCTCAGCCTCCTGAGGTTAGGTTAAACCTCAATATCGATGCGACAAAGGTTAATTGTGCAGCCCTAGCGAGCGATGCTACCTGTTGTTGGCTGAACTCCAGAGATTCCCTTAGAGCTTGAAATTATTCGTGGAGAACCTCAACCAGGGCCATATGGGCGTCTAGGCTGGTTAGCTTCTTATCTATTGAATCCAGGACATCGCTGTAGCTTTTCTCTGGAGAGATGGTGGAGGTGCTGGCCTCAGAACGGGTGCGTTTCTGTGATGGTGTGCTTGTCGGCATTGCAAAGGTGGATTTTTGTGGCTTGCCCATAATGTCAAAGCACTCGTCCAAGTAGCTTTGCAGCCTCTCCAACGTTTCCTCGTCCAATTTGTTTTATGGGGAAATATAAAACAATGGTTATTATTATTAAACGTTTGCTATATTTGGCTCGAATGTTATGGTTTGTTTTTACCCGAGTTTGTTTGTTTTACCAGTTTACCGCCATATTACTTACGCACAGCTCTCGCGAGATCTCAGCAGCAGTTCATCTCTTCCTAAAGTTTTGGCGATTTGCAACTTTAGCTTTTAAAACTTCAGCAAGTCTTGACTCCAGTGACCAGGGCATGCTTACTTTTTTCTGATAAAGTTAGATAAGGCAGACAAGCCAAGACATGAGCAGCATCACAATCTCTCACTTAATGAACTGGGTTGGAATATTTGTAAAGGTCAATTACATGACAGGTCTAAAGAAAAAAAGAAGTCTTGATTTTTCATTTCCTGAACAACAGAACTCTAAAGAAAAGTAAATGACTGTTGGGAAGTTTAAGCTGATTCCACACAGGGTGGGAGGGACGCTGTGCTTGTTGCTGCTGCAGTTGAGAGGAGAGGAGAGGAGAGGAGAGGAGAGGAGAGGAGAGGAGAGGAGAGGAGAGGAGAGGAGAGGAGAGGAGAGGAGAGGAGAGGAGAGACAAATGTCAAGACTTCACCCAGTTCTGCTCTGGTTAACTGAGCAACTTCGGAGGCTTCAACACAAGCCATGTTCGTCCAGTGAGTCATCAGTGAAAACCTCCGTCATTACTTTTTACTGATGAAGATGACGTGCGGCTACTTTAAAATAAGGGTGTGTGGTCAAAAAATCCCCCAGTGGACATGGGCCAGTTATTGGGATCAAAATATCAAAAGGTTTGGGAGAAAAAAAAAATCTGTGGTTTAAACTCCTGTTAATGAGACGCCAGGGAAAGCAGGTTGTGAGTTTTCACATGCAGCCCCTTCTCCACCCACTGCTGCACACTGCCAGGCAGCTGGCTAAAAGAAGACTACAGAACTGTGCCCTTACCATGAAGAAAAACAAAAACAGTCCCTGAGCGCCACCTCCCTGTTTAAAAAGGCAACTGTTACCAAGCTAATAGTGGCGTTTCTGATACATATCTGCTTACAGGGCAAGGTGGACATTCAAGGAGAAAACTAAGGGGATTTTACAGAGCACTCTGTAAAAGATACAACAAGATCCATTATGCTTATAGTGGGTTCATGTAGCAAGATGTTAAAGATCACATGCATATTTTCTGATTGGACACATTTAAAGACGCTGAATATTCCAAAAACATGGACATTTCCCTCTTCGGTCTCCATCACTACGGTGTCCCCGTCACCCTCTGTTAAGTTTACAACCTATGTACCTAAAATTAATATTATGTGTGGACATCAAGGTAGTAAAGGTACAACCAACCAACCAAATATACTATTGGCTTGAAGAGTGTTAATGCAATATGCTATAAATACTGAATCCTGCACATTGATTCTGTGACGACGGCTGCGACTTGGATCACCCGTGCAGCTCCAGACAGACCGAGGTGTTGTTACTCAACGCTGTTCCTGAGTTCATCTTGTTGCAAGAAGGGCAGCATGCAGTGACAGAGCTTATAGCTCCGGGCTCAGCTGAGCGCAGATCAGAACAGCACTTGTGCAACAGTTGGGGAAATAGATGTTAAGCAAGGTGAACACTAAACTGAGACTCAAACCCCCATCAGACATTCATTACTTCGCCTCTTGCAAAAAAACTAAACAAACAGCAGCTAACTTCTGTTTAGGGTGTGAGAGTTACCGCAGAGATAAAACGCTGACCTCAGCACCACATTTATGTCCCGGACTTAAACGGCGTTAAAAATGAGGTCATACCTGCCGTAATTCGCCCTAAGGATTTATTCTGTCAGAACAATATATATATATATATATATATATATATATATATATATATATATATATATATATATATATATATATATATATATATATATATATATATATATATATATATATATATATATATATATATATATATATATATATATATAACAAAATTCAGATAGAACAAATATTTGAAGAGCCAGACTTTGAGGCAAGCTGATACTTGTGGCATGGAGAACATGAAGCACCAGATACAATCACATTCCAGCGGGAAATTGTATGTGAACGGTGAGAGCTAGCTGAACATTTAAACAGGCCGCAGAGCAAAATAGGCTCACTGTCTTCTGTGCGCCATTGTCTCTCAGGTCTGGGAATAAGGCCAAGGACACAAGATGCAGAGTTAACCGGTGTTACAGTAACTAGCTTTTAGCAGCACTGTAACAGTGGAGACAGAAGAAGGTGCAAGAAGAAGCAATCTGAGCAGAAATGGTTACTAATATTACACAGTATGAAATATTTCGGGTAATATTATCGTCAAGCGATATTTTACAGTACAAGCTGTTGGGAGTAAACAAAGCTTTTACAAGGTAGTAAGGACCTTTGCACCTGTCCCACAGCTGTGAAGGAAACACCTATATTTACAGTAACAGCAGATTAGTAAACCGCTACACGGCTGCAGTGTCTGGCAAAGTATTCACACCGGTTTCAAAGTGTGGCATAGTCATACTGTGGGTATGCTTTTATTTAGCAATGAGAGGAAACCTGGTTCAGAGTTGATGGGAAGATGGATGCAGGCTGAAGACCTTTTAGAGGCTGAATGGGACTTTGGACTGGGGTGGAGGTTTGCCTTCCAGTGGGACGATGGCACTAAACACACAGCCAGAGCAGCAATGGCTTAGATCAAAGCTCTTTCACATGCTGGAATGGCCTAGTCAAATTCCAGATCTAAATTCAATGCAGGATCTGGCAGGAGACGTTCAAAAAAAAGAAAAAAAGGCACCAGGTTCTCCACTATGCATAACATCAAAACTGACACAGTAAATTGACACGGAAACTGTTTTTAAGGTAAAAAAAAAAAAAAAAGAAGTGTTGGGTAATTATTACCAAACATTTTCCAGAAACAGACAGTTTTACAGATGCTGTGACACAGGCTTCATACTGACCATACTGCTCTCAACATCCTGTCCGTTGTTCGCCATTTCGGCTCAGCTGACACTCACCCTCACATGCAAACAAACCTCCTTCACCTTGATGTAAAAAGAAGAAGAAGAAATAACAATTACGATTAGGTCACCAGAAACATACAGAGTACCAAACATGTAATGAAAAACAGTGAACCACATTGAGACCGAAGATAAAGAAGGCCATGTTTTGTGTCAAATAGTAAAAATGTACTCTAACTGAGCAATTTGGTAGAAAATATTAGAGCAAAAATATTTTCTATACAGAACTGATCTTGATTCGTGTATTCTGTGGGGATGCACCGAAAAAAAAAAAAACTGACCGCACCGCTGGCATTGCCTTTCTGCTTCGATTAGGCTACTGTAATAAATGATTTCATTTACTTTTAC
Source organism: Valencia hispanica (assembly GCA_963556495.2). Classification (NCBI taxonomy): domain Eukaryota; kingdom Metazoa; phylum Chordata; class Actinopteri; order Cyprinodontiformes; family Valenciidae; genus Valencia; species Valencia hispanica. Next base: position 33,752,186 of record OY747720.1, read on the forward strand.
CGGGGGGGCGTCCACAAATTGGCCTGCGTCTATATGCATTCAATTTTAGCCATGATCACATTTTTAAAGCCCTTGTAATAATAACTAGGTAAAGACAATACACTCTTTTATTGTATTTTTATTAAATATGTAGTTGTTTTTTACTTTTAAAAGACAATAAGCTCTTAGGTTTCTGTCTTTTCCAAGAAGGGTTCATCATCACAGAATCCATATCTTTGATGGATCACATAGGTGACGTTGTCCTGAGTCTAAACTTTGTCCAGATCAATAATTGTTTACGAAGAGATGTGTACTGGGGACCTTAATAAGCAAGAGTACATGTGTGTCCTGTCCCATTGTCATTCATGCTAAAACATGCTGAAAAAATGTGGTTATGTGTCTTCGATCAAACACAAAGAAAGCTTGATGTTACTCTCATCTGACCAAAGAACGCAGCTCCAGGTAAATCCCAGGAGAGTTTGGAAAAACGCCATGTTTAACTTTATCATGGATGGCATGACAGAGTGTTTTTTTTATTTATTATTATTATCTGGGATTACTCTCAAACAAGTGGGCATACAGATCGCATCAAAGTGGTTGTTACTTGTATGTCCCAAGATGCCCCTCTATGTTCCGCTTGTCCAACAGTGAGAAACTGTCTCTCCTTAGCGTCCGGTTCGCTATTCGGGGTGAGCAGATAATGATGGGTCCTTGTCACGTCACATTTATAATCAGAGAAACATCAAGTCAGATTTTACTGACTGAAAGTTTGCCGAAACCCTTTATATAACTTTTCTCCAATTAAAGGTTGAAATGAAATTACTTTTGTTATGTTCTACGCTAACACTATGCTGATAGGCTATGATTTAAGATGTATTTATTTTTAGGCTTTTCACTATATCTTTACTACATTTATCCGCATATCTAAGCTCTTTAAAGAAAAAAGAAAAAAACTTTTGAAGATTAGAACATTTGTAGCCTGTATTAAAAATGCCCAGTATGATTTCCGTTAGCGGTAGGCACAGTTTAGAAAATGCACGCCATTAATATTTGCTGAGCCCCGACGGAACAGTAACCATTTCCTACTCATGCTAGACGATAGCAGAGAAGCATAAGCGCGGGATATAATTCAATGTATAACCTGTCTTAATGCTCACATGGGCATTTCACCATTTGGCAAAAGCAACATGGGCTAGTCCATGTTAGCTAGAGTTGTCATAACGGCGGCACAGCGGAGCTAAGAGGCTAACACTGGCTACGCTGCACAGCTCAAATTAAATGTGGTTCTCCGTGGGAACCCGCACTTACCTACAGCGAATTTTGTGTACTTTCTTGAAAAAAATCTGTTTAAACAGGCTCTACACCCGGACAACCGCTCCTCCTCCTCCTCTTTGTTGTTCCTGTCTCCCTCTCAGAACATCAGTCCGTTTCCTTCCTGGTCGAGTTCATAGCTCCAGCTAGCTGCCTGCTAGCTAGCTAGCTAGCTGCTGGCTAATCTAGTAGCTGCAGAACGAAGCGGAGCTCCACTGGCAGGCGGAAGCAGCTCCACCGCTAGTTGATAGCAACTGGCTGGCGTTTTTTTAGTTTTTTTTTTGTTTGTTTTATTGATAGAAAATAGAACAATACAGCATAACATACATACATACAGCCCCTCTGAATAAGCAATTTGCTGCAGTTTGCTTATCGCTGTGGAGTTGGAGTTGAAGAAGCCATCATCCACCTGCTTCAACCAACCCACTGTCATCTGGACAAAGCAGGCAGCACTGTGAGAATCATGTTCTTTGATTTCTCCAGTGCATTTCACACAATTCAGCCTGATTTACTTTGTCAGAAACTCCTGAAGACACAGGTGGAGCCTGGATCAATGACTACCTGACCAACAGACCACAGTTTGTGAGACTGGAGAATTGTGTGTCAAACCAGGTGGTCAGCAGCACAGGAGCACCACAGGGGACCGTACTCTCACCATTCCTTTTCACTCTGTACACCCCAGACTTCCAGCATAAATCAGAGACCTGTCATCTACAGAAATACTCAGATGACTCTGCAGTTGTCGGGTGTATCAGAGATGGACAAGAAGCTGAATACAGAGAGCTGGTGGACCGCTTTGTGGCACGGTGTGGAAACAATCGTCTTACCTTGAATGTGAACAAAACAAAGGAGATGATTGTAGATTTCAGAAGAAACAGGGTTAAGTCAAACAATGTTTCCATCATGGGAGAAGAAGTGGAGGTGGTTGAGGAGTATAAATACCTCGAAGTTCACCTTGACAACAGACTGGACTGGAGGCGCAACAGTGAAACCGTCTACAAAAAGGGACACAGCAGACTGTAGTTTTTGAGGAAGCTTAGGTCCTTCTAGTTTTAATTAAACCTTCCACTGAAGTATTTCAGTTTTCAATGCAACCAAAACTGGAGGACATTTCAAACACAACATTTGTGAATAAAAAAATTTGCGAATATAATCAAAGTGTTAATTCAAAATTCTATTTTTTTTTGTTTGTTTGTTTTTTGGATACCAGATTCATTTTTTTCGAAAAGTTAAATGCGGGCAATACAGCTTTTTACATATTATCCAATGATGAAAACCAGACCAAAAACATCCAGAATTCTCACATGAATAGAAAAGGTGGTAAACTATTTCGACATCGTTATTGCAGAAAGCATTCCAATCGATATTGAATTTATTGTGAAGATAATTATCGGACATATACACGGCAATTAAAAATTTGAAGTGATTTTTCTTTTGATTGGGTGGAATCGGAAAAGAGAGATATTTAGTCCCAAAAAATTGAGTTATAATCTCTAAATTCACTTTTTAATTGAGATGGGAAATATTGTTTGGTGAGAATTGTCCTTGAATATGTATTGTTACATTGCCTTTAATTGACAATCATCAAGTATTAATGATGGTTCCCTACTTATACGAAAATAAGTTAAACTGGCTTTAGCCATCTGAATCATTGAGGGAACGACTTTCATAACTTTAATAACCCAACTCACAACAGAGGACACACCCTGGACTTGGTCATCACATATGGCCTGTCCTCCAGTGTGTCCTCTGTTGTTGACTTAGCTGTCTCTGACCACTACTGTGTGTTTTTTTTAAATCCCCCTTTTTACCCAAATAGAAACCTCTGTGAGAACTGTCAGGAAACGTCATCTAACCCCTGAAGTGGCTGCAGGTTTTCTTGAAGTTTTTAATAAGTTTCCTCCTGTATCTTTATCTGCCCCCTGTGATTTTATCGTGAATTACTTTAACAGTAGGCTTCAATCCGCTCTCGACCTGCTGACTCCACTAAAAGTTGTAAAAACTCATTCAAAGCATACAATACCATGGAGAAATTAAAACCTTAAGAAATTAAAGAGGAGCTGCAGGCTGGCAGAAAGGAAATGGAGAAAAAACAAAATCACAATAAATCCACAGATATACATAGAACATCTCAAATCATACAATAACGCTGTAAGAAATTCCAGAAATGCATACTTCTCCAGAATCATCTCAGAACATAAAAATAATCCCAAAATTCTGTTTTCCACTATAGACAACATTTTTAACAGTACTACTAATGCATATCAGAAAACCCCCTCAAATAATCTTTGTGAGGAGTTCGCAGACCACTTCAGAGGAAAGGTAGACACAATCAGATGTAATATTTTATCTTCTCAAAGTAACATAGTTCTAGACAAATCTGAGTGTGTCTCTTTACCAGAGGAAACGCTGGACAGTTTTGTCCTGGTGGAAGCTGGGACCCTTGATAAAGTTTTCTCCTCAGTGAGGCCCACTACAAGTGCCCTGGACCCGATTCCCACCCGGTTTATTAAGCAATTTTATAAATCTTTTAAAGACGAGATTTTAACCATGATGAATTGTTCCTTTCAGATGGGGTTCTTTCCTGCCGCCTTTAAAGGGGCGGTAGTGAGGCCCCTGTTGAAGAAGAGCAATTTAGATTTTAATGATTTAAACAACTTCCAACCGGTATCTAACTTACCATTTTTAAGCAAAGTTTTAGAAAAACTTGTTTTAATTCAACTTAATGATTTTATTAACGCTAATAATGTCCTAGAGAAATTTCAGTCTGGGTTTAGGGTGAACCACAGCACAGAGAGAGCTCTTTTAAAGATTTTAAATGATTTTAGATTAAATTATGATGCTCAAAAGGTGACAGTGCTGGTTCTACTGGATCTAAACGCCGCCTTTGATACAGTAGACCACACTATTCTGTTAACCCGTTTAAAACAGATCGGCCTCTCTGGTGCTGTTCATAAATGGTTCACATCCTATCTTACAGACAGGAATTTTATGGTAAGTTTAGATACCTGCTCCTCTAAGCTCAACAAGATCACATGTGGTGTGCCCCAGGGTTTGATTTTAGGCCCAGTGCTTTTTAACCTTTATATGCTCCCTCTTGGCAGCGTCATCAGGAGACATGGAGTTAACTTTCACAGTTATGCTGATGATACACAGTTGTACATCTCCATGTCTCCCGATGACACACGGCCAATGGATGCACTTTTTAACTGCATTTTAGACATTAAATCCTGGATGGCAGAAAACTTCCTCCAGCTCAACCAGGACAAAACTGAAGTTTTAGTCATCGGTCCTAAGGCTCAGAGAGAGAAACTTTTACCAAAACTACATTCACTGTCTTTTAATCCTTCATTGGGTCATTTTAAATCTGTAAAGCACTTTGAGAAGCTTTGTTGTGGTTTGAAAAGTGCTTTATAAATAGAGTTTGATTTGATTTGATAATAAATTTACTTTCAGTACATGCTATGGCATACCTGTCGGTGAATTTGTTGCATGATAAAGGATTCCCATCACTGTCTAATAGATGTAAAACTGTCCAAATAACAACTGGCTGGCGTATTTACAAGCATTATTCCATAGACATAATAAACGTATCATGTCCTTGCTTTAAACCGTTTGTATGTAACAAGACAAATCCAGAGGTGGGTAGAGTACCCAAAACTTGACCTCCATTAGAGTGGCACAACTTCAAACAAATTGTTACTCAAGTAAAAGTAAAAAGATACCGTTAATCAAGAATAAGAGTAAAAAAGTACTCGGTTAAAATGTCTACTTTAGTAATGAATAACTGATCCCAACACCTAATTTTATATCTTACAATGATATAATAAGAGAGAAAAATAAAGGTATGTGCAAATTCGGGTATTTTGAAAATGACTAAAATGGTTAAACTACATTGTCGGCCTTATCACAGGTGAGGACAACTCCGAGTACAGACAGTGGACTCTGGACTTTGTGGACTGGTGCCAGCAGAACCACCTGCTGATCAATGTGGGGAACACCAAGGAGTTGGTGGTGGACTTCCACAGGCACAGACCCACCACACTGACACCGGTGAACATCCAGGGAGTGGACATTGAGATAGTGGACTCTTATAACTACCTGGGTGTTCACCTGAACAATAAACTGGGCTGGAGCCACAACACCAATGCTCTTTACAGGAAGGGTCGGAGCAGACTCTACCGGCTGAGGAGGCTGAGGTCTTATGGAATCCAGGGAGCGCTCCTAAAGACCTTCTTTGACTCTGTCGTGGCGTCAGTCATCTTTTATGGCGTTGTATGTTTGAGCAGCAGTTTATTTACAGCTTAGAGGAAGAGGTTGGATAAGCTCATCAGGAAGGACAGCTCTGTTCTCCAGCGCAGGTGGTTGGAGATAGAAGGACTCTGGCCAAAATAACATCACTGATGGACCATGTCTCCCACCCCATGCATGAAGATCTTGCTGAGCAGGAGAGCTCCTTCAGTGACAGACTGCTGCATCCTAGGTGCATGAAGGAGCCAGGTCCTTCCTCCCTGCAGCTGTTAGACTTTACAACCAGAACTGCTCCCAACAAACTCAATAAGTTTTACACCCCTGCTGTAATTTGCACAGTTGACCCATTCAATAAACATTTCTGCTGCTATTATTTGCACATCTGTCTTTCTCAGTTTATATTCCGGTAACTTCTTATAAATAATACATTTACTTTTTTACTTTTATTGCACAACTACATGTGCACATTCTGTAAGTATTCTTTGTTTTTTTTTGTATTCTACTCAGTTGCACATTCTAACCTTGAGTATGCCACTTTATTTTTAATAACTGCACAGTACTTTGGTTTTTGTAATTGTGTCCTTAATGTACATATATTGTTCTTAATTCTGTTTTTATACTTTTTCTACCTTTCTTGTGATATCGGTCACATTGTTGCTGTTACAGTCGAATTTCCCCTTTCTGGGAAATTAAGGCAGAATAATATAGTTGGCATTATAGTTATATGTTATTATTTATAATATATAAGTAATATAGTTTGTAGCACTGTTGCGTTGCAGCTAGAAGGTTCTGGATTCAAATCCCAGCCTGAGCTATTTCTGTTCTCCCTGTGCATGCGTGGGTTCCCTCTGGGTACTCCGGCTTCCTCCCACAGTCCATAAAGTATGACTGTTAGGTTAATTGCACTTAGGTAGGTGAAGATGTCTCACTTTGACATAAACTGTAGGTTTTTCTCTGTCTCAATGTATTAAGGGAAATACTTTTTTTTTATGAAATATTTTTTTCTATTTCCTAAGACATTTTGTTACTTTTTAGCTCTCTAATATTATGCTAACTATGCAAGATTTCAAAAGTATAAGTAAAGTAGTGTAATTTTTGTAGATAGGGAATCTATAAATCATTGCTAATGCAAACAAAAAGAAAAACACTACAACAAAAACGGTGCTTGCATGATTGCCGTTTCGAAATACAGGTAAATAATTTCCGCGATTTTCTTTTGGTCCATAGTCCTCATTAAAAAAAAAAAAAAGCTTGGCAATGAGAACGGGCCGAACCAAATCAACCAAAGAGCTGCACTTTGAACATCTCTGCAATAAATAGATATTTCCCAGATTATTATTTACTGAGGTAGATGTTTCAGAACTAAGCCAACTTTTGCTAATTGGAAATCTGATTTTTTTTTTTTTTTCTAAATCGCTGGAATAGGTGAAAAATAAGAAAGCAAAAAAATTTGATTTCACTATTGGAAGATTTTGATCTGAGGTGTTATGCCCATGTCTTATTTAAGTTATCCTTTTTTCTTTTTATGTTATGTATATTTTATGTTAATCTTATCTACGTTTTGTTACTGAGTATTGTTTTAGAGCTTGTGCATTTCTGATATTGGACATATTTTTTGTCCCTATACTGTTAGGCAGAGATGCAAATGCTCATGATCGGAAGCTGTAAGAGAAAGGTATTTTCAGTGAGAGCTAAGTTTTCTTTGAAACGTTTGCTCAACCTGCACTGCACTCTCTGGAAAGGGTTGACAAATGTGTTCCTGAGTCTCTTCTACTCTTTGTGATTTAGTGGCGGGTGGCCCTTAAAGTAAAAACAGTTGCATTTTCCGCCACCTACCGTATCGGAATGTGAACTAGAGTCATCTTGAATACTGTTGAATACTTATCAAAGAACATGTTCTACATTCTCTATCTCATCACAATGCTCACATAACTCTGTTGCATGCTTGTTAATAAAGTGTAAAGTTTTACTCAGCCTCGTATGGCCTAACCTTAACAGAGTGATGACCCTCTCCTCCTTATTACTAAGCCAAGTGCACTGTCCATTTCCCACTGTGCTCTACAACGAATACAAATGTCTTCCAACTGTCAAACCGTCCCAATGAGACCGCCATTCTGTCATAATGTTTCTTTAGATCAATGACTTTCCCTCTACCCTACTAAAAGCAACGTCCACAACAGGATCATTTATTGAAAGTGCTTGCTTTGCTAACTGATCAGCCGCTTCATTGCCCTTTATTCCTCTGTGAGCTGGAATCCACAAAAACAAAAACTTAAAATCTCAAATCCCAAATCTTGCCTGCTAGACTTGAAATGTTTAATTGCCACAAGAGCTGAACTCGAGTCTAACCAGATTATGACATCCTTCGCCTGCCAAACTGCCAAATGATCCACAGTTTTCGTTGTAATCGGAACTTGATGTGCCTGAATCACAAAAATGAAAGCTGCATGCACTGAGTTAGGGTCTTTTGAGCTATGAGTGTATACTCGTGTATACAAACTATATATTGTATTTAGCTGTTCCTCAGCCAGCAATGCTACATCCCCAACAGTTTTTTTGTGACTTTCACCTTGTCCAGAAAACTTAGATCCACTGAAAGCGTGTGTTCCTGAGGTTGTTCTGTTTGTATGTAAGTTTCAATAAAAATAAAACACACAAATAAATAAAACATGAGTAGAATAGAGCAGATAGGATGTGAAGTTATTTTTAAGTGGATTTCTGGCCACTCAGGCATTTTGGGAAATGAACCAGCTGACAGGCTTGCAAAAGAGACACTTATAAATGAAGAAATGTAATAGAAGTTATGTATCGGGAAGTGTGACTGTATAAGTATTTTTAAAAACGTTAGACAACAGCATTGGCAAAAGGAGAGGGAAAATTAGACAAAGGGGAGGCATTACTTTAAGTGCCAACCAATGGTTCTGCATAATAGGCTCTTATGGACTATCTAGCCGAATAAATCAAGTTAAAATAGATTCCAGCCGTATCAATCAAGTTAAGATAGATTCCAGTTTGTTCATCTAAATGATAAATCTTCTTTACACTCAAGGGTTACTTGTGGAATTCCACAGGGTTCTGTGCTTGGACCAATTCTTTTCACCATATATATGCTCCCAACTGGTAGAATCCTTACAACAGCATCAGCATGGGATAAATTTCCACAGCTATGCCGATGATACACAACTATATTTATCCATAAATCCTGATGAACCCAGTCAGTTAGGTAGATTACAGGCATGTCTGGAAGACATAAAAACATGGATGACTCTGACAAGACAGAAGTTGCCGTCTTTGGACCAGAAGTTCTAAAAAAGAACCTGCTTAGTCAATCACTTCCTCTGGATGGCATTAAATTGGCCCCCAGTAATAGCGTAAAGAACCTCGGCTTTATTTTTGACCAAGACTTGACATTTAAATCCCATATTAAACAGGTTTCAAGGATTTCTTTCTTTCACCTCCGGAATATTGCTAAAATTAGAAACATCCTGTCCGGGAGTGATGCTGAGGAACTAGTCCATGCATTTGTTACCTCAAGGCTGGACTACTGTAATGCTTTACTATCAGGAAGTCCACAAAATGCCATTAAAAGCCTTCAGTTGATCCATAATGCTGCAGCAAGAGTTCTGATGAATATTTAAAAGAGAGATCACATTTCTCCTGTTTTAGCTTCCCTTCATTGGCTCCCTGTTAAATCCGGAATAGAATTTAAGATCCTCCTTTTTTACATATAAAGCCCTTAATAATCAAGCTCCATCATACATCAGAGATCTGATTGTTTCATATGTTCCTAACAGAGCACTTTGCTCTCAGACTGCAGGTTTACTTGTAGCTCCTAGGATTTCTAAAAGTAGAATGGGAGGCAGATCTTTTAGTTATCAGGCTCCTCTCCTGTGGAACCAGCTCCCAGCTTTAGTCCGTGAGGCAGACACTCTGTTTACTTTTAAGGCCAGGCTTAAAACTTTCCTTTTTGATAAAGCTTATAGTTAGAGTGGCTAAGGTCATCCTGAGCTATCTCTGTAGTTATGCTGCTATAGGCTTAGACTGCTGGAGGACAGATTTACCAATTGTCTTCACTCTGCTACTTCCTTTTCTCCTACTACTCTCCAGTTGTATTACAGTACATTCTGCTATTTCGACTGTTAACTTTGTTTTCTCTCAGTGTTTTTCTCTCCATAGAAGATATACCTGGTCTGGTATCCTGCTTGGCTGCAATGCCCTGTTGGACGGGGGGCATCGACTGGGATGATCCTCCCAGTAACTGAACATCCACTGTGTCGTGTTATCAACTTTTTACTTTCTGTAACATAGAAAGTTCTCTTATATCAGATCTTCTGTTCCTTCTGTGTTTCTGCTCTGTCTTCTCAAACCCCCAGACGGTCGTGGCAGATGGCCGCTCCTACTGAGCCTGGTCCTGTTGGAGGTTTCTTCCTGTTGAAGAGGAGTTTTTCCTCTCCACTGTCGCTACATGCTTGCTCAGTATGAGGGATTGCTGAAGGATTGCTGTGGTTGGAAAGTCTGCATCAACGGGGCCCAACCTCACCCCAATGACTGACGCAATCTGCTGGGATTCCTTAAATAGGAAACTTTTTAACTAATTGGAATGTTTGTATAAATGTATTGAAATGACTTCTTGTTAAGTGCCTTGAGATGACATCTGTTTTGAATTGGCGCTATATAAATAAACTGAATTGAATTGAATTGAAAATAACCAGGTTAAGATTGGGGTATTGTGGGCTTGCAGATAATTCAAAATAAATTGGTGAACACCCAGATGGGCTTTGTTTATGTTGGGACTCTGAATCTGTTATGCATGTGTTGCTATCTTGTATACAATTATCTTCTGAGAGAGAGAGAAAAAGCTTTAATACCTTGGATTAATGGCGTTTTCTATTAAGACTATGTTTTCTGCAAATTTGAAATCATCATTGATAGATAGAACTGCAGTAAAGTTTCTCATCTCCACTAACTTGTATTTGAAAATCTAAGTTAAAGCGATTAATCCGAATGGAAGGAGCAGCACTGCGCCACACTGGCGAATAGCCTGCCGGAAATAATTAGAAGAAGAAGAAAAAGATAAATATTTCCATTTGATTCTAATCGTCCAGATATTATGTTTAGAATATTGTGTTTATATTCAAGAATCGTCCAGCAACGTGTGTCAGTTACTTTCATGTGGATCCCAGGTCGTGTGGGTTCGAGAGGTAATGAAGCAGCTGATTAGATGGTCAAACAAACACTGAAAAAAACACCTGATTGATGTTAATGTAACAATGAGGGGAAAGCAGTCGTTTGGATCAAGGCTATGGAACAATGGCAGCTGAAACACGAGGGAGGTGTCTTTTTTGCTGTAATAGATCATGTTAACAATTAAATTTCAAACATGGGCTTCACAAGAAAAGATCAAACAGTATTTACCAGGATTGTGTTGGGTCACACTTACTTAAACAGTTCACTTAAGCTTATGGGAAAACATCCGACAAGATTGTGTGTGCAGTGTCAGGTGAAACATTTCACACGTTCTTTTTAATTGTATGATGAACAGAGATCTCAGTCGGTGAAAAGGTTAAGGAAAGAAGGACTTTGTGATTTAAATATCAGATTGTATTTTAATAGCTGTAAAGTTTCTTATCCCTCATAGAAACAGGACTTATGAATAGAATTTAAGCTCTGAGTCACACTCCGGAGCAATAGGGGGGCAGTAATGCATCTTTTAGCAGGTAAAAGCAAACCGCCGTAAAAGCCCTCAAAAGGGAAGAAGAAAGAAAAGCAGAGTATTTCCGCCCACATTTGGAGCTTTTTCCTCCGACCACTGGAGGCAATTTTTACACGAATGAGAATAGGACACACAGGATTAAACAAAACATTACAATTAATAGGAAAACATAATTCAGGAAACTGCAAAACGTGTAATACACCAGAAACAGTAGAACATGTTTTAATGATGTTTAAGAAATTTAATAGAGAGAGGGTGTTAATGAAAAGGAGAATAAGGAACAGTGGAGAAAGTTTTAAGTTAAAATATATTTTATCTAAGAAGTCAGACCATAGAGTAATAAAATATATGTTTGAATTTCTAAGACACACTGGACTATATAGAATTGAGTTGTTTTTTGTTTTGTTTTTTTGTAGCTTGCAAGCTACATAATACCTAAAGATGTAAGCCATAATGACGATCATGCACAATATATCTGGAGGGTGGCGGTAATGCGCTAAGTTAGTCTGCTCCCGCCGTTAAACAGCCAAAGAAGAAGAAGAAGAAGAAGAAGAAGAAGAAGAAGAAGACCACTGGAGCTCCAGCAAACAGCCAGCCATTATTCAGGCTGGTTGGTGTTCCTCCGGTGACAGAGGTCCGCTCGCCCGAACGTACGTACCACGTATCTCTGAAAATCGACGAAAGCCACCAAAAAACATGGTACGTTTTAATGTTAGGTTCATACTGGAAATGACTTTTTTTGTTATGCCTTCCAATGAAATCTACAGCCTACGCGTTGTGTCAAGTTATTGTAGTGTTAAAAAAGAAAATAAGTCGGGTAAATATTGTAGCTAGTTAGCCTGAAATATCTGGGCTGCAACAACAAATCTCACAAATAACTAGACCGTTTTTTGTGTGTGAAAGCTAAGCTTTAACAACATAAATCGGCCGTTATTCGTTGTGTAGTTTATATATATATATATATATATATATATATATATATATATTTTTTTTTTAAATTGTAAATCATTGAGTGTAGCATTCTCCTCATAGCATAGAACGTATAAATGTTCCTTTGATATCTGACAACGTGCGAGTCAAAACCCACTTTAGATTGCCTGATACCGTCTAATGATGAATATTTCTCTCTTTTTGATATCATAAATCTTATTTCATTGCCTCTACAACCCAAAGATCCGTTTATGCGATCATTTATTCCTTAATGTTCTGCACAGTTGGTTGAAATAAGTTTAAACTCTTGATCTTACTTCGAGCATCTTCTTATTTAGTCTAGCTATAACCACAAAGTTCAATGCGATTTATTGGGATGTTAGGTGTGGTGTGAGACGTTTATTTGTTAGTTTTTCCCCTACAAGTAGCAGTTTGCGTGTGGGTCAAAAAGTTCAATTTTGCTCTCATCTGAGCAGAGCACATTCTTCCACACCTGACAGCTGTAAATGGGTCCTCTTATGACTTTCTTCTTGGTTGCCATGTCAACAGTTTCTCCCATATGAGCTGTCAATCTCTGTAGCTGCTCCAGAGTTACCACGGTCCTCTTGGACTTCTTCTGCAGTTTATCCCCGATGTTACTTTCTGGCTGAATGCATTTGGAAAATCACACTCGTTTGGCCTTTAAGTTGTAGGTGTAACACTGAGCCACCGTTAGATTTATATTCCAGATATTTAGTTGTTTATGTTTGTAAAAAGGGAATATGAACAGCACAGTTAAATAATACATATAAATAATACAGCAACTGGGTTTTCAGTTGGTCTGTTTTGGTTATTTCGAATGTGAATGTGTGTCTTCATTAGCAGGCCTCATCTTGGCATTCCCTCACTGGAAAGGTAAATAGATCATAATGGTTAACTTTCAGTATTTCAGTAGATGACTGTTTGAATGGTAGTAGTGTAAAAGAAAAAAGTTCTAAGCAACTAAAAAAATGAAAGTTCACAGTTTTTTGTAAATACTTGCCTTTGCCATTGTCCATCTCCCTGTTGTGCGCAGACAAAACATTGTCAAGTTGTGCAAAACTGGGATCACAATAAGGAATGGATTAGAGGCAATTAAGTGCTTTCTATGTCAAATTTGGAGTAATTATTGGAATTAAAATAAAATATAGAACAGAATGGAGACATTCTTTATTTTCCCAGAGTGGACATTTAGGTGTAAAAGCAGCAAAGTGACAGGCAATCGGAGCAACTAGATTCACTTGGGAGAATATAAAAACTGGATTTAAAAAAATTATATGCACTGTACAGTAAGGACACAATTATAACACTGAAATACCATGCAGTTGTTAAAAATGAAAATAACGCACCAGGATCCGAGAAATGTGCAACTGTGCAGGATAATTTAAAGAATGTGCATTTGTGCATTAAAAAAACAGTATTCACATGAAGTGAAAAAATAAAACTGTGCAAATAACCGCAGAAATGTTATTAGAGCTGAGAAAGACGGTGCAAATTACTTCAGGGATGGAAACGCTAATTAAGTCTGTCGGGAGCTGTGATGTTATAGAGTCTGACAGCTGCTGAGCGGAAGGACCTACGATAACCTTCCTTCATGCACCTAGGATGCAACAGTCTGTCACTGAAGGGGCTCTATATATTCAGTATGAATTTGTCTGTAAGGAGTGTTTTTTGTTGTTGTTTTTTTTTTTCTCCACGTTTAGATCCACTCGTATTTAAGCAGTCTGTCATCCATTGTTCGTGTTGTTGGCTTGTTTTAAAGAAGAATCTTCCACTGATGTCATTGTGAGCATGTTTATTGCTACCGTTTGGGCCCCGCCTCCATGACGGCTCGACCAGAATGTCCCAGTTGGAAATATAGAAATCCATCTAATGTTTTTTTTTTTTTCACTTCAGCTATTCACTGCTTTTTGTTGGCCCATTACATACAATCCCAACAAAATATGTTCAAATTTGTGGTTGCAATGGAGCAAAAAACCAAGACAAGACACTGAATAAAAGTATAACAAATGAATAGACATGTTTGATATCGTTCCTGAACATAATTCACACACTTGGGGTAGCATTTATTTACTTCAACACAAAGTCAACTTTGAATGAGACAATGATGAGTTTTATTTTCCATCTAACAGTATCTATATGAATTTTCAGTCTCACACCATCCTGCTGGTGCAGCCCACGAAGAGGCCAGAGGGCCGGACATATGCCGATTATGAATCAGTCAACGAATGCATGGAAGGTAAGCCGGTGGTGGGTTAGCTCATGGAGCGCAGTGAAAAACCATTTGCCCGTTTTACAGATTTCTGAAGTTATCAAAACCTTATTATGTTGAACAGGAATGGCCCCTCTTTTTAAACCCTGTGCCGTGATTAACCACATTTTCTTTGGAAAACCTAGCTTAGTTTCACCTGCGACACCAAAACCTGATATGACCTGACTACTAGAATCAAGACATTATTTACAGACCCCTCTGGCTTCAGTCAAGGTCCGTATTCATGATTGGCAAAAAATGGCACCGATGGCTAAGTGTTGATAGTCTCCCAAGACTTTTGGGAAAACATTATTTGAGCTGGTTTAGACGAAAAAGTGCAACGTTTTAGAAGGTGTACATCCCATTACACGTTGAGTAAAACTAAAACAGTGGTTTAGGGAAACAAAAGAAGCATAGCACTGATGGTCAAACATGGTGGTAGTAGTGTGATGGTGCTGATGGTGTGATGCTTTTTCAGGACCGGGATGACTTTGTGTAATTGACTAAGCCGCACATTCTCCCCTCAAGCTGTAAATCCTGATGGAGAATGCTCTGCCTTCAGTTTGTGGACCTTGGATTAAGCCAACTGAAGTTATACGGCACCATCAGGATTCACAGCCCACCTCTGACTGGGTCAGAACAACAAAACCAGTGGCCTAGTCAAAGCCAGGGCGTGAAACTATTTGAAATAATGTGACATAAGGCTGCACGATATTAGGAAAGAAGCTGACATTATGATTTTTTTTATTTATTTTTATATATATATATATATATATATAGCAACATGCAAACGTCCAGGGTTCTCATTTATCAAACCTTCATAGAAACTGTCCTATATTCTATCCTACGAATGAAATTTATAATGTTCGTACGAATGGTCAGAAGTCGGATTTATCAAATACGCGGTGGCCACTCATACGCATGTTCCTCCGCAATCACCTGTTCATAAATCCCACATAAATCACAGTCATGTGCATACAGAAACGCCCTCAATTAACCATGTTTGGTCACACCACATCCTCCGACACATGCACTAAATCCTTGCATTCTTCCCGAAAACAATGGCAGAGAGAGCGAAAAAAAAGGAATTTCAGTGAAGAGTCATGATGAACAGACTTTTTGAAAATGGTCATTTTTACACTGATAGTTTTTGCCCTGCTTTATCAGCGGCTCCTCTGCTTCATGTCAACGGCTCTACAATAGTAAAAAGCAGCTCACTGTGAACTATTTTCGAAGCATTAACATAATCTGTCATGAAGTGATATATATTGTTTGTCCGTGCAGACACATCAGTACATTTCTATTAATTCTTCAGTCAGGATCTGTGATCGAAACATTATAAGGCTCGAAGGGTTTTGTCGTTTGTTCACTTTTAGCTCGTATTGTGTGGCTGGTTTCACTACAGCGGTCTAATCCCACTGTATGTTTATGTTCTACAGGTGTTTGTAAGATGTATGAAGAGCATTTAAAGAGGATGAACCCCAACAGTCCATCAATAACGTACGACATCAGCCAGCTGTTTGACTTCATCGATGACCTTGCTGACCTCAGCTGTTTGGTGTAAGTTGGAAGAGAGAAAGAAAAAAATCCCTCGTGATTGTTAAACTCAACAATTCAACACTTAACACTAATGATGCTTTTTACATTTTTGAAAACGATCCTTAAGTGTTGTTATTCCAAAAATCGACACAAAACTAGTAACTTTAAAAGTGCTTTGGAAAAGCATTCATTCCCTCTGAGCTTCAAAAATGTATTGGGACTAAGTGTGATGAACGAACACAAAAGTAGTGCGTATTTCTGACCTGGAAGGAGAGGATATGGGATTTTGAAGATTTTTTTTTACAATTTAAAATCTTAAAATGACCTAATGCATTTAATCTGTTAAACCCAGATGCTTTGTGAAGGCCTCAAAGAGAACATTAGTGAACAAACCAAGGAAGCCAGCAGGTCAGGGATAAAGTTGTAGAGATGTTTAAAGCACGGTTAGGTTCTAAAACTATTTCCTAAGATTTGAATTTTTCATGCAGTACCATTCAGACCATCGTCTGTTAGTGGAAAGGGTCTGATGCTTCACCACGACACATTGTTGTTCATGTGGTATAAAGGCCTAGTCAAAGACCAGTCCTAAATCAGAGCGAGAATCTGTGGTAAGACTTAGAAATGTTGTCCATCCAGTCTGACTGTGCTTGCTGTAGTTGGCAAAGACTGGTTAAAAAAAATTCCTTTTTTTTTTTCGGTGCTTTTCTTAGCACCAGTGGCCTTTATTAACAGTAGTTTAGACCGGAAATAGGTACAGAGAGAGAAGAGGAAGAGGAAGACATGCAGTGAAGGTCTGAATTGGGAATCGAACCCCAGACTGCTGCGTTCACATGACTAGTAGCCTCCGTATACGAGGCGGCTGCTTTACCACTGCACCACGCACTGCCCCCAGTTTTTTATGTCCGCAAGAAAAAAAGAAAAACAATGACATTTTCGGGTTTACAAAATACAGTGAAGTTTGTGGTTCTAAGGTGATAAAATATTAGAATGTTTAAGAAGTATGAACGATTTGAGATGCGAAGGAGTTATTGGAATCTTTCAAGTTTGTCTGTTTGTTTGTTTTTTTGCTTATTTCTACGACGGAGAGAACATTTGCGGTTGATAAAACTGTAAGTGTGGATACAATATGTGTATAGGCACTGTGCGACATATGTGTAATAGAGGGATTATCGGTCTACGTCACTCCCTGCTCTACAGCGCATGTCGGGTGCAGGAAGAGACGCGATCATGTCTTGTTGTGATGTTGTTTGCACAAATCGCTTTGATAAAAACAACTAAATGTGCAAGTTCTATGGAATTCCATCGACCAGCAGTCCTTCCAAGGCAAAACAAGAGACTGCTTTGGTAGCAAGCGATCAGCAGAAAGGATTGGAACGATGATTAAATATGCAACAATCTGCAGCGATCGCTTCATATCAGGCCAGAGGTCGGGCTACAATTTTTTTGCTTTGTCATTTTGACTGACTGGGTCAAAAAAATCCAATCAGAATCCATTTTTCCCCGTCAATCTTCAAAATGATAAAAAATGACACTCATTCATTTGAATAAATATTCAGTCCGAACAAACTAAACAGGTGGTCAGGGGTGGGACTTGCAAACTGTCCAAATGACAGGTGGCCTTCAGATTATTCTGTCACTGTTTTGGGGGTGGGGGGGGAAACGGGCAACGGAAATTGATCGGTTAACGCAATTAATAGCAATGGGAACTGGAGCTATTTAAAGGGCCGGCGTCTCTTTCTCAACCCAGGTTGCGCGCGCATCCGTTGTGTTGATAAACAAATAATCCCTTTATATGTTGGCTCACCAATAAAAAGACGAGTTGTAAGAAGAGGGAGTCAGGTAGGAAAGAACCACTCCCCACAGCTGTTCTAAGGACTGTAAGTCAGACACAGTACAGTAGTCTTTTCTGCTGGCGCTTCAACAAGCCTGAATTCATGAACTTTTATCAAAAGCACGACAAGGAAAGAGTTTGGGAAACACCAGATATATTCTGCTGATCTAATCCAGTTGGCCAAATACATGAAAATCATTATAAAATCAGCAATCTCTCCACATTCACTGTAAAAAACTCAAAGCCAACTTTAAACTCGGACTGTCTGAATGATTCGGCCTCATTCCAAACTGCCTTATTCTTTTGGTTCTTAACGCAACGTGTAGAAACAGGTTGCTGAGAATGACTGTTACGTTGACAAGTACGGCGGTGGCAGCGTCATTCTGTGCGAGTGTTTTGCCACAGAATATACTCGTGCCTTTCCCAAAATTGATGCCGCCACAAGGGAAAACATAATGCGCGAACATCTCGAAAAAAATCAACAAAGAGGTTAAAGCTCGAGTCTTCCAAAAGACGGGGGGGGGGTCAGACAAACTGAGGGGCCATTTTCTTTTATCAGTGCATATGTCCGCTCCACCTGGGACCGTGTGAGTTTACACATGGATGTGTTCTCGCCTCATCAGTTTTAAAACAATTAAACACCTGAAATATTTCAGTTAGTGTGCAATAAATCTAAAATATATGAAAGTTTAATTTTTATCATTACATTATGGAAAAGAATGAACTTTATCACAATATGCTAATTTTTTTTAGGAGAACCTGTAGAGCTTTCAGTGTCTCACTGAAGTGTTCAAATGACTTTGTAGAACCACCTTTTGAGCAACCAAGTCATTCGGGGTGTGTTCCTACCAGTTTTGCCTATAAACAGACATTTCTGTCCCATTTCTTTTCTTCTTCTTTGAAAATCAAATTAAGCTCATTCTGATTGGTCGGTGAGCGTCTGGGAACAGCGGTTTTCAAGTCTTGCCACAGATTCATAATTGAGTTTCAGTCCTTTCTTCAGTCTTCTGCAGCCTTTAACGGGCGTTCTTCCAGGGTTGTTTTGTATTTCGCTCCACCAACCTTCCAATGCTGAAGAAAAGCACCCCACAGAATGATGCTGCCGCCCCCATGTTGCACACATAGTTTGGCAAATTGGCCCAAAATGGGAATGAATTTGTGCACTCGATAGGGCTGCAAATTGCCCACGGGTCACGCTTTGGACACCCCTGATTTAGAGGTAAAGTATGAACATTTCCTGATGTTTGCACGACAATTTAGGAGAAACAAACTATAACCTGATCTATGGGCTTTCGTTTAAAACGGGAAGAAAAAAAAGCTACAAATATTTCAACTGCTGCAGAAATAACCAAATGTATTGATTGAGCCATGCTGTGAATGAGGGTGGAGAAGTGGTTACGCTAAAGGAGGGTCTGAGGCTGTGTGGTTATAACAGAACTTTAATCGGAAAGAGGAAAATGTCTCCACGCCAAGTGGTCTTAAGTGTACATGTTTTTTTTGGGGGGGGGGGGGGGGTTATGAAAAAGAAAGCTGTCTCCTAATGTGTTCTTTTTTTTGTTAATCAGGTTTGTGATTTGGTTCGTTTAGTAGCTTGGCAGAGACACAGAACTGTCCAGCTACGAAATATAACCTTTCGTGAGCATCTGTTTGAGTGCTTTTGAGCAAAACAGTTCCTTTTTTTTAGGTTTTGAACTCATTTGAACTCTTAGCAGTTTAAGAAAAACTTTGGGCAATATCAAAAGAGCAGAGCGTTCTGTCGGGTTACAACCAGAAACGGACTTCAACGTGTCGTTCTGCCTTAGGTATCGTGCCGACACACAGACGTACCAACCTTACAACAAGGACTGGATCAAAGAGAAGATCTACGTGCTGCTTCGTCGTCAAGCCCAGCAGGCAGCCAAGTGAGGCCAAGTGGGGTGGGGGTGGGGGGGGGGTGTTTTAAAAGTTGTGTTTTTGGTGTTCTTTTCACATGGGGAGTGTATTTTATATATCCTTGTTTTAACTATTAATAAAGATTCCTATTAAACACTTGTCCTTGAGAGTTGTCATTTCCATACATTGCTCATTAGTGTGCACTCCAGAGATCTGGCCTTTTTATAGAAGAAGAAGAAAAGATAAGAGATACCTTAATAATCCCCGTGGGGAAATTAAGTTTCGGTATAACCAATCCAAGATCATACAAACAATTACAAACATTTACAGTGTAAATGTTTGTATGACCACGGTCTTCCAAATCCGGTATTGTGTAAATTTTACACAATACCGGGTTTGGAAGACCGTGGTAGCAGCCGGTTTTACCAGCACCCCTATTAGCAGATAGAAATGATTCACAAGAGGTAGGGGGGGGGGGGGTGAATAAAGCCACAAGAAGTCATATTTCTACTTTGCCGCAAGTCGTGCTGTGGAAAGGACAACTAGCATGTGGAAAGAATGGGCTCTATTCACGTGAGACTAGATTTTAACCTATCGGGCCTCTATGCAGAGAAAACCACCAACACCCCATATGGTGGTGGTGGTGGCAGCATCATGCTGTGGGGATGCTGAGCAGTAGTTCCTAAAGTTTGGGGTCACGAGATCTACTTGTGAAATTAACCTAAAAATAATGATGAGAAATCATTACTATTGTAGAACAGCTGTAAAAGATATAAAAAAAAACAAGGTTGAAAAATAAATAAAAGCAAAATATTGACCGCCGATCGTGATTGTGTTGGTATTTCACCACTTTTTACCTTGACATGGTAAAAAATGTTTGTATGCTCAACCAAGAGCTGGGTTTCACGACCCGCTTACATTTTTATTATGTGGGTCAGAAAACTGGAAAGTTTGGGAACCACTGATCTAGACAAACTAAATGGAACTAAATTGTTATGGAAATCATCATACAGCCACAAAAAACGGTCTAGCTTAAAGTGAGAGTTTTGACTCAATGGGTGATGAATACAAATGCCTGCCACACCTTTCAGATTTTTATTTGCAAAAAAAATATACCGGAATAATAATATAATATACCAGAAACCCCTTTTTTCCCTCTATCTCACTCCAATCTGAAACATTAAAGTTATTGTTCGCAAAGTGACAAGATGTAGAAAAGGGGTCGTGAATACTTTTGCAAGGTGTTGTATTTGGCGAGTCTTTGTAGGAAGAACAGTTGACGGAAGAAGAGGTCAAACAAAAAATGAGATTCATAAAAGTCAACGAAAACAAAGGGAGAGACGCCTTTTAATATGTAAAAAGATTTTAACTTTACTTTTCCACTGATTCCACTTTCGGTTTTTAGGTTTTACGTCATAAGTGGAATGAAGGGATTTTTTTCCTTCTTTTTTTATTTAAATCAATAAAATCGGTCTGTGAGCTTTGTGAAGGAACGCGCCGCTGAAGCGCATATACAGGGGGACGTTTTGAAGCGTGTGTGCCCGCCTGATGGGGCGCGGGAGGCGGCCACACATCGCCTGCTCTCTCGCTGCTGAAGCTGGGTCCTCGCCCTCCTCTCGTGCATGTGTGCATTTATTATTATGATTATTATCTCTCTCTCTCTCTCATACCTTTGTGTTGTGATCGCAGTCTGTTTTCTCACACCCACTCCGGCGCCCCAACCACACCCCTCCTCCCCCTCCTCCTCCTCCTTCATCCCACCCTGTCCTACCCCCTCCACCCCCCTCTCCTCCTTTTAGCATCTGAAAAGACCACTGAGTGAGAATCGATGGCGCAGAGGCCCGCTTGACAGGACAATAAACCACAAAGAAGGGGTGAGGGTGTGTTTTTTTTTTTTCTTTCCTCTCTTGGTTATTCTTTTAATAGCGGAATTTTACTCCTGCGACCCAACCAGAAAGGAATCGCTCGGGGCTGACTGCGAGGAAGATATATTTAACACAAGGCATCTTTTGTTACCGCGATATGATTTACAGCAGGTCGTCAGCTGCCGTGGATCCATACTGAGAATGCATATAGTCTATGTTTATATATATGTTTAAATAATAAAATTAAAAAAAAGGAATGACGGGAAAATGGGAAGAAACAGCGACTCGGCGTCTTGCGTCGTCTCGGACATCAATTCAACATGAACTCGCATCACCTTACGTAACCCACAACCGCGATCGGCGGCTGGCTCCTGGTCTCGTTGTGGCCAGAGAATAGCATGCACTTGGCCGCTGCGGGCTTAGATGAGGAGTCGTTCTGCCCGGATCTCATTGGGCGATGCGGTGCGGTGCGGTGCCTCGAGGGGCGTTAATAATGCGGCTGTCTGGTTGTAATCAAACGCAATCGGAAGGGGAGAAGACTTTGAAATCGGGCGCAGGGCAGTGAGTGATGTTTGGATCGGGCTGGCTGCGCTGTGCAGAGATGTTCCACATTGCTGCTGCTGCTCGTTACCCCCTCCTCCTCCTCTTTCTGCTTCTCTTCCCAGCCATGAGGAAGAGGACGAGTCACATCCAAGGCGCAGGGGAGCCGTCTATTTACAGCTGAGCCGCTCGGATCTGCCATAACAATAGCCTCTGATCTACCCCCCCCCTTTCCGATTAGCCTCAGGCGTAATCAATAATCAGAAACATGACGCTATAGATGTGAACCGCCCCCTCCCCAAGAAAACTGATGAATCACACACTGATCCATCTCCTGAGCTGAAGGTGTGTGTGTGTGTGTGTGTGGTAACCTGGAGTGACCCGACAGCCATGTGGTGTGCTGTGTTTCTGTGCCCCCTCCTCACAGCTCAGCCTCCCGCAGCGATGCCCCGGCAGAGAGAGGTCCCGGCTCCTTCCCACTCCCGCCGCTGCCGCCGCCGCCACCCGCCCGCCCCCAGACACTGAAGAGCGGCCACAGCTTCCCATGAAGCCACCACCAGAACTCAGCTCGACCCGCTCTGCATGGGGCCTCTCACATGTAAAGTATGTTCAAGTTGCTAAAGCTTTTCTTTTCTCCACATGCAGGGAGCCTAAAAGATTATTATTATTATTATTGTTGTTTAGGTTTTTAGGCATCAAATGCAATCAAGGTTTCCTTCTTTTAAACTGATTGGAATAAATTGAAGGATGAACTGAAATGACTTTCTTTGTAAAGTGCCTTGAGATGACACGTGTTGTGAACTGGCTGAATTGAATTGAAAATACAGTTTATCTCTCCTAAATAATTTCACTTTTCTCGCTGAGTTCCCTCCAACTTCTGCGGTTGGCCTGCTTTAAGACGCACACGATCACTGTTGGCTTTTAATGTAAAAACAGTTACACCAAAATACATCAGTGCGTCTTATTGGGATTTAAAGCAACAAAACTGTGCAGCATTGTGTCAAATTTCCCCCTTTTGTTTTTAAACCAATACAATCTGAAAAGTGTGATGCCTCAATGAGTCAAAGGTTTGCAGAACCACCTGCAAATAAAGCTGGAGGATTTAACGGGGAGCATTTGTGAACTCTTAATTAGATGTATTTCTGGACTTTGACTGGGCCATTCTAACGCATGGTTATGCTTTGATCTAAACCATTGCATTGTATCTCTGGAGAAATGTTTTGGGTTGATGTCCTCGTGGAAGACAAGACTCGGCAACAAATATCAAGCATTTTGCTGCCTGCCGCTGTTCTTCTGGGATTGGCCCGCCATCTGTCTTCCCACGTACTCCGACAAGCGGCTCTGTCCCTGGTGTGGAAAAGCATCCCTTTTAGCACGGAGATAACGGAGTCCTTATTTTGTCTGGGTTTTTTTTTGTTGTTTTTTTTAGGGGAGGGGGATAAAATGTGAAGGCGTGCTAGAAATTGCTGCTTTTCTGAAGAAAAGCATCCCCACAGCATGATGTTGCCATCGCCATGTTTCACAATAGCAATCGTGTGTTCAGCGTGATGCGAAATGGTAGCGTTTTGAATGCAGTTCAGTGCAGTCTCACTTGACCAGAGCACCTTCTTCTACATAGTTACTCTGTCCCCTAAATGACCAAACTGGACTTCTTATGGCTTTCATTCAACAGTGGTTTGCCTCTTGCCGCTCTTCCGCAATTGACAGATCTGTTGAGAACATGACTAATAGTTGTCTTGTCAACAGTTTTTTTTCCACCTGAGTTGGATTTCTGCAGGTCCTCTGCTTTAAACCTTGGTCGTCACGATGCTGCTTGTTCCCTAATGTTCTCTAACAAACCCGTTAGGCCTTCACAGAACAGCTTACTCGAGATTAATGCTCTTTGTTTACAAATGAGGAGACTTCTGGACGGAATCCGATGCAATCGGAGTAAAGGGGGCTAAATCCAGATGCAGACCACACTTTTCAGATTTTTATTTATTCAAAAAACAAAACAAAAACAATCCAACCGTTTCCTGAAACTTCAGCGTATGTGCTGTGTTGATTCAGCTCATAAAATCCTGGTAAGTGGCATTGGTTCTTGTTGTCCCCATCGAAAACCTTCCGTCTAATCACTACCCTTCAATTGACTTTGTTCTGCAACTGTTTTCCATTTTTAAAGTAAAGCGTATATTATAATCAATTTAAAAAATGACATAACAGGAGAGACACTCATCATATTTTGAATATATATCAAAGTTGGTAACGGCAACAGTGGAAACATCTACTTATTTTACAGAGCCGTAGTAACAAACCTATTAATACAAAAAGGCTTCTACCTGGAATTAAAGAGGAGTCCTTCTCAATTAATACACAAGAAATACTTTCGAACTTATCAGAATTGACAAAATAATGACAAATACAAATATTTAACATAAAACAAGTGATTGCATACATATTCACCCCCCTCTAGTCAGTATTTAGTAGATTCACCTTTGGCTGTAATCTCAGCATGGATCCGTCTCATTCAGGGTGCACATCTGGACGCTGCAGTTTTCCTCCATTCTTCCTGCCAAACTTTTCCAGCTGTGTCAGGTCGCGTGAGGATCGGCTCTGAACAGACGTTTTCAAGTCCTGCCACAGATTCTCTATGGGACTGAGGTCTGGGCTTTGACTGAGCCACTCCAGAACATCCACCTTTGTTGTCTTCAAACCATTCCTGTGCAGCTCTAGCTGGATGCTTCGGGTCGTCGTCTCGCTGGAAAATAAATGTTCTCTGAAGCCGTAGTTCTGAAAATGATCGTCCTCCAGGACTTCTCCATATTCTGCTGCATTTATTTCACCGTCTACCTTTCCAAGCCTTCCAGAGCCTACTGCCGAGAAGTATCCCCTCAGCATGATGCTGCCACCACCATATTTCACAGTGGGGGTGGTATGCTCGTGGTGATTTGATTCAATTTATTTATATAGCGCGACTTCACAACTCATGTCATCTCAAGGCACTTTACAAGTAATTTCAATTCTATCATAATTACAGTGAGGAACATAAGTATTTACAAGTTCTCCCACTTAGAACTCATGGTGGGGTCTGAAATGCACAATGTAGCTGCATTCCCCCTGTGGGAGACATCATTTTTTTATTTATTCAGGAAATCACATTGTCTGACTTTTAAAGAGTTTATTTGTATTTCATTGCTGCACATAAGTATTTGAACACCTGGGAAAATCAGTGTTAATATTTGGTACAGAAGCCTTTGTTTGCAATAACAGAGGTCAAACTTTTCCTGTACTGACCATGTTTGCACACACTGCAACAGGGATATCGGCCCACTCCTCCACACAGATCTTCTGTAGATCTGTGAGGATTCGGGGCTGTCGCCGAGCAACACAGAGTTTCAGCTCCCTCCAAAGATTTTCTATCAGATTTATGTCTGGAGACTGGCTAGGCTACTACAGAACCTTGATATGCTTCATACGGAGCCTCTCCTTGGTTATCCTGGCTGTGTGCTTCGGGTCATTGTCATGTTGGAAAACCCAGCCACGACCCATCTTCAATGTTCTGACTGAGGGAAGGGGGCATTTTCTTTTTCTTTTTTCTTTTTGTCTCATGCACTGCCATAAAAAGGAAGCAATTCCAAGCCGGGGATGTTCTGTGCCTATAGAAAATGGGTTTGTGAAGTTAACCATGTTCAATTTGCAATTACACAAGAAACAGCAGGCGGGGCATTTTTAAGATCAAGTGTGTAATCCTCAGCTAACGCGAAAGGAAACAACAGCATCCGTCTGGATCACATGTATTTCATTCTGATAACAGAAGAATCAGGAGAACTGTTAGAACAAGATGAAGTGCTAAGATGAATAATTCTCAATCTTTCTCTCAGCTGACATGGAGGATGATGATGGGACTTGTCTACTTGATGTTTTGTGGTAAGTTTCTGATTTGTCCTTTCGTTCATACTCTTTAAAGATGGCATGTAGCTATTCTAATGAAACAAACGGATCAGAACATGCTAAGAAGAGTTTCATGTGAGAGCTCACTCTCTGAAGTATATTACAAGTCGCATTTTTTGCAACCGATGTCCATTGAGTTCCGTCCTTTTTGTGTTTCTTCTTTTTGCAGTGACCCCCAAGCCCTGAATGACTTCCTTCATGGGACCATTGAGGTAACAAGGGATTCACAGTGACTCACAAATATTCACACGACGTGAATCTTTTACGTTCCAACCACAACTTTCAAACCTTTTTGGGGTTCGCTTGTGGTAGATCAACAAAAAGTAGTGCACCTTTGTGAAGTGGAAGAGAAATGATATAAGACTTTCAAAGTTTGTTTTTTTACAACAACAAAAAAAAAACATTAAAAGTGTGGTGTGCACTGGTATTTAGCTGATCCACAGCTCAGGTGGGAGTCTGTCGACAGTATCAGTAGATGCTCTTCAAATCTGTCCTTTATGGAAGAGATAGCAAAAAGAAGTCCCCCAATGACAGGGGCGGTTCTGGGAGAGAGGTGGGCCAGTGCCACCCTGACAGGAAGCATGGACCCCCCTGTGACACCCCCCCCCCCCCCCCTAGAGCCTCAGGCATTAATTAAGACTTTTGGAATAAATTTGCCTAATGTAGAGGTGGAAACAAAATGTGGTTCAACTTTGTATGGCAATTGAAGAATAGGTTTTTTATTATTTTTAGTAAAAAAAAAAAAAAGTATGTTTAGCATGTAAATGTATTCATCTGAAGCTGAAAAGAGATGCTGAGACAACTACTGTTTCCGGTTTTCACTGAAATTAAAAACTTAGAGAACTAAGTATTTTTTGTTTAATAGTTCTATTTTGGAACTTATTAAAAAGCTGTTGTATTTAAAAACAACCATAACTGAATTGCTGTTATTATATTGCTGTAATTATACACTAAAATCTGAAATACTTTAAAACGATGTTTGGAGTTTTTAAAAAACAAATGTGCTTCTGTAACAGAGCGGCTGGCCTGATATTAGACACAAGTCGCGTAGGCGTCACAACTTTTGTTGAACTGAAATTATTTCACATATTTTCTGAACAGTACACACACACTCACATCCAACCAACCATTATCTACACCCGCCCATCCTCTGTAGGGTTGCCGGGGGGCTGGTGCCTATCTCGTATGCACACACCTAAGTACAATTTTAGATAGACCAGTTAACTAACAGTTATGATTTTTGGACTGTGGGAGGAATCTGGAGTACCCAGAGAGAACCCACGGATGCACAAAGCATGCAAACACCATTCAGAAACACCCCAGGCTTATAGTTCAACCTGGGACCGTCTTGCTGCAAGGCAACAGGGCTTCCAACTGTGCCACCGTGCAATGCCCGCTGCAGATAAGCACCAGCTTCCCACTGAAGTGATGAGAATTCGTCAAGCGCATGCTGCGGGATTTCCTCCCTTCCTCCTTCTGCTTCTTGGTTAAGCTGCACTAATCTGTTTTTTTTTTTTTTTAAACAATCAAATAAGGACACCATTCGCACGGTGTCATGCAGTGGTGGTGGTAGAAGCATCATGCTGTGGGCTTTTCTTCAGCTCGGACAGGGCAGCTGGTCAGAGTTGATGAAAAGTTGGATGCAGGGCAACAGTCCTGAACATACAGCCAGATCTACTGTGGAAGCATGTTGTTGATGCTGTCACACTTTTATTCAGTTCTGGTCACAATTTACTCACCTGTAGTCAATTTGGTTTTTGCCAATCTTTAGTCGACTAAATTTTACTCCATTTCAGTCCACTAACTACCGTCATATTCAAAAAAACCTACCGAACTGTGACTTTAAACCCCAAATACGTACCAACCATGGTTTTTGTGGATCGTTACATCCTTCGGAAATACCCCCTTAAAGGTACAACAACTCATAAAGAAACAACCAAAAAAGCAGAGGCTATGGGTGGCAAAGCTACATTCAGAATTAGTTTGCAATGTTTCTCTTAATAAAACAAAAATAAATAAAAACTCAGTTGCAACACTTAGTTACAGTAAAAGGACAAACTAGGTCTGAATCCCACGCTGTCCGGATTCTTCCTACGGAGATCTTCTGGAAACCTTGTATTATTTTTCTTCCACTTCAATAAGTCTCCTTTACCTTTGTGTGTCCATAAGACGCATTGACATTTTGGGTGGGAACATGAAGTCTTTCAGGCTAACCGTGAATCCGATTTGGGAAATGTTTGTAGGGGCAGACCGTTAACAGAGAGAATCCATTCCCCCCCCTACACTCACGCCGGCCAAACCTAAAATTGACTCATTTTCATCCCACCAGCTGCATACTGAAGACCTGCTCATTAACTCCTCCTCCGGGGAGCCCTCCCTCTTCACAGATGCTCCGGTGAGTGTCTGGATGCACACCCTAGCTAGCGTCGCAACAACAACCAGCATTAACCCCCAGGAGATTGGTGTTTTTCTCGCCATTTTGTGCCTCCTGTTAACGC
The DNA here is from genome assembly GCA_963556495.2 of Valencia hispanica. Taxonomy (NCBI): domain Eukaryota; kingdom Metazoa; phylum Chordata; class Actinopteri; order Cyprinodontiformes; family Valenciidae; genus Valencia; species Valencia hispanica. Next base: position 33,780,714 of record OY747720.1, read on the forward strand.
TGACTAATCACACAATATCTCCCCCCACTCCACCCCTTCCCACCCCCACCCCCTGCCTCCTCTGTTGTCTTGTGTGTTTCTCTATCTCACCCCCACTGCTTCGTCCTCCAGAGTCCCGTCTCGCTGCTGGGAGACGGCAGGGACTGCGGAGACACGCCTCCACCTGGCTGCGTGGATCTGTCCTTCCTGGAGGAGGCTCTGCTGTCATCTCCAGAGGGTGGAGAGGACCCGGATGCCGTGCAGCCACCTGCGGAGGCTGCGTGTGAGACGAAGGAGGAGGAAGCGGGGGAGGCGGAGGTGGCGTGTGATATCCTCCAGCAGAGTCTGCAGGAGGCTGAAATCACTGAGCAGACCATGGCCCTGGAAGCAGGACTGGCACAAGCGGGGGACAGTTTGTCCCTATATCCTCCCGCTCCTCTCCTCTCTCCACCTGCTGTGCCGTTCATACCCAAGTCCGTTACCTTGCCCGTCGCGCCAACGTTGCCCAGAGACACCCAAGCGGCAGTGGACCCCCCCCAGCCATCCCTCCTGGCTGTCGGACCAGGCTGCCCGTCTCTAAAACCCGCTGCCCCGGCTCAGCTGATGGGACTCCTGCCTGGAAATGTGTTTCCTGCTCCATCTCCAGACAATTCCTTCTCCCTGAGTCCTGCTCAGGGTTCAAGCATGATCATCCACAAGGCTGTGCCCACCGTCACCGCCAGGCCTCTCCTCAACTCGGCCCTCAGAGCTGCAGCAGCACCAGCACCAGCCATTGTCCTGCAGCGGGCCCCTCTCCCTATCCAGCCCAAGCTGCCTATCAGCATTCAGCCCAGACTGGTTCACATCAGCCCCAAGCCCCCAGGGCAGAAAGCCACCTCTGGTCTCACATTTGTCCCCGCGACTGCCTCGCCCAACATTTTACTGTCCCAAGCTCCAGGCCAAAAGACCGTAGCTCCACAGCCACAGCCAGCACAGCAGCTCTCCAAACCGGTCAGCCTGCAGCTGGTCAACCAGGGCGGCTCCTTTGTGCTCCAGCCTCAGGGACTCTTCCAAGGTCAGAACCAGTTTCTTCTCCCGGGCCAGTGTCCCGTTACAATCTCCCAACCCGCCAGAACGGTACAACCTCTGCTTACCCCCAGTCATCAAGGCCCACCCGTTCACGGTGTGGCTGCCTCCACTGGGCAGCTTGTGGATGCCTCTCAGATCCTAACCGTACCCCAAAGGCAGCTGAATTTCAGCCCTGTCTTCACCACCCCTACAGGGCAGCTCGCTCTGCGCCAGGCCACTGTGCTTTCGGGATCTTTGCAGCTACAGCCAGCCCCCGCTACTGTCTTCCAGATGCCAGCACAGCTGGCTGGAGCATACACTGCAGGAGGGCAGGGAACACAAGCTACCCTGGTCCACAGTCCGGCTCTCGGGAACCACATCACCTTGATCAACAGTTCGGGGGTGCTTCCCCAGGATCTGACTTCCATCTCTATTGTCAACGGCCCCTCGGTTGTTCAGGGACTGCCGTTCACCGCCCAGCCCGCCGCTCCTCAGTCAGGAGTGTCAGAAGGACCGCTGAGCCTCCAGCGGGCCTCTGTGGTGCTACTTCCTGAGAGGTCTGTTCAGGAGGAGAGGAGCAGCGCAGAGGAGGCTTTCCACCAGCTGCCACAGGTGAGCTCTCACTGCTCTGAAGATGAACATCGTGACTATACAGTGTTTCAATATGGTTTACTTTATTTTTCAGCGACTCGTGTTTTCTCAAAAGAATTATTTTTGAAAAATAGCTACATGAAGAAATATTGTTAGCCTAATGTTGACAGTACCTTACAAAAGTATTCACGCATATTTTCTCATGGGGTTTTATGTCATAGACCTCCACCAGGTAGTGCTTAATTGTGATGTGCAAGGAAAGGGATAGAGAGTTTTTAGAAATGAAAATGTGAAACCTGCGGCGTGCACTGTCCCATTGCAGCTCCAGCTTGTGGTGGTTGTCCTGCTGGAAGGTGAACCTCCGCCTCAGTCTCAAGTCTGATGCGGCTGACAAAGCACGTCCCCACATCATGAGATGTAGCTTGTTGGGTGACCAAGCTACATTCAGAATTAGTTTCTGCTTTCGGCTGCAATGTTTCTCTCAATAAAACAAACAAAAAGGGGCGTCGCGTGGCGCAGTGGGTTAAGACGGGCGCCCCATGTTCAGAGGCCTTAGTCCTCGATGCGGTTGTCCCGGGTTCGATTCCAGCCTGAGGACATTTGCCGAAAGTCTCTCCCCTTTCTATAAGCCTGTCCACTTTCAATAAAGGCCACTGTGGCCACAAAAACCTTAAAAAATATATATTAAAAATAAAACAAACGAATAAATGAAAACAGAAAAAGGACAAACTGTTAAAAAGGTTCACCTGCTGGGATTCCTTACATAGGAAACTAACTCAAACTTTAAGCTAATTGGAATGTTTGTATTGAAATGACTTTTCTTGTAAAGTGCCTTGAGATGACATCTGTTGTTAATCGGCAGCATATAAATAAACCGAATTGAATTGAAAATTCATGAGTTCAGGTATCTATTTTATATCCAACGCTAAGTTTTAAGAAACACGTCAAAAAGGTATCTAATACGATCAAATATAATCTGTCCACTTTTAGATCTACTGTAAATGATATTCATTGACAACAAAAGGCGCTAAAAACTACTTAAATGCGATATTAACTCACTTAAGCACTCTTTGGTGTTTATGCTTTATGTTTGTCACAAGCAAAAATATAATAGACAGTAAAACAACAAAAAATAGCTGTTTTTTTGTACAATGTATAAGAAATTGTTGTGTGTTTGAGGGACTGCAGATGGAAATTCGCTTTAAGAGCTAAAAGATGGCACAAAGCATGTTTTTTATTTTTACCTCTGTCAAGGAGGTTATGTTTTCACCATGGTTGGTTTGTCTGTATGTTAGTTACCAACACAACTCAAAAATTATAGGCGAAATTTTCAGGAAATGTCTGCATTGGGACCAGGAACAAGTGATTAGAAATTGGGGGTGATCCGAAAACCGCCGTTACTGAAAAAGCGATTTTCGCGAAAAAACTACTGAACTAATGGTGGTATCAGTGTGAATCCAGCTTCTAAAGCTATGTTTTATGGTCAAGGAATCTAAAAAGGTTAGAATTAGATCACAACATATCAAATGTTTTTTTTTTTTTCTCTGTTTCTTACTTTTGCACAATCCTCCCCCTGGGGCTTCTTGTGTATCCCAGTCGGCTGTTCTAGTTTTGATTAATGCTGGTGTATATGGCCTCTGTCAAATAAATCAACTAAACTAAACTTTTTTTTCGGGTGGTTAGGTGAAAAAACTGAAATCTCAACCTTGTTGCACAAGTGTTGTTTGGACAGCTAAGTCAAAGGTGGAGACGTATGGCCACAATCCATGTGCGTGTGCGAAAAAGCAGAGAGAAAAAGCCTCCCACCTGCTTCCTAGCACAGTGGTGGGGGTGTGATGATTTGGGTTTGTTTTGCTGCCACGGTAACTGTGCACTTTTCACTCTCAACCATGAACTCCTCCGTGTAGCCTACTTCAGAACTCTGACATCCTTTGGTTGGGGGACTTTCGCCGCGATGCACAACTCAAGCTAAGAGCTTTGTCTTACCCGCGTCGTGTCTTTCTGCAGCCCTTCGGACACGCCGGCCAGCACGTCTCGGTGCTGCCCAGTGCCGCGGGGCCGCAGTCCTCTCCCCCTCCTGTCGTTGCGCTTTTGCAGCCCCCTCCTGAGCCACCTCGTGTTCTCGAAGCAGCTGTGGAGATGCCCAAACTCTCGATGGCCCAAGCAGACCTCGGCCAAGTTGTGGAAGAGGTCACCCAGTCGACGAGTCAGAGCCAGGCCTTTATGCAACACATGCCACAGGTCAGTGCGACGGATGTCTTCTGCAGATTTCTTTTGTGGGGGGTTCTGTGTGACAGACCGACACAAAGTAGCGCATGAAGTAAAAGAAGAAAAAGGAACTCAAACACGGTTTAGATTTTTTTTAATATATAACTATAAATAAATCTTTATAATCAGCTGCCCTGCGTCAACACTTTGTAGAACTTTCTTTAGCTGTAATCCCAGCTGCAGGTCATTCTCTGAAAGAAAGAATACCCCAGTCTCAGTCAGACTGGATGGATTGTGAGCATCAATTTTCATGTCTTGCCACAGATTCTAAACTGTTTTTAGGTCTTGACTTTGACTAGGCTATTCTAACACATGAATATGCTTTGATCTAAACCAGTGCATTGCAGGTCTGGCTGTATTGTTTTGGGCGGTTGTCCTGCTGGAAGGTAAACCTTAACTTCGGTCTCAAGTCTGCTGGAGACTCGAACAGATTTTTCTTCCAGGCTGAACTTCTATTCAGCTTCATCTGTATCCCAACATCCCTGTCCCTGCTGAGTGGAAAAACAAAGTATTCCATGTGTCTCTGTGTTCAGGGTGTTGTGCAGAGTTACTTTTCTGCATCACTTAAGATTTTGCACGAAGGCCAAAGAGGTTCAGTTTTTCTCTCATCTGACCAGAGCACCTTCTTCGATGTTTGATGACTTGTGGCTCAACAATGGCTTTCTTTTTTTTATTTATTATAAAGAACAGATTTGTGGAGTGTTCAACTGGGAGCTGTCCTGCCAACACACTCTCCCACCTGAGCTGTGAATCTCTGCACCTCCTCCAGAGCTCCCTCATGGGCGTCTTGGCTGGTTCTGTGATTAATGCTCTCTTTTCCTGGCCTTTCCTGGATTGAAGAGTGCTCCATTAGATGTCTTGAACTTGGAACATCGTTTCATGACCTAACCCCTGATCTGTCTGCCGTGTTGCCGTGTCTTTATGATGCTGTTTGATCCTTTAAACCCTTAAACTCTGCTTTGTGTTGGTCTGTCACATAAAATTTCCCCGAAAAACTGATGTATGAGGCTGTAACGGTTGGAAACTTTTGACGTCCAAGGCGAACGAGTGTTCCCGCAGTGCTTCGTGTTTTGGTGAACACGTTTTGAATCAAAATGAGTTAAATATGTGTCATCAAAATAGAAAAATGAAGATAAGACATAGAACTGCAGTGGTGGGATGTTTAATAAGCTGAATTAGGAGAGGAATAGCTTCGCTCAAAGCAGCATCGAGTGTCTCATATCAGAAGTTGGCTTAAAATCTGGTCTGATTTTCTCCACCCACAGCAGGAAGCGCTTAGTTCTCCCATCCCATCTGAATTATTGGTTGGAGCATTGCCAGTGGTGCCGATTGAGCCCCTCAACTCCCCGGCCAGCAGCGGCAGCGAGAGCCAACCCCAGAGCGGTGCTGTGTCTGAGCCGGACGCTCACCTGATCTCAGGCCAGTGCGGTGAAGTTTCTCCTCATCCCTCAGAGCCTGCGGACGCCCCGATGATCCGCTACCCGTCTCTGGTTCAGGACACCGCGAGACCGGCTTCAACAACTTTCTCCCCACCAGCTGGGCCTCAGACTGCAGCCTCCCACATGGAGGCCCAAGTCCAGTACCAAGTCCCCCACCAGCACCAGGTCCCGCAGAGCCTGTTTGCCGAGACCCAGGCGAATGTTCAGTCGTGTGTTTCCCAGCCTCCCGGACAGTTGTCCCAGCCTCAGTCTTCGAGCTGCAGCACTCCGGCCCACAGCAGCCCGCCCCCCCTGCATGTCAGCGTCTCGGTGCCTCTGCAGCAGACTTCTCCCACGGCTGCGTCTGCTCTTCTCTCTAAAGAGGGAGATGACTCGGCCGTCAAACAGCACATGCAAAACAGTGAGCTCAACCGCAGATTGTTAAATAAAAAAACAAACGTAAAATAAAAGCTTACTCAGAGCTAGTCTCACCATTTTCTTCCCACAGTGGCTCCACTGTGTTCATCTTTGTCATTGTGTCGTTCGTCAGAGCCCACAGCTGCCTTGGAGAGTGAGACGTTTACTCTCAATGTGCATCCGCCCTCTCCTGCAGACCAGGGGGTTCGAGTTCACGGGCCTCTCGTTCAGTGTGGCCCCTTCCAGGCGAGCCAGCAGCCCGGCAAAAAGGTGCAACACTTTATATGACCCACCATGCAGCAAACTCTTCATTATACCACATATAATACCCGCTTGAGTCTTTGTTTCTTATTGAGAATGTGTCCATCAGCTGGCAGGTAATCTGGAACTGCAGAGAGAGGAGAGACTCACACCAGCAATGCGCAGACACAGGTACGAATTTCTGATGAATGTCATTTGAAGGTGAAATTTGTTTTATGTTTATTCTATTTATTATTAAAAAAGCATTAATTTTGTTTTGCTTGATTACTTGCCTTTTCAGTTCATCCTGCTGTTAATTTTTTATTTTATTCCCTGAGTTGAACTTGAACTCCCCATTTTGAACTTGCACAACATTTTTTTACAAATGAAAGCTGAATGTGTGGAGAATTTTGATTCAGCCTAAGGCTGGGCCATATATAGATTGTATCGATATATCGAATTTTCTGTTTATGAAGATTGAATTTTTGGAAAATCCAAATAAAGCGAGAAAACATTTTCACCAATTTTTATTTTTTTTCCGAAACAGTTGTAGGTCAGATGACATGTTCAGCTTTTGAAAATAAAATTCTGATATGTTCAAATTGTGGCAATGTTAAATATTGACGAAAATAGTGATTTGTTTCATATTGCAATATACATCGATTTGGACTTATATGAAAAATACGATACATTAATATTGGCCCAGTTTTACTTATCGGGCCGATACCGCTATGTTAAAAAATGAACAACGGCCGATATATCGTGCATCCGTATTTAACACGATATCCCAAGCTTTGAATATGCCATGCTGCACTGCTCAGTCATTCACAAAAATGCAGCCATACTGCAAACCAACCAAGACATTTCTGTCCACCTAGACAAAGAAGCAGAGATCCATAGCGAAAACATGGTGGTGGCAGCATTATGGTATGTGGGATGCTCTTTTTCAGTATGCACAAGGAAGCTGGTCAGAGCTGGATGAGCTATGCACACCATATAGCGCCACACAATAAACAGCCAGAGCTAACAATGAATCGTTTAGATCGAAGCAAATTAATGTGTTGGAATGGACCAATCAGAGTCCGGACTTCAATCCAGTTATTCTGACTTGAAAAGACTTGATAGTTGCTGTTTGCGGACACTCTGCATTCAATCTGACTAAACTTGAGCTATTTCAAAGAGGAGGATAAATATAAAAAAAAAGAGGAAAAGACTTGCATGTTAAAGCTGCGATCTCACCGTTTCACTCAGATTCCAGCAGCAGCTTTGTTTGGACCATGGAGCTGTGCAGAACCCGATCACACGACCGGCGCTCACCACTCTGAAAGACGCTGTTAGACGCCTGCTGCCGTTCCACACCTGTGCCGGTCACCTGCCCACTCAAGATGACTTCAATTTAGGTGCGTAAGCATTGGCTGAGGATTAACAAAGCCTAAAAATATTACAAATTTCACAACTTTGTGCATTTTTATCTGGCTTTGGGTTTCATTGAATTTCCTGAAGAGGTTTTATTCTTCTTTGCTTTCAATAAAGTACTGAACAGTCCAAGTTGACACATCTGTCCCTTTCAACAGTGGATCAGGAGTTTGACACGGTGTCTGGTTTCCTGCTAAAACGCACCAAGGACATGGTCAACAAATACAGGCAGCTATTGGTTAAGGAAACCCAGGTGAGACACAGCACGTTTGCTTTGCATCTATGGAGAGCAGGCCCTGCTAGCAGATTGCATACTTCTGCTTTCTTAACTAGACATTTACAGTAAGCGGTGTATTTGTGCATCTACAGTTGCTTGGAAAAGTATTTATACTCCTTCAATTTATGTTTTGTTTCATTCCAGCCATATATTCTAATGTATTTTATAGGGATTTTATGTGACCAAAACAAAGAAGTGCATAGTTGTGAAGAGGAGGGGAAATTCCATTTTCAGAAGAAAAACAGAAAAAAAAAATCTTTAAAGTATGGTGCACACTTGTATGAATAATTCCCTTGCATAAAAAATAAAAAATAATAATAATTCCTTTGCACTCTGAAACACCTAAATAAATTGTAATTTAACTATGTGCCTCCAGAGGTCCCCTAAAACAGTAAACAGAATCCAGCTGTTCCATTGAAGGCCTCAGTGAGTTGTTGGTGAGCATTGGCGAGCAACTGCACATCCAGACGTGATTCGAAAAACAAAAGTATGACAGAAATGTCTGCAAACATACCAATATAGGCTCATCAGCCTAAACTGAGAGGCTGAGCAAGTAGAGCAATTATCCAAGAGATCCATGGTAACTGGAGGAGCTCCAGAGACCCGCAAGCTCAGGTGTGGGAATCTCTCGTGAGGGCCGTTGAAAAACATTGTTGAAAGAAAGCTATAAGAATCCATCTTGGTTATACATCAGACATGTGGAAGAAGGTGCTCTTGCAAGATGAGGCCGAATTTGAACTTAGTTGTGGCTGGGAGCTAAAACTGGACATCTCCCCGAACACATGATACCCCACCTTAAAACGTGGCGGTGGCAGCATCATGCTGTGGGAGTGCTTTTTCTGCTGCAGAGACAGGAAAGACGGGAAGCTAGACAGAGCGATCCTGCAACAGAGCAATCCTGGAAGAAAGCCTGCCAAAGGTTGGAAAAGGGGTTTGAGACTGGGGCGGAGCTTCAACATACAGCCAGAGCAACATCTGGGTGATTTAGATCTAAGAATATTCAGGTGTTACAATGGCCCATTCAAAGTTCAGACCTAAATCAAATCGAGAATCAGTAGCAATGACGTTGTTGTTCAAAGGTGCTCTCCATCCACTCTGAGTTTGTGCTGTTTCATTAAAATGGGCTAAATGTTGAATAAGATGCTGTAGCTCCAATAGAGGTCTTTCTACAGAGTACTGACTCGGGGCGGCTGAATACAAATGTACACTACACTTTTCAGATTTTCATTTGTAAACAATTCTCCTCTTCCCACTTCACAATTATGCGCCTCTCTGATTTTGGTCTATCACATAAAATCCCAATAACACCTTAAGGTTTGGAACTCTTGCAAAGCGCTGTCCATTTTTATCCGTACTTGCCTTGTGACAGCTGGGACTGACTGAAAACACCTCAGATCTCTTTCCATGTCTCCACGACTGACGACATGCGAACTGGTTTTTCCACAGCAGGAGAGTCCGTCGGCAGAGATGGTGATGCTGGAGCGTCTCTTCCTCCAGGCCGAGAGGTACATGTTAGCAGAGGAGAGACGGCGGGCTCGCAAAGACCCAGGTCAGTGTTCACTGCGGGGGGAACTTGGCGGGAGCTGTGGTTAAGTCATGCTGATTGGTTGTGACTCAGTGGGAAATTATATCAGCAAACGTCACCAAACAACCGGCATTTGTAAAATTGGAAGAGTTGCTGTTGAAGCAGTGTATAACAACATAGCAACCATAAACGCGGCAACCATCCCTGCTTCTTCCATTGTCGATCTGTTGTTGTTCTCTGCTACTGTGGGCGCCTTCTGCCGCTGATCAGTGACGCCACTCACTACTGAAACGGTTGTGATATGCTGATTTTCTTAGCAAATTCCTTAAAGGGCCAGTTTTGTATAGAGACACAACAGCTGAGAGGATTGGGCCAACTGATTTACCCCGTCAGATTTTCTCTTCCAGAAATGTCCTGGAACTCGTCTTGTGGAAACCTTGCGAATGGCTTTTTTGGTGCCACTCCTTCATAAAGGCCACATTTTTAAAGTGTTATGACAAATAATTGTCTCGTCAGCATATTCCAATAAAATGCATTCAGATTTGTGGTTACGATGTGACAAAATGTGAAAAGGTTTAAGAGTTAAGTAAGAATCAGTCACTGGGCAAGACACAGGGTAAACCCTTCGACAGGTTAGAGGTTCATCACAGGGCAACAAACAGACACACAGAACAAAAGGCAGTCATACCTAAAGGCAGTTTAGAGTAACCTAACCTGTAATAGTCATGTTTACTGGACTGTGAGAAGAAGCCAAAGTGCCATGTGAACCCATACGTATACAGTGGACACAAGCAAACTCCACAAAGAAAGAGCTCATGCCGGGATTCAAACCTCTGACCCTCAGGATGCTGGGCAGAGGTGCCAACCACTGAACCACCATGCAGCCTGAATTTTAAAACATGTTCTCTTCAAACAAAATGATACAGAAACTAAAAAAGATGGAACCTGCCAAAGTGGTAATGACGACCTAACCCAAGACTTACTCAAGATTAAGACAAGACTTTGGGGAGGTGAGAAAGACATAAGACCAAGAACCAGGACTAAGACAAGACTATAGGGAAACGAGACAGACATAGTACCAAGAAGAAACCATAGCAGAACTCAGACAAGATCAAGACTTTGGAAGAGGCGAGGAAGAGACAGGATCAAGACCGAGAGCTTTTCTATGACCATTCCTTTAATCATAAAAAATCTGCTTGTGAAAGCTCAGTAGCAAGCTACCTCCAGACTAACTTTCTCAGTTAGATGAACTACCCGAACATTTAGGTAAACCCAAATTAGGTGAATTATTAGCAGACCCCTGACTAAAGACCACTTGTCAAAAAAGCTGACTAAGTTGTTACAAGTTAAACAGACAAACCTCCCTTTTAATTTGTCACTCAGTTTTAAACTCCGTTACAATAAAGACAAGGAGGTTGCCGGTCTGGTCTTGAGAAACAAATCAGAGTCCAGCACGTCCAAGACTGACACAAGACCAAGACTTTGAGAATGTGGTCCTAAGACCAAAGCCAATGTTGAGTACTGCAAAACTGTTGTCTGCCAAAGTACCCAAAACTAACTAACCACATTGTTCAATCACTCCATTTTGCTTCCTTCCAGAAACTTTTATGACAGCTTTGGTGACGTCAGCATCTTCCCCTCCCAGTGCCCAGTCCTCTGGCTTCTCTCACTTACACTCTTCTAGCAGCCCCTCCTCCCCACCAGCCTGGGCCCGACTGACCGAAAGACCCCCAGGACTGAAGACCTATCGTTCCAGCTCACGTGGAGCTCTAAGACTCACTATCAAGCAGGAGTCGGGTTCTCGCAAAGTGACCCACAACTCAGCCTGTGATCCGGGACTCAAGAGGGACCACACGGGGCAGCTGACCAATGGTGGTGGAGGCGTAACTGAACGTCACCCCCAGCCAACCAACGGAACTTCCCGACGTTCCCAGTATGGAGAGGAAATGTCTGATGGAGCTCTTAGTTGTAACGCTGCAGAACAGGTCACACAGACGGCGCCCGATTCCCAAACAAAGCCTCCGATTCCCCTTCCAATGACAGAACCAGAGGATGTTTGCTTTGAGATTGCCACCAGAGACATCGGCGCCCCAAAACTGAAATGCTATAGGCTGGATGTGTCCCCTCAGCCGGAGCAGCGCTTCAGCCCTGCGTCCCTGCCTTTCCAGGAGGACAACATCCTCAGCGAACATCTACAGAGTGCCATAGACAGCATACTGGAGCTCCAGCGCCTGCAGGGGCCGTCTGTGGCCTCAAGCAGGGCGGCATCAGGCCCTTCACTGGACCAGCCTGTCACCAGCATCCTGGAGGGACACCTGTGAGGTAACCCTACTGGGGGTCAATACAAAGATGTTGATGATGATGTTGCTTGAACTGATTTGTGTGAAGGAAGAAAACAATGAATAGGCACTATAAAGAAATGCATACCAACAAACAGCACTATCTATAGTCCAATACATGTTAGATACTTCATTTTTGATGTATGTTTGTGGAAAAAAAATCTATTTGAATAGGAGCTATATTGTTTCAGTGGTAGTTAAGTCCTTCAGAGGTTTACGACACTGGTGTAACCTTCATCAGCATATAGTATATAAGTAATAGTGAGGATAATAAAACATGGAGTAGACTGAGATTATTCAATAGTTTTTTATAAGATTTCTTTGAAAATTGTGAAGCTTTTTTTTTTTTGCATAGTGCCAATCTTCCAGGGTATTTATTTTGATACTTTGTGCCAATTGTGTTTTGCATTGAGAAATGCAGTGAATGTGTGAGGCATGCTTGTGTTCTCGTTTGAATTAGTTTGCGTGGATTCGGAAGACCGTGTGTGTGTGTGTGTGTGTGTGTGTGTGTGTGTGTGTGTGTGTGTGTGTGTGTAAAAGCATCGGATCACGAGACGGGATGACCCACAAAAGAAATCCCGCGTGCGCCGTCATCCTGGCTTAATGAATGAAACTCCAAAGATTTTGTGACTTGCTACATCCTGAATACACCAGCAAATGTCCACGTTGTGTCTCTTCCCTGCAAACCGGAGTCTGTCCTCGTTGAAATAGGAAAAAAAAGAAAGAAAAAAAAAAGAACCCGATGGGGCACATAAACACATTTGGCAGTCGTGTTTTGTTGCTATTTTAGAAAGTTTGGACCATTACTAGAGTCAAACTGTAAAATACTGCTAGTTTTGCATCTGCATTTAAAGACAAGAACAGTTTCCCCTACTGTATGTATGAACATGCAAGCAATAATAAGTTAGGGTTGATGGGTGGTGCAGGAGGAGGAGGAGGAAGGAAGGAAGAAAGGAAGGAAGGAAGGAAGGAAGGAAGGAAGGAAGGAAGGAGTCTTTTTGATAACTGGGATTGGGTAAAAATGCAGAAATGAGAGATGCTTTATTGTCATAAAGGCCTTTGTTGTGAAGAAAATATTTCTAATATGTCTCAAGGGCTTAAGGTTGGCTTATTGGCATCAATGACCGTAAGAAATTTTCAGTTTTGGAAAGAAATACACCAAAACTAAGAGAAAATCTAAAATCCGAGCCTCTCTCTGCATCATCAGCCTTTGACCAAAAACACAACGAATCATCTGCTACACTTCACGTTTATTTAAGCTTTTTTTTTTTTTTTTTTTTGCAGCTTCTTCTGTTATTGTGACAATCTAATCGGCCCTCGTGAAAATGTGAATTCTGTTGCATCCGATCATCGCAAACTCATCATGAAACGTGCAAAAATATTTGCTGTAGGCGACTCTTTAGCTCGAGGGTCAAAGTGTGAACTGTAAAAACAGCAAAATATCTTTCTTACTTGTAGAACGGAGAAATGTAGCTTTGGGTGTTACATATGGAGTCACTTTTGTGTCTTTATTTTGCAATAACAAATATTAAAACATGACTTTTTAAATATAAATTGTCATTAGAATGTATATTCAAATGTTTCGGCTGCTATTTAATTCCTACAGATCATTCTAGCTAAGACAATGTGTAAAGACAGAGCTATATATTGATTTCTCCTTTTCAATGGTAGCGGCAGATGTTGCATCACTGATCTAAAAGAAATATTCTGAAGAAGCACAACTTTTGGATTTATGGTGATTGCCATTTACTTTAAAAGCTGCAACACAAATCTCTGAATGACTGCATTTCATTGTCCTCGTAATTTATAACTGCTAAATGATAAATTACTCTTACAGCAACAGTAATAATTGATACTCTTCTGTTTTAAATTAAAGCAATTCAGATTTCTTTGCAATATAAATACACAAAACTAACTCCATACAATTAGGGGGTTATACCTTCTGGATTGGGAAATAGTGTGGTCAATACAACCTTGTATGAAACAAAATCACAAAGAAAATAGTTAGGGTGTGTTTTTTTTTTCCCCCAAGCTGTGGTGGGCTAAATTGCTTCCCAACATTGTTTTTCTTGAATTGTATGAGTCTTTTATTGCGTGTGTGTTTTAAATAGTCTTTTGTCATATTGAACAAAAGGAGTTTTAATATGCAGTAATTTAGTGTTGAAACTAAATGTACTAGTGTTGGTGGACACATAGGACATCTACAAAACATGTCTGTATGCCAACGCCGAAGCTAACGGCTAGCGGCGGTCAGCTAGCCTGGTTGTCATGTTGGAAGATTTTTTTTATTGCCAATTGGCTGCTGGCTTAAAGCTTTAAATTCCTTCCCTAAAATTTACAGTGACTTGGAAAAAGTATTGATGCCCCTTGAATCTTTTCTCATTTTTATTACGCTACAACATGAAATACATTGTATTCGGGTGATTCTCTGAAATCGGTGAACTTTGGGGTTTCTGGTTAATGGAAAAAAAAAAAAAATCTACAAACACAAAATTGTTTCTGAACATGGCATCTGATGGAGTATTTGGACCTCTGAGAAACGATATCTATTCAATTCAATTCAATTCAATTCAATTCAATTCAAAATTACTTTATTAATCCCAAAGGGAAATTAAATGTTGTTGTAACTCATTATGCAAGTTCCTTCAAAGGTTTGTTGTAGATGCTGATGGCTGTGGGTAGGGATGATCTCCTGTAGCAGTCTGCAGATCTGAAGAAGCCTCTGACTGAAGACGCTCTGTAGTTGTATGACAGTCTGATGTAGAGGATGCTCTGGATCTATGGCGTCTTCTTTTCAACTCATCAGGGTTTTGTGGCTGTAGTTGAGGTATTATTTGAGCTTTTGTGATGTTAATCAGCTGCTGCCAGTTGTAAACCACCTTGTTGCCATGGTTATGCATCATAACAAATGTCCAAAAATATAAAGTATCAGCAAAAATCCTTCCAGCTGCACAGCATTCAAAACCAGAGAGAACAGTTGTCCACAAAAACAATGTTTCTACCAGAAATGGAAGAATTAAAGTTTTAAAAAAGAAAAAAATATGAACCAAAGTAACAGAGCTACTCCAACATGCTGCCACCTTGAGCGGCGCAATTCCGGAATATACATAAGGCATAAAATCTCAAACATGATTAAGAATGTTTTTGTCGTTTTTTGTTACGGGGTTGAATATTATAGGGGTTGAAGATTTTAGCTAAAAGTAGCCATAAGTCCTCAATAGCTAATGAATGGAACAGCATATAGCATCAGGAAAACAAGGAATTCATAAAATCATTAACTTTTCAAAAACAATGATAAATATCCTTTTGGCATGTAACGGTGATGAAAGATTGAACTTGATGTCAGCATACTTTCTGACCTATATTTTATTATTTTTTCAGCACAGTAACACATACCTACCTTTACTGTATGAGCAGGAAAAGACTTAAGTGATGTCACTTCTTGGGTTCTGAGAAAGTTTAACTGAACAATTATTTTTAAAAAGGGGGGATTTATATGTTGTTACGGGGTTGAACAAAACTGGGGGACATAATTAAATTGTGCTATTTTATACATAATTAATTTAATGTTCTCATATTTTTTTAATTAAGGCTGAAGAAGAGAGGCAAATAATACTACCCCCAAAAAAACCAACTTCTGGTTACCGTCTATTTACATGTATATTTTATTCACTGAAAAAGCAACTTTGGTAAATGGGGACATGTTTATTTGGCTGAGCTCTGCTCATTAGAAACCCATAAAACTTTTAAAAACATTTTTAAAAAAATGTTTGTGTGTCATAATGTAAAGGAACACAGATCCATGTATTTTGTGATTTACCTTTAATGAAAATTGTTGTGGTAAACCTGTGAGACACAAAGTACACCGAATTCAGAGAATCACCCATTTACTTGGTAGTTTATGTGAACTACATTTTACTGTAATTACAGCCCGTACCATCATTTAGGAACAAGCGATTGAAGTTTTTGTCCTCTCCTCTGGAGAACAGCTCAAGCTAGACTTTGACTTGGCCATTCTGACAAATGAATATGGTTTGATGTTAACCAATCCGTTGTAGCTCAGCTGTTATCTCTGGGGGTTAGTTGTCCTTTTGGAGGGGGAGAAGAAGAGCATCCCCACAGGATAATGCTACTGCCACCATGCTTCAACGTGGGTATGGTGTGTTACGGCTCATGTGCATTTTCTGCCACATTTAGCAACAAATGGGCCTTCTCAGATTTTTCTTTAATAAAAACTTCCTTTTTTCCCCGATTATGCAGTATCATGAATCAGTCTATCAGATAATACCCCAATAAAATAGGCATGAATACTTTTGCAAAGCACTATAATTGAAATAAAATCATGAAAAAATGCCTTCAGAATAAAAGACATGCTGGATCTTCTACTGTTTCCACCAACATTCGTTTCAGCAGAAATGCAGTAAAGATGTCGGTGTCTTTCTCAACAGATTGCACTCAGTCACTGCTAAACGTCTTTTTAGGGGAATTCCTTTTTGTTTTTGGGGAAAAGTATTCCCCAAAGCTCTCCTTTATAATTCAAGCTCAACATTGACAGAATCCCCTTTAACGAAGCAGCCTCGTGTGCCATTGTTATTGTCGCAGCGTCAAACGCTGCCCTTTAGATGTGTAGTCTGGATCATGGGATAAAAGAATTCTGCATGTTGAGCCGTTTTATTTATCTGTAAATGTGCTTTATTCAGCGTCTCTGACTGAACTGTGAAACCAGGGGAGCTTCATGACTTTACACTTAACTTCAGACACAAAACATTCGACTAGCAGATTGTTCCGATGCCAAAATCAAGAGGCCTTAATTCCGCAGAACTAGATTGTAAAAATAAAATGTTGACGAAAAAAAAGAAAAAAGGTTCAACTAGACTCCTTTGACCTGAAAACGAGTCATTCATATAAGAAATGTTAAGAAAACCACTTTTGTACTCATTTTTACAAGCTATTTATTAAACTGTGATTTTGTAAGAAATAACATACATGTGTCTGTCTTCTTCTGTGGTTTCATGAATGCATGCGTAAAGATGAAACAAAAAGACCAGCTGATTATTACAAACATTTTTATTCTTTTTACTTGTTGGAAAACAGCTTTGACGCTTTACGCAGCAAAGTTCGTGATTTAAACAGTTTCTCAAATAATCATTAATTCACAATCCTTATAAGCCAGTCTTGCAAAGGAGGGGTTAAGTTCATCTGGTCACACGGAGAAAGAGTTGGCACCCGTTCACTGTCCTGCTTGATTTGTGGATGAAACGACGTCATGCTGAAACTGCTGAACACTGATGGGGGTGCTGTCCCATCCTGACGCTGCGATGAGTCTCCGATTGGTCGTTGCGGTGCGGGTGGGGTTAAGAGGCACACTAAAACATGAGCCATGAGGATATCCCAACCATCAGTGACTACGTAGCAGGATGGAAACATCTAAAGCTTAATTGATCAATTAATAGGTGCCAGCTTTAATCTAATGGCACTCATTTCTCCCTGCAAAAAGTAAAAAAAAACAAAAAGTCAAGCCCAAACACACCTTAAACTAGTCGTCCAGAAAATAGGGAAACAGCTAAATTCTGCTTGATTTCAAGGCGTTGTAAGAGAATTTTCCTTCTTCTATTGACCTAAAACAGACAATATACCAAGAGGAAAAACAAGGGGGGGGTAATTACATCATCAACCCTCCTCCTGCAAAGCAAATCATTCAGACTTATGAAAGGATTACGCTGCTCACCTGCATGGGGACAGAAGGGATTCTTATTAATAGAGGGGGAAATTAAGAGCAGGCAGCAGCTTTGATCTAAAAATCATCCCGATTTTTTTTTTTTTTCCATCTAATAATTTTTTTCATAAATAAATAATAGTTTAAAAAATGTCCATAACATCCACCATGAGGCTGGACGGTTAGTGTATTTCAGGTTGTTGGATTTCTTCACCACAGGTTCGGAATGTCCCCCGTTTGTCCGTTGGGCCGCTTGTGCCGCTCCGGTCAGTTGAGTTTGATGGGCAGGTCCTCTCCGTATTTGCGGAGAAACTTGCTGTGATTGTGGTCCACCGACCACAGAGGAGGCAGGTGACGAGGCTGCATGGCGGTCAGGAAGTGCTGCCTCCAGCGGCGCTCCAGCTCCATGAGGCCCCGCAGGCCCCGCTCGGCGTGAGTTCGCACCACCTTAAGGCCGTGAGGTATGTACGCATCATTCAGGATCCTGGGAGAGAGAGAGAGGAGAGGGGTAAGTTTGGAAGAACCAAGAGTGTGTGATGTACTTTTTAACCATTAATGGCTACATTCAAGAACGTTGATCCATTTACCCTTAATCTCAACGTTTTTGTTGCACAGCTAGAACAATTCCTGCCTCCCACATGGCAATACCTAGGAAATGCTGCCTTTTCTTTTTGAACATTCTTGGATTAATAATCCAACATCATAAAAATTTCTCGTCTCTTATTTTGAAACTTAACCATACTTCAAAAACCAACAAAAAAAACAAAACTAATTGAACTTTATAGAGAGCCCAATATCTTATTGAAATTTCCACGATGAAAAGATGAGACCTTTAGTTTGAAGAGCATCTCGATGCTTACTTTGAAATTACCCAATTTAAACCTCTCTGTTGTGCGTCATTGCCATGGCGATTCCCACAGATACAAACTCCTACAAGTTGCGAGGGTCCAATCATATAGGTGCAGTTTGAAAACTGTGACTGGCGTCAGATGCTGCGTTCAAAACTGTTTTTTTATTAGTGTGCAGAAAAAACCCCAACTGTTTGTGTTAATATTGTAAATATCCATAAATAACAGATTCACCTCGTCTCCAGGCTGGCAGCCTCCTGCAGCGCCTCATTGGTCAGCTCCTGCTCCTCGTTCATGTTCATGTAGTTCCTGATCAGCGCCTGTAGCTCCTCCCGCCGCTGCTCCGGCAGCCCGTCCTTGGCGCTGAGCAGCGCCCGGGCCGCCGAACGCACTCGCCGGCGGTCCGAGTCCTCCAGCAGCCTGACTCCCTCTTCGCAGCCTTGGGGGGCGGCGAACTCGTCAGCCAGCTGCTGCTTCAGGAAGCCGTCGTGCACGTTGGATGCCGCGTGGCAGCTGGTGCAGAGCAGCAGGATGTCGTGGGAGTTGTGGTCCTTCATCTCGGTGGGGAAGTGGCGCCTGTACTCGTGCGGCACGATGTTTTTCCTGCCGTACCGGGGGGAAGAGTCGAAGATGAATTTCACGCGCCTCTCGAGGCCGAGACGTGCGGGAAGCTAAGGCGGACAAACCTGATGTAGGAATCTGCTTTTCCGCAGACGACGCAGAGGTTTTCCTTGGCGGTCAGGTAGTAGTCCTGTTGGGAGTCGGGGCGTCCGGATGGCTCAAAGAGCAGCCTCACAATGAAGGGATCTTCACTCTGCAGCACTGCATTACAAACAGCAGGATTTGGATCATGCATTGGGAATAAGGGCCTGAACCTTTTCACATACCTTCACAAACAAAGTGCATTACCTCCGATTCCTTTGTCAAGGTACCATTTGGCTTTCTTTTTGTCACACGTACAGAGAGGTTGGCCATCAGGTGCGTACAGGAAGCAGTTGTCGTAGAGAGGAGACTTTCTGTATCAAGCACAGGTGAGATTTAAAACTCCCAACAGCGAGGAGAGACTGCAAAGCAAACAGTCGTCGGAACATGCCGTCTCCTCTCACCTGGCCGAGTAACCAATGCCCAGCGGCTTCCTCTTGTTATTCCTTCGAGGATCTGGGACTTGCTGATCTCCAGACTCTGGGCTGTCGCACACCGCCGGCTTCTGCGGCCTCCGCCTCCTCTCCCCTTCGTGAGCCCCCCCGTCGTCTCCGTCTCCCCGGCCCCTGAAGGGGACGTCCACCAGGCCCTGGCAGCGGGAGACCAGCTCCGAGCAGGAGCTCCCGCTGGAAAAGGCGAGACCGGCTTCGGCCTGGAGGCCGAGGAGATTTAGGAAGAGCGCCACGGAAACCTGAGCGTCTCTGGCAGCGTACGTCATCTGGAGGAAGCAGAGGAGGGAGGAGATCAGAAACGTCTGGTCGCAGAACTCCGCTTTTAATATTGGATCGTCTGACTGGAAACTGAAACATTTAATGTTTATCGCTCATTGAACACACCGAAACCATGTCATGTTTTCCAAGTCAATTCTCTCATGATTGAAGTTAACATTCTCCCATCAGGTACATGTCATCTAGTCTGCATTGCTGTAGGATTTCATTTTAAATCGATACTCTTGAAGCTAATTTAATGCATTCCCCCCAGAACTTTCAGTAAATGTCAAAAAACCTGTTCTTATAAATATACAAACGCATTTGTATTCTAAGAAAAGTAGCAAAAATTGGTTCATGCCTGGGAATGTCGAGATCCTGAATTAAAGAAGCTGCCGTTTAAAAAAAAAAATCATCAGTAGCAGCGCTGACTAAGGTCCACTAGTCTCTGCAGACCTCAGCATGCAGCCCTGATTTTTCTGACTGCCTTGCCAGAGAGCATCAGCAGGGACATGATATATCCAGAAGGTGGCACCAAACTCAGCAGATCAAGAAAAACGAGAGGTCAGATCATGACCAGAAGAAAAACCAACAGCAGGATCAATTATATCTTAAGGATGGCAAGAATACAAAACATGCTTTCATATTCTCATAAAGAAAAAAAAGAAAAAACAGTTTATATCCTCATTTCTTCTTCTGCTCCACTGAGTAGGCTGTATATAAACCAGTGAATTATTGCTCCTTAAGAGGCTGTTGTGAAAACCAGGGATGGAGTACCCGAGTCCTGGACTTGGATTCGAGTTACATTTAAAGGACTTGTTACTAGACTCGAGCAGCACGCCGATGACTTGCACTCGCAACGTTAGGACTTGGACTCCGACATAATAAATCGCTATTGTTGGAATTAGCATGTAGTCAACGTTAAGGGTCAGATTACCAGAGGTGTGAATCGTCACAAGCGTCACGATTCAATTCAATTACGATCGTTGCGTCAACAATTCAATATGTCGATGCATCAGACTGCTGGAGGACAGACTTACCAATTTTCTTCACTCTGCTACTTCCTTTTCTCCTACTACTCTCCAGTTGTATTACAGTACATTCTGTTATTTCGACTGGTAACTGTGTTCTCTCAGTGTTTTTCTCCCCATAGAAGATATACCTGGTCTGGTATCCTGCTTGGCTGCAATGCCCTGTTGGACGGGGGGCATCGACTGGGATGGTGCTCCCAGTAACTGAACATCCACTGTGTCCTGTTATCAACTTTTTACTTTCTGTAACATAGAAAGTTCTCTTATATCAGATCTTCTGTTCCTTCTATGTTTCTGCTCTGTCTTCTCAAACCCCCAGACGGTCGTGGCAGATGGCCGCTCCTACTGAGCCTGGTTCTGTTGGAGGTTTCTTCCTGTTAAAAGGGGAGTTTTTCCTCTCCACCGTCGCTGCATGCTTGCTCAGTATGAGGGATTGCTGAAGGATTGCGGTGGTTGGAAACTCTGCCCAACCTCACCCCAATGACTGACGCAATCTGCTGGGATTCCTTAAATAGGAAACTTTTTAACTGATTGGAATGTTTGTATAAATGTATTGAAATGACTTCTTGTTAAGTGCCTTGAGATGAAATCTGTTGTGAATTGGCGCTATATAAATAAACTGAATTGAATCACCATCATTTCATTTAGGTTTGTTTTCATTAATAAATAGAAGATGTCAGACACTTTTTTTTTTTTTTTTTTACCAAGAATTTGTCTGACCACAACATGGCACCCTTGAAACAGCTCTCCAACAGCTCTTGGGTCAATGCAAAGATGCAAAAACATTTCAAACATTAGGATTTAAGAACATATAAAAACTTTCCTCATTCGACTGTGACCTCTTAGGCTGTGGTAAAAACATGCTCTTCAATGCTAACAAAATTCTTTATTACTGGGGACTTTCTGAAAAGTCATAAATCAGAGCGATTAGTTAACATTAGGAATGTTGAAGCTTCACAGCCTCCTTCTGCCATGACTGCAGTGTATCACAGCAAAGGCAGAGCTGCACTCGTCGCTCCTCTGTGACGTTTGTGGCCGAAGGGAAAAACAAAAACAAAACAAATCAGCCGATGTTATACAAAGGCCAAGATCCTTATGTCTCGGTCAGAAAACAAACTGAATCGCTGCAGAAGCCCTACCATAATTGATTATGTAATTCTGAGTCATTTATGTCTACATCGCAATGCATTGATTATAACAACGTAGCTCACCACCATCAGTGTATGAATGGGTAAAATTAACTCAAATGATTGAAGTGTCAAGTGCTTTCGAGTGCCCGGACTTGATAAAGCGCCATACAAAACGCAGGCCATGCAGGAGAGACGAACTTGGAAGCTGCCGCTGACTTATTCCTGGTTCAAACCATTGTAAAACACATTACAGAGAAACCATACATGCACATTACCGTGACAACCAGTCGTTGGTATACACTAGAGCAGTGGTTCCCAAACTTTACAGCTTTTGACCAGGCAAATAAAAGTGTAAGAGACCCATGATCCAGACTCTTGGTGGACCATGCAAGCATTTTCACTGACTCAGCAAAAAAAAAAAAAAAAAGTGGTACAACGGCAACACAGCAAATAAATCGACTAATATCTTGCTTTTATTTATTTAGGTCCTGTTTTTTATGCCAATTTATAAAATTCAAATGCTTTCTCATTGCAAGTTTTGGTTTATTTTTTCAAAAAGATCTCAAGACTCCACACCTGCATGCCTCTGACCCCAACTTTGGGAACGACCGCCCCAGAGTAACGCAGAGGGGAACGACCGCCCCAGAGAAACGCAGAGGGGAACGACCGCCCCAGAGTAACGCAGAGGGGAACGACCGCCCCAGAGAAACGCAGAGGGGAACGACCGCCCCAGAGTAACGCAGAGGGGAACGACCGCCCCAGAGTAACGCAGAGGGGAACGACCGCCCCAGAGTAACGCAGAGGGGAACGACCGCCCCAGAGTAACGCAGAGGGGAACGACCGCCCCAGAGTAACGCAGACGGGAACGACCGCCCCAGAGTAACCCAGACGGGAACGACCGCCCCAGAGTAACCCAGACGGGAACGACCGCCCCAGAGTAACCCAGACGGGAACGACCGCCCCAGAGTAACGCAGAGGGGAACGACCGCCCCAGAGTAACGCAGAGGGGAACGACCGCCCCAGAGTAACGCAGAGGGGAACGACCGCCCCAGAGTAACGCAGAGGGGAACGACCGCCCCAGAGTAACGCAGAGGGGAACGACCGCCCCAGAGTAACGCAGAGGGGAACGACCGCCCCAGAGTAACGCAGAGGGGAACGACCGCCCCAGAGTAACGCAGAGGGGAACGACCGCCCCAGAGTAACGCAGAGGGGAACGACCGCCCCAGAGTAACGCAGAGGGGAACGACCGCCCCAGAGTAACGCAGAGGGGAACGACCGCCCCAGAGTAACGCAGAGGGGAACGACCGCCCCAGAGTAACCCAGACGGGAACGACCGCCCCAGAGTAACCCAGACGGGAACGACCGCCCCAGAGTAACCCAGACGGGAACGACCGCCCCAGAGTAACCCAGACGGGAACGACCGCCCCAGAGTAACGCAGAGGGGAACGACCGCCCCAGAGTAACGCAGAGGGGAACGACCGCCCCAGAGTAACGCAGAGGGGAACGACCGCCCCAGAGTAACGCAGAGGGGAACGACCGCCCCAGAGTAACGCAGAGGGGAACGACCGCCCCAGAGTAACGCAGAGGGGAACGACCGCCCCAGAGTAACGCAGAGGGGAACGACCGCCCCAGAGTAACGCAGAGGGGAACGACCGCCCCAGAGTAACCCAGACGGGAACGACCGCCCCAGAGTAACCCAGACGGGAACGACCGCCCCAGAGTAACCCAGACGGGAACGACCGCCCCAGAGTAACCCAGACGGGAACGACCGCCCCAGAGTAACCCAGACGGGAACGACCGCCCCAGAGTAACCCAGACGGGAACGACCGCCCCAGAGTAACCCAGACGGGAACGACCGCCCCAGAGTAACGCAGAGGGGAACGACCGCCCCAGAGTAACGCAGAGGGGAACGACCGCCCCAGAGTAACGCAGAGGGGAACGACCGCCCCAGAGTAACGCAGAGGGGAACGACCGCCCCAGAGTAACGCAGAGGGGAACGACCGCCCCAGAGTAACGCAGAGGGGAACGACCGCCCCAGAGTAACCCAGACGGGAACGACCGCCCCAGAGTAACCCAGACGGGAACGACCGCCCCAGAGTAACCCAGACGGGAACGACCGCCCCAGAGTAACGCAGAGGGGAACGACCGCCCCAGAGTAACGCAGAGGGGAACGACCGCCCCAGAGTAACGCAGAGGGGAACGACCGCCCCAGAGTAACGCAGAGGGGAACGACCGCCCCAGAGTAACGCAGAGGGGAACGACCGCCCCAGAGTAACGCAGAGGGGAACGACCGCCCCAGAGTAACGCAGAGGGGAACGACCGCCCCAGAGTAACCCAGACGGGAACGACCGCCCCAGAGTAACCCAGACGGGAACGACCGCCCCAGAGTAACCCAGACGGGAACGACCGCCCCAGAGTAACCCAGACGGGAACGACCGCCCCAGAGTAACCCAGACGGGAACGACCGCCCCAGAGTAACCCAGACGGGAACGACCGCCCCAGAGTAACCCAGACGGGAACGACCGCCCCAGAGTAACCCAGACGGGAACGACCGCCCCAGAGTCCCTATCGAGTCTGGTTTTTAGAACCAGAGTTAAGCCAGAAGTCCAAGTTGTTGGAACTCAAGTGTGCCTTAAGACCCTACCTCTACCAGACTGTATTTTTCTACAGCATGTCTGCACCTCAGGCAAAGTAAGAGAGAGAGCAAAACTTCCAGCAGATAACAGGAAAGCTGGAGGCACTGCAGGGAATTTGTTCCTTCTGTTACAGAACATTGTGAATTTGGAGAGGTTTGTAGCCTTTAGAGGAATCTCAAGAGTTAACGGATCTAAACTCTTGAGGGTTTTAAACACAGGGACCAGATGCTGTAATACCACTAACCACCAATGTAAGCTGCAGCCGGTTAACACTTGGGATGTGTATTGGCAAAAATGTGGCGATAAAATATGTACCAGAACACAGAGGAGACGATACGATACAAAGCATTGAGTAAGAGAATATATTGTGATTTTTAAAAATTAATTGAACTGTTAATACAAACTGTCCCAGCGTTCTAAACACTCCAACCTGTTTCATACTTTAACACTTCCAGTTTTATTACTAGATCTAGTTGAACAGCCACCAACTACCTGTCATACTTTTCATTTTACTACAAAAATTACTGTCATCATTAATGGTTTCATTCAAATTCTAGATGGTGGCATCTCTTAGCCTATTTACTAATGTTAATGTTGAACATTTAACGCTCTTATTTTGTTAGAATACTTGAAATAATCTCAAGACAGTAGTGGCTCGGTACCTGCTCTAGTGTTAACTGATCCGCTTCCCAGTCGCTGCAGCGCAACTCCAGAGACTTATCCAGAGGTACGTTTAGCAGATCTGCAGCCAAGGACTTGAGACTGAGGCCATTACTGACAGAAGATCGCCTGGAGGAGGGAGTCGGGTTTAAACGACGGGGTTTGCGGTCACATCCTCAACCACGAGGAATGACAGAAACGTCTCTTTAACCATACCTTTGCCTTAAGGCGAGGTGGCGCAGGTCGACCGTGGTGGCCAGGGACAGGCCGAAGTCGCGCGTCAGCCGCTTCCCGTCGTCATAGCAACCCACCCCGACTTTCAAGACGTGTGGATCTCTGAGGACTTCCATGAAGCTCGGCGGGAAGGGCTGCTGGTCGCCGCGAAACGTCAGCAGCCTCACCAGAACGCAAAGGCCCGAGTAGGTGGCCATCTGCAGCAGGGAGACCACAGACGTTCTGCCCTTTATCGAGACCTGCAGCGAGAAAAACGGGAATGGGTCAGAAGGGACGAAACAGCCGGACACTAAGGGATGTCTGAAAGAAGGAACATTCCACCCATGTGTGTTTGACACCCCTAGATAATCAGTGTTCATTCTACTTCTGTTAGGCACCGGTGTTTGCACTTTTGGGGTGGATTTTTCCTTCTTTCGTTGCTTGATAAGCGTGCAAAATGTGTTTCTTACGCCTTCGGTCTTTACCCATTCACAGTCGAGCCCCAGTACTGGGAAGACGGAGAGCTCCTTCTGCATCAGCGGCCAAATCGCCTGCCAATCCTCCCAGGAGCTGACAATCACCGGCTTCATAGCCAGCAGCTGCTCACAGGACGGGATCCGGACAGGAGGGGGCGCCCTGGTGGTCTGACACTCCGCGGTTTTAAACTCCTTGTCAGCCAGAGGTGGCGGCTGGATTCGCTGACGCTCTGCAGCTGCCGGAGGATTCTCAAGAGGACACGGAGGGGCCGCCGGATCCGCCGCCTTCTGGACAGAAGACGGCTTCTTCCGTTTCGCTCGGTACACCTGCCATATGAGCAGCCCGCCTAAGGCTGCCCCCAGCACTGTTGTTATGACAGTGGTTAAAGGCCCCCGATGAGACATGCTGACTTGCCCCGATTTAAACAGACTCTGCAGTTCAAACCTAGGAGAGGAAGTAAAAAAGTTATTAAGCAGATCTAGAAGCAGACATCTACCAGTCTGTGATGCCTTACCTTTCCTTGATCAGCGACTTCTCATTCAGTCCTCGTCTCAGCAGCCTTGGTGCATCTCTATATTAAAAGAAAGCAACGTCCTCCTTTCACAAATTGGCCTTTATACAATTGCTTCCATGTCGGCATCTACGGTCCCCGTCTAGACCTTGATGCCAGAACGTGCCCTCCCGAATGGTGCAAGCCCAGCAACGAACAGTCAGAGCTGCCGTTAAAACACGCCCAGAGTGATCGGATCACGGCTGGCTGCTTTAAATGTCAAGGGAAAAACCTGGGAATTCTACAAACCGGGTAACTAACAGGACATCAACAGGTCTAACGTACGGCGCTGTGACATCTCAGGTACACTCAAGTCACTTTTAAAAAGGAGATTACACCGTCACCAATTCAAAATTCAATTCAACAGTTATCCCAAAGGGAAATGAAATGTCAGAACTGATATCCTTCAAGTGTGTTCAGAGTCGTTGCTGGATGGTGATGCTGTGGTGCAGGAAGGATCTCAAGTAGGAGTCAGTCTCGCAGCGAATCTGAAGAGGCCTCTGACTGAAGTTTGCGTCTTCAGTCGGTCTCATGACCACCATGACAGGAAGCAGAGAGGATATTCCACAGCAACATGTTCTGGATGACACCATCAGTTGTTGACAAGCATTGCCTATCCACCTCAATTGCATTTTGCCGTTCCTCCTAAAATCTCTTGTCTTGTTATAGGTTTAGAAAGTTTTTATTTTTATGAAGTCTTTTTCCCACCATTGTGAACAATCCAGGCAAGCTTATAACAGCTCAAGTCCAGAATCCATCTATTGTGGTATTGCGGGGATTAAACGCATTAAAACCCATCTTTTAAGTTTTCACACGCCATAAAAATAAAAATTAAGTGTTAGAAAAACTTTTTAGAAGTGTAGAACAATTTATTCCGGGTTGGACAACTTTGAAGCATTTACATTTTCAAAAGGAGCTCATCTAAAGCAGCTCGGAGTGCAGAAACTCCAGCGAAAACAGCCTTCTGATTCGGATGCTAACACAGAAAACAACCTACTAGCAACTGCTCTGTAAGCTTAACAACTGTGGCGTCAAAGTTATCACTCTGTTTGAAGCGTGCGCACGTGTTGAAAGAAAAACGACAGTTTAATTTAATATGATTATTAATTTTCCCATTAAGCTAAACCCACGTTAACCTGGTTTAGCGTCACAGCTAACCAGTAAACTAGCCTCCACCTCCTCAGCAGCTCGCAGCGCTTCGTCTCACTGCTGCGGCGACAGCGTCGCTTTCCAACAAGCCAGCAGAGTTCACCGACTGATGGACGGACTCACCTTTATGTTTCTAGCCAGCAGAACGCCCCTTTCACATGCATGTAAAGTTGTTTGCTGCGCGGATCCATTTCTTCTGCGCTGCATTTATAACTGCACTCCTACAGCGAGGAGCGGCGCAGCAGCTATTGCCCTCTGCTGGATGGATGAACGAATAACCTAACAGCCACTAGGACAGGTCTGTATCCTGAAAAGGCCAGTAGGGCATGCTGTTATTTTTTTAACGTCTCAAGTAAGGTTATAAAATTAAGTGAAAAGAAATGAGTAGACTTTCATTAGAGGCATTCAAAACAAATGGCCCTTGTTTTGTTCTTGCATAACAAAAAAAAGAAAGAAAAAAAAGACTGTCATCATCATTAGCTGTAACGGATTACATTCTATTGCAGAATAACTACCTTGAACTTTTTCACATTTTGTGCAGGGAAAACTAGCTCCGTTAATCATCCTGAAGTCAAAATTACTATAGTTAAACATGGGGAAGCATGCTTAATATTTGGGATAGCCTTTTAGGCCAAGCTTAGGGTTTCAAGGAGAATTAGGGAACTAGGACCACTGGGAAAAAAATTAATTAATAAACCCCCCTGATCCGTGGCCGTCATCCTCTTCCATAGATATTGAAAGAGCTAAATACAAGGCAAGAATTGACCAAACTCTGTTGGAGGCTGCAAAAAAAAGAAAAAAAAAAGTGCAGCTTGAAACAAATGTTCACCTCAAGGCAGATTATTATCCCTAATAAATACAGCTAGAACTACAATGTAATGATTTAGATGCAAGCAGACGTAAGTGAAAATCTGTGCCAATTCTTGAAAATTGATGTTCAGACACTCTCCATCCAATCAGAGTTTGTGAGATTCTGCAAAGAATTGATTAACATTTCAGTCTCTATGTGCAAACCTGGTAGAAAAACTAAGTGCAACTCATTGGTGGTGGCGGCATCATGCAGCAGGCATCCGGTTATGCATAGGAAAAATGCAAAGCTGGTATAAAAACCAACACTGCACACCCCCACCTCGAAGCATGGTGATGGCAGCAGTAGAAATCCCCCTCCAATACTTATATTCATGCGCTTTGGTTCTGTCCACCAGTTAAGAAATTCTGGTGCCAGATATGTGAGGACCTATCAAAGTGTCTGAAATGTAACATTCCACCATCTCCCTCAGTTTGCCTGTTGGGAGATTTAAATGATGTCACCATGGACATAAAGTCAGTTCAAATGGTTCACATTGCCTTATGCATCGCTAAGAAAACTATCCTCCTGAACTGAAAAAATAAAAAGGCTCTTAATATTAATCAGTATAGAAATCTCTTGTTGGACCATATTGGTCTTGAGACGGCCTCTGGCTCCATATCTGATCAATCTCTCTGGGATCCTATGATCAGCTCCATCACCTAGTAGGGGTGGGGGGCACTTGGTTTTGTCGTTTAGGATATTGTTGCTGATGTGGGGGTTTTTGGGGTTGGAGGCGTCTGGGGGGGGGATCTCTGGGGGTGGGATCACTGGGCTTTGGGTGGTAACTCCTGATGGCTGCATGCGGTGCCTTAGGGGGGTTGCACTGACGGACATGGGTTACTGGCCTGGTGGCTGTGCTGCGCCTGGGTAGGGTCTTGCCTCGTTTGCTGGTTGGGGTGCCTGGCTGCTGGTCGCTGCGGCTGGGTGGCATTTCTGGGCCTGGTCTGTCCTTTTTCGCACTGGACTTAGCTCCTGGGTCTTGGTCTTTGTGCGCTGCGGGGCGCTAGGATCGGGCGTTTGCCCAGGTTCGGTTGGACCTGCGGGTGGACTGGCCGGGTAGTGGGCGTGCAGGGCAGGTGGGTGGGTGGGGCGCTGGGTTTGGTTGCCTGCCGGGCCATTGAGCAGCAGTGGTCGCTCCACAAGGAAATGGGGATGGTGGATGTCGGCCTGGTGGGTCAGCCGCCCGGTTCATCGGTTTGCTCCTGGTCTGGACAGGTAGGTCGCCGGGGTTTGGGCTGCGGGGGCCTCCGATACGCAGGTGGCGCTGGGGGCCTCCTTTGCTGGCAGGGAGGCTATTGCTAACTAGCGACAGGTGCTCTCCCCCTACGAGGGCACTTGGACGGGGGGGGAGGACTGCCTTGGGGTCCGTGGGGCTTGGTGGTGCTGTGCCATGGCCTCCCTTCCCCTGGTGGATCCCGGTGAACAGCGGTGCCTATCGGGGTCAGTGGGGGAGCTGGCTCCCTGGGAAGACATTTTGTCTCCCAGTCCTTCCCTCCCCATCCCCCAACACCTCTGTCCACCCGCTCCATCACTTTACCACTCATATAGGGTCTTGGGGAATGGGCACATCACTGGGGTGCGAGGAGGGGTCGGGAAACCCCTCCTCGCTATCCCGTGGCGTCCTGCGTCCCAATTTTAATATACAACTTAGACACTCCCACTTATAACATTTTCATGCGACACATGTAGGGACTTTGGGGTGGGCACACTTTTCGGCATCCAGAGGGGGAGCGGTTCAATCAGCTTCACCTCTGGTGCCGGTTAAACCACATAGACACTGAGGGCTCGGGGTGGGAGTTGGGGGATGTGTGGCTGCCTTCCCCACATCCCACCCCTGTTTTAAATGCACATTATTACAACACGCATCAACACCATACTCAAGCGGGAGGATAGAGGCTAGGGGTCTTCTTACACCCCTGTTCGCTACCGGCCATCAGGGGTTGGGGTCCGGAGGAGGAACAGGTGGTCTGGTCGGGGTCCTGGGCTGCCTTGCCACTGTGGGGCCCTTGGAGGTCTGCTTGTCTCCGTCCTAGAAGGTAGGGGGTCCATCTCCTGGGTCCGGGGGCTGGTGGGTCTACTGGGGCATCGGTACCTGGACCTGGGAGCATGAAGTGTGTATGGGGTGTATGAGTGAGGGTACAGCGTCATTTCTTGGGTGTCTTGGTGAGTTAGTGAGAAGGTATGTGTTTAAGAGGGAGGGAACGTATGACTGTCTGTATGTCTTTGTCTGCCTGTCAGGTTGGGTCTTGGGCTGCCCTCTCGCACCTCAGGCCTTACATTTAATTGGGGGCCTATTTCCCCTCCGTCACTCCCCGCCGGTGACGGATGCCCCTGCCTACTGGTGCGTCGGTGGTCAATCCGGTTCAGACCTGGTGCGTGCCTGGCCAGGGCTGGGGAGTCCGGTGTGTCGGTCGGCTGATGCGCTGGGCCGATATCTTCCTTTGGTTGGTTGGGGCACCTCTTTTAGGGGTGCCAGGTTTGGGATTGTTGGGTGGTGCCTGCTCGGTGGCTCGGCGGGACACTGATCCAGCGTCTCTGCTCGTTCGATCACCTGTTCTGTGCGCACCGTGCGTGGTCGGTTCATTGGCGGGTTGGACCGGCCCTGGCCTTTGTTGGATGCCTGGTCTCGGCGCTCTGCATTGCGCGGGATCAGGACTCGGGAGCTGGCACAACTTGGTGTCCAGGTGCTGGCTGAGCTTGGCCTGGGGATGCTATCCATCCGCTGCGGCTACCGGTGGGGCGCCCAGACGTGGGGCAGGGGTGGGGCGCTGGGATGTTGGCGGTGGTGGCGCGTGGCGGCTGGCCGCGGCCCCTGCTGTGCCGGGGGCCCCTCGTCGGGTCTCTGCTGGGGGGTGGGGCGCCCCTGGCCCCGGCTCTCCCGGTCCATGGACTGGCCCGCCCTGGCGCGGCTGGTTGCCGGCGGGGCCCGTGGGCTCGTCACTGCTGCCCCCGGGCCCCTGCATAGTAGCCGCTGGACGTTCCCCTGGGGTACTCCTTTGCTCCTCTCTTGGGGGATGCGGTCGGCCCCACCCGGGTCCGCCTGGGGCTCTGGGGGTCCTTTGGACGTCTTGGCTCCGATCTCCTTCATGTCTGCCTTGATTCCTGGGAGACAGATTGATGCCTGCTCACACCAGCTATCGAACACTCTTATGGAGAAACCTTATATGCACCAGCATGCTAAGACACACACATAGATGTGGGGTCTCTGGTGTTTAAGGATATATTCTTGGGCTGAGGTTATCATTACTAGAGCTTGATTAATCGGTACCATGAGTTTTTCTGTGACATTGTTGTTGTATTTTTATATCCATTCTTGTGTGATGTGGTTGTGTAGTTCTTAGTTCACGATGTTAGGTTTGTTTTGTCAATGTTCCTTTTTCGTGTTTTGTTTTTTTCCCCTCTCTCTGCCGTCCTGTGGGTATGGAGGCAGACTTCAATGTTTTCCTGTGTTTTCTTTGTTCCCTTTCCTCTCCTGTATTTTCAACTCACCCTCTCTCATTACATTTTGTTTCCTACCTCTCTTCTTCATCTTCTTTCTTCCTCTTAATTTTCCGTCTCCATAACATCAGGAAATAAAACCCCCAGCAATTCATAATAAAGATTTTTCACACATATATCAAGTGGAGTACTATAGCAAAAGCTGTACTGCTCCGCTTGTGAAAGTCAATCTGTTGGGCTTCTACTTGGTACTCAGACACCAATTCTGAGCTTCACACTGCCAAACAGGACATGTAAAAAAAAAAATAAAAAAAAATCCCCCTCCAAAATGGCGATCATAGTAACATATGCATACAACTTTCTTGTTGTTTCTCCCCCCCCTATCACTACCATGTGCTGATCTGTGTTGGTCTATGAGTGTTTTTCAACACGGCCCTACATGTTTCGGATGGTTCCCTGCTTCAGCATACCTGATTTCAATTCATGGCGTTTTAACAGGCTTTTGCCGAACTGCAATCATCTGAAGCAGGAGTGGTAAACATCTAAAACATGCAGGGCAGTGTGCCCTGAGGAGCAGGGTTGGGAAAAACTGATCTATCACATACAATTCCAGGAAGACAGAAAAAAGGTTAAACGGTGGAAGAATACTTCTATGAGGCACCGTATGTGAATAAATCAGGAATGCAGACTGCATTTTCTTCTGTCACCAGAAATTTATTCAACCCATTAGCTTCCGTTTTTCTCCAGAGAGCTGGAATAAAGAAATGAAATACTTACAAAATGGAAAAATAGATCAGAGAATTGATCATATTCGCATGTTTGATAAAAAAAAAAAATACAATAGAGAAATCAGATAGTGAAGATGAAACCATTCTTTCTTTCCTTCTTCTCCCAGTACGGGTTCTGGTGCCCATCGGAGCCACAGTAGGCTAACGGAAACTGAGCCGGATCGGCATGAAGCTTCTCCGCTACTGCGACGCCAAGATTGACCAGCCCGTGTTAATCAAGCTCACCTGTGCGGTTCGAATTATCTGGTTTAGTGCATGTGCAAAAAAAACACCCCCCCCCCCCCTCATAAAAAAAATCAACTACATAAAAAGAATCCCCCAGGAGGAGGTAAAACAAGATCGTTGTTAAATAATAATAATATAAAACGAGATTGGTACTACAAAAAAAAAGCACTAATTTGTCCTGAACTATTAAAAATAAAGGACAGGTAAGAGAGAGGCAACCGTATAGGCACCACCACCTTGGTCGAGTCCAAACTGATTGTTGCTGCAAAGGTACCCTATGTCATGGTGAAATATTTTTCATTCAGTTACATGATGCAAGAATCAAGGTTTTCTTGCCAAAAATTAGAGGGGGAAAAAAACAAAAATGCACACTCAAAAAGCAGCTATCCCTTCACAAAAATCTCTTTACATCACATTAAAAATTTGCACTGCTGTGAGCTCTGTGTACAGTATAGATTCTTTAGATATATATATATATATATTTCTGTATAATATACATGATCATTTCTTGTTTACGTGAACATTGTAACTATCCCGTGCCTTTGGCAAGATTACTTACAACTCTTCTGTTAGATTAAAATATACTTGATGCATAAAAATAAAGATTTTGGCATTGTCTCACTCTCCTCTTCTGATTGGATGGTTTTTAAAGGAGTACTTCTCTTCTGGAAGTGGAGTTCTCTCAGTGCTGCAGCCCTTCGTCCTGCCAACAAGGGGCCTCAACGACGGAGCTAGGTGGCGGGAGGGGGTGTTCGGCAGGGGTACTCCACAGGTAGTGATAACCTTGCGCTCCACAATCACACACACGAAGCAACACAGACGATACAAACGAAATGCCTGAGGAGCTGTAAATGTATTCACAGCGACCTGTTCTGGTTTCATTTTTCTCGCTCGATGCTGTGCAGGGTTTCTCTTTGCGTTTTTTTTTGTCCACCCCTGCTGTTCCCCCGCTTTCTCCCAGTTGTGTCCGCCCCCTGCTGGGTGTGTCCAATTAAAACCCAGGAGGGAAGCAGGACGACTCTCCTGCCTCCTTTTGTAGCCGTTAAGTCCCCCGTTACCCAGTGATTTCTTCACTGCACAGTGTTCAGAGCTGGATCTCAAAAGTCTTTTGCAGCTCGGTGGAGAAGGGGTTTGTGGGGGAGGGGGAGGTGCGCTGGTGCGGGCGGTTCTCCAGTGCTGCCCACTGGGCTTCAAAAGCATCTTCCGGCGGCGCTGGTGCAGACTGGGCATACTGAGTGGATAAAGAAACGTGCGATGAGGCGGCCCAGCCGTCGGCCCCGTTAAAGGCGGCCCTGCCATTAGGGGGCTGGAGGGGGGCGGGGCTGACCTCCGTGGGCAGCGGGGGTTTAATGTACGGGGAATTGTGATTGA
Organism: Valencia hispanica; assembly: GCA_963556495.2. Classification (NCBI taxonomy): domain Eukaryota; kingdom Metazoa; phylum Chordata; class Actinopteri; order Cyprinodontiformes; family Valenciidae; genus Valencia; species Valencia hispanica. The sequence goes on from OY747720.1 coordinate 33,814,722, forward strand.
TGGCCTGAGCGTCAGTCTGTGGCATTGCAGAGGCCGGGACAGGAAAAGGCTGGGGTTGGGTGGCGGAGCCAAACACGTTAGCCACCATCTGCGAAGGAGTTATGCCGAACACGGGAACGCTGGGCTGAGGAAACGGCAGCCCGTTGGACACCGGGTATGAGGTCGGAGCCGGAGGTTGAGCGTGGAAGGTGGGCTGGCGGGGGGGCACCATGGGGACAGTAGGGGGTAGAGAAGGGTTAAAGGGCACCGTGGGTACGACAGGGACAGACACCATTGGCATCTGCGCAGGGGCAGCAAATGGCTGCGGCAGAGGCGTTCCTCCTGCTGTGATTGGTTTAGACGGCGGTGCTCGGACAGATTTGGTGACTTCTTCCAACCACCGGTCGGCTTCTGATGGTGTACGTTTGTGAGCGGACATGGCCGGAGAGGCAGTGGGAGGGGCTACCATCACTGGTGTCGTTGACGGCCAGTCTCCTCCTGCATTAAGAAAAAAATTAAAACAATCAGTCACATTATCATGACACGCAAAGATGAGGGCATTTACACTCACTGTGCAAGTACCAACCTCAGGTTATTTTATTGGAATTGTATTTAAAAAAACACAAAATATGGCAAAACTGTGAAGCAGAAGGAAAAGGATGCATGCTGTTGGAAACTGTTTTCTCTCCCTGTATTTAGCTTCATCCATGTTTACATCAACTCTATTCTAGCATCCCTCACAGCATAATGATGCCACATCCATGCTTGATGATGGGGGAGGCTGTTAGTTGTCCTCCAAACATGGTGCTTTCCATAAAGACCAAAGTTCAGTTTTGGTTTCATCTGACCTGAGCATTAACTTCTACATCTTTGCTTGGTACGGTATGGAACCCCAAAATGCTAAAAATGACATAAATAGAAAAATATAATCAAATAAATATCTACATGAATAAATAATAGACGAATATACAGTGGGGCAAAAAAGTATTTGGCATCCTCCAATTACACAAGCTGTCCCACAGAAAAAGATGAGAGGTCTGTAAATTTCGACTGTGAGAGACAGTATGTAAAAGAAAATCCAGGAAATCACATAGTATGATTTTTAGATTATTTGTATAATGGTGTAGAAAATAAGAATTTTGTCAATAGCAAAACTTCACCTAATTTCCTTGTAATTTGTAATTTCTTTGGGAGCATTGTCATGCTGGATGATACAGCCATGTTTCATCTTCGATGCTCTCACTGATGGAAGGTTTTTTGCCCAAAATCTTAATATACATGGCCCCATTTATCCTTTTCTTAATACGGATCAGTCGTCCTGTCCCCTTTGCAGAAAAGTAGCCCCAAAGAATAATGTTTCCACCCCCATGCTTCACAGTGGGTATGGTGTTCTTGGGATGCAACTCAGCATTCTTTCCCCTCCAAACACGGCAAAGTGGCATTTATACCAAAGAGTTCTATTTTGGTCTCATCTGACCACATGACATTCTCCCAATCCTCCTTTGGATCATCTAGATGGTCTCTAGATAACTTTAGACGGGCCTGGATATGTGCTGGCTTAAGCAGGGGGACCTTTGGAGTGCTGCAAGATTTTAACCCATGATGACGTTTTTTGTTACTAATAGTAACCTTTGTTACTGTGGTCCCAGCTCTCTTCAGGTCAATGACCAGTGAAATTGCCTGTAAAAATCAACTGTCAAGTCTTCTGAAGTCTGGCCAAGAAAACCCTTCCCACAGAATGATGCTGCCCCTACCAAGACATGCAGAGGAGGGGTTTTTTGCCACATATTGATTCAAAAAAGTTATGTTTTGGTGTTATTTGAGCACCGTCTTCCACATCTCTGCTGTCTTCTACATGGCCTGTCAGCAGACTCTACCACCTGAGCTGTAGATCTCTGCAGCTCCTCTAGAGTTATTATGAGCTTCTTTACCTGCTTCTCTCACCTTGCCCGGCGGGGCCACTTAGGAGGACGTCTATGTGTTGGTAGATCTGCAGTTGCTCGGTTAGATGTTCCTAGTTTTAGATATTTTATAACTCAAACTTTCTCCCTGACCCCTCTGATGCGTTTCTTGGTCATCATGATGTTCACTCATGTCAAGCCTGTGATCACACACAGGTGGACTCTATAAACTAATTAAACATCTTCTGAAGGCACTTGGTTGTTATTTGTCAGTAACTGAGCTGATGAAGAGATTATAGTCGTTTTCTTGTCCTGATTCACACTTCTCACCAGTTGGTGGCGATAACACACAATGTTGTTGTTGCCAACTACCGGAAAAACTCCAAAGGAAGAAAAAGGGAATTAGTTGCTGGTATCAAAGTAAAGGGGGGAGAATGTAGACGTAGAAATTTTTCAAAACCCTGTATAATTTTCCAATTATGCTATAATTTGGGTGGTTTACATGACCCCATCCCAAAACACTTATACGTTTGAGGTTGTAAGAAGTTTAAGAGGCACTTTAAACGTTCTCAGCTCAGAAGGTTCTTTTCTCAGTATGTATATCCTTAGTTTGTTTAAGCTGTGCTTGACACTACAATCATTTTCACAGAGTGCATTTTTTTCCTACAAACTAGGAGAGTTATAAAATGTCCAGGTAGTGTTGTGGATACATTTTAACTTGACCTTATCCACTTGTGATCAGATAACCCAGAATGAATCCAAAAGTCAGTTTCCCTGCAGGGCTGCTTACCTGGGTGGGCCGAAGCCGGTGGCCCTGCTGGGTTTGCAGCCCAGGGGTTAGTCTCTCGTGTAGGCAGAGCAGGGTGCAGGACTGAGGGGTTGACAGCAGCAGCAACAGCAACAGGGAACGCAGCCATGGTGCCATTCACTACAGCAAATAAGAAACAAAACCTAATGCAAGCTCTGAAAGATGCTTTACTTAGATGTGCGAAGTTGCCATGCTGTCAATAGTTAGTCTTAAGTGTTAAACAGCCTCTTTAGGTGTGAAAAACGTTATAGTGAACAAAGAGCGAGGCAGGCATTACATAGTATAGTTAGATGTAAAATGTCACAACAAGAGTCTAATAGAAGGAAGAAATGTAGCTAAAGACTGCAGTCCACAGGACGTAGCAACAGCTGATTATTTTACTGCACATTGTTTTTATACAGTAGGAATATGATCAGAATCTGATGTCAAAACAAACTCATCATTTTATCTGAACATCTGACTTGACATTTGAACTGATTGTAATTAAAAGGTAACATTAGTCAGGGCGTCTGTCATAGCAGAGCGCAGATGTTCCATACGGACAGACTTTACCTGGTGCCACCGGGGACTGTGGGGAGGACGCTGGTTTGGGCATTGGAGCGGAAGAGAACGGGTCCTCTGGGGGTCCACTGAAGGCGGTGGCGATCTGAGTGCACAGCGAACTGATGCTGTCACTTTCTCCTTCCACCTCAGGGACTACAGGAACAGGACAAGAGTTAAAATGCCTGGCCAAACTTTATCCTAGTGGATTCTTTCTTCAGATTTCCAGGAAGGTGCCCTAAATCATCACCTGTGTTTTTTATAGGGAAGTCAGATTTGCGCTGCATGGTGGAGGGCAGCTCATTCATGCGCAGCGATAGCTGCCGTTTGAAGGGAGACGTCTTCTGGCTGAGGGCCGGGAAGCCCCTGAAGGAGCCCTGCCGGGCGAGGGCCTCGGCCGGAGCGTGTCTGCGGGGTATCATTTGAGGAGCCAGCGCGGCCGCTGAGAGAGGCGGTGAGGACGAGGGGGACGGGGAGCTTCCCGACTGGTGCACTGAGGAGTCTGTCACACTGTTGGCAGAGTTCCCGGCGACCTTCACATCCGTCTCTGCTGGTAAATAATAGGGGACAATGAGGCAATAACCTGCTGAAGAGCACAGAGATGTACGCATACTAAAGCCAAGTGACATGTTTCCTACTAGATCTAATCCATCCATCTATTTTCTCTACCTGCTTAAAGTGTAACTAAACCCCAAAACACCTTTGTTTTGCTTCTAAACTGTATAAATGGCTATTTACCAATGCAATCTTTCAGTTTCTGGGGATTTTTTTACATTTTGGTGTAAACTGGTCTAATTCTACACTTTTTGGTCTAAAAATGTCTTAGTTCTGCGCCCTTAGGGTTGAACGGTGGCTACTACATTTGAATTTTGTGATTGGTGGAGAGCGGTACATCTTTACGTCACAGGCATCGACTGTGTCACAGCAGTCATGGTCTCACAGACACGCCACGTGGGTTTGGGTATAAAACTATCAGACATACCGGGCCGGACCCGTGGCGAGTTTGGAGTTGGATTGGTTTTTTCAGGTTACCATTATTATCATCACATTAGCACTTAGTTAGCATAGCTAACATACTGTTTTGAACGTTACCCTACGGGTTAGGGGTAACGTTAGCCTATGTTAGCATTACCACTCAGAGACTGGACCCATCCTGTCTCTCTCTCCCTCACCAGCAGCGGCAGCCTCGGGAAGCGCTGACTCAGCGCCCCGAGTCAGCGGCTCGAATTGATATGGCTCGCAGCCGCTGGGCTCAATAAAGCCTCCCTCTATCTCCGATATCGGCGGAGGAGATCCCCTGGCTCAGGGCGCCGACCCAGCGCCGCCCGAGCTCGGTGATGCTGAGGTAGAGGGAGACAGGAGGAGTCCAGTCTCTGAGTGGTAATGCTAACATAGGCTAACGTTCAAAACAGATGAACGTTGATCAGATCGATCAGTCGCAAAACTGCCAACGGTCACTGTCCATGTTTCAGTGTCACCGTAAGCGAGCTGTCACTGTCCTCCTGAACACACCCCCACGTTCCCCCTCCTCCGCTTTTCCCCCACACTTGGCCATACCCCTCCGTTCTTCCTGGCACCGCCCACTTTGTAGAATTTTTCAAATGTTGTCTGGGGGCGGGGTTATGATTTTTCAGGGGGTTCAGTTACACTTTAATCACTGATGAGTTGTGGCCCTTTTCACATTAATACAGAATTAACAGTAAAATATAAGCTAGTTTTATTTGTGGAGATTTAAAGGCTGGGTTCCCACACAGTATTCATCTCAAAATTACTTACTGGTTGAGATTTTAAAGTTTTCACTTCCTTTTGGGTAACTGTTAAAGTCATTAAGACAAACCTTTATGAATCTGTACCTGTTCAACTGGGAACCTACAAAAATATACTGATGAATATGAATATGAAGGAAGGAAGGAAGGAAGGAAGGAAGGAAGGAAGGAAGGAAGGAAGGAAGGAAGGAAGGAAGGAAGGAAGGAAGGAAGGAAGGAAGGAAGGAAGGAAGGAAGGAAGGAAGGAACTATAATTGTAATCAGATGTATGATTTTTATTTATGGTTTAGATTTTTTTTATAATTTGTTCAGACCTGGAAAAAAATGAAACCAAATTAAACCTTTTCCTATTTTTCCAAACTGGCCAGGAACTCTGAAGTCTAAATACCCAACCATAAAATACACACCTTTCTTAGCATCCTGCAGTTGTCTCATGACTTCTTCCCTCTCTGCAGCCTCTGTTGCTGTGGTAACGCGGAATGAGCCTTCCCGAGTAAAAGTGGTTCTGTTGGCATCAAAGGTTGCCGTGACGCCACACTCCTTCTCTCGCTTCTGTTTTCTCTCCAGACAAGCAGCGAACGCGCAGCCCACAGCGTGACTGAGACGCTCTCCCTAACAGGGATGACACAAACGGAAAACTCTCCTGGTAAAAATTCAAAAACACACGTGTTTATTTCACAGCTAAAACTCCTCCTCATAGAAGAAGTTGGAGCAGGCCTTGTACCTTTACGGCCCTGTGAACAGAAAAGTATTATGGTAACTGAACTGGTTCTTACTGAGTCTTTAATGGCCATAAAACAGTGGCAGATCCAGCGTCGTGTGGTGCCATCCCTGCAGATGTAAGAGAACGCCCTCTCAAAGTTCCTGTCTGGAGCGCAGAACGAAACCTTCTCTATCGTCTGATCCAGAATCAGGTCCTGCAGAAAGAGATTTCTATCAATAGCATGAACTTTAGCTGAGACATAGGAAATCAAATGACAGCAAAACATGAGCTCTCTTTTTCAGTTTGGACTTCAAATCAGTATTTCCTCATCAATTAAATAAGACGGAATTTGAAACCATTTCTTATTTCACAACAATATTTCAGATAAAATATTTGCAATAGTACAAGGCTTACATCAAAAATTAATGCTGCACAAATAAAGACTTGAGCTAACATTTCTTCCCCCGTTCACAAGTTCTTAGGTTCCACTACAAATAGTTCCGTTTCACTAAGAAACTACATCTGACCAGGAAAGTCAACTACATCTGACCAGGAAAGTCAACTCTATAAACCACTTTTATAGACTGTATATAATTTAGAAGAAATGGAACAAAAGGATTTTATCTTTTTTCATCTTTTATTCACATTTTTATTTTTGCTAAATATATAATATGTCCAATCCACCCAACTGACCCAAAAGCTGTTGAGAAAAACACTTTATTGCACTACCAGATATTTCCAGCAGATGTCAGTACGACTTCTTAAACAATTCTATGTACCAATCCATTTGTACCACCCCTGCAGGTGCACAGGGTGCATTATGCCAAAGAGGGGCTTTTGGGGGTCATTTGACCCTTTCTACTGTAGATTTTCTGATTATGATTCAAATAAGAGCTCGAGATAATCCATATTTGGATATTTCTGCATGGATTTCACATGTTCTAGCCATGCGTGTGTGGCTTCTCTCTGGGAACTCCGGGAACTTTCCTCCCACAGTCAAAAGCATGATCGTTAGCTAGGAGTGTGCGTGTGCATCCATGTCTGTCCTGTTTGTCTCTGCGTTGGCTCGTGACAGACTGGCGAACCGTCCAGGGTTCGGACTACCTTTTTCCCCCCCGGCTTACCTTTGTTTTGTCGTCTACAACACGAAGACCATCGGCCGACACCCATAACACAGCTCGCACTGCCTTCTTCCCAGCCTGCAAACACACACACACAAAAGCAATGGGTTAACAAAACAAGTGTCTCATACATCCCACAGGATTACTCTCTTTTGTACTACACCTCTGCACCTATTCATAAAAAAATATTAGGACTAACACAAAAACGCCTGTAAATAAAAGAGATAGCAGCCAGTAAAAGGCAATACAAAAACAAAATGTCAAGAGGTGTTTTTTTTTTTTTTGAAATCTGCACCACACAAGAAGGGATCAATTTGATCCAGAAACCAAGAGGGTTGGTGTGAGATTCTGTAGACTGATGCAGTAGGCAGTGACGACCCCATTGGTTAGAATAGCAACAATGGAAAAAAGGGAAATATTCATTCACAGAAAATTGTTCACTGCTCCACTGCTGCTTCATAGAAGCAGGGCTAAAGGAAGAGAAGGCACGCCTGTTAATACAAAACCAAAAACACATGAATGACTAAAAGGTGAGCCCTCCCCCCCCCCCCACACCTGCTCAAAGACACATGCATTGTTGTTCGTCTCTCTCCAGATTCACCAACCCCCCTGCCCCCCGTGAGTGTCCGTGTGCTTCTTCCAGCCATCAGGTGTGATCAAAGAGTGAAGTGGGAGAAAATAAAGCCAGTGAGGAGGAGGAGGAGAAACACAAAGCAATAACTTACTTTCGCAAAGAATCCTTTGAAGAATTTCCTGTCCTGGAAGTGGATGTGGCAAAAAAAGGGGAGGGCGGGTGAGAAGGGTTGGAGGAGACGGGGGTGGGGGGAACAAGGCATGAAAATGTTACCTGAGACGTCTAAAGACTGACTAGAGCTAACAGGATGGGGGTCGATTTGAAGCTTGAGGTTTTTTAGGGGGTAAAGTTGAAGATGGGGTTATGAGTGAGGTGAGAGATGCTTTTATCCAGTTAGCGCCATGTGAAATCATGACAAAGTTACTGGTGGGTGACACTTTGTTGGGGCTAACTGTTGTTAGTAGAACTGGAAAGGAGTTAATGCTCACAGCAGAACCCCTTCTGACAGCAGCAAGTGACACCGATTAGTACGGATACACCAGAGATGGTGTATGTGGAGATGACCGACCTCTTTAACCCTCCAATGCTGATTTCAGTGAATTCTATTATCTTTTTTAGGAACTCGAATATATATATAAAAAAAACAGCATTTAAAATATTTCCATCTAGTCTTCTTAGCACGAGCAGTGAGAGATGACATCCTATGGTTTAAAATGTGGATTTTAAACCGTCTTATACTGGCAGCTAGCATGGCTGACGTTGCCACTGATGCTAAAACAGCTCTCTGCTGTAGGTAGAGTGGACCTTAAAACTAGGATATCCCAAAAAGTTGTGTTTATTACAGATGGAGGCTGAAAAAGATAAAACAGGCCTATTTACTGTAATTCTTTCAGCCTTGCGGTTACCCACTAAAAATGTTGCGCTCTCTCAGACCATGAACGAACCGCCGACGTGTCATAAAATCAGATGTCCAGACAAATAACCCATAACATCTTTGAGCCCATCTGATTTTACTTTTAAACAATGAAACAAGGAAATAGCTAACTTTGAGTCTTTGTACTTCACTTACAGCTTCCACGCTGAAAAGAGTTTTATTATTTGAAAACAAAGAAAATTAGTTGACTTTATTTAGCATCTTATATTAGCAATTTGCATATGTCGCTTTACAATATATATCCAGCAGCCTGTGGGCATTCCCTAGTTGTGGTTTTAAAAGTTGGGTTAAATACCCCACTGGGGGTTCAGAATGATCACATATTGGGTCTTGAGACTCCCTAAAGAAATCCAAGTATATTCAAAGTTTTCTAAACCACATTTAAGCTGTAAATCTTATGAGACAGATTAAAGAAAACAAAAAAAAAACATTGGTAAATGGTCAAAGCCTGTCAAGCTGAAAAACCGCATTCGTGCATCTCTACCTCTTGGGTTGTTTGGGAAGGGATAGCCTAGAGGCCCATGTTATTCGTTCTCCAATTTGCAGACAGAGACCTGATCTATCCACGGCTGCTCAGCAGACAGAAAGCGATCGCTGCAGACGGAAAACTGACCTCTGGGTCACGTCTGTGACTGTTCGCTGAGTCTGGAGTTCGGGTTCAACCTGCAGCAACCGCTTTGAACAAGGAAAAAAAAAAAAACAAGGAGAAAAAAAAAAAGAGCCGACCAGACCGGACCAAGTCTTAATCCCTTCTCTGAATTCACCCGCTTGCTGTGAGTTGCTCTCCTTCCTGTAAACTGTGAAAAGGAGCGCCATTGGGCTCCTGTTACACTGTCACAGTGGAGACGGCTCTTGGGAGCACCATGTTAATGCATGATTAAACATGCTCACCAGAAACGGACGTTCATTTGGTGGAAGTTAAGCTCTTGTTAGTACATGTGGTGTTTGTGGGAGCCACAAAGACGAGCAGTGATGTATTAGTACGCTACGGTTAGGGGTTAGACAGCATCTAGATTAAAGAGGCCGCTACAGCTCAAGAAAACAGGGAAGTTGGATTTGGAGGCATTTCTCTGCAATTTAAACCTGCTTAAAAATAAAGGACAGAAAGTATAACACACAATAATGTCAATAAGTTCAACATTCATGAATGAAATCATAATAGGTCAACACATTTCCACGCAGAAGAGATAAGAGAGGTTTAGAAGGTCAAAATTAAGCTAACAATATATATATAAAAAAATGAAATGACTTAAAGACGAAAGCAACTTTTTAGGCATTTCTTATTCGTATGCTGACGAAAACATTGACAATACTTTCAACCACCTGGTGAGTTGGCATGGGCCGTTCGCTGGAATCAAACTAAAGCTACGTTTTAAAAGATTACGGTTTCATAACAGCAAACATTTGGTGCTATACAACTCCTGCTGTAGATGGCAGAAGGTAAGGCAGTGTTGCCCCTCCCCCACCTGCTGCTGCACACTGTTGATCAGCTGACCTAAGGAAGGTGACTATACTTTTCAACTGCCTACAAGAAAGAAGAGTTCAGCCGTTAGCGAAACATCCACATTCATGACATTAATCGACTTAATATTTAAACAGAGTAAGCTAACACCGTTATAGTGACCACTAGGAATGCACAGATATGAAAGTATGGGCCGATATCCGACATTAATACTGCTGTTATAGCTGATAACCAATATTATATATGCTATATAGATTTCCCTACACTTTTGACATTGTGTAAAAGTGACCACACCGTCTACATTGCTTGCGACAATTCCGCAGTGCATTTCTATCCAAGATGGAAATAAACATTGGCTGTAAATAATCCGCCCAGTTTTACTTATCGCACCGATACAGATATGTTTAAAAAAATGATACCGATGTAGATGCCGATATAGCGTGCATCCCTAGAAACTAGGGATGTGTATTGGCAAAAATCTGGCGATATGATATGTATCATAATACAGGGGAGGCGATACGATATATCGCGATACTATGAGTAAGATGATATATTGTGAAAGTTTTCCTACTGTTAAATTGAGTTTTTTTTTAAAAATCACAGTATTCTAAACGCCCCAACCAGTTTCATACTTTAACAGATCCAGTTTTATTACTAGATCTAGTTGATCCACTGGAACGAAAAGGGTGACAACAGCCACAAACTACCAGTCATGCTTTTAATTTTACTACCAAAATTACTGTCATCATTATTGGTTCCATCCAAATCCTAAAAAAAAAAGAATTAAAAAAAAGATTTTTTAAATATCGATACAATATCGGAAAATAAAATATCGCGATATATCGGTGTATCGATTTTTTTCTTACATCCCTACTAGAAACTACAGTCGGCCAGCTCTGACAGGTACACCAGTTACGCTGGCTACAGAAGTAGATAGCCTGACTAATTAACCAGCTAATATCAGTTTGTAATCCTACTCTTATTCTGTAAAGAGCAGAATGGTAAAAATGTAGATTTCCACAAAAAACCTTATAATTACCATTTTTAGTACATATTGTTCATATGAAAACAACAATAAATGCATATTATAGTTAACATTATTCCAACTGTGATAATCAGTGTGTTTTATTTTGGCAGCAGAAGGCATAACTGTTACTTTTCAGATTCAAGTCAAATCAAGTGGATCATGATGTACATTTTTGTTTTGAATGTTTGTGTGATGAATGTTTTATTGAAGGTTATCAGGCCAGATCAGGTCTACTGGTGAGCAAGAGAAATTCTCCAATTAAAACCACTGCAAACCCTGACAGGACATGCAGACTCGCCACACACTTGTTGTGTAAGATCTTTGTGAAACCATTTACGCTTTATGACATTTTCCTCAAGCACCAGAAGAAAGAAACAAAACAAAGTACTGAAGACAGTGCTCCTGAACACAAAGACATGTCTCAACATCAAATGAGGACTTGGGTTTCCATTCCTTTTCAAGTTTAGCGTTGCCTTCAGAAACATCAGCTGGAGAAGGGGAAAAGCAGCAGACATGTTTTTAGCTTTACAATTCGGCTTTTGGTTGAAAGCCAACAGATCCTAATTTACGGTCTGAACCGTGTCAGCATCTCCAAGGTGTGCTACTCCACCCGGCTTCCACAGAACAAGAACAAAAACAAAAACTCCATGTCACTGCGAGCTGCTGAGTAACCCCCGATAGCACTCGGCGCACCAGTCAGCAAACAAAAGGAAGTGATGTCATGATGACAGCACAAGAGAGCAGCTTGGAGGTTGATGGTGCCGCAGTGCAGCCTCCTCCTCCTCCTCCTCCTCCCCTCTGAGTCACGGACCACAGAACTGTGAGAAAACTCCTTATTAATGACGACACCGCGGAGCTGCCTCACAGCCGACTGCTTCCAGCTGAGCTCCACGCTAAGGCACGTCTACGCTGGCTCTGCTTTCCACTCATTCACGAGACCTTCGGTTCACTGCTACTGTTCTTCGTCCCTTGAAGTGATGCTGCTGCCAAGCTGATGATGATCCAGCGCAAACTTTAGGGAAACAGTCGTCCTGCACTAAACGTTACCCACCTATAGGTTCAGAACCCGTTTCCTGTCCACCGTAGTTGTTAAATCAGAGGAAGTAGAGTTTGCTACCCAACATGCACTCTGCTGAGAGGGACTGCATTTGTTGCTTGGCAACAGTCAGTTTATGCAAGACTTAGTGAAGATGAAGAGGGCTTTGCTAATTGTATTTGTTTAAGGCTTGCCTTGGTCTGACAGCCGTACTTTAACAATACTGTCTGGCATTAGGAGACAGAGTGACGATGAGCCGCCCAAGAGTGATTTTAGAATATCTGAGTAAGGTTATCGGCATAGTGACCCACTTTAACCCAACTTTCCTCGCTGTCAGCGTGCTGAATGGAAACAGCAGAGTAATATAACTCTGTTGGGTTTTTTGTTTTGTTTTTACTTTAAACAACATCGACTCAGATCTTTTTGTAAAACTTTATATGGTGGTGACAAAAATTACCATAAAAAGGAATGAGATTAAAACAATCAGGTGGAGCTCCAATCGATCCGTTACATTCTTGACGAGCGCCGATGGGTCATCAGCTGGAAACTAAATATAAGCACCATCAGGCCATGCTAACAACAACAACACTCTTCAGTGCAGATGTGTTTACTGAAGGAAGAAGAGTCAAAGTGAGCCGTATTCAGTATGGTGTTAAGAAACAAAACGCATTTAGAACCATCTCAAAAGGAAACCATATTAGCATGGAGATGCTACTTAAGCTAAACAGGATACGTTAACCCACTACAGTAAAGTTGCTGCGTTTTTCCCATTTAAAGTGTCCAAACCTCTGACATAGAACATGGTAGATTAGACACACTGCTCTGCATGTTTTAGATGTTTCACTGCTTCAGCATCCCGGATTTCAATTGATAGCTGATTGCGTGTTAAAGGCAGGGAAGCATCTAAAACATGCAGGGCAGTGTGCCTCGAGGACCAGGGTTGGGAAGAACTGTATTAAGTGGTGTTAGCAATATTTAGGGAATCGCAGAGTTTAACAAATTGAGGTTCCAGTCACTGCACACACAGAGACTTCAGTTAGTAACTTACTATGGAATTAAAATCAATTTTGAAAAAAAAAGAAAGATTATCTGTTTTTAGTGGGATTCATTTTTAAGATGGCATGTCAAAATTATTTATACCTTTCTCAATTATCTGTGTAAATATCTTAAACCTAAATCTCCTGGAGGTATGAATAATTTTGGCCTTAACTGTAACTCATGATTAGTGGCAAAGGCTGCTAAAGACTCCTGTATAGGTATAATAAATTAATTTAGGATCCAATTTAGAGCTTTGTTCGTTCAAATATTACTTTGGAAATTATGTTTTATTTAAACAGAATTTATAGATAAAATAATAATGTGACATGGTGCAGGTCCATATTTAGAGGTATGTAAAAAAAAAGTTGGTGAGCTATAATCAGTCTTGTAAAGGAGCAAAGGAGAAATGCTGCAAGTCTTACTCGGGTGTTTATTTGTACCAACCACCAGCCCCTAACCTGGGGGACTTTACTGTATCGGTAGATTTTCAGCAACAGGTTTGCATCTTACAAACGTTTCAGATCACCTGTTTTAGTTTACAATAAACATTTTATGAAATTAGTCCCATCTTAAAATTTTAAATGCATTTAATGAAATGAATTTGAAATATTGTTGCTCAGAGTGCTTAAAAGAGAAGTCAGAGCTTCACAAAATTGGGAATCGGATATTGGATATATATACAAAAAGAAATCTCTGATCATTGCATCTCCCCAAAAAAGTATATTCTGACTATTTATAAAGGTATTTTTTGTCTGATACTTCCAGTAAGACAAGTCTCTAAATTCAGTAGGCATATAGTCAGCAGCAGTAATATTGAAAACATAAGCTGCTTTTTTAAAGTTTCTTTGAATTCTCTTTTCTGCTAAAACGGAGGTATTTTCCAGCAGAGCGCCTTGATGCAGTGCCAACATGACATGTTTGGGGTCGAGGATTCCTGTTCATGAATCCAGATCAGCTGGACTGTAGCAGTCCACATTTACAAGTGAGGCTTCTGGACAGTGGGAGGTGAAGGACAGACGAATAAGACGATGACCCAGAGAAGGAAGGATGTCAGATAGTTGGGGCCAGCAGGAGAACATACCTCTCCTTTTGACTTAGCTCCATTTTGTGACCTTGGTAAAAATAAATGTGGCTCAGCAAGACCTCACTGCCTCAGGCTCTGTGGACAACATGCAAGCACTTTCGGTGCTTGAGTGTGCAGTTAATCAAATGTGGTTTTTTTTCCTGTTTGGACCTTTGCACTTCTGTACCCTATATATGTTAGAGTGTGTATATTTACAGCGTTTCCATCTGTACTTTACACCCGGCATTGTTTTGTGTTTATACTAGGTTTTAAAGTCGCAGTTCGGTACATTTTCGGTACATTTTAAATGAAGAAAAAATAAATACAAGTATGAAAATGACTATTTGGACTATGAATATTTAGTAATATGATTTTTTTTTTTACTTTGATCATTTAATAAACAAATGATCTTTTTTCCTTAATTTCTTCCTTTAAATTCTTGAAATTAATTAGATTTTGTTATGTTCTATAACTAAAGTACAGAACTGACCGGAGATTTGATCGTTTTTTTCTTTGAATAAATAAAATAGTACAACCAGACATAGCCAGAGTAGAAAACAAAATAACCACTTGAAAACAGTCAGTGTTAATGTTTAAATAATACCTTGCCCATATTTGAAAATCTCTTTTCATCAACGGGGATTCCGCTGACTTGCGTTTTATACAAAATAAGGAGTTTGGGCTGATTGGATGCTACTGGTAGTCATGTGGACGTTAGCTGGTTTTCTCTAGTATCAGTGATGTTTACATTCAGCTTGACATCGTTTCAGGTGAGTCATTCAGTTCTGTGCAGAGCGTGTTATGGACCTTATTGGTACAGACCGGGCGTTACTGAAAAATCCAAATACAAGTACCGTTACATCCCTAGTTTATACATGTACTTGGTGGCATGTGACTTTGACTTGGCCAATCTGTCACATTGTTGCGCCATCACCAACTTTCACAATGGGGATGGTTACAGTGGGGTAAAAAAAAGCATTTAGTCAGCCCCCAATTGTGCATGTTCTCCCACTTAAAAAGATGAGAGAGGCCTGTAATTTTCACCACAGGTATACCTCAGCTATAAGAGACAAAATGAGAATTTTTTTTTTGAAAATCATATGGTCTGATTTTTAAAGAATTTATTTGCAAATTATGGTGGAAAATAAGTATTTGGTC
The DNA here is from genome assembly GCA_963556495.2 of Valencia hispanica. NCBI lineage: Eukaryota > Metazoa > Chordata > Actinopteri > Cyprinodontiformes > Valenciidae > Valencia > Valencia hispanica. The sequence continues at coordinate 33,829,832 of OY747720.1, forward strand.
AGCTACAAACAAGCACGATTCTGACTCTCACAGGCCTGCAACTTCCTCTGTAAGAGGCCCCTCTGTCCTCCATTCGTTACCTGTATTAATGGCACATGTTTAAACTCGTTATCAGTATAAAAGACACCCGTCCACAGCCTCAAACAGTCACACTCCAAACTCAACTATGGCCAAGACCAAAGAGCTGTCAAAGGACACCGGAAACAGAATTGTAGAGCTGCATCAGGCCGGGAAGACTGAATCTGCAATAGGTAAGCAGCTTGGTGTGAAGAAATCAAATGTGGGAGCAATTATCAGAAAATGGAAGACATACAAGACCACTGATAATCTCTAGTACTTTTTGGTAAAAGCTCTACTTGTCGTGTTTAGAGGAGAAAGAATTATGAGTTGCATCCAAAGAACACCATGTGAAGCATGGGGGTGGAAACATCATGCTTTGTGGCTGTTTTTCTGCAAAGGGACCAGGACGACTGATTTGTGTAAAGGAAAGAATGAATATGGCCATGTATTGCGGGATTTTGAGTGAAAACCTTATTCCATCAGCAAGGGCATTGTAGATTAAACGTTATTGGGTCTTTCAGCATAACAATGATGCCAAACACATCGCCCGGGTAACAAAGGAGTTGCTTCATAAGAAGCATTTCAAGGTCCTGGAAAGGCCTAGCCAGTCTCCAGATCTCAACCCCATAGAACATCTTTGGAGGGAGTTGAAAGTCTGTGCTGCCCAGCGACAGCCTCAAAGCATCACAGCTCTAGAGGAGATCTGCATGGAGGAATGGGCCAAAATACCAGCAACAGTGTGTGAAAACCTCATGAAGACTTACAGGAAATGTTTGACCTCTTTCATTGCCAACAAAGTATTGAGATGAACTTTTGTTGTTGACCAAATACGTACAGTACAGGCCAAAAGTTTGGACACACCTTCTCATTCAATTGAAAGTGAAGGTGTGTCCAAACTTTTGGCCTGTACTGTATTTTCCACTATAATTTGCAAAGAAATTCTTTAAAAATTATACCATGTGATTTTCTGGATTTTTTTCTTTCTAATTTTGTCTCTCATAGTTGAGGTATACCTATGATGAAAATTACAGGCCTCATCTTTTTAAGTGGGAGAACTTGCACAATTGGTGGCTGACTAAATACCTTTTTGCCCCACTGTACGTTTTCTGTCACACACACCGTGTTGCATGTAAGAGTGATAAAAAGCGTAGTGTTAAAACAGGGCTGCTTTTATGTGCATGTTTAACTTGTATGTAATGGGTTTGCTGAATGTAGACGTTAAATATATAAATCCCTCCTGGACACGTTCTTCAGTGTAATTATACTAACAAGTAACTCAAAGATCAAGTAGTCTCCAGCAGTTTATTGAGTAGAACATGCAGCGGGACTCAAAGGCTCTTCATACAGTTGCAAGAATAATGAAATAGATACTGATGGGAGAGTAACTGGATGGAGTTCTCTATGATTTGAAGTGAGCTCAAACTACAACTGAAACCTGACATGGCCAACAATTTTCCCGGTTGGTGCTGAAACTCAGGGGGTAATCTGTTAATGTGTCTGGACAGAACGCGATCATACAGATGGACAGAGCACTCCAGCAAACCTCCTGACTCAGGTCTGGCCCCGACTTCAGACGATCAGCAGCATCTACCCTCATGAGTTTATGACCGGGGTGAGGCTGAGGCAAACAACTGACAACGTGCAAAAGAAATTGCTTCCCTCTTCCCCTCCTCTCGCTCCTTAAGCTGGAATTTGTTCCTTTTTTTTTTTGCGCAACTCTGTCTGATTCTACAGGAGCAGGAAGTTCACGCCGACCTTACCGCTCTGGCCAAGACTGAGCGTAGGAAGAGAACGAGGGAGGATTGATTAAGGGCCGGCAAGGGTGGAGACCCACTTTGACCTCTAAGAATAAGGGGGGGTGGGGAGGGGGAGATAAAACAATAAAATAGCAGGAAGAACAAAAACATTACTAATAGAAGAGGGAGAGCTGCCATAAAAGGTGAGAGAGAGGAGGTGGAATATCTGGTGTTTAACACCCACATTCCTGGAGGTACAGAGAGGTTGTGTTGTAATACCTACCGTCTTAAGCCGCTTCACCGCATCCTCGCAGATGTGCATGCCCCTCGATTCCTCCACTTCCACATGCCCCAGGTACTGCAGACACAAGTAGACAGACAGAAGATCAGCTAAACCTTTTTATTACAAATAGAAAAAAAAACCACTCAGTTTAGACCTGGTGCTACTTGAGCCCCCCCCCCCATTTTCCTAATCTTCCATTCCACCCTCGTGATGCTGATTAAAAACGTAATGACCCACCATGTTGAGGTTTGACTGCTTCTTCAGTTGATCCTGAATTTATTCCATTTAGAAATTGACTAACCTCTCCAGTTTCCTGAGAAAAGCAACCAAGTAGAAGCGATGCACCAATCAAAAGACATTTGTGACAGATTTCTAATCTCTAAAACTCTGATCTACCAAACCAATTCTGGCCAGTTCAGAAATCTGTCTTTAGCAATTATGCTAGCAGAAATCACATTTAATCCATCTTGCATTGCCAAAGAGCAGTCCCAGGTGTATTCCCTAGAAAACTCATACCATAAATCTGAGATTAGAGTGGGCGGTAACACCGCACTAGATTGTGAAAGATCAGAATGTGTTAGAGCAGAGTGACAGCTATTGTCTATCAGTCATATTCTATAGATTGCAGTTCTTTGCTCTTGCTTTAGATGTATTAGTGTCATTTTGCTCATTTTCCTTCAGCTTCATAAACTAATATTTATAAAATAGGGATTAAATGGAAAAAAAATGATTATTTCAGATATGTTATTTGGTTTAAATGTTCTCTAAAACGTTTACCTAAAGCACGTCTTAACGCCAAAAATAATGGGATATTATGATAAAACTGAGATCGTGATTTTACTTTAAGAGCCATACCGCCATGCCCTACTCTTAGAAGTACCGGTAGTCTTTTGTAAATTTCAAACAGACATGTTTAACAAAAGACAGCAGCTATAAATACTATGTTGAACCGTCCTGCTATGTGCTTGGAATGCTGTTTTCTCTCAAAGCTTAAACAAACCAGAGAAATGCCTTAATATGTTGTACAAAATGTCGCTTTTGTGCTTCTTAAACCATTCAAACGCCACACCAATATAGAAAACACCTAACTTTGAGCCTTTCTAACTCAGTAACAACTTCCACACTGGAGAGCGTTGTCAGCATGACCTGGCATGGCTAGATACATTGTAACCCGAGTAAGCACACAAGCTTACCACGGTTGTGAAAATACTCAATATTTCAATAAAATCAATACTAAAAAATTAATTATTCCAATATTGTCATTTGCAAAAATCAATACAAACTGACTCATTTACATTTGCCCATATTGTCTCAATTCTTTCGACAGCAGCGCTGCTGTAACAGACACTGCAGCCGCTCACCGGACCAAAACAAACTGTTTCTAGAAGTTTTAAATTCTGCTAACAGGGGGGATAATAATTCAGAAACAAACATACGGGACCATCTTTAGCCGACAAGGCAAACACAAAACCGAGGTCAGAGAACATTGTGTAGGCAATAACAGGAAATATTGCGATGACGGAATCAGGTGCAACATATGGCTATTTTCCTCTTTCTCCTCTGTGCTACAGTCACTCTGTGACCTTTAATATTTTGAGCAACATCAGTGTGAGACTGTCCAACTGGCTAAATATTACAAGTTCATAACACATGGAATATATTAGTCAACGATTACTGAACTTCACACACTCATACTGCGATGATAATGTATTCACAGTACAAGTCTGAGGTACTTTTCCTATGAGACAGACTGACAGGAAAAAACCAAATGCCACATGCTAGGTGTGCTAACGCTACAGTAACAGTACAGGTTAAAGCTACAAGGTAACGCTACGACACTGACGTTTGGGAGCAACTTCAAAATGCAGTTGTATAGCAACAATGAAGTAGTAAACCTTCTAGACAACACAAGCTAAAGCTATCGCTTTAGAAATGAGCTTCCCAGCCAAATAACAGTGATCTGTTGGTCTGAGCTCTTCTGTCGAGATGTGAGTCCCAGGTGTGAAGTTCCTAATCACACAACTCTCCATTCTGTGTTGTACTAATTAACGGAGGACAGTAGGTGTGTTTCCACTATCGGAACTTTAGGGTAATTTGAGCGGACCTTTCCGGTATGTGTCTGCACTTCATTGGGCCGGGCCAACAGGGCTGTTTTACAGAGTACCTGTATGGGGGAATGTACTCGGATTGGCCTGATTGAGTCGCTCAGCGGGAGATGTGGTAAAGTCGCGCAGATTGGCTGTAATTCATGAGCAGATGTCGCCAAACAACCGGCTTTGTAAAAAAAAAAAAAGAAGAGTTACTGGCAAAGCAGTTTCTATCAACAGCAAACAGAAATGCAGCAACAAGCCCTGCTTCTCCCATGTCGATCTCTTGTCATTTCTGCTACTCTGGGTGCCTTTTGGCTCTGATCAAGTTAAGCTACTCGCTGCTGAAACAGTCGTGATATACCGGATGTCCTTAACTGATTCCTCAAAGGGCCGATTGTGTATGGAGACACGGCTGCTGAGAGGATTGGGCCAAAAGATTACCCCATCAGAGAAAGATCTGGTTAAATTACCTTAAAGTCCCGATAGTGGAAACGCATCTATAATTAAAATATTATCAGGTTCTCAATAGTATTTCATCTTAATTGTCAGTATTTTAGATGGCACATAACACTTAGAGATAACACTTCAAGCTAGAAGCAAATGAAGGTTATTATTAGAGCAGCTGCGCGCTGCAGCAATAAGATACAATTTACAAGTGATCCGATTAGTCGACTAATCGGCAAAATAACCAGTGATTAATCAATTATCAAAATAATCATTTGTGGCAGCCCTAATAAACAGCAAATTGACAAATGCTGGCACACAGTGGCTCACTTAATGGAAGCAATTCTAATATAAAATAATTGGACAACTGAATCAAAGGTGTACACAACCATAAAAGAATATTAACACTTATATTAAAGCTCATCTTGTCTACTGTTCTCCCACAAAGGGAGGTGACACGATCCAGTTTGATATTTTCCAAAATTAGAACTGAATTGTGCACTATGTACTGGTTTTGCCCCAATTAAGGAAAGTTAACATTTATTCATAATGTAATTAATCATACGTTTTGCTCTTAATTAGAAAGAACCCTGTGCCTTCCAAAGATGTTGCCACAGTATGGAAAACGGTATCGATTCATTTTTTTTAGTACTGGTATCAAGTTTGAAATTTGATTAGACTTCATAGTTGTATGCAAAAGAGAAACCTAACACAGCAAACCCTTGTCCTTTTGGACTGTGTGATTATTGAAGCTCATTACAAAACCGCGCGGGTAATGTTCGTGGAAACTAAAACCTCTCCAAAAGATGTTGATCATTGTTTAATCCTTCAGGCATGATATGGTAAGTCATAAAACTATATTTCACTCCTACACCCACGATACCTAAAAGGCTAGCTTCAAATATAATAAAACTGTCTATAATGACACTAAAGCTTTCACACAGAGTTTCACACAGAATTGAAAGCAACACCGTCCGCGAGATTTTACATCCTTACCCACTGATAAATAGGGCTTCCTAGCTGCATGCAGTGGAGATGAACGTGCGAGAACAAGGCCATGAGCCCAAGATGAACGGGTGCTTTTGTGTTTCTGTCAACAGTACATGTATGTGTATCCACAAATCTGGGTTAAAGAGCAACTGAACACTGAATAGAGGCAAATATTGCCTCTAGCCTGAATATGTCTCTCTCTGTCCCTCCTTCCTCCTGGACTCCTAACAGCATCATTATGTGTCCCTCCACTCGCAGCCCTGACCTCCTCAGAAGCTATTGTGAGTGCTGGGCCGGAGAGGAAGTCCTTACCCTTTCCCTTACACACACACACACACACACACACACACACACACACACACACACACACACACACACACACACACACACACACACACACACACACACACGTAGTGTCGCTGGACCCAAGCCTGTCACCCCACCCTCTGGCTGTGCTATTTTAAGAACGTGACGCAACAGCTGTGAGTCACACTGTCAAGCGTATTAGAATGCACGTGTGTCCATTTGTACACGCATGTAAACGGACGCAGACGACAAACGTAGGATGTCAGGACAATACTGATGCGAGCAGTCAGCCATGGGTAGCTGGGACCGTCTCTAAACAGGGATGGGCCGGGAAAAGGGGGAGGGGGGTGGGGGGGATATGAGTGAACGCAGGGACGGCTTAGATGGTCACAACGAATACTTAACGTTCTGCGAGGGGCAAAACAAAACATCTTCATAAAGACGTGGCAACGTTCAGCCGAGACGATCGACTTTTGAAAATGATTCGATGGCATAAACACAGTTTGTCTCAGATGGACGCTGCTGTAGATTTCACCTGACACCTTACAGAGCACCATACAGGATGCACTACAGTGTCTTGTAGAAGTATTCATACTTTTTCACAATCTGTCATATTGTAATCACAAACTTCAGTGCATTTTTTCGGGAGGAGAGTTTGATAGATCAACTCAAAGTAGTGCATAATTTCGAAAAGAAAACCATGCGTGTTTTCTTTAACCTATTTTTACCAATAAAAATATGAAAAGTGTGCCATAAATTCGTCTTCAGTCCCGTTTAGCCCGGTGCCTCTTCGCCGTGTGGGGTTGTACTGTGACAAAAAGTGCTAAATATCCAGCAGTGTATTTAATTTAACATATACAATACTTTATGTTGACCGAATAATCCGAGAACGTTACTTTCTATCAGATAAAATCTATCTATACTGCTTCAGCTGTAATGAAGCAGTATATGAGCTAATGTTGATTCCAGACAGTGGGAAATGGTTTATCCAAGTCAAGCAGATTATAGGCATTTGCTATCTTTGAAAACAGCATCTAGAAAGTTAAAGAAGGTAAAGTAACAAAGCACAGGGAGAGAGTTTTTATTATGAAATGGAAATGTAACTATATGGTGTAAATACTGCTGTAATGTTAGGATCATTATTGTTAGTAGTAGTTATATTTATCCTCATTTCATCACAATCAGAATGTTTTCTGTCATAAATAGTATTTATTTATATTACCAATGATAAATTATAGCCAGCAGCCAGAACATACAATGCACTCGGTATTTAGACTGTTGGGTTTTAATGAACAGATATGACACAAAGTCATTTGATTTAGTTTTGATTTATGGTATTTGAAGGTCAGGGCAAATGATGCATTGATAAGGATCTTATTGTGAAGGTTTGCCGTGTTGGCGCTTCAAACAGACGCATAGAAGTTCGTGTTTTTGTTTTGACGATAAAATACAAGCAGCCCAACAAATCCGATGAGCTGATAGCCAGTTAAAACGTCATTATTATTCAGAGGACCAGGAACATTTAGATAGAGACAAAGTGCTTCATGGATGATCAAAAAAAGCTCAGGTTTGATTTGGTTTTATTGGTAACTTCAGTTTCAACTTAATTATCATGAAAATTATTAAAAACAGAAACCATTTTATCATTTATAAAGGCTGTTTTTAAATGTATATTTTTAAGCTGATGGAAAGAAGAGGAAAATAAACTACCAGAGAATGTGGCTAATGGATCTGCTGCTTTGGCAGCTCATCAACATTTTCTAACCGTCTCCATCTAAGATCGGTGTATTGTCCAACCCCTACCTACAATGTAGTTTAGGCTTCGATTTGGTGCAATTGCTCATCCCCGACAGAAAAAAAGAAATAGGTCTATTTGGTCAGCTGCTAATCCCATATTTCACATGAAAAAATACCTTTTTTTTGCACATAGGGATGATTATCTTATACAAAGGAGATATAGGTAAACATAATCTGTGTTCGTTTGTGCATTCAATTTAATTCAACACAATCTTGTGTTTCCACATGCAATCTGCAGCTGTGCTCTCCACAAACATCTTCAACCATGGAAAACAGTCCTTCAATGCAATGTTGGCTTAAAAACAACACGTATGTGTTAAAGTTGTACATACAAACAGATCTGATTACATTGAAATATGGCACAAAAGGGGAAAAACAACTGAGACAACATAGATAAAGTCTGTGTACATTTTCCTCATCGACACTTCTTGGAAACAGGCTTCCACCTTCTCCTACACTCTGCGATATCCATGAATGCTGCGGTTGGTGAGAATGTCACGGCAACCGCCTGCACACGGCCCGCCTCAGCTGAGGCACCTAAAGAGGGAGTCCGGGAGCAGGAAGGGGAGGAGGGACACCGAGGAGCAGCATGGTAGGTTGCATTGTCTTATAATGAGAGGAAGAGGAGCGGAAAGGAAATGTACTGGTTTACTTTTTTCTCACATTTCTGTAAGCGTCTCAACTAAGCCAGAAAATTATTTCATCATTGCATTGCATAATGTCTAATCTTGACTGTTAACAACTAAAAAGAAAGAATTATAAAGCAGATTAAAAAAAGGTCAAAAAAGTTATAGCTTAAGTCAACAATTTTATTAATAAAAAGACTAAAGGAAAAGGAACAATGTGCTAAACTACCTATTTATTCACATCAATATATCTGTTAGCTTTTGCTAACAGATAAACACACATTAAACGACCTACGATTGGAACCAGACTATTTCCCCATGATCAGCAGGTCTAAACCAATCAACAGTGAGCACCTTATTTCAAGCTTAATAAAGACCAGATGAATGTTAGAGTATGCTATGTTACATAACTAATGAAAACCTTTTGTTTTTTTTGGGTCAGATTTAAAACTACTACTTCTATCAATTTGTTTTGTTTGTGCTAAAGTCCTCAGAAACTGACGCTGGATTTAATTAACGAATGCCATAAATAGGCAGGCCTGTTCAACACGGCTGATTTTAACAACCCGAGTGCAAATTTGTGTTTAGATAAATCTCTTTATAGTCTTACAGTAACCCTAAGGACCCAGCTTTCGTTATTAATTCAACTCCATTTTTCAAATCCCCCTCGGTGCTTTGGCAACGGCGAAAAGAAAACTTGATCCAAAGCTCAACCTAGAACCCGGAAAGTTAATTAGGGAGATCTCCATCAAACAAAGAGTTACAAATGTTGGTTATGTGGGGACAAAACTTCCCTCTCACTAAACCCATGTCTTCAGTTCTGCCTTTACTTCAGTGAGGTGACCGTTTGGCCCCATGTGATGAGAGGAAGCGTACCGTTGCACTTCTGTTTGCAAAAGTGCAAGACTGTGTTGCCAAAATAAGATGAACTCTCCACTTCATCAATCACAGAACAACGGGTCAGAGCGGCGCTTCATGCGCTGGGCATTTGCACAGACATGCCTCTACTGTTGTCGGTGTTAACAAAATATAACTTTAGATGTCAAAAAACATCTTTGTTCGAATTACTTCATTAAGTCGTAGAGATCAGGAAGCAGTTCTTCCAGCGTTAACAGCTTAAGGAGCCCCCAGCCACAGAGCTGTAACCTAGATTCAAGTTGTGCTCACATCCTCTGAAAGGTCTTGATTAATCACAGCAGTGTCCTTGGATGCAGAGGCACCGAGGAGACGTCTCTCTGAGCTACGGTTGTTTCACAGTGAGGTCAGTTTGTGTGGTGGCCAAATGTGTGTTTGTAAAAACCTAAAAAAAAAAACATTTGTGTACGTAGGTGTGTTTGTATTCCTGCACGAATGGGGAGAGTCACCTTGACTGCAAAACTGCACTTGCCACTGCGGACCGCCTCCTCATCCGTCTGCCACTGGTGCGGCCGACTCGACTCTGGCACGTAGATGTCTTTCTTGCGCCGGAAGCTCTGCCGTAGCTTATTCATCGCTGAGCTCCCTGCGAGGGAAGAGAGAAGACACCACCATCTTAAAACCACCTTTCAAAGTCCAGTCCAACACCATTTGAAACAGTATAAATAAAAAGGAAGCACCATACAGCTGCATTAACATCGGTATTGGCCGATGTTAGTCATTTTTTTTACATGTCGGTATTGGTCCGATACGTAAAACTGGGCCGATATAAACAGTTGATGTTCATTTCCATCTTGTTGCCATTTCTGTTTGTTTTTCTGGAGTGGGAGGGGGCTGGTTATGTGGTGTGTATATATGGCTCACTGGCCGTAACTTCAAAACCACTATTGGATATCGGTAACGGCCCAAATTTTCAGATCGCTGCATTCCTAATAAATACAAACATTTGCATGGGTTAGTGACTGTCATGCCCGTCTAATGAGTTTTCTTTGACCATGCTGAATAATGCAACACATTTAGACCTTTTTAAAGCGATTGGGATTGTAAAGTTTGCAAAGTAACTTTTCATATTTTGTTTAACTTTAATAAAAGCAAAAGCATGTCAACTGCATTTAAATTAGTGGGGGGCTTTTTTTTGTTTTTCCCCCCACATACAAACATTAACCTGCATTAAATTGTATTTTAAAGCATCTCTAAATCAGTAAAGAACAAAAAACTTTATGTTCAGCCTCAGCATTTTAGATTTTGATTTGAAATCTTGTCAAGAAAAAGGGGTGGGTGGTGTATTATTAAAGTCACGATTTACATGTTTTTATGTACAGCGGGAAATTATACTATAATGCAAAAGCATCAGACTATGGTAAAACATGTACCAAACCTGAGAACAAAAGATGTCACCACAAAAAGAAGAAATGGTTAAAAATATTCAATGACTAATGAACTAATAGGGAAGAATGATGACGGATCGGTCAGCAGCTAAAATAAGTCTTGCATCAGCTGCAGCCCAGTTACCGAATATATGACAATACTTAAAAATACACCCAAGGATTCAAAGAGGAGTACCAGTGCAATGCATTAAAACATCAGTTTAAAAGGTAAGCCCATTTATTTGGAAGACTATGCACCTACAAAGAAACATATTTACTACTTGAACACACAACAGTTTATAAACCCACATCCTGGTTTCACCTTCACCTACTTTCAGCTTTCCTGCTCAACGCTGGAATATAAGAAACCTCGTTATACCTCATTATTAAAGGATTAAATAAACCAAAACTAGGAATCTTTTTTGAAAATAACTTCGACTTAATGATCTTCAACCAGTTTCAACCAAAGAAATGTAAAAAAAAACCCAAAAAATAGCATATTTAATCAAGGTGACAGCACCGCTATGTGCACTTCTTCTTGGCTTTGAGAAGGGATTAAGATACACAAGAAAAGCAGAGACCCAATTAAAAGTTGCTGATGCAAATTAGAAGTGAGAGGTCCATCAATCAGGGAAAGCCTGGCTCAAATCTCCCAGATCAACTCAGAAAACCGGCGACCAGAATTAATTCGGCCGTGAAATTCTTACTTTAAAAACACATGAGTGCAGCAGACTCGTGAACTAACGAGTTGTACCCGCTGACTTCTGAACTGATGAGGATCTGTCAGGATTTACGGTCTTTAATCCAGGGGAGCTGACGGTCTACAAACACACACACACACACACAAGCGAGAATGAGCAACAGCATGCACCTGCACACCCGCCCCGACTGATCACATGCGTATGCCCCCGTTTAACCACGCTCACACATACACACACACGTACACACAGACGAGCTGGGTTGCCTGTTTGCATCATGAACCCTGTCCTGTAGGTGACCGACAGTGAGGTTCTGTTATCTGTCCATGCCAGGCCCGGAGCTCTGCAGGCAGGACACAATGAGGCAAGGCACACTGAAACGCAACAAACTTCATGTTATAAAACAGGAACGGAACCGCATACGTGCATGGGTAAACACATTCAAAGACATGCCAAACCTGTAGGGGGCAGTAGTTCCCCCCCCAAATCCTATCCACTCAGGGTAACTTTCTACTCTCTAACTTCTACATAGAGCAGTAATTGATGTTGTAAAAACAAGCAAGCAAAAAGCTGGGACAATGGATAATCCATCATGCGAAATCATCATGGAAAGAATATGGCACAACTGTAAACCTACAAAAATGTGTCCAACCATCTAAGCCAGAGGTCCCCAAAGCCAGAGCCCAGGATCAGTACCGGGCCGTGGGTCATTTGGTACTAGGCTGCACAGAAAAAAAAGAAAAGAAAACAACACACAGTATTTCCACTTTATTTATTATCAGTCTAAACTATGTTTTATTTTGAAATATGGCCGGATTCTGTCCATTAACTCACACTTGATGCATGTCAGGACACCTTAGTCATGTGATGCGTCACCACTAAAAACAAACCCACAAGCTAGCAGAATGATTGAAAACAGAGGTGCCTGAAAAGTTTCTTTGCGAAAAGGAAAAGGTTTAATAATCTGCTTAATATGCGACAACCAGGATTTCTAATGAGGCAATAAAGCTTTTAAAACTGCCTCAGACGAGACCGTCTCATTACAGTGAAATTGTCACTGATTCAGCGTTGTGGTGAGTTGTATTTTTCAGCACTTTATAATTGTCTGTGGTAGATTGTATTTTAAAGGCATTTTTAAATGTTACCATAGGGACCAGAACGCGTTAAGAGAGCGTTAAGGGGTAGAGAGGATGTTACTCATGTCATGTTGTTGGTGTGATGATAAAGGGACGCTGCTAATAAACTTACAAGCACACATTGGATTTACATTTATTAATATATTTAAAAATAATCCTGGCTTTTATGCCCATCCTTTTTTTTGTTGTTGCATTTATCCGCCGGTCCGTGTGAATATTGTCTGATATCAAACTGATCAGATCTTAGCGTGTCAACAATTAGCTGTGCACTCCATAAATTTTGTATTTATGGAAGAGTAATGACAGAAGGCTAGTTTTGGAAGAAGAAAAAAAAACACAGGGGGCTAAATATAAATGCACACCACACTTTTCAAATTTTACTTGTAATTAAAGAATAATAATTCAAGCTACGCATCTTATTCCTTCCACCTTAAAAGTATGTGCTTCTTGGTGTTGGTCCATTACATAACAAAAAAAAAAAAAGAGAGTGAAAATACAGTTCCAAGTATACAAACACTTCAGCTCCATTGTGCATATTGGAGTTGACTGTGCAAATATAAATGTATGGGTAAAGCATTTGAGAACAAGACAAAAGGGATGAATGTTGCTTGATGCCTCACTCCTCCTCTCCTCTATTAAACTCATTTATTTAGGTCATATCATGTTTGGGCTCACTGCAGTGCCTGTGACTGGACTGACTGCATGATTCCACGCTGCAGACTGGAGGAAAACAGATCCATCTGCATTGTGTCTTTGGCTCAACAAAATGTATGGGTTTGTTATAATCAAGTTATGAAAAATATTTGGACTGATCTACTAACCAAATGAATTATGCAGAACAAGCCCTGAAAAATATCACAAAATAATAGAGATGCACCAATCCGGTTTACGTGGCTCAGTCTCAGTGGTTTTTGCGATGATCGGGCCAACAAATAACTATTTCTATATTAATAATTCTATTCATTCTCCGCTATATGGGCAGAACATCACCTTTTTCTTTTCAACCAATTTGATTCCAAATAAATACCAGCTGTGTCCAGGTTAACATTTAAGAGTAAAAGCTCTGATTTGCTATTAGATATGACAGAATGTTCAATCTTTCGTTCACTTTTAATAACTACACATGGGACTTAAGGAGCCTTTCTGTAGCTAACAGTCAATTTATCGGAAATCAAGGTGACAGGAGACATCATAAACTTTCACATTTTATGTTAGCGATTAGCGTGGTTAGCATTACTAACTAAATATTAGACTGAGTATTTCCTGTGGAGTAAGTACCCTAAGTGGCAGACTGATATTGATGAACATCACAGAAGCTTAAAATATTCAACTGTGTCAACTGTTAACGAAACCAGTGACTTCAACATTACACTATCAATTAGGGCTGGGCGATAAATCAATTTTATTGATTAATTCGAATTTGCCGTTTAAGAAGATTTTTGGGAAAATCATTTTCACACTGTGTCCCTTATGATAAGACGGGTGTCCAGTGGAAAGCAATCACAGATGGTATCACAATTTATATTGCTAAAGATATGGTGCCTGTTTATACAGTGGAAAAGCTGGCTTTGTTTACCTACTGAAAACTTTGGACGCCAGGTATGTGCTACCAACTTTGCACACAACTTTGAATTTAGGTAGACTTCCAAAGGAGATATTAAGAGTTTCAAAAAAAATAGATTCCGTCATTTGTTATTTCTGTTTAAGAAAGTAAAGGGAGAAAGAAAAAAAAAAAATCAATTAAAATCGGAAATCGGATTTTGTGTGAAAAAAAATCGGAGATTTTATTTTTAGGCCATATCGCCCAGCCCTATCAATATTTCCCTGATTAGTGTCAGAATCAAATACTTCTACTCTGGTGAAAATGAGCAATTTTCCCTCAATCTGTCCTGACTGGCAAAGGTGAAATACTGAAAATTTGACTTTTTTTCCTCCTCTCACTTATGAAAAATATAAAAACTAAGAACATTCTATGTACAGCGCATCAACCAACATCATGTACTTTGACACTCTTTCCTTTGGTATTCAGTAAAAATCAGCGAAGCTTTAGGGATATATGCGTCAATCCATAAATAGAGATAATCTTTCAATTCTTTCTTTTGTTGTTGTTAAAAACCAACTCTATCAAAGAACCTGCAGTACATTTTTCTCCAATATTTTGTACAAAAACTCACAGGATTTAAAAGAATTCTGTCAGGCGGTAGTATCCCTGGAAAAGTCCATTTGGTGGTCATACCAACCAGGTTTTGGCAGTGTAGTCTAAGTGTGACTGTTTGTAATGTCCAAATTGGACATATCAACAGATGGTAGTGTCTATCATTCAGTCAATACCAACAATCTAACACAATTATTGAAACTTTACCACTTTAATATTCTCGAGTTTTAGTCAGCTATTTCAGGCTTGTCCTCAAACACAAAACTGAAGTTGGTTTCTCGTTTCAACAAAGCCTAAATACAAACCTGGGAGCCCAAGTCACACTGGGAGAAAGCTTCAAAAAGAAGAGAATAGTTTCCTCTTAACAAGGCAAGAAGACGGAGGTTGGTTTGGTAGCACGGCAGGACCCACTCATAACGGTTGGGAATACAAAATGCCACCATTGTCTGGTCACTAGCTACCTATGCCGGTTCCTCAAATTAAGTCAATCCCATACAAAAGAGAAGTCAAGCAGACAGTCAAAAAGAAAAAAAAAAAAAAGGAAAAAAAAGACTAAACACATGGAAGGCAGACAAGTAGCTGTTCTGGATCATTCTGGCTGATAAAGTAAGAATATGATCGAAATGAAGCGACTTTCCCAAAACTATAGTATGGTATAACAGAGCTACTGAACCAACTGATCTTCCAGATGTCTTAGCACTTACTGCCAGGTTCCAACCCACCACCTCACACTCCTACGGATTTGGTCTGCAAATGAGATAACAAAAGATAAAGAGGGAATATGGGTGAAAACATAAGCTGTTTTATTCACGTGCGTGGGAAAGATGACATTCGTTTGCAGTGTATGAATCTATGATGAAGGCCGGTGCTTGACCCAACATATGCAAATAAAAAAAGCTAGACCTCAACGTGCGTTTGCATGTATCTTGGGATATCAGGCCCTCGAAAAGAATGCTAAAGGACTTGCAGAATTATTGCAGAATTTTAGGACCTGTGACTCTTAATTCAACTTGACGATCCTGCCGTTCTGTGAAAGAGGTCGAAAGGGTAAACGCACAAAGTGAGCACTGACCCATGAAACATCCTCATTCGCCAATGATCTGAGCCAGAAGTTTCTGACCCACAGCAAGGAGCGACACACAACCACAGGCTTCAGTTCAGACCTCTAATAATGAACCTCTAATACACACAATGGTTTAGCTACAAACGCAGCTTAAGAGTGAATTTTATGATTGGAAAAGATAAATTAAAGCATTTGAAGCTTATATTTAGTGAGGAAGGCCTTATCGAGCCAGCATTTCTTACTAGTGAGTCATGGTAACAACATGTAATCAACATAAAGAACTGGGAAATTTCCCATAGCCAATTATACACTTGTTTACCAAATGAAACCATTCAAAACTGGTTTTAAGATGACCAATATCAAACCGAAGCTGGAACTGACATAAGACATTCTATAGTGTTTTTAGTGTTATAGTGTTTTTCTTCACTTAAAAAAAACTTTAGAGGATGCAACTACAATAAAATACAGAACATAAAAGCTGAAAATTGGAGGGAAAAGCCGAAAGATGTGAAAATAATACACTGATGGTGAAAAGATTACAAAATGTGTTGCATTATATTTCTGTATTACAAACCGAAAGCAATTAACAATCCACAAATTGAACAGAATAGCCCTATGTCTGAAAAATACAGGTAATCTATATAGTATAAAGTAGACTTTTATCACCAGAGAAGAAGAATTGCAATGATGTCGAGTCTCTGCACCGCTTCGAAGATTGTTCAATCATTTCAAATCGTGCAAAGTGCAAATAGGTCAGCCGAAAGCGTTTAGTGTGATCAGTGGGGAATTCAGTTAGAACGACATATTTCCATGATAACATGAATTTCGATTCCGTCCTGTAACCAGGACGGAACAGGTATTTCATCTCGAAGGTAGTGGTAGGTATTACTGGCAGCAGCAGTTATACGAGTACGCCGTAACCCTTCAAGGACGTACGACCAACAGACCTTTAGTGGTAATGTAAAAACGGATTTAAATGGATTGTTGTTGAAGATCTTTTAAAATCTGATCGTCACATGAGAATAGATCCTTTTTTCCCCACTTACTAAATATCTTACACAGGGATATACATGTTGGCCCATGCTGCTCAGCAGCTGCTGAATCTGCAAGGTGCGTTCAAGTTGCACAGCGTGATCTGTGTCAACACTAAGAGCCGGGGATTAAACTGGGAAAACAAACCAGTAGGTCAATGAGGTGCGACATATGTTCACAGTCTTATGTCAAGCAATGACATGTGTGTAATAACAAATCTGCATTACTGCGTCATTATTTTAGGAGGTGGGGCGGCGTTTTATTGTTACTCCTGGGATTTTAACAGGTAGAGTTTTTATGCTTTAAAGCTGCTGAAAAGAAGAAATAGAATGAATGATATGACTTACACAGATCAAAAAGAGGAAACCAGAAACTCTGACCAGAGCATCATCTTCTGGTTGGATCGGAACTATAAAGTTCACGGCTAATATCTGTCCTGTCTACATATCCTCCTACTTGGGCAATCCCTCTCTGCAGCTCCCCCAGTGTCAGATGAGAGGTAACGCGAGAGAGATCTTTTTTTTTTTATAAGAGAAGAGAAATGAGACAATATTCAAACAAAAGAAATCAGCTCGTCCTGTGTGTTGCAAAAACTACAAAGTACAAGGAGAACTCTACAAGACGGGGCCCTAAAGCGCTTAGCAACTGCAATGAAATAAAAAACGGCCTCGGCAGATTGCAGAGAGGTTGGTAAATTCTAACATGATGTGCAATCGACTTCTCTCTCTTAAAAGAAAAACTGTTGAAATGTGACCGTTTTTTTTAAATAAGCTCCTTTTCTATACTTTCACTATAGCTGTGCATCAGCTCCTTTCTCATTATTTTGTATACATCTTAAAAAGAGTATGCTGAAAATCATGTGATGATCATGACACAATGTCTGGACAGGTCTCCCCATAATACACATAGTTTAGGAAGCATTATTTAGGCTATATTGGAACGGGCGCCGCTATCCTGACAAAGTGTTCGGAAAGGCACAGGATCTTCCTACCGACGACTTGAGATTGCCGCGGGTTGCTCACAGGGGCCCCGTACGGCCACCTTTTGACAACAGTTTTCGTAAGATGGCCGTAAGTCTACCGTAGGAAGACTCCAAGGCAGCCTTACAAAGAATATAAGAACTCTACGGCCGGCGGACAACAGACAATCGCCTCGTTTTCTCAAGAATGCCACAAGTTGTTCTTGCGAATTGAACTGCGACAGCACCAACTTCCTAAAAAGGCTGAAGGAAGCTAAAGTCTGGCCACTGACATTACAGCACAGCCCTGTTTAAACCTGGAGTTTCAGTCCAACTGCGAGCGTGGCAAATTTGGGACAATCAGTGAGAGTTTGTTTCTTCCCCCCAAAAAATGAATCATCTAAAGCATCAAAAGCCACATTTGAAAACTTCAAAAAGTGAAACAACAAAAGCGGGTAAGAGAAGGTTAAAAGGGATTGATTGGGGGCCATAGACAAGTGGTTTGATGTGGGAGAGAAGGATCTGTACCCTGCTGGAGCCGTCATGGCTCCGATACGTTGGTGCTGTGAGAAACGTTGGCTTCTCCACTGCTACCACTAATGAGAACAATTACATAAGACCCAGTTATGCTCACTCTGTATTCATAGGAACATACACAACTCAGGAGTAAATGGTAGAAGATGAGAAGTCCTATTAAATCTCTTTATGTGCAATGCTGTTGAGTCATACTTAAAAAAAAGAGAAATGAAGAGAAGGCAGAACAGGAAAAGTAACTGGGAAAAAAAAGACAGAAGGAGCGAGACCTGTCGACTCCCTTTTCGTCTGTGATGTGCCTGGAAGGAAAGAGGGAATGAGGGAGGTTTGTGCCGCAGTTGGCTGCAGATGTAATAGTATTTGAATAATCTCTCCAGGAATGGAAAACTGATTAATCCCTGCAGAAGGATCCCAGGGATGAGTAAAGCAGTTGGGTTTCAAAGAAAGGAGGGAGCGAGCGAGAGTCTAGAGGTGGGAGGGAGCGTCAGACCAAGAGGAGGAGGAGGGCGGTTCAAGACCAAACAAGCCGACAATCTTCTTCCACGACTCGTCCCGCTACTTTGCCAGCTGATGCCGTTTACCCTATTCCGTTCTAATGTGCACAGGGGATTCCATGTCATGCGTGTTTGTAGCCTAAAGATGGACAATAATATTGTATATCCTTAAAATCAGTGAAGCTAGCAAGGCGTAGGCTGTTTCAGTAATGCTTATGGACGTTTATGGAACGTGACCTGGTGAATAATAGTAGCTAAGCAAATACCGTTCCAGTTACTTTGGTTAACAGTTAATAGGTGATTAAGACCCTAATGAACTTGCCATGTGATTCAGCACCTGAATTAAAGGTTATTTCACTGCTTAAAAGACTCTGGACCACCCACATATAATTTCAAATGTATAATATTTGAATTGGTCGAACCTGAACTGAATTATTCAACATTAAACAGCTATTCTTCTGTTTTTATTCCATTTATAAAAAAACATATTTCAGTTTAAGGTCCAGACATTCCTCTCTCCCATGTCTGTGAACGCCCGAGCACCTCGAGAAAAAGGCCTGACATTTTAACTACTGGATTCCATTCCGAAATATCCTTTTAAAAAGGGTTCTAGGATGCCATTTTTGACACTTGGTTAGAAACTGTTCTTTGAGCCTCTATTTGGCAGGAGACCTTGTTGGCGCTGAGAATTCCCCAGGAGCCCCGATCAATGGCCCAATACAAGCCCATATTAAAGCCTTACAGCTGAAAGACTGGTTGTCCCCGCCCACTCTTAAAGCTGTGTGCTGATTGGCCGGTTTAACCCGATGGCTCTATAACAATAGGGTTATTTGTTCAATAACCAACAGTTACAGACAGCCGACGCTGAAGTGAGCGGGGATATGTAAATTTAAGGGGGTTGTCTACAGCTTAACATCGTTTTTCTGTTTGTGTTTTTTCATCTTACCCGCGGTATGTTTTGTCTGCCGTGTGTTTGGCGCCACCCTCAGACTGGGAGCAGTATTGTTGATGTTGGCGCACAAAGATCTGGGCTCCACAGGGCGTCCACAGAGAGCTGGGCGAGTACAGTTGACAAAATGTAGACCCCACAGGCTTCACTGACCAGCTGATTATAGAGGAATAAATGGTCGGATCCAAGATGGTTTACAATGTCCAATAAAAATCTGAAATCACCTTTATTGCTCTCTTTTTTTCTTTTTTTTTTTTTACAAACCAATCAAATCCATTTAGAAAAATCACAAATACTTCAGAAAAAAGTTTAAAATCAGAGAAAACAAAAGTATTTGAGAGTTTTGAATAAGTACTGATCATTTTTAAGTCCTTTGTAGGAATTTCTACAATCGCGTCAAAATCAGGGGAAAATTCACAAGTCTGCTGACCTGGCAAAATACAATAAACCTGTTCAGTAACAGAGGATGCACCCACACAAAGCAGAAGTGAATTAAAATAAACGGTGACTAATCAACTATTTAGGGGGAAAAAATATATTCACAAATTAGTCAGCTACCTTTGGTAAGAGCAATATGGTTTTGAATCTATAATTTTGTGGTGACAAAACATGACGGACTCTGTAACTAGATAAAAAAAAAGCACAGTACTGCTCAATCCTGATTTACCAACGGTCCCGGTATAAAGATTCCAAGTTCAAACATGAGGTCATATGCAACCACATACAGTTAATTACAGTATTACACATTGGCACCCAGGGGAAGTCTGACCTAAATCGAGTCAATTCAATGTCCCAGGGATGACATGATGTCTATATGAAAAGTAGAGGGAAATTATTGCAAAACAAAAGCCTTTGCTGCTATAGCCAAACTGCAAACATTTGGGCTTTTTATTTTATTTATTAATTATTTTTTTAATAAACTGAGAAACCCGATATTGGACTAAATCAGAATAAAATCATAGAGTTCCACATTTGTTCTGACAGTCTAGGAGTAAATGGCGTTAGTAGCATGACTAAATTACCAAATAACTAAACATTTGCTCAGGAATAGATTGCCCAGGCATTGTGCCAGTTTATACAAAACAAATGTGAAAAATGCATTCTAATATGCAAGTGCATGCACCCCTTTTTATTTTTACGCATTCGAAGACAGTCAACACGATGGATTTATGCAAATATATGTAAAGAGATCATGCAGTGTTAGAATTACGCAGTTCCAAGCCATTTTTAAAAGCCTTCTTATATAATTTACTAACAATCAAATAAACTGTGGGGAAAGTAAGTAGCTGACACTCATTTTTCAAGTTTCCACACTTAAGAATGGAGAGGTCTGTAAGGTTCATTATAGCTACACCACAAATGTGAGGGAGATAATCTAAAAACAAATCCAGATAATCACATTGTCTGATTTTTAAATAATCTTTTTGCATTTTATGGCATGAAATAAGTACACCTGCACGAGGCTGTGATGGGCTAGATGACAATAGGCAAACAGCTTGGTGAGAAGGAAACAACTGTTCGTGCAAATATTAAAATATGGAAGAAACTCAAGACGAGGGTCAATCTCCGTCAGACAGGGGCTCCAAGGAAGATCTCACCTCGTGGAGTATCAGTAATCATGACCAAAGGAAACATTCTTTTAGTTTATTTATTTATTTTTTTCCAGGCTGAACGTTTCTTCCAAACACCAGCAGAGCACCAAAAAGTCCCGGAGCTGAGAGCAGAACCTGAACAGAATCTCCTGGTGTTAATTCCTCAGAGACAGAATGGTTCTGATGACGATGTTTTTATTCAATCAATCTGCAAACATTGATTAAATATTGGTTTAAAAACCAATATTGTAAAAACGTGAAACTATCACGTTATGTGATAGTTTCACGTTTTTAAAATAAACCATCACGTTATAACGTGATAAGGTCTAATTTCTTTATTATATGGCTGAAAGCTCTACACCGCCGTACATATGACATGCTGAAATATAGAAGATGTACCTGGGATGAAGACATTTGACACGCAACGAAGGCTGCCCAAGACGTGAAAATCTGTAATGTTAGTGTATCGCTTGTCAACGCACGTGAATCCCCTGGTGTAACCATAACAGATTTTACGACAGTAGTAGAAAACAATACCTTTTTCCGAACTTTAGGGGGACCCAGAGAGCAAAACTTACATAGTGTTGCTTTAAGCCAGCTCATGTCCAGGTCTGACTGAAGTTTGTCAACGATCACCTGGATGGAGGCATGGGAGGTCAGATGAGATCAGACTCAAATCAGAACGTTTTGGTTTAAACTCCTCGGCCTGTCACAATAAACAATAATCGCATGATAAATTCAGATGAGCTCGATGATTTTTCCAGACAATAATGTCCTTTTTTGCATGCTTTTTTGTTTTCCTAGCGTGTCTGCCTCTTTCTACCAAAGAGACTGGATGAAAAACGGCATAGACCAATATTGTCCATATATCTGTGACATATATATGTCCATTCAAAAACAGTGTTTTGATTGTTAGTATGCACGTTTTGTTTACAAACCTCCTAACTGGTAGTTTTGCCTGTTTTTCCTGTCTGAGCCAAGTGATTAATATGTTTTTGGAGGGCAATTTTGTTTGCAGAGTTCATCCATTTTTTATTTTGTTTTGGTCGTCTTGTTAATTTATATTCAGTATTAAAAATGTCTTTCAGCTGTAGTGGTAAATGTTCCTTAGAAATGAAAGTTTATTGATTGTTCAGAGGTTGTAAATGCATTACTATTACATTCGTTGAAAATTGTCTCAAAACAATATCGCTTATTGCAACAATTTCAGGGGCAATATGTCTTTCAGCAAAATTTGTTATCGTGACAGTTCTAGAAACTCCACTTGTCCCGCTTGGAGGAAGAAGGATGAGTGTGTGCTATACATATTAAGGTTGCCTTGCTTTGCTTTGTTGCCCAGAGACAGCCTCGAAACCTTTAAGAATTGGAGATGATCAGTATGGAGTTGTGGGCCAAAACCTGGTCAAGAACCACAGGGAACCTCTGACCTCTGGAACCGTAAAAAAAGAATTTGCTACCAAATACTAAGTTCTCTTTTCCTACTGTACCAAATACTTATTTCATGCAATAAAATGCACATTAATTACTTAAAGATCATCCAATGTGTTTTTTTCTTCTGGATTTGTGTACTTACAATGAAAATTAAAGACCTCTCCATTCTTTGCAAGTGTAACTGTAAAATAAGCTGCAGAAACACGGTAAATTGGAAGTGATCACCAGCTAAGCTCCAGGCTCGGCACACGTTTCACCGCACTCTGCACAACAGCCAGAATTCCTCTGTCAGGTACAGAGATTGTCTGCAGCGTGGTTCATGGGTTTAAACCAGCTAAAGATGCATGCTAAAGTCAACAACCAAAACATTGCTTCTCTGAATGCAAGATAAACACATGAGGAAAATATGTTAGCACTTTAAACCTGTGAAATACAGATAAAGGTTGGTTACCAGAACTAAGGTATAACACGATTTATAAAGTAAGTTATATTAATATATTCTATTGTAGTAAATATTTCCATTAGCCAAACACGGCAATCATGGTGTAAAAGCTAAAAGTGCTCCACCCATCAATTTCATTTAGAGCTGGGTATCGATTCAGATTTCAAGAATCGATTCAATTCTGATTCTCAAGAGTTAGAATAAAGTATCACGATCCGATCCAATTAGATATTGAAATAGGTCAGTGCTATTAAAAACGTTTTCTGAACTGTTACCTTAATTATATGGCTGTAATGCAATGACTCAAAACTGGGTGAGTAACAGTTCACTGGGAAAAACCCAAGCCGTAAAATGGCTGTCTGGACTTTTCCTTCCTACTTTAGCTGTAGAAAAAGGGCAAACAATGTTAAACACTTAAACCGATTTTTGGAATTTTTATAAACTCAGCACTAATTTTATTAATGCTATCGCTTGTTGGATTTGTATCGCTTCATGTAGAACAGGATGGCAAAAAAGCTGCTTTATTCTACACAATTTGTTCATTTAGACCATGTCTGTTCAATAGTTTAGCTCAAGATGATGAATCAAAATTATTGCTGTGTCTGCATAAGAAGGTCATGTTTTGAAATTAATTGAATCATGCCCATTTTTCATGATAACACATCACGCTCTGGCCCGGGCGCAGTAGAACATCTATCCTTTGAACCAGGACGGGTTCATTCCGAAAACGGAATAAAAGAGAGCAAGCTATGAGGTCATGATGGAGATGGCTGGAATGCTACAGAGGAAGGAAATGATGGGAACAGGAGTGCTGGCCACTGTTTGACATGCTGCCCATCTCCCAGTCTCCCACTGAATAATGGCAGGGTGGATCTGCTCTCTGTCCTCAGAATGACACAATGACCCCTATTTCCTGAGTTAACGTCTGACTGGGGAAAGAGTGCTGACAGACAAAAATCTTTTTTTTTTTTAAATGGACCCGATCACACAGCTACTCATACCGTGTCTCTCCAAGGTGTGGTCATGCATAGCACAGCTGATGTCCGGGGCGAAGAGCAAGCTGACCAGCCAGCACACCATCATAATAGCTCACTGTCGCCACCACGTCTCCCCTTAGGCGGCGAACCCCCCCCCACGGTTACGATTCACACATTAAAAAAATAAATAAATAAACTTGCTCACACTCAACATTTACATTCCGTGTTTTCGGCTAACAGACGCATTGTGAGATTGTGTTTTCTAAGAATCGTGCAGGAGGAGATCTGGAAAGGAGAAGCCAAGCTGTAAATACAAAGGTTGGGGACTGAAAGAAACGGCACGCTAGGAGTGGTTTGATGTAGTGTTCCCAGCGTCCGACTCCATCCATTCTCTTTTCTATTTATTGGAGGCTGCTGCTGGAAATGCCATAAGTACTAACTCATGTGGCAGCCATAAAAAAATAATGTCTTCATGGAGCCGAGAGGTTAATTGTGTGATCGGTGACCCAGTGTTGTACCTAACCAAATGGATCCCTAAATAAATAAGTAAATAAATAAATAAATAAATAAATAAATAAAAGGAAATATCCCGGCCTTTTTTATTCTTTTTCATTGACTGATAGGGGAGTAATGAGATCTCACTGCAGAGGATCAGAGGAAAAAAGGAGCTGCTGTCAACATGTGAAACCATATTTGCAACCCTTTAAGACTTTTATTTCCAAGTAGAGAAGAAAGTAGTTCTTTAGTTTCCCAGTTGTTCCCAGAGTCAACCAATAAAGAAAACTCTTTCCAATAAAGAAATGGGGGCAGATAAAACATTTTTATGGGTCAACATTGATTTTCATTTTTTTCCTGAGGTCGGATCTAAAGATTAAGATTTTGTTTTCCTCCAAGACGAAATAGTTAATGTAATGACTGAACAGATAAAAAAAACAACAACAACCTGCCAATCAAATATCAAAGCTGATCAAGGGATCTTGGAAACATTGCGATATTTGCAAAGAAGTAACAGGAAAAACCTTTTAGGGCTTTATTGGCCACTGTGGCCACCTTGGAATTGGACAATATGAAACCTGGACTGAAGGAGCAACACATCGTCTCAAATATATACTTATATGTGTTTTCTATACAAATTGAAGCAGTGGCATTAAGAAATAAAAAGAAAACAAGCAGAGAAGGCACCAAACACAAGCGGTCTAGAAACACTCTCACAAGGAAGAGAAGGGACGAGCGCTTCAGCAAACCAAAGAAACCAGGCTGAATTGTGCACACAGAGTATTTCCTCTGTACACAGCGGTGACCTGAAGAAACACTACCCATGTTACATATTCACCAGCTGCCGTTAATAAATGATCCAGTACTCCTACGTATGGCAGGCTCACTATGAAAATTCAGGCTTAAAACAGATTTATAAGGCTCTCAGAGGAAGCAGTGTGATCGAAGATGTTAAATAAATGAATCCAGTCCATCTAGCAGTGATCAAAAACAGGCAGAAAAACCTGATCCAAGCTGATACCGTAGGTGAGGAGGCGGAGACTCTCGTATTATCAGAACTTTGGTCAAAGTCACACGCGTTAATGTTCCTTTACAAGCCAATACTTAAAACGACCTAGACTGCAGTCATGATCAAAAACAGTTACTTATTCGTAACGCTGAGCCTTCCCTTAAAATTTGGACAGACATTCATGTTAATTTGGGGTGTGCCACCGTGGGTTTGATTATGATTCAACTCTTTTTCTACTTTTAAATCCAATCAGTTTCCATTAATTGAAGTGTCCAAACAAATGTATGTCCCGTTTTCTTTAATGTGAAACCACAAAAGTAGCCAACACATGTCCAAAATATGTTTCATAATCGTATCAAGGTCATATTTTTCCATGAAAGCCAAAGGAAATGTGGGCTGCCAATAGAAGTATAATACAGGGTGACCATATTTTGGTTTCCATAAAAAGAGTACACGCAGTCCAATCCTGAAGACTTTTGATTTTAACATGTTTAAAATATTCCTGCTCTATGTGGTTAGAAAGTAAAATGAAATATAAGTCAGGAAGGCTTTTACAAGTCAACCGTTACTGAATTGACTTTAAAATCTAAACTGAAACTAGAAAAGCACTCTGAGCGCAGAAGTCTGCCAAGGTCTGCTAAGCTAAAGAGAACGTTCATTTGGACCACGCTACTAACATAATACACACCAATATAGACGCTCCTTTCACAGTTAAATATTTACTGTATTTTGTCAATGTCGCGCTACATGGCGGAAACACTAGCAGCAGCCAAACCGTTTTCCTAAAAATGTCAGCATGGCAGGTCCGACTGTTATGTTTTTCTTATTTAATTCTTGTGATAAAGTATTTTTTTTGAATCGCTATTGATTTGGCTCGTTTCACGTCGCAAATAATCAATTTATGGTGGATGAATCACTAATGTTATTGTGGCATTATTCCTTTAGTTTTTGTTAATAGTCAGATTATCATTTTTGGTCATAATGCAGACGTTAGATAATACATGTTTAACCACATTTAATGAGCTCAGCATATTTTCTGATGCTTTGCACTGCCAGCCTTCAACTCAAGTTAGAACCACTAATAAAACTTTGTGTTTGAGACAAAGAACAAGAGATGCACTAGAAGATCAGCTGGTAGGTGGAAAAGGAATTCAAGTTTGATCAGCGCCGACTGGTGACTAGCTGCTCAGAAACTCAAAAATACATATTTTTCTGATCAGTGAATACAGTGCGCTTACTTGCTTCCAGGTCGTGATGAACACCCTTTGGTGCAGAAGTTATTACTGTAGGACCAAAACACAAAATAGGCTATTTTTAGTAGGAAGGAGGTGTTAAAAAAATTTCAGTGGAGGTCCAAAAGCTGTAAGACTGTTTAAAAAGGAGTTTGTTTGTTTTTTTGAATGGAGGCATATTGGTTGTTTATAAAGGCTACTTCTTTTTCAAAGACAGAAAAAGCCATCTTCAATGAGATATTAGTTCATATCCGCCTTTAGTTTAAAAAGGGAAGGTACAAACTGACCAAAGGAGAAAGCAGGAAGGCTGAACGGAGGAAAGTGTCTCCGTCTTATTCTCTCTTTTTCTGCTCTGGAGCATGCCGGACTTAAAAATGTTGGCAGCACTTTGGTAATCTCAGACTTGCGTCCTGATTTACATTTTAAGAGGCTGAACTAGTTGTTAAAGCATGATGGTGAAGATGCTTGAACTTTAGGATGCTAAGATCACAGCAGCATCAGATCACGTGATGTGTTCAAAGCGCAAAGGAGTTCATTTACAGTTCACATTCTCTACCAGTTCTGTCTGCTGTTGATTGACCTTCCTTTCAAGATACACATCGGACAAATCAGCTGCACTGTTTTATAATGAAAGCATCCTTACAAAGATTCTCTTTATTTCAAATGTAGCTTTATATGTTCATATTTGCAACCCATCTTCATTTTTCATGTTCCAAAACAGTTCATTGACCAAGTTTGAGGGTTTTAAACTACTTTCTTTTAATTTAGATGTCTGTGTATTTTTAGGCCCCAAAAGGTTAATAGCATAGGTTAAAGTGAAAAAAATAAATGTTAAGCTCATATAGGTAACGATGTGTTATGAAAAAAAAACACCACCATAGAAGGTAAGTTAGAAACAATTCGCTTGATTAAAGTTCTTAAAAACAATTCGAAATGGACTAAAAATCAGTAATGACTTGAAATTGCAAAACGATCACAAATCTCTAGAAAGAATGTGAGGATGGCTAAATCACAACGGTGTGAGGGGGCATCGGGTTCAATGACATGAATCGTTTAACTCTGAATCAATCAATGGGAATATTTCTCATTACTGACGACACAACAGCGTATTAGCACTAATATAAACATAACTACCAGTTTTAGCTTTATTTTGGTATTTAGAACTGTGCTAGATTTTTGTTAGCATCAATACATCATTTCATACAAACGATAACTATGTAAAAAATAAAAAATAAAAAAATATGATACTGTAGGTAAAGATCTAAAAAAAAAAAAAAGGCGCCAGAGCGAATAAAGTTCTAGTAGATCCGTTTTGTAACTAATCAATTTCCAGTAGAAACATTCAATAAAAATGCATTTACACGCATTTACTCAAAACAAGATCCGACTCGCTGGTGAGATGTTGGTCCTAATATTTAAAGCAAAATTAATTAATTAGTAAATAAGGACATTCATTGCTAAAGCAGGGCCGTTATGTGGTCACGGACTGAAAAGAAGTCTTCCTTCAGGCATGAAAGGAAAAACTACAACAAAACAGAAATGATTCAGTGATTAGACACAAATTAATGCGTTTCCCCGAGTGATCACCTGAGCCAAACTGAGGGAAATAACACTGCACTGAGATGATTGGTCCATCCTTCATGTCGTGGTAAAACTGAAAACCATAATTAGCATGGCTGTGACTTTTAGGGAACTTATTAAAATGTGCTTTTGTGTGGTGCCGATGACTAAGCAATTTCTGGCAACATCTAAAAGGACCAGAATTTATTTTATTCTGATCATTTACATCGGGTTTGCAAAGCGGGGTTAGAGCAGGTCGATATATTTTCTTTTTTGTTTTATTGATCAAGATAAATGAACATCATTTGCATTCTGAATTATTTTTCTTCCCCTTGTTAATTTGTGTGTCGAGAAAGATCATCTGAGCCCGCTGACGGAGCATACATCAGCCGCTGGAAGCAGCGCAGTGAGGAATGGTGTCAGTGCGCAGGTTGATGGTCCTCACACCCTGATGAAGGCCTGTCACTCTTCAATACAGTCCTAGCCTATTAACATTATTCCACCGCTGTTTATTTACTGTGGGGATGATATATTTAGGATAATGTGCAAAGTTCTGCCACTAAGTTTTGCCAAAAAGTAAATTGAGATGCTCAAAGCTTGGGATGTCGTTTCCAAACCCAACCCTGCTTTAAACAACGCCACTGCTGTAGCCATAGCCAAAACCTCAGAGTGTTGACAGAGCTTTTTGTCCAAACGGTATTATAGATGAACAGCAACACCGTACCATGGGTCGGTGGTACTCACCTTCTGTGTCTGTGTTTCAGTGGCAGATTTAGTCTAGCAGCATGAGTGACGAGAGGATGGAGTGGAACAGGAACTTCCTGCTGAGCGAACAGACATGCAGGTTGCCAGTTGCCACATTGGCAGTCCGACAAGACTCCGGCTCACAGAAACACACACCTCACGACCAAATAAACTCAGCAATAAAAGAAACGTCCTCTGACTTTGAACTGTTTATACTTTCAGTAAATTTAATGTGTGTAAATATTTGTATGAACACTAAAAGAGTCAACACCATAAGACATAAACTAAAAATGTTTCACAGACATGTGACAAACAGAAATAGAATAATGTGTCCTTGAATGAAGGGAGGCTCAAAATCAAAAGTACCAGTCAGTATCTGGTGTGGCCACCAGCTGCTTGAAGTACTGCAGTGCATCTCCTCCTCATGGACTGGACCAGATTTGTCAGTTCTTGCTGTGAGATGTTACCCCACTCTTCCACCAAGGCATTTGCGAGTTCCTGGACATTTCTGGGGGGAATGGCCCTAGCCCTCACCCTGCGATCCAACAGGTCCCAGACGTGCTCAATGGGATTGAGATCCGGGCTCTTCGCTGGCCATGGCAGAACACTGACATTGCTGTCATGCAGAAACTCACGCACAGAACGAGCAGTATGGCTGGTGGCATTGTCCTGCTGGAGGATCATGTCCGGATGAGCATGCATAAAGGGTACCACATGAGGGAGGAGGATGTCTTCCCTGTACCGCAAGGCATTGAGATCGCCTGCAATGACAACAAGCTCAGTCCGATGGTGATGTGATATACCGCCCCAGACCATGACGGACCCCCCACCTCCAAATCGATCCCGCTCCAGGGTACAGGCCTCGGTGTAACGCTCATTCCTTCGACGATAAACACAAATCTGTCCATCACCCCTGGTGAGACAAAACCGTGACTCATCAGTGAAGAGCACTTTCTGCCACTCCTGTCTGGTCCAGCGAAGGTGGGTTTGTGCCCATAGGCGGCGTTGTTGCTGGTGATGTCTGGTAAGGACCTGCCTTACAACAGGCCTACAAGCCCTCAGTCCAGCCTCTCTCAGCCTATTGTGGACAGTCTGAGCACTGATGGAGGGATTGTGTGTTCCTGGTGTGACTTGGGCAGTTGTTGTGGCCATCCTGTACCTGTCACGCAGTTGTGATACTCGGATGTACCGATCCTGTGCAGGTGTTGTTACACGTGGTCTTCCACTGCGAGGATGATCAACTGTCCCTACTGTCTCCCTGTAGCGCTGTCTTTGGCGTCTCACAGTGCGGACATGCCAATTTTTTGCCCTAGCCACATCAGCAGTCCTCATCCCTCCCTGCAGCATGCCTAATGCACGTTCACGCAGATGAGCAGGGACCCTGGGCATCTTTCTTTGGGTGTTTTTCACACCAGTAGACAAGTCTCTTTAGTGTCCTGCATTTTTAGAACTGTGACCTTAAATGCCTACTTTCTGTAAGCTGTTAAGGTCTTAACGACCATTCCACAGGTGCATGTTAATTAATTGATTATGGTTAATTGAACATACATGGAAAACATTGTTTAAACCCTTTACAATGAAGATCTGTAAAGTCATTTGGATTTTTACAACATTATTATTGAAATACACAGTCCTGAAAAGGGGACGTTTCTTTTTTTGCTGAGTTTACATTTCTCCTCCCAACGTCTGTCCTCTAGCCCTTCAACTGAAGTTGAAACATGCAAAGTTATGAGATAATAAATTAAAACTGCACTGTAACCTTTTATCGAACGTATAAGAGGCCTGTCATGGTCACTGAAAGGAAAGAGGAGACCGGCACAAAGGCAGGAGGAATCCACACAATACAAAGCAGGTTATGTTGATGTCAAGGGGCCAACTGAACAGGCTTGAATGGAAATCCTGCTGTTCTATTCAGCACAGCTGTTGAGCTGCACACGATATCAGGGATTCTTTGCACATACCTGAGTCTAGGTCTCTGTGTTCTGGCTGGGCTATTTGTTAAGAAGAAGTGATGGCTGCTGAATACCAAGATACTCGGTAGACTAACCAAAGCTGTCGAGCTGTTTACCCAGCAGAGTTAAAGCAAGTGTGAAGCGAAGGGACACTTTGAGAAACTGATGGTGACAAACGCTACTTAACAACTAATGCATGCCCCGTGTCTCTCAGGAAAGTCAACCTACCCGCTGAAGAAAGTGTGTTAGCCTCTACTGCAAACATCAGAAAATGTTCAATGTACTATACCTGATGAAAGAAAAAGCTGATTATTATTTCACTCAAAAACAAACTGCGTGACTGTACTGTGCGGTTTATTAATGGATCCATAGACTGAAACATTGATCTATTTAACGATCACTATATGGCCAGCAGATACCGGGCAGGCTGATTGGAGCATCACCATGGGAAACGCTGACTTGGCTAATTTTATACAAAGGCAGAAACGAGGATGAACCGTGTTCACAGAAATACCAGTCAGAATAAGACAGCATTAAAAGGTTAGTCATAAAAAAACAGAAATCAGTAAGGATATAGAACTCTCCTTGCATGTGCAACAAGAATTTTTTTGTGTGTGATCTGATTATGGTCATTTATCTTGCACCTTTATAAGGAGACACATTCATGAAACTAAAGCAGAAAAACAAGAACAAAAAGCACCAAAAAAAGAGCATGACTGAGGTGTAGGAGTTGAATCAAAACTTTGCCCAGTCACGTGGCTGCTGGGATCACTCCAGGGCTTAAACTGAACTGTAACAAGACTTGACCCAAACATTTCTACTAGGGCTGGGCGATAAATCGATTTTATCGATTAATTCGAATTTGCAGTTTAAGAAGAGTTATGTTTGGTGCCTGTTTATACAGTGAAAAAGCCTGGCTTTATTTACCTACTGAAAACTTTGGACGTCAGGTATGTGCTACCAACTTTGCACACAACTTTGAATATAGTTAGACTACCACAGGAGATATTAAAAGAAGAGTTTGAAAGAAATAGATTCTGTCATTTGTTATTTCTGTTTAAGAAAGTAAAGGGAGAAAGAAAAAAATAGATTAAAATCGGAAATCGGATTTGGTGTGAAAAAATCTGAGATTTTATTTTTAGGCCACATCGCCCAGCCCTAATTTCTACTGTTCTAAAACTCGATGTGCGTTTTTTTAAAACGGGCCAATAAAAATGAGCATCTTTTTTTTCAGTTAAAAAGGAATAATTATGCTGGCAACCATCAAGCCGCTTTGTCCAGATACAGTATGAGCAGCCAGGCGAGTGAGCGGGCCAGATGAACAGGCAAATAGACAACGACTGCAGAGCATCAGAGAATGGAAAATTACCACGGCCCCACAATCAGCTCGACACCTTTGATCAGTCAGGGCCCAGGGACCAATTACTGGGGGATAATCGCCGGCCCTCGGAGGCCTGGCGAGCTGCGGCCACTGTGGGCACAATGGGTCAGTAACCAACCGGGGAAGGGCCAGGTCGACATGGCTCACGAAGCCAAAAGCCGGCCGACGGTGGGCCCCGACTGAAATGTTGCATAGAGGCGGCCAAACTGACGAGCCGCATAGCGGCGGCATTGTCCCCCTCCTGTCGACTCAGCACACTGGCTCTCTCACAGAGCCAGACATCTTCCTCTCAGCAGGCCGGCCGCTCGCTGGTGAGGAATGGTGCAAGGCTGTGCAGTGTGTGAACCTGCTCTTCTACATGTCTTGAATTCCTGTACACACACACACACCCACACCCACACACATGATCCCTGTAGCAACACATGTGCAACACAGATTGACAACAAATGCCTATATGCCAGGCAGACACCTGTCGCTGCGGCTTTTTAATCAAACAAACAGCAAAACCAGCTGCAGAGAAATCCAATCAAGAGACAACATTTTTTGCACCATTCTCCCTAATAATTGATGAAATACTGATTCACTTTATAGTCGGAGGAGAAAACATCCCCTGTCATCTTTGGTATATGTCCAACTGCAAAGGAGCGGCGGTGATTCATAAACAAACCCCACCCCCCTCTTACTCCAGGCACGACGTGATGTTTAGCTCATTAATAATGGACTCTTTCCGGCACAGGGGGGACTTTCATTATCGATCGGGCAAAAAGCTTCAGAGCTGCTTGCTGTGCGGGTCCTCCTCCTCCTCCCTCCCCACTGTAACCCGTAACGCTTCATCCCACCGCCGCAGATGTCGTGTCGTAACAAGGAAACGACTCGACCAAAGCCTCAAACTAGATACGTTCTCGCTGCCGGGTCTTTTTGCCTGCTCATGACCCAGTTATCTAACAGATAGACAGCAGCCAAAGGGAATATGGGGTCGGGCTGGGCTCGTGTCGGTTATGCAACAAGCACCGGTGGATGTTGGTCCACAAGAGCGAGAAGGAGCGTCCCTGTGAACCACGAGTGGGATAAAGGAATCCACTTTTAAGAGGCAGAGGAAACGTAGCGGAGAAGATGAATTCTTTATGAAACATAACGATGTGAGCGACTGCTGCAACGGTAACCCACTTCGTGGATGCCGACTCAAGTTTGAAAAAAATTTACTTTAAAATAAAAAAAACGCTTATTCATGATCAACTCAGCTATACTTCCAAAGATCAGTCTGAAGTGATATACCAACACCATCACTTGCACAATACAGTGCCTTGTTACGTTACAAGCAATAACCAGAGTGCATTTTGTACAGTTGATGTAATAGTCCAACCTAAAAGAGGTGAATGGCAGCAGGAGTGGATGAAATGTGTCTGAAACACTGTTTTCTTGCCACAGATTCTCACTAGGATTTTAACTCTGAGTGACACATTGATCCACAACCATTGTATTGTAACGCTGGCTCTTTGTTTTGTGTCGATGTAGCTGGAGGGGGAATCTCCGCCCATTTTATCCCTTTAAATTCTTCTGTATTCGGCTCCATGAATCTTGGATCACCAATCTTCTTTTCTCATGCTTACAGCCCTTCGCCGCTTCCCTTGCTTAATAATCTGCTTGTTTGACTTGTCTTGTTTGTGAGCTCTACCGTACTCGTTTTGATTGAGCTGGAAAGCTTTTTACTAGAAGTGTAGCTGATAGAATACTCTAAAAACAAAACACAGCGCTCTGGTTTGTTGTTTTCTACACCTCCTGTTCAGAATCACCAAAACACCAGATTAGATCGACTTTCCTTGCAATATAAAGCATCTGGTGTCCAAAAGCTTCATTGACTACCGATTACATCGACTATAGAGCACCGTTCTGGTAGAATGATCTTGAGCTGATGTTGGGCTGACCAATCACGGGGTAAAGAACACAGGAAGTGCGAAAACAGAGAGAGGTTTTAAGAACGGAGGAGTTTTCCGTGATTTTACAAGTGCTGCTGTTGTGCTTCCACACTTAGGCCATGCACAAGCATAGACGGGCTAAAAAAAACCAAAAAAAAACCGAATATCCTCACCACCTCATTTAAATAAAAAAAACACGTCCACATCTAACTACATATTGCATTGTTAAGCACTTTCAAAGACATGCCAAACCTGTAGGGGGCAGTAGTTCCCCCAAATCCTAGCCATTCAGAATAACTTTCTAAATTCTACTACAGAGCAGTAATTGAGCTCGTGAAATCGAGCAAGCAAAAAGCAGTTGGACAATCGTTGATGCCAGCACAGCTCTAAGGGCGTCCATACTGTTTCTCTTCGCCGTTTACGCGTCCGGTGGAAAGTGGGGGTTAAGGGGGCATCTGGTTACTAGGATGCCTCCTGGTCACCTCCCTGGCGAGGCGTTCCGGGGCGCGTCCCACCGGGAGGAGACCCAGGACACGCTGGAGAGGCTTTGTTTCTCAGCTGGCCTGGGAACGCCTTTGGATTCCCCCAGAGGAGCTGGCCCGCAACCCGGTCCCCAATTGAACGTATAATAAATAATGTCTCATGTTCTTCACACTACAGAACTGTGCACGACTTAGTGAGTGTCTATCTAATAAGATCTAAAAAAAAAAAACATTAAAACTCCTAAGGAAATATAATAAGGCAGATCTCACAGTATTATTTTTGATTTCCACCATAAAATAATTGGTACTTTGCTTGATTTTCACTCTCTTCTCTGCTCCAAAGTCCACACTTGAATCAAACAAAGATTTTCAGATCAAAGCAAAGAATACATACATAAAACTGTGGATTTATTACACATTAAAAACAATTAATGTGTTTGCAACCGCATCACAAACCAATTAAACAACAAGTGCAACTATTACTAACTTCGACATTTCTGTCTTTGCCTTTTAAAGTCACCGGCGTGTGTTTTTAGTTTGGTGCCGGTTTCTGACACTGTGAACTCAACACACTGATGTGTCATTTCTCTCTCTTGTTGTATTTTTTTCATCTCCAAACCGTCTAGAAGCCTCTGTGGTGAAAACGGGTGCCACGGTAACCATGACATTTGTCTAGCATGACGAAAGCAGGTGGCCTGAAGGTACGACACATCACACATAGCTGAACAGGGAGTAGCTTGAGGGCAGAGGCGGAAGGTGTTGGGAAATCCGGACAGAGATTCCCTGACAAAACACATCTGTGCATGACACTTCGTTTTACAGCAAGCAGTTATACCCTGCTCACTAATGCCAACACTGGAACTGAGGGAAAAAAGAAAAAAAAGAAACTCCTATAAAACAGATTCAGTCCGTAGAGATTGATATATTTCAAGTGTTTGTTGCTGTTAGTTTTGACGATTTTTGGCTTCCTGCTAATGAACACTAAGATTCGGTTTCTCTGAAAATGCAGACCAATTAATTATTTTTATTACAGAAATGTAAGCCTAGTGAAAAAGCGTGTTTGTTTACTATACGGTCTCCATCCTGGGCGCTGGTACTTTTGTCAGTGTGGGAATCCTGGTGTGAGAGAAATCAATGTCCTCTCAATCCTCTGAAGGCTAAATTTCGCTGTCACTTATACGGCTTTTTTTAAACCGCTTTTTCCTTCCACTAAACTTTCCCATTAATATGCTTAGACACAGCCCATTGCCATAGACAGAAGCTGACTGTTTACAAACAGCAGCTTGCCTGCTGGTCTTCCCCATGATTGTGTAGGCCATAATACAGCAATCCTTTCATTAGCTGGAAACATTACAATCAACAGAAATAAAGACTTTAAATATGACATTCTGTTTGCTTTTTTATTGGATTACCGAAATAAAATGACCTCTCTATGATATTCTAGTTTATTCAGATGCACCTATACATACACAAACTGAGGCTGCACAACATATTCACAAATATGTTGCTATTGCATGCGCTGTAGGGCTGGGCGCTATGGCCTCAAATCAATATCACGATATATTGAGCAGTAGGCATGGGCCGGTTACCGGTTTCAAGGTATACCGCGGAATGAAAAAGTCAAGGTTTCAAAACCACTCAAATTTTCCGTCATACCGTCCCTGCGGTATAAGCGTTCTTTTTTCTTTTATGTGACGTCTCGCCAGGGAGAAAGTAAAGGCCCCTTTCCCTCATGCTGTGTGAAGCTGCAGCATAAAGCGCCACTCCCCCCTCCCCCGCGTTTGTTGTGAGTGACAAACGGGCTGCAGGCTGTGTGATGGCTGAAGGAGGCGAGCCCCCAGAACTTTTTCCACCATTTCTAAGCGGGTGTTTGGGAATACTTCGGCTACCGTAAAAAGCCAGACGGTCATGGCTTGGAAGAAGAAGGTTGCCCGAAGTGCAAAACGTGCTTGAGAACAGTGGCAGCCCGAGGAGGCAATGCATGGAATACGATTGCGCATGTTCGGGAGCAGCACCCATCGTTGCATGCTAAATTCAAGGTAAAGTTAATGCTGTCTTGGAATGAACGAGCGTATTAGCGTCTGACATTAGGGAAATAGGCTTGTTACCTTGGCAGATATGGTAGCTATCATATCTTTTATTTTCTTCATCTCTATCCTTAGTAACTTTTTTAACTGAGGCAGATAGTATGGTAACTAGCATGCTAACGATGATTTATCTTAGCATGCTAGTTAGATACCATAGCTGCATCAGTAAAAAGTTTTTTTCCTTTTAAAAAAAAATACAGACATTCAAAATACACATTTTAGAGCTGTAATCATAATACCGTGAAACCGTGAAATTTTTGCCTACGGTTATCATACCGTTAGAATCTCATACCGGCCCATGCCTATTGAGCAGTTCACCTCCATAACAATAAATGGACGATAACTACCCCACCGCCAAAAAACAAGCGTTTATTCTCTAGATGGGGCTGTGGCTTCTCCTCTTCCACCTCGACCTGCTCTACCAGCTCCGCTTCAATATTCAAATAGTCTGCTGTCCGACTTTACAACAGCACCCTTGCAGCTGGCCACTGACACGGAAAGCTATAAACACAGATAGCTCTTCGTTTATTCCATTTTTTTATGGCATAATTTTTATCTTTCCACTTTATGCTGCAACAATGCAAATTTCCCACTTGTGGGAATAAAAAAGGTTATCTATCTATCTATCTATCTATCTATCTATCTATCTATCTATCTATCTATCTATCTAAATCCTCCTCCATTTCCTCATCGTCTTTCTCTTCCAGTGTTACCAACTCCTCAGCATGGAAAGTTGCAATTGGCTCTCCCAAAAGTCATTAAAAGTCGCTAAATGACATGATCCCCTCATTTGTATAATGTGCAAGCAATTGTAATGGACGCTGTAGGCGAGGAGAATAATTTTTATTATTAGATTTTAGCGGAATAATTTTTTTAACCATTGATGGGAGTGTGCTTGGAGTAAAACTGTTATAAGGTTTTGCTTTTTGACCATGTTTTTGAGTTATGCGTTTTAATATCACTAGCTGTGGCAATAAAAATCAGCCTTACAATACTGGCAGTAGACCAGTGAAACATCTCTAATAAACGGCTTCAACCAGGCTTTTAATTCAGGGTTCGATTCCAACTTCTTTCTCTATTTCTGAGAGTCCAGTTTAGACTGAGACATGACTGTTTAACATCCGTCACCATGAGGCGCAAACAGTGGACGAGGTGATTGACTGAGGTTATGATAGTGAAATCAGTGATTTATTTAGTGTGTTGTCGTTTCTTTTAGACAGAAATTTTTCTACATTTACGTCTAAGCACGGGTAGGATCAGCCAGCGGCGGCTTCGGACGCAGTAGCATTAACAGCTGCTATGACTACAGCGGGAGGACTGGCTGCCTGCTAGCGCTCTGGGACAGGAGAGAGCAGAGCACAGCAGCGCCGCCGCTCGGGGAGAAAAGTAACAAGGACACTCTGATTCATGTCAGAGGCATGTAGTCACATGATTCCACCCCCTCCAGGCCGGAACGTAGCACGGCTGCGGCGCCATAAAGGGACATGAGCATCGCCAAACTACACACATCTTTTCTTTTTTTTCCAACACTGAAAATACAGATATAAACCAAATGACGTTCGTTACAATAATGAGCTTTGGTATCGGTAAATTTTCGATTTTTCACCTAGCCCTAATACACTAATATTATAATATTGATATTGCACAGAACTGGAATGCAACAATTAATTGCTAACTTATTACTACTTTACTGTATGCTAATAATATATTTAGCATATTAGATGGATTCTCGTCCATGACAGACTGTGGTCTCCAACATGGCAATGGTCAGTCAGTTAGGACTGGGCAATACAGCAATTATATCAATGTATCCAAATTTCTGTTTGTGAAGATTTAATTTTTGGAATATTGAGAATATCAGGAAAAAAAAAATGTTCACCAATGCACTTCTTGGGTTTCCATAATCAGCCCACCCAGGGCCTAGGATCTTGTTTTACAAGCATGTTTTACAGTGTGTATTTATTTGGACTTTGAACTCAGGTGAACTCCAAGAAGGGATGATTGAAATAATAGCCGAACTAAAAAAAAAAAAAATTCTGTCATTTGTAATTTATTTTTATGAATAGAATAGGGCTGTAAAGTCATAGTCGACTGGTCGACTTATTGGTCGATGCTTTCTGAGTCCACCAAAATTCTGATTGGTCGATTTTATGCCGTGTTAATTTTTGAAATTTGATTGGACAAGAGACATTCCATGAGAGCTGATCGGTGCTGATGTTAGAGTAGGCTACAGCAGCGCTGCCTCTCGTGTGATATTACTTTAACAGTCTACAGGGAGATCGAAGAACGTCCACGTTATTCAGCGTGCTGTGGTGGCTTGCTGAATATTTTTGTTTAGCGTTTACTACAGTGAGTCCTCTACCATGTCAAAGACATCGGCAGTGTGGCAGAATTTGGTTGATTACAGCCCTGTTTATTTAGTTTCATTTTATTGCTAATAATAACGAACATATGGTTCCCTTTCATTATTGTGCAGATTTATTTCTATTTACTGGATTTGGTCGGGTTTTTAAATTTTTTTTTTATTATTATTGCCTAATGCGCAATTGCGCCGTGCCCACAGTCTTTGTTTTGAGCCCAATGCACAGCTTTATTCCGTTTGTACTTGTCTTGATCTGGCTCGTTTAATAAAGATCATTGTCCCTGAATTGCCTTGCTGTTTAGTGTAATTGCACTAATCATGGCATATTATATTGCGCAGATGCACGTAATGCAAAATGCTGTCAGAGACTTGCATAAAAAAGTGCAAAATTATGAAGTGGAAGGAAAATGACGTCTTTCAGTTGTATTTTTTTTTCTTTTTCTAACAAATAAAAATCTGAAAAGTGTGGCACCTGCTGGACATAACAGAAGGCAATCTTCATTTTTAGTTGCTCATACT
Organism: Valencia hispanica; assembly: GCA_963556495.2. Lineage (NCBI taxonomy): Eukaryota > Metazoa > Chordata > Actinopteri > Cyprinodontiformes > Valenciidae > Valencia > Valencia hispanica. The sequence goes on from OY747720.1 coordinate 33,869,646, forward strand.
TCGTCACGGCAGACTAGTTTTACCTGTTCCTTTAACTCTGTTGTGTAGACGGACGTCCCGAGCGTGGTGACCGGCGTCTGAGCCACAAGTTTTAAATATCTCTAGTCCCGACTGCAACTGGAAAGCTGGTTCCCACCCTAGGAGATCTAACCACTGGTCATTTCATCCCGGGCCGGCCATAATTAAAGCAGAGATCAGAGAGCTGGATAAAGCATGAGCTGTTCCAGTCTGAGATACCAGTCTCAGGTATCACATTATATAGGGGCCTTCAAAGACAAAAGGAGTCCCTGAGCCTTACAGCGTATCCAGGGAGGAGTCACACAGGCACAAACCTGAAAGGCAACTCCATGCATACAGTGATAACCCCCCTCCCACCCAGCCACCCACCCACTGCTCCCTCTATACACCAGATGATATAGTAGGGGCAGGAAAGGAAGATACAGCCCCTTTGGTGCCAATTAAAACCTAAAATTATTATCCTGGACAGCGCACTCAGAGAACTGCCTTCAGAGCAGTAAATCAACCAGACAGCTAAAGTTGTAACAAATCGGATTAACATGAAAATGATTGCAGAGAAACGTAATGCTTGTATGTGGTTGCGCAAGATAAATGCCAGGACAAAGATTGTAGTCTCATTCTGAAAGTTATTCAACAGGAGAGGGGTGGAGGAGGAGGGGGGGTGAGAGGTACAGCTAGTTATTTACCTTTGACCAATAATGCAGTTCAAAGTATTACTGCACATGATGTATGACATAACCCTTCCCTGGTGAACAGAACTGCCTTCTCATAATCTCCACGTTTGACGATGATAATAACAATGTTAGAAAGAAAGCACCCGTCATTTAACTACAGGTTTATGACTTCTTCCTTCTACCAACCCTAATGGTGGCAATCATCCATGGCAACCAGTCAAACAAAAAAACAGAACTGATGACGGCTTTCATCTGCGAACCTATTTTCAGCGACTTCATTTGAAATGGGGTCAGCTGCACATCTGAGATCGTGGCTCTGAAACCGGCCCTCTGGTTGAATCTCGCCAGAGTGTCTCTGCTGGACCCGGTCCCAGCCCCGCCAAGGCCGTGGAGCCGTGCAGATTTCACATGTGAGGACAGCATGCATACTTCGTAAGGATGCAGTTTGAAAAAAAAAAAAACCCTACCTGGGATTTTGCAGTAGCTACAAAAAATATATTGTTTTATACTTTATACATTTTTAAACATTATCAGCTTAAATTGACAAATAAATAAATGTGGTAATATAAATAAATACAAATAAATAAATGGGGTAATACATAAATAATGTGGTTGTAAATCAATAAATGTGGAAATAAAGTGGAAACAACTGGATAACACAGCACCCCAATGCATTTGTGGCAATATCTGGTGATTTTAATCATGCCTCGCTCTCTACTACACTTCCAACATTTCAACAATTTGTCAGCTGCTCTACAAGAGAAAATAGGACCTTGGATTTGTTTTATGCAAATGTAAAGGATTCATACACGTCCAAACCAAGACCTCCTCTGGGACAATCAGATCACAATCTTGTTTTTCTCTGTTCAGAATATAAACCACTTGTTCAGAGGCAACCTGTGGCAAAACGAACTGTGAGAAAATGGTCACAGGAAGCTGAAGAAGCCCTGCAGGATTGTTTTGCAACCACAGACTGGATGACTCTTTGCCAAGCACATGGAGAGGACATCAATGCCATGACTGAGTGTGTGACTGACTATATAAACTTCTGTGTGGACAACATCATCCCCACCAGAACAGTGAGATGCTTCCCTAATAACAAACCCTGGATCACCAGTGACCTGAAGGAGCTGCTAAACAAGAAAAAAAGAGCCTTCAGGGAGGGAGACAGGGAATTACTGAGAAGTATACAGAAGCAACTTAAGGTCAAGATCAGAGACAGCAAGGAGGCATACAGGAAGAAGCTGGAGAACAAACTACAGAGGAACAATATTAGAGATGTCTGGTCAGGAATGAGAAAGATCACAGGTTTTAAGGACAGGAAAGATTGGATAGATGGAAGTCTGGACAGAGCCAATGAATTGAACATATTCTTCAACAGGTTCAGTTCTGGAACTACCTCAGCATCCCCCTCTCCTGTTCCCAGCCAAACAGACATCCCACTATCCTCTGATCAACAGCTTTCCTGTTACACCTCGGATGTTTTATCCTTCACCTCAGCCATGGACTCTTCTAATTCCACAAGTTTGACTTCAACCAAGTCAGGAAATGCTGCTACCCCCTTTGCCTCCCCTCCCACTTGTCTGTCTCCAAAAGTCAGGTGAAGAGGCAGCTGGAGAAACTGAACCAGAACAAGGCTGCAGGTCCAGATGGTGTCAGCCCCAGAGTCCTGAAGGCCTGTGCAGAGCAGCTCTGTGGGATTCTGCAGCACCTCTTCAACCTTAGCTTAACTCAGGAGAAGGTCCCAGTGTTGTGGAAGACATCCTGCCTTGTTCCAGTACCCAAAAGAACTCACCCATCAGTCATCAATGACTATAGACCCGTTGCCCTGACATCCCACATCATGAAGGTCCTGGAGAGACTCCTGTTGGCACCCCTGAGTAAGCAAACAAGAACGTATCAGGACCCACTGCAGTTTGCTTATCGCTGTGGAGTTGGAGTTGAAGATGCCATCATCCACCTACTTCAACCAACCCACTGTCATCTGGACAAAGCAGGCAGCACTGTGAGGATCATGTTCTTTGATTTCTCCAGTGCATTTAACACAATTCAGCCTGATTTGCTTTGTCAGAAACTCCTGAAGACACAGGTGGAGGCCTCAACAATCGCCTGGATCAATGACTACCTGACCAACAGACCACAATTTGTGAGACTGAAGAATTGTGTGTCAAACCAGGTGGTCAGCAGCACAGGAGCACCACAGGGGACTGTACTCTCACCATTCCTTTTTACTCTGTACACCTCAGACTTCCAGTACAAATCAGAGACCTGTCATCTGCAGAAATACTCAGATGACTCTGCAATTGTCGGGTGTATCAGAGATGGACAAGAAGCTGAATACAGAGAGTTGGTGGACCGCTTTGTGACATGGTGTGGAAACAATCGTCTCACCTTGAATGTGAACAAAACAAAGGAGATGATTGTAGATTTCAGAAGAAACAGGGATAAGTCAAACACTGTTTCCATCATGGGAGAAGAAGTGAGGAGTATAAATACCTCGGAGTTCACCTTGACAACAGACTGGACAGGAGGCGCAACAGTGAAGCCGTCTACAAGAAGGGACAGAGCAGACTGTACTTCTTGAGGAAGCTTAGGTCCTTCAAGGTTTGCAGCAAGATGCTGCAGATCTTCTACAAGTCTGTTGTGGAGAGTGTAATCTCTTCAGCCGTCATCTGTTGGGGTAGCAGCATCAGAGCCAGGGATTTAAAAAGGCTCAACAACCTGATAAAGAAGGCTGGTTCTGTTCTTGGGACAACTGTGGAAAATCTGGAGATGATAATGCAAAGAAGGATTCTTCATAAAATCAAAAAAATTATGGACAACCCTGAGCATCCTCTTCATGAGACAGTCACACAACAACAGAGCATCTTCAGTCGGAGGCTTCTTCAGTTTCGCTGCAATACAGACCGCTACAGGAAATCCTTCCTGCCCACAGCCATCATTATCTACAACAACTCCTTAAAGAATTGATTATATGAGCTATACCAACACTTAATTTCCCTCTGGGATCAATAAAGTATTTTTGAATTTGAATTGAATTTGAATAAAAGTGGTAACAAAAAGGGAAATACTTAGAACTTCAGTGTATTTATTTATTTCCAAATATATTAATTTATTACTCACATGTATTTATTCATTCATTGTCAATTTTGGCTGGATTTTCCATATTAAAGTTATAGTTTTGCTTAAGCAAATCAGAGGGTATTATTTGTCTTTGATTTTAGATCTAGTTAAAATAATTTTTTTTTTTTAAATAGCTAAAGTCAGTTTAGGACAAAACAATGCCTTGCAAAAGTATTCATACCCCTTACACTTTTATAATTTTATGTCATACCCCCACATAAAATAGTGCATAATTGTGAGATGGGTGGAAAATGTTACAGTTTTTGCATTCAGCCCCTCCAAATAAAGACAGAGCAACCAATTGCTGTCAGAAGTCACTTAATTAATAAATAGAGTCCACCTGTGGCTCATCTGAAGTCAATATTAGGGATGCACCGATATGAAAATTTGGGCCGATTGCGATGTCCGATATTAATCCCACCGCTATGGCCGATAACCGATACGCACCGATATGGTATACGGTATATTTCCCTACACTTTCGACACCGTGGAAAATCAACCACACCATCTACATCGCTTCTCTGCTTGAGTTAAACACCCCCACATTCCTGCGCCGCATCATTATCGCTGTCATATGACCAAACAAACACCACATGGAAACCCCCCCCCCACCCCAAAACACAGACCGAGACATCAAAAAAATGGAAATAGATAAACATCGGTTGTTAATATCGGTCCCCTGTTACTTATCGGACCGATGCCAATATGTTAAAAAACGCCTAACATCGGCCGATACCGATGTTGATGCCGATATATTGTGCATCCCTAGTCAATATATTAATATGTTGAAGCTGCAGATGCATGCTTTACTGTATTTTACGTGCACAGTACCTGGAATATTCTGTTTCTTCTGATTAGACACAGGTGGACACTATTCACAAATTAATAAAGCTGTAAAAAAAAACTTTTTTAAATTTAAATGGAGGGTGGTGGGGACATCGTGATGACGGAAATCAAAAACATTTCTGCCATAAACTCACAAAGACAAGTCACGTCTGACCGTTCATAAATGACAAGTGAAGACGGCCATATCCCACGTGCTTGAGAGATTTTAGCATGGAGGCCACCAGTGGTCGGCTGCAGGTGTGTGTGTTTGTTTTGTTTTCTCCCCTCGGTCTTGTTCATGCTTTCAGATCCTGGCGCTGCTTCGTCGCACAAACCAAACGTCATATCGCTAAATTCCCCTGACCCGTAAAGCCGACTCGTCTCTATACAAGTCGGCTGGCCTCAACTCCTCTCACAGAACACATGGAGATGGCTAAAAAAACGGCCACTTTAATCCCACCTTGAAGTGGGCTTCTGTGGCTACGGGAGGCCTTCAGGAAAATGTGGGTCATGTTGGACACAATCGCAATGAAACAAAATCCCAATAAAACACAATGAGGTCTGTGGTTTTAACGCAACAAAAACAACTGTAAATTAAAAAGCTTCCTACTGAAGTTGAGTTCACTTCTTTGTTTTTGTTTGTCTCCAAAGTAAAAATTCAAAGTGAAAAGATTGTCCTATAACCTGGCTAGGAGGATTTTTTTTAAAAAGCCAGAGAGGAAAAACCAGGCGAAGAAAATAAAGCACCATTCTGGTGTCTTCCTTATGATCGTGTAGTTAACGTGGAGCCGAACGCTAAAGCTGACAGCGATTTCAACACATGCAAGCGGAAGTTTTTGAAACTCTACCAGGTACATAAGTGAAGCCTTCCGACGGCGCCGTCATCGCACAGCAGGTTTATCTACCTGGATTGCATCACTTCTCATAATTCACATGCATAGCTTGCTGCCAAGGGAGAGCCAAATGATTAGTTTCACCCCCCACAGAACTAACCAAAGCTGCGGACGGAGACTTATCCTCCTCCCTCAAACAGCTGACATACTTAGACGGTTGCTTCAGTGGCAAGCAGCCAACCTAGACTCCCTCATTCTTTGAGATGAGCTACTTTCAAGATGTTTGGGAACAACCAGCACTGCAACTCAGCAGAAATAAACTGGTTTGTCAATCAGATTAAATTCTTCTTCTTTATATATATTTTTTTATTTATGAATATATCTTGTTATATGAAACAAGACGTGTAAACACAACCTGCCATTTGCAGTGTGAGGTTTTAGCATGCTTTCTGCTAGGGACGTGATATAGATCACGATAAAGGGGGATGATGCAATATATTGCGATACTATGAGTAAGACGATATATTGTGCTTTTTAAAACTTTATTTAACCGTAGAAAAAACTGTCACCGCGTTTTCTAAACACTCCCACCTGTTTCATACTTTAACACATCCAGTTTTATTACTAGATCTAGTTGATCCACTGGAACAAAGAAGGTGAAAACAGCCACCAACTAACGGTCATGCTTTAAAATTTAACTACAAGAATTACTGTCATCATTAATGGTTCCATTCAAATTCTGAAAAATCAAATCAAAATTGATACAGTGCGTTTGAATATCAATACAATATTGTGACATAAAATATCGCAATACATCATTGTATTGCGATATCATTTTCTTACATCCCTATTTTCTGATAGGTATGCATCATTTAAACCATCACAGAGGGCCTTTGACGGTTCGATTTTTTTTTTGTTCTACAGTGTTTCTCCTACATAGGCTTGGCTGTGCCGCCACGGCTACATTTTGCTTTTTGATTTTACAAGTTAAAAAAGCATTTCGTTAAAGATATTGATGAGCAGGGCTCACGATTGTATTTTTAAGTAATTGGTCGTAGCCATTGACTGGTAAGCCCGTAGGGTTGCCAACCGTCCGGTAAAAAACGGAATCGTCCAGTATTCAGAGAAAATATTACGCGTTCCGTATTGAGGTGAAAAGGAACACGGTTTGTCCCGTACTTCAGCTACGATGAAAAAAAGACACAAAGGTGGAGTTATTCTGTGTCTTTAAGCTGCGCAGCGGCCTTTTCTTCTCTCATTTTCTCCCCCTCCCCTCTCCTGTTGCTCCTTCAATCATGAAACAGATCAATGATCAGCTGATCGGCTTTTCTGTCTTAAGTCCCGTATCTCGCTCTCGTTTGTTTATCGCCCACTTTGCGCAGAAAGAGGAAACCAGCGGATGTTGCGCTAAACAACAGCAGCACGTTTAATAACCTGTTAGAACTGATTTAATATGACTTTCTAGTATCAGCTGATGCTTGCTGGAGCCACCGCCCTAAAAGCTGCTGGTCATGATATCTGTTTGGATATGTGGTGAGATGGAAACATGAAGATGAAACCAGGAGATGTTCTTACTGAATCCTCAGAGCTGAACAGGTGATGGAGAAACAGGTTTACCTTTAAGTTGACATGAATGAGTTGAAGGGAAGTTATGAACTGTTTCTGAGAGACAAATCACACCAGGATCCTTTTCTACAACTGAGCAAGGGCGGCTCTAGCAAAGTTTTGCCAGGGGGCCAGGTAGGCCATTAACAGGGAAAGGGGGGCACAAATACATACTTTTCTTTCTTATTCTCATTTCAAATGTGTAGCTTTTAATAAATAATTATCTCAATCTTACAACTAAAGTGGTCATCTGTTAAATGTATAGAAATCCATTATCACATATAGTAAATATTATTGAGTCTAATATATACCCTAGTAAGCTGTAGTACTTTTTCCTTTGGGAAGGTACCATCTGTGCAGTCTGCAGTTCTGTCGAAGAAAGATGTTGAATTGGTGTGTTCATAATAAAACGTTGACATCAAGTCGAGGTAAGTGTCATAACTCCTGGCATACACATCCGCGTTGCAGCAGCCCCGGTCGGTCACAAACAGAAAGAACCCCAACGGGGTTGACCATTTAGTTCAACGGGATTGTTTAAGCAGCATGGGTGCCGTGCTGCGTTTACCTTTATAAAGTCAGCAGGCAGAAAGTAATCCGACCGCTGATGCTTCATCTGATCGCCGACAGCCGAATGGAAATCTCTCCCACTTGTTACGAGTAAAACACCTTACGAGCCAGAAGCCCCACACCAGATACCTCACACAATAACACGAGAGACGCATGATCGCATTTCACAAAAATCCAGCGTGTTAGGACCATGAGTCACGACTTAACCGGGCTGGCTGTTTTTAGAGGAGCAGCCGCGTTGGCCGTATGTTTCCGATCCGACTGTGACACCTAGTCTCTCTTGGCTTCGCAGGGAATAAACCCGTGCTTTTTTTAAGGCAGCCAACATTTGGTTTAGTACCCGAGCGATCCGGTGTGACAAAGTGTGTGAAAACAAGTCGTGACAGCTCATATGCTGAGTGACTGCATATTTTAGCCGGAGATGCATCCATTAGTGTCTCTGTCAGACGCCTTCCTCCTCCTCCTCTCAAAGTTATTCAGGTAACTTGAGTCGCTGGCTAATTACCAGAATAAGGATGTAACTAAGGGGGGGGGGAACCCCTGCTACCTCCACCGTTAGGCGAAAAACGACATTCCCAACATGTTTAAGGAGTGCTAGAAAGTTTTACCGCCTACATTTTCTCATTATGTCAAACATTCTGGTCAGCGAGGGAACCAACGGCTCTCAAACTGCGAGCTAACGTAGCTGCGTGTGCCGCATTCAGAAATGGCTAGTGGCGCTTAGCTCGGTGGGCTAACACAAGCTTCGCTCACCGGGGCATGCTAGTAGTCCCAGCGGGGACTCTACGCATTTTTGTTTTTGGGTTCAACCTTACCTGTGACCACCTCTGCGACCCGCAAGCTGTCCCGTTGACGCCGTCACCTATGAACCGCGAGCCGTGCTGTGCCAAAATAATTCAAATTCCACACAGGAAGGGGGGGGGGGGAGAAAGTGTCGGAGATGCCCTGGTAGTCCAATCGCTTCAGCCACCGCCGCTGAATGGCTGCTACGCGGAGACTCTACCAAACCTCCTCCTTAGCAACGGACCGCCCCCGCGTGACCTCATTGGCCCGCTCGCGCAGCTCTGAAGGTGATCGATAGCTGGTAGTACTGTATATGCAGTACTGTAGCTACTGCATTTATTTATGTGACTACCGGTAATTCTGTTCGTTCCCACAGCAAAGTTTGAGTGTGGGCCTCGCCGTGGCGTTGAAATACAAAATGGGGGATAGATGGGGCGGGTGGGGGTTCGGTTGTTGAGTTTAATGGAACAAACATATTCAGCAAAATCATCTTTCATTCAACTGAGGCGTTTCAGATAGATTAATGAGCATCTCTCAAAAGATAATACAACAATGTAAAAGAATACATACACCCGGGCATCTCCTCTTCCCTTCATCCATCCCTATATCCCTCATCTCCTCACCCTCACCCCTAACCTTGTTCAATTCAGTTCAAATAAAAAAATACTTTTTTGATCCCGGAGGCAAATAAAGTGCTGTAACTCATGTTATTCAACGTTCTTCAAAGAGGTGTTGTAGAAGCTGATGGCTGTGGGCAGTATAAGGATCTCCTGAAGAGGACTGTATTAAGGGGTTCATAGGCGGTTCTAGACAGGGGCCCAACAGGGGCCAGTGCCCCTGTAGAACTGATCCTGGCCCCTGTTATGGCCCCTGTACTGCTGAGATAATACTAAATCAATTTCTTATGGTAATTTGGGACAGCGACCATAACTAAATCATCTCTTGGATTTATTTAATTTCTTATCTTTACAGTTTTATTTTAGCAATGAGTTAAAAATGAAGGTGTTGCACTTTAAGCTGCAGCCATATTGAGTTTCCTCTGCTAGATTTAGAGCCACAAGTGACTCTTTGGCTCATTAAATATATCAAACGATGAAATATTGAAACATTGTTTCATTCTTTTGTTTTGCCCCCCCCCCCACCCACTTGAATTCTGTGAAACCCGCCTTAGAGGTGGATTAGACCAAGAGAAACAAAATGCTCTGTTCTGGTGAAACTAAAAAGGGAAAATTTTGCCCTCAACTCAAAGTATCATCGCTTGGCTGAGACCATCCCTGCAGTGAATCATGCCACGGAGATGTTTTTGGCAGGAACTGGGACACTAGTCCATACAAAGACTAGGATGACAGCAGATATAGAGATTCTTCAAGAAGGCTCTCTCCAGAACCTGTGATAAAGCATCTTCCAACACGACAATGACCCGAAGCGCACAGCCGAGATATCAAAGGAGTGGAACTTGGACCTAAATCCTACAAAACCCGACTGTGTCTGAGAGGATCTGAGGATAAGAATGCAGAAAATACCCCAAACAGGTGTGTCGAGCTTGCTCAGGAAGGTGTCCGCAGATTGTAAACACTTCTACTTCTTTGCTTTTTTTTTTTTTTTAACAAATTAGAAAAGCTTTTAAACCTACAAGAATTGCTATCATGGGGTATTGTATAGAGGATTGCGATAGGTGCAGGTCGGATCACAGCCGACCCTTCTCACCCTGGAGACAGACTGTTTGACCTGGTCCCCTCAGGCAGGAGGCTCCGGTCCATTCGGACCAGAACCTCTCGCCATAAGAACAGTTTCTTCCCCTCTGCTGTTGGACTCATGAACAATAACCCTAAGACTGTTCCCACCACCCGCTCAGTTACATGACCCATATTGTGGTTTTTTGCACCGATCGTTACCTGCACTCATTTATATATCAATCTGTTTAGCATATTATATTTTTATTTAAGTGTTTGTCTGTTTGTTCTTGTATGTTTGCGCAAAGTACCGCAGCAATTTCCTAATGTTGTAAACCTACCCAACATTTGGCAATAAAACTCTCTTTCTTTCTGTCTTTCTGATAGCATAAAAAATAAAAAAGAAGAAGAATGTAGTCCATTTTGGAGAGGCAACATAACCAAATAAGGTAAAAGTGATACACTGTGATTACTTTCATTACTGATGTACCGTAAATGAGTCTGCCCAAATTTCTTTAGAGCATGATTCATATTTGACAAGACATTATTAGTAAATGAAAGGCTATTAAAAGACAATCCATTACTCAAAGATGACCGAATGGAATATGACTTTGAAATATTTATATACTGTATGTTACAATTGCAGGTCAATCAATGGAGAAGTCAATGTGATTTTAAATTTATCTACCTAATATACATTGTCAGGGAGGTTATTTGCAAACTTCAGGGCACTGTTCGGTACCTGAACTTCCCTCCTATCCCTCCAAATTTCACACAGAGGATTTCAAATTCATCCAGTTTTATGGACTTTTTCCCATTTTGTCAAACTGAATGAAACTCTCCCCTTTTTTTAAAAACATTCATTGTCCTCATTTTCTCCCCTGCTTGCGTGCAACCCTTCCACCCCTGATCATGATGGTGACACACTGGCCTCTCTGAAAGGCCACAAGTTTATCGGCATTCCTCGCATAGTTTCAAAGTCAACAAAGCTGCAGTGTAGCATATTTGGTGGCAAAGGTTACAAAGCGAACAAAGGACACACACACACACGGACCAAGGTAATAAAGTTGTCGAGCCTGTTATGTTGATGATTGCCATGCAAATGTATTTGTTGGAATACTTCAGTGGTAAATCGTCCTATTCGCTGTCAAACATTTTAAACTGTCTCTTTTTGGTTGTCCTTTTTTATTTTAATAATCACAAATAAATACGCTTTATGTTCCGTATTTAAAATACATTTCATAAAACAACTATACAAGATCTTAATGAGATGAAAATGTGGGGGTTTTTTTGTGACTCCCAGCCATGTTTTATTTGTTGGGTTATTCCGCCACCTTGTGGTAAACGTTGGTAAGTTCGACAACAGAGCACAATCACAGACGCTCACTTTAATGCTTTATTAGATGTTTGTTGTTGGTTTTTTTTTTTTTCAGGAATAAGCTCACAGCAGGGTTGTCTCCCGCTCCAGTCCTCAGGAGCTTCTGCCTTGAGGCTTCCCTGCTCCAACAAAGCTGAATCAAGTATACCTCTTCAGTGTGCCATCAAGTCTGGCAAAGACCTGTTAAGGCGCTATTCATTTGGTAACAGATGAGCCACAATAAATTTCATCCAGAACGGTTTCTCTAATGTACATCTTTAGACACATTCCTGGAGAGGTCCAACTTTTATTGATTCCTCTAAATAATTTTGTTCTTGGCGTTCTATTATCCAAGTGTAATTTCCATTCCTTTGTTAATATCTGTCAAGATGGATGCAGGCTTTTAATTTGCAGGTTTTTCCATAAAATGTGTTTCCAACCACTGACAGCTTACAGACATGAGTTAGATTGTCCTACCACTAGCTATCTGGGTTTCTCTACAGTGTTTTTTTATTATTATTTTACTTTTTTTTTACGTTACAATTGGATTATACTTTTGTAAAACCTCATGTGGTATACAGTTTTACCCAAAATGATTCAAACCAGAAGGAGAATTAGGTTTGCAATAATATTTTAATTTAAACAATATGTTTCTTCTGACTGAAAGTCACTTTAACATTTTGGGAGCAGCCCAGGCAGAGTCCTGACTTGAATCTGGGGAGGAAGACAAAAAGGTTACGGGCAATGGCAAGGAGACATGAAGCTCTTCACCAAAGATAAATCATCAAAATATCAGTGGAAACATGCAAAAAGCTTCTCAGCTTTTATAAAACTGGTTCGATTGCTGCAAGGTTGACAGAGAGAATGTAGCAAAACCTACCAAGACTTGGCAGTCCACCTAAACTGACAGGCTGGGCAAGAAGAGCAGTAGCCAAGAGGGGGCTTGGTCACTCTGGAGGAGCTGCATAGATGCACAGCTCCTGGGGGGGTAGAACCATTAGTCGTGCACACAACAAATCTAGTCTTTTTTTTCGTTCTTTTTTTTGGGAATACCGGTATGTCGTTCACAAGAAGAAAGCCATTGTTGAAAGAAAGCCCTGAAGAAGAATTGTAGGGAACACAGCAAAGGTTTTTGGGAAGTGTGTAGAAGAAAACCAACACCGCACCACATCTTGGACACATCTCCATGGTGAAACATGGCGGCGGTAGCATCATGCTTGATGGGAAGACGGATGGTGCTAGATGAAAGCATATTTATTTGTTATTTGTGTTATTTGCACACAATTGTGATTTTGTTCATTAATATTATTATTATATGCAGAAATACAATTTATTTCACAAATGGCTCCAATGCTATTGTCTTTGTAACCACGTTTTATTCTTTAAAATGACAGAGATTACTTGACATAAAAACCATAACCTGTTTCAGATATTTACGTACAATTTCATAGAGACAGAACCAAAAAGGTGAAATAAAACATTCTTTGGGTCTAACCGTGCAAAACAATAAATAATGTCCCGACAGTGCTTTGCTAATCAGCAATAAAAAGCTCCCAATTTTGTTTGGGCTATATACAAAGCCGGCCCTGGTCCTCACAGTCTTTGCCGTGCCTAAAACTGCACCGCTTTACAAAAGCAGGGACTTCGATTGGAGAGCAGGTCAGGTGCAGCACAGCGTATTTTGCTACTGTAACAGCTTGCGCTTGTCAAAATCGTTCCGAACGAAAGCAAATTGTGGACTGCAGTAGAAACAGAAATGAAGAAGTGAAATGTGCAACGTTTTTCAGTGGAAAGCTTAGAATACATAGATTTGCAGCATCCCTCGAATGATGGAGCACTGTACACAGGAGACCTCAGGCGGTTTTTCTCAACAAGGCCTTATAAATGAGCAGCCAGAGGTTGACATCAGAAAAGTAAAGTTTTTTTTTTCTTCTTCTTTTATTTTTAATTTTTTAATTATTCTGTCCCTCAGCAACTCCCCAGATTCCCTCGTGTACTTCCAGAATCTTCCTCCTTGCCCCTGACCTTCCCCCTTCCCCCGTCCAGCTTGCTTCAGACGATAACTTGTGGCTCCCATGACTGGCCGGCCATCTGGGGGCGACACTGCGTGATGACCAGAGGTCCGTTCGCGCTCTGGCTGTCCAGGCAAAGGCCGCTCACCATGTGCTGAAGAGCCGGGCCTTTTGGCTTCCACTTCTGCAAAGACGGAGAGAAAAAAGAAAAGAAAAAAGAAGCTGTTTCAGTCTGCACAGACAACCCTGGCAAACTGTCCGCTTTGTACTCCATGATGTGCACAAGCACAGGAGGTTCATGTCAGTGGTGAGTAACGGCCTGACTCAGACTTGGATTAGAGTAATCGCGTGAATTACTGACTAACTGTATGCACGGTGGAAAAGTCACAGAGCATCCAGCTGCACTGCCCAGCAGGAGGCCGTCACATTAGGAAGGCTTTAGGTGACAGCATCTATAGTCTGACAGAGACATCTGTGCATTCTAATTGTCGCTTGGGATTTTGCACTATTCTATGTTTTGCCCCAATTTCTTACAGAGTGCCTAAAATATACGAAATTATATATACCCAAATTAATATTTGGTTAAATGTTCACCGGCATGCGACAGCTTTTGGGCTCATCAGTGAGCATCTGGAAGAATTCTGGCTAAATGTGTTGGTTTCCTAGTAACAGACCCAGCTATTAAGCATTATTCATAGATTTTCAGCTGCCTTAAGGTCTGAGTCATTCCCGAAAATTAATGATAGCTTGCGTTTTGTTTTATTCCAGGATCAGTTTTAGTGTGTGTCTGGGATCATTGTTATGTTGGAGCATCCAGCTGTGTCCCATGTCTCGACCACGTGGTCGTTTATGGGATGGAAGAATCTGAAGATAGCCCTCGTTAATTATTCCACCCACTTTGTGTATTACACCAGTCAAGGCCGTATCTACCATCGAGGACACTGAGGTCTAGACCTCTGTAATTTTCCATTGTGTATTTAATAAAAAAAAAAAAAGGCAAATGACTTTGCACAGTTTTTTTTCCAAACAAGCTGTAAGTTGAGTTATGGCTATTGCATTCAGGTAATGTCAGCTAAAAGATGGCTAACTAACACATGCCGATAAATCATGTTAAGTTAGTTAACGATACCCGTGTTTCATCCCTTGCTAGTTAGTTCATGCTAAGAATAAACCAAATTCTCTTTCATTTCTGTGCAGAACTTTACTGCTTTCCATATATTTGAAAGAAATCTATTACATCTATATCTAACTCTTATTACCACAACTGACAAAGCGGGGTCAGGGAGAGTCTGCACAGGTGAAAAGAGAATAAATGTGGCTGAGAAAAAACATCCATGGCATAAGAGGGACTACGAGGTTAATTTTCAAAGTAATATCTCTGCTACGCATCCTAATTCTACTTCAAAATGTAGCTTTCGAGACTTTTATTCATCTTTATTGCCATTTCCTGAAAATTGCATCGAAATCCACCATCAACTTTTTGAGTTATGTTGCTAACAGACAGACAGACAGACAAACAAACAAACAAATCCTGGCAAAAACACAATTTCCTTGGCAGAGGTAACTCGCTGGAAATACTTTACTTAAATTATATTATTCTCCAAATACCAGTTACACGTATTTTCATCTATCATCACACAGTCTGTTAAGCTTAGTCGTTACTGCCCATTGACGGCGGTGTGGGGTTGCCACCCGTCCCTTAAAATACCGAATCGTCTTGGCATGGAAATGTTGCGTCTTGTAAGTCTTGCAAATTCACGTTGACCCTTTACAGGTTTACGTTTTTTTGTTTTTTTCAAAAAATGAGGCTGCACCAAACAAATGTTAGCTTTTGGAAGGAGAATGTGGTGAAAAGACAGAGGCAATGGAGGTAGTGGAGATGTTAAAAGGTAAGAGAGAAAACGATGAGAGCTACTGTCCATCCTTTGTCCCTAATGTAGGCACAGAAGGATTTGTTTAGTTATTACATTGACACGTATGGCATTTATGCCAAAATTATACATACAATGGTCAAATAAGCATTTGATACACTATTTCATGTAATTTCAGTGAGTCTTCATGGATGAGCCCAGGTTCCCCTGATGCTTCAGAAGATGTCCCTTTCCATGTGTTTACTCACATGAGTGCACACAGACAAACACACGCCATATACACGTACAAGTTTGACTTTGGTTTAAAATAAGGTACTACATTTAAAATCAGTTTTGGTCTCTACTTTGTTATCAGTGAGCATGGGATAATGAACGGTGCACCTCTGTAATTTTGAAACTCTGGATACGGCCTTGACACCAGGGGTGTTTCTCAATGTCAAGGCGCCTCGCCTACCAAGGCAATGCCTCGGTAGGCGAGGCGCCTTGCTTACAAGGACACTGTCCTTCCTTGGTCAAAGAAAACAGTTAAATGGTACAGACTTACATCACGTGACCGCGGCTGCCTAGGGCCCGCCTTTTGCTTACACGCTCTGTTGACGTCCCGCCCATTGTTATATTTTATACGTTTAAGTTTCAATATAGATGTATAACGAGAGTTTTACTTTTTAAATTGTGTATATATTGGTTAAAACAAATGTGAAAGCGAGTTAGCACCTGCTAGCAACCGAAGCTGCAACTTCGAAAATACCGCGATGTATTCTGGGAAATTTTTGACCGAGGGAAGGCATCAAGGAACCTCCCATGTATCCTCGGTCAGTTAGCTAAAAGGCAGACAAACTGAGGACAGACGCCTCGGTAGCACATGAACATTGGAACACGCCTTGGCGGTCCCTGATGACGTGTCTCCTAGGCAAAAGGGGTGGGACCAAGGTATCAAGGCGAGGTTCCTTGGCATTGAGAAACACCCCAGGTCTACTTCAGCATGATGCTGCCACTACACTTGAGAGATGGATTATTGTCCTTAGCTATTCCACAGTCAGCTGCCGAGGCGGGTAGTAACTAGTCACATTTGCTTGAGTAACTTTTTTTTGGGGGGGGGGGGGGGGGGGAGTACACTTCCGGAGTAGTTATACTACACCCTACTTTTTAAATTTTACTTGAGTATTATTATGAAGCATCGCCACTCTTACTTGAGTAACATTTCTGGATACTCTATCCACTGTGAGTGAATTCACTGAATGAAGAACAAACAGAAACTACACCATACACAGACCTACAGTTTATTAAAGGAGACCACCTGGTTCTACACAAGCTTTGCTTTTCTAATGTAATCAGTTAAGCTCGTTGTTGCATTTTGAAACTGTCTAAATGATATATCTATATATCTATAAGTTAGTAAAGAAAATGTACTTGAGTGTTTCTTCTGCTTAAAATTTGTTATTTTGTAATTATGTTTTTTTTTCCTTTCATTTTAGTTTTTAAAATACCAGATTTTGTCCATAACTTTATATTTTTGTCTGTCTGATGACATCATTTTGAAAATATTCAATCAGAAGTTACTCAGTACTCAAGTAGCCTTTTTTTTTTACAAAATACTTTTTACTGCTCAAGTATTTTGTTTTTGGGGACGGATAACTTTTTACTTTTATCTGAATAAAAATATGTTGGAGTAGTGCTACCCTGACTGGAGTACAACTTTTGGGTACTCTACAGACCTCTGGTTATTGGTTTAACAATTTCGGGGCGACTGTGGGTCAGGGGGTACAGTAGAAGTAGAAGTGTCTCACATTCGAAAGGTTATGGGTTCAATTCCTGCTTCCCCCTGTCACATGCTAACCTTAAGTTGCCCACCAATTTGCGTATCGGTGTATGAATATTGGTATGGATGTGGTATGGTGTAAAGTGATTTGACTAGTCAGAAAAACTAGAAAAGTGCAATTTAAATTCAGTCTATGACCATGTGACCATGTGAATTCAACAGCAACAGTGCATGCTGAGGCACATAGTGTGCAGAAGTCATCATCTGTCTGCAGAGTCAGTTACAGACCCCCAGATTAGCTCAAGAAGAGTGTGCAGAGAGCTCCATGCATCCAAGCCTTACATAAAATGTAATGCAAATCTCTAGATGCAGTGGTTTAAAACACACCACTACTAGACTATAGAGCAGTAGAGACCTGTTCTCTGGAGTGAAGAATCCTGCTTCTCTGTCTGGGATTGGCAGTTGCCAGGAGAACGCCACTTCCCTGACAGCATAGTGTCTGGTGTGAAGTGCAGAGGAGATAATCATATGGGGGTGTTTTTCAGGATTCAGGCTTGCCTCCTATAAGCTTCTATGAACTAAACTCTTCATGCCTCTGCATAAAAATACAGTTTGGACAATCCTTTGCTCCCAGCCTCTGGTAACAGTTTGGGGATGCCCCCCTTCCCGATTCAAAATAACTGTGCACCGGTGCACAAGGTAAGGTCCATACTGACATGGATGAGTGAGTTTGGTGTGGAGGAACATGACTGGCCTGACCTCAACCTCAAACAATACCTTTTGGAAAATTTAGAGGAGAAACCTTGAGATACAACCTTCTCATCCAACGGCACCTCATAAATGCTCTCCTGAAAAATGGGTTGTCAATGCTATGACTGAAAACTACAATTCAGTGAATAAAATAAAGGGAGTGCAGTTGTTGCTTGAGTGAATATATGGATGAATATGTATTATTTTAGATTTAAAGACACTACGTCTGAGTTGAGAATAAAACCCTGTGAACACCAGGTTGGTTATTATTTCAGTCATGGTGCACACTTTTATCATGAAGATAAATCAAATGCAACGTGAGCTTTGAGTAACCAATCCAAGAAATGTAACATATCTGCTTTTCACATCAAAGTACTCCATCATACCTACAGTTGTGGCCAAAAGTTTTGAGAATGACACAAATATAACTTTTCACAAAATTTGCTGCAAAACTACTTTTAGATCTTTGTTTTAGTTTCTGTGATGTACTGAAATATAATTACAATCACTTTATACGTTTCAAAGGCTTTTATTGACAATTACATGACATTTAAGAGTCAGTATTTGCAGTGTTGGTCCTTCTTTTTCAGGACCTCTACAATTCGCCTAGGCATGCTTTCAATCAACTTCTGGGCCAAATCCTGACTAATAGCAACCCATTCTTTCATAATCACTTCTTGGAGTTTGTCAGAATTAGTGGGTTTTTGTTTGTCCATCCGCCTCTTGAGGACTGACCACAAGTTCTCAATGGGATTAAGATCTGGGGAGTTTCCAGGCCATGGACCCAAAATGTCAACGTTTTGGTCCCCGAGCCACTTAGTTATCACTTTTGCCTTATGGCGCGGTGCTACATCGTGCTGGAAAATGCATTGTTCTTCACCAAACTGTTGTTGGATTGTTGGAAGAAGTTGCTGTTGAAGGGTGTTTTGGTACCATTCTTTATTCATGGCTGTGTTTTTGGGCAAAATTGTAAGTGAGCCCACTCCCTTGGATGAGAAGCAACCCACACATGAATGGTCTCAGGATGCTTTACTGTTGGCATGACAGGACTGATGGTAGCGCTCACCTTTTCTTCTCCGGACAAGCCTTTTTCCAGATGCCCCAAACAATCGGAAAGAGGCTTCATCGGAGAATCTGACTTTGCCCCAGTCCGCAGCAGTCCATTCACCATACATTCTGCAGAAGATCAATCTGTCCCTGATGGTTTTTTTTTTGGAGAGAAGTAGTTTCTTTGCTGCCCTTCTTGACACCAGGCCATCTTCCAAAAGTCTTCGCCTCACAGTGCGTGCAGATGCACTCACACCTGCCTGCTGCCATTCCTGAGCAAGCTCTGCACTGGTGGCACTCTGATCCCGCAGCTGAATCCTCTTTAGGAGACGATCCTGGCGCTTGCTGGACTTTCTTGGACGCCCTGAAGCCTTCCTAACAAGAATTGAACCTCTTTCCTTGAAGTTCTTGATAATCCTATAAATTGTTGATTTAGGTGCAATTTTAGTAGCCACAATATCCTTGCCAGTGAAGCCATTTTTATGCAACGCAATGATGGCTGCACCATTCTTAGCAGGTCACCATGGTTTACAATGGAAGAAAAATGATTTCAAGCATCACCCTCCTTTTTAACACGTCAAGTCTGCCATTTTAACCCAATCAGCCTGACATGATGATCTCCAGCCTTGTGCTCGTCAACATTCTCACCTGAGTTAAAAAACTTAAGAAGCAACTTTTCCAATTTCAAATATTTATGTAATTCTCAAAACTTTTGGCCACGACTGTAGGTACACTTTATCTCTGATGCATTTAATCGGCTGCTACGTACCCATGATAATTTATAAAATACTTTACATATTTCACGTGGTTTGATATTGTAATTTGTTTGAATAATTTTGAAAAATCCTTAATGTGGGCTATTAAAAAACAAATTTTAATGTTGGCAACCCCAATCTGTTTGTCCTCCACCGGTGAAAAAGAAAAAGGAGCAGTATGCTAAAAAGTGTCAAGTACGGTGGAGGAGCTGTGATGATCTGGGCCTGTTTCGCCTTCACACCCCAGTAACGGGGAGTTATTTTGAAACAGCAGAACTTTTTAAATTGAAATCTGCTTGACTTTATGATTACAGAGAAGGTGGGTGGACATTTTTTTTTTTTTATCAGTATACCCACGCAGACACGGAAAAGGTTCACCAAACACAAAATCAACCCACTTCATTGGGGTATTTCAGTCCCCAGACCTAAATCCTGAAGTAAAACCTATGAGGTGAGCTAAAGACATTCCTGTCTCTGCATGCTCCAACCTTGAGGAATGTTATAGGAGAAGACGTAATTGGGGGTTACAGTATTAAGTACAGACTGCAGGGTTATCTATATGTTTTCAAGTGACTTCTTTCAAAAACACCTCCATCGGTTTCCCCAACACTGAATAACTGTGCTTAAATTAAAGGCTGGGCTTTATTATTTCCATGCTGCTGCAATAAAAGATGCATTTATTTTAAAGGTTTTTGCACATATTTACTAGGGACTTTAAATAATGCCAGCATTGTATACCAGAACTATGATAATACCCACAGTAGCTGCAACTAATGCATTCGAAATGACCGTGCTGGATTCTGCACACACTCCATAATCTCCGCAGTATACAGCTTTTCATGAATCTGTTTTTCCCCGTAAGGCTATGCATGTAAAGCAGTAGAGCCGATTTGACAAGAGCGACGAGGCAGAGGCTGCGAGATAGTTTGTTCCTCCTTCTGCCCACAGACCACAAAGGACGATGCGACCCTTTCCTTTTTTTAGCTCAATCGATAAGTGGATAGAGCTCCTGAACTGGAGGCATGAGAGTGTTAAGTACAGATTTATGGAGTCACATGGAGGAAGTCTGGAGCCGAGTGAGGGGTTAATCTTAAAATCCCACGAGAAAGTGCCTCTATGTATGTGTGTCACGGAGGGTAAATATGTACTGCTGCAGGGGTCAGACTGATCTGTTGGCACCCTGGAGGAGTGGGCATGTTTGGACAGAAGAACCAGAAGACAAAGATTAACCCTAACAGTGATGCTGCTGTGACGGCTGGTGACATGATGGAAAATGCACTGCAGGTTTGGGGACAAGGTGCATGTAAGACAAGACATTAGGTATAACTTTCACTCATCAGATCTGTTTTAAAGTTTGCATTTGACAGACAGAAATTTGGTACTCAGTGCTCGTTTAAAAAAAACGGAGATAACGGACAACTTGGTAACAGAATAACCCATTTTGAACAGGATCTTTAGGCATACTGTTATCAGCAGCCTTGAGAATTATTTAACTTTTATATTTTGTCAAATTACAACTACAAAGCGTTTTGTAAAATGCTAAGAATCTAAAGTGTTGATCATCTGAATTTGAAGATTGAAAGGAGACAAAAATGCAAACCTACCAAGACGTGGCCATCAATCTAAACTGACACGCTGGGTAAGGAGAGCAATAATCGGGAAAGTACCCAAGAGACTCGGCATCACCTTGGAGGAGCTGCAGAGGTCCAAAACTACAGCACAACGTTTCGGCACGCGCTTTACAAATTTGTCCTGTTTTGAAAGAGTGGTAAGACGAAAGCCATTGTTGGAGGACAGTGACAAGAAGTCCAGCTACCACACCATGTAAGGGACTCAGCAAACTCATGATAGAAGGTCCTCTGGTCTGATGAGACCAAAATTAAAGCCTTAGGCAGGAAATTAACTCTGCACATAACCCTGAACACACTCTTCTCACTGCTAAACATGGTGGTGGTAGAATCATGCTGTGGGGATGCATTTTATTCGGTTTTGTTAGAGCAAGGATACATCTAAAACCTACAGAAAGGTAGTTCTCGAGGACCGGAGTTGGAGACCCCTAGTTTAGATCAAAGAATATTCATGTGCTAATATGGCATAGTCAAAGTCCAGGCCACATTTTCATTATAGAATATGTGAAAATAGACGTTCACAGACGGTGTATGTCCAATCAGACTGAGTCTGAGCGATTTCATTAGAAAGTTTGCTGATACATTTCTGTTTCTAAGTGTTAAACGCATGTTGAAACACACCCAAGAAGACTCAATTTTCCTTCTACTTTACAACTGTGTTCTCCTTTCAGTCAGAAATACCCCAAAAACCTCAAGTTTGGGGATTTAACATCACAAAATGTGATAAAGTTAAAAAGGGTATGAATACCTCATCAAGGTATTGTGTTTATTTCATAGGTCAGTGTTAGGAGGCGTTACAAAAAACATTTTCCTCAGAAATGGATCAAATAGAGGGGAAGAGCTGTAAAGGAGGAGTAAAAAAATTCAAAAGTAAAGATTTGAAGTAACCTTCAGACAGCTCAGAGATCAATTGAAACCACTTTACAAGATTACAAGAGAATGTGGCTTCTTGGAAGCAACATAGAGACAGACAAAGGGGATTTTAGACAGCAACTGTATTAAATTATAATAATTTCATTTATGCACAGTCTTTAGTTCTGTAAATCAGAAATAAACATAATAGTGTATGCGAACCCTGAGAACTGACTCAACATGGTTTTTATAAAAAACAGAAAGTGCCTACAAACTATTCACAGAAAGAAAGAAAAGCCATAAATGTTCCACACTGTATTCCAGGAGGAAGATTACGAAAAGCCTGAGTAATGCTGGTGATGGATGACATGTCCACTATTGCACCAAAAAAGATCCATACAAAGTAAAGACGAGAATTTTTCCCTTGTTCCTAGGGAGTTAGAGACACATCACAAAGATGTCTCCATCAGCGAAGAGTGGTCCGATTGTTGATGGGAACGCTCCCAAAGACCTCTGAAAGGATCATGACGGGCCAAGCAAGGGATGAGAAGGAGACGAGAGTCTGAAGACGTTCACACACAATGGGTAAAGTCACTCCTCCTGCAACTCCCTAAGAAATCACAAACAGAGCAAACTCTCCGTCCACGTAGGATGTTAGTGTTCAACATTTACAGACAGGAGAACAAGGAGGCGCTGGAGTTTTTAGAGTGCTTGTTCAGCTGCCGTACCCATAAAATCCGCCTGCCAGGATCTGCATTAGTAAATGAAGGCCACTCGGGGTCTCATACAGCTCCTCTGGCAGCTGCACATCTGTTCTCAAACTACCTCTTATCTACAAATCTTTAACCACTTAACTCCAAGAAATGGTCAGAAACCTAAATACTTTTAAACTATTGCCGTTTATTTGATCCTTTTGACAAAATATCTATTGAATAATTGACTTATGTACAATACACACAGGGAACCTGTGGATTTTTTCTGTGGGAAGTGACTGTAAATTATTCGTTAAAAACAAAATCTGTCTATTCTTGGATTTCTTTTCGTAGAGCGAGCATATCTAAAATATTTGAAAGAAAATGCAGCTTGGGAAGAGGAAATTCCTGGGCACAATGCAGTCACAGTAAAATTGGCACATGCAGCGCATCACTTACCAGAGAGCACTCCTGAATACATGACATAAAGATTTTACATAACACTGGAGTGTCATGCCACGAGTCTAAGTCCAGTCTGAGGTCTTTGTTTTTGAGACTTAATACCGAGTCGAGTCCTAGTATGAAACCCAAGTCCCCATCCTTGATCAGTACCAACCTTGTTAATAAGAAGAGGTCGCAGAAATATGTTTATCTAAAATTATACATTTTTTATTATAGGGGTAATTTATTGTATCTGGAACCTCAATGACAAACAGTTTGATGGCATAACCAAACGATCTTTTTGAATCCTTTAAAACGAAGCTATCTTTTATCTTTTTCTACGCATTTATTTGGTAGCTGAAAAACAAATAAAAATTATAAACTCTTGTTGAGTACACGCACAAGTTTCATAATACGGATTCGTTAGGAAAAAGCTAAATGTCAAAGGTTAAATCTTCTTTTTACCCATTTAAATTTCTTTGTGATCTGTTAAAAACAACTAAATACGGCAAAGAGTGTTTTCATTTTACCTGTCTGGGCTCTTTTGAGTTGCAGAGTTCCAACTTGACTTTCGACCCCGCTGTGAAGGCTGAAATGGCGAGGCACAGGTCCTGCTGCCGAATCAGTGGTTCCACCAGCTCCCATTTCTGCAAAACCCAGAAAGCAGTGGAAAGTGTGGACACCAGGCATCGTCAGCTTCAGTTTTAAATAGAATCTTTTTCTCACTTAAAAAGTAAAATAAAAACATTACAAGTAACATTGTATTTTAAATTCTGATAAAACAATTTTTTTTTTGATATTTTAAATAGATTTTCCATGAAGTGAAGATCCTTTCTATAAAATTAAAGCTGCTGTTACTACTTTCTATACATATATATATATACATATATATACATATACACATATATATATACATATATATACATATATATACATATACACATATATATATACATATATATACATATATATACATATACACATATACATATACATATACACACATACACACACATATACACACATACACACATACACACACATATACACACACATATACACACACATATACACACACACACACACACACACACACACACACACACACATACATACATACATACATACATACATACATACATACATACATACATACATACATACATACATACATACATACATACATATATATATATATACATATATATATATATATGATTCACTTGATGCTCAATACAGGTGTAAGACTGTTTTTAAAAGATTTGGTATATGTTTTTTTTTTTAAGATTGTAAACTGATAAAAAAAACAAAAAAACATTTGTAGTATCACTTCTAAAAAGAGAAATGTCCAAGAACTATTGGGCAGGGCGACTGCTCCTGCTCTGATTTTCCCACTATCCCCTATCCATGAGTGTATCCACGGCAGGTTCTTTTGATCACCTGAAATGAATTGACATTCCTTTTTCCTGACAATTCAGGCGTACCCACAGGAGGTTTTGTTTCTCTCAGCTGAAATAAAACTGAATTGAAATGAAATAGTTTTGCCAAATTTCCCAATAGGCTCGACAGCTCTGTTGCTCCTCCTACCCGCCGTCTTTTTCCAGCAAGTGTTTTCGCAGTGGTTTTCTTTCTGTCAGTGACACTGAACTAAATCAAACGGAGAGTTTGAATTGAACTGAACTGAATATAGAGTACTGGGCAGCACAGATGTGCCGCTGGTAGCACTTTTGCCTGGCAGCAAGAAGATCCTGAGTTCAACTCCTAGCCTGGGGTCTTTCGGCATGTTTGAATGTGTGAATGGGTTCTCTCTGGGTACTCCAGCTTCCTCGCACAGTCCAAAAACATGACTGTTAGCTTAATTGGTCTCTCTAAATTGTCCTTGCGTGTGAGTGTGACTCAATGACTGCTAGAGATAGACACCAGTCTGGTTTTCTCAGCTGAGTTGGAGTGAATTGAACTAAATTGAATGGAACTGAGTAAGGCTGAACAAAACTGAACCAATGTTTCTTTTTTCTTTTTTTTAACAGTTAAAGATGACTAATAGGACTTTAAATGAGTAAATAATTTTACATTGATTGCATGAAATCAAACATTTTTATATATTTTTAATACATTTTGACATTACATAAAAATGAATTGCACAATCACAGCTAAAATTAATTGATATAGCACAAAAAAAAAGAACCAAACAGGAAAATCCAAAATAATGATGCAGCCATAATATACTTATTTTCTGAAAACAGATAATACAAAAATAACCTAAAAAAAAATAAATAAATAAAAAATCATTTTCTTTAATTCTGCTGTCTTTTAAAGCTAAAAGTAAGATTATGCAGTATTCCTTTTAAACCTGAACTTTAATCTACAGTCTCCTGACCTGGGACTGCGGCCTGTTGGTTCCGGCGCCCCTGCACTCTGCCAGTCCGAGGCCGTCCCTACCACGGGTCTCCAGACACATACCGCCTTGTTTCAGCACACTGGACACCGCTTCCTGCTCAGGGACCCTGAGGAAATCGGAGACGGAGAGGAGGAAGGTTGATGAAACGATCTTACTACAAACAATAAAGAGCAGACTGACTGCAGCGATGGATAGCTGTATCGAGTAATGGCATCTCTCACAAGTACTGGGTCTTATTACAGCAAGCTGTTCTATATAGTTACTATGTCTGAGTCCAGTCATTTGGTGCGCATACAGCTGAAGAGGGTGGAAAAACAAGCTTTTGAGATCCTGATATAAATCAATTTAAAGACTTCCATCTGAAAGCAGATTATAAAATTACTGTTTCCAGGTTTATCCCATTATTTTATACACTGAACAGCCACAATAAATGCTTTTCATTCCAGAGTTAAACTTATGCCAAGGGAAAAACAACTGCTTCTGTATTTGTGTTTTCTTCAAACACGGCTTCTGAAAAATTTAATGAAGGGTACATTTGTTAGTTTCATTCCATATCTTTGGCATTCAAACAACAATCTTAGAAAAATGTTGAAATTGTATCTCTTGGGGACGACTTCAGAGCTGCAATTCAAACTTCTGCTGCTTCACCTAAACCAAAACTATTCACACCCCTTTATCTTTTTCAGCTTCCGTAACGTTACAACCCACAAAGTCGAGCATAATTATGAAGTGGAAGGAAAACAACGCATGGTTTTCATTTGAATTCAGCTCCCCCTTCTAAGATAGCCCAAAAATTAAATCTCGAGCAGACAATCACGTTCTGAAGTCGACTCCATGACTTTACCTCTGTTAAAATACAGCTGTTCTGTGAAAGACTATGAGTTTTTTTTTAGCGTTAGTGAACAAAGCAGTATTATGCTGCGGGCCTTCTATTCTTCAGCAGGAAAGATCATAGGAAGATCTAAATACTGGGAAATACTTGCAGAAAACCTGTTGCAAATGACCAAAGTACAGACTGAGAATCTGTGGCAAGACTTGAAAACTGATGTCCACAGACACCCTCTATCCAATACGAAAAACAGAGTAAATTTTCATTTTCTACCATAGGTGTGTTGTTTATAGACACCTAATGCTGAATGCCAGCCACTCTGTTCAGACTTTCCTTTTTCTAAATCTAAAAACAAACAAATACTTTTCGATTCCTCAACAAACCAAAAAATCTCAATAAAATAAGTTGAGGTTTGTGGTTGTAACGAGACAAAATGGGAATCTGTTTGCAAGGAAATGTAATGGTTCATCCATAACGACAAAAAGGAAGATGCTGAAACCATTTAAATTCATGCGCAGTTGGAATTGTTCCCAGCGCTCAAAATAAATATGACTCAGAGTATGTTTGTTGACATTACAGAGAGTTGTAAAACCAGATGCATTCTGTTTTTTGTTTTTAAAGAAATGTTGGAAAGCAAAAGCTAAAAACCTTGAGGAGGAGCTTTACATCCTAAAAAATTATCCAAAGACAGTCACTGTTGCATGCAAACAGAGAAAAAACTACTATTGGTCCCATTGTGTTGTTTTTTGTTTTTTTTACAGCTCAGAAAACGTCTTAAAAAAACACATCAAAATGTAATCCTTACTTAGCTTATTAGGTTCTTATAGTTCGGCTGTTTTTCCCCTAGAAAAGCAAGCCCAGACAACAGAAATGCTTTCCTTTACTAAATCAACCCACCTCAGCTCAGGATAGACGTTCTCTATGTACCAACGGAAAGATTTGCAATTCAGTTTCCGCCGCAGTGTCAGGCGGTCTGCAATGCTGCAAGAGGGGGAAAAAACAAACAAAAGCAAAGCAGAAAGTAAAAAAAAAAAAAAAAAAGGGAAAATCATGGACAATGGAAGGGATGAGAGACATGTTGGCGAGTATTAGAAAGGTACCAATCTTCCCATTTGACCAAATCACTGATTTCGCTTCTAATATTATAGCGTTTACACTCAAACATGCAGAAACATATCTTCTTCAGAGTACGAATGTTAAAAGCATAAATAATATGTAGAATCAACTGAGGTGAATAAGACAACTGGTGACATTTAACCCAACAGACGTGTGTTTGCAGTATATGTTTATAAATAGCAAATAATTGCTCATTGCACATTAGATTTAGGTCAGCCCTTTAAAAAGCATGACCGTGAGCATTTTTAAAAGTGGAGCTTGTCTGACTAAAATGGGTCTGACTTGTGTGAAACACAACCAGTCCTATATCCGGGCTGCTGTCTTCATGTTGTATCATACGCACATTGAGGGGCTATAATTCTAAGAGACAAACCTGCCAAAGGCCTTGCCCTGAGCGGACGGGCGTGCGGAGTAGTAGTACTGTTTATACTCATCCATCCACACCTCGGCAGCCCTTCGGGTGTTCCTGCGTCAACACAAGACAGAACACCTGCTTAGACGCCATGATTACAGTGCAGCTGGGTACTCCTACTGTCAGCCATAATGACTATGCTGCACCGAGGAGTATTTTGGGGTATTTTAGCAACTTGTAACAAATTATTTCATAAAAAAAACACAACCTTTTAAAACAAGACTAGAAATGCACTGATCACAGTTTTGTGGCCGGTTTTCGATATTTTGTTTTGGTTGATCATAAATGATATGTTTGCTATGTCTGATCTAAACATTAACTCTAAGGAGTGAAAAACCAAGAATCCTCCATGTAGACTTCATCACAAATTTTGCAAACAGCTTTGTCAAACTTTTACACTCAAATAAACAGTAATAAACTCTCTAGAGATTGTGCAAAACAAACATCTCAAGACACAAAACTGTTATCTGCTCTATCACACTTTCAGAATAAGATTTTTGTTGTGTTTATGTTAGCAATTTGAAATAAGAGAAATTCATGAAAGAAATTTGCTGTACGAACGGAAGTAGAAATGTACCAAGTTTTGTAGTCAATTTCTGATACATCAGGTTTTTGTAGCGCCTTTACTCGCCAAAAAACCGATTTTAAAACTTTCATTTTAAAAGATGTAAAAATGGAACTAAAAATATATTTTCTAGTCTTCCTGCTGTGAGTGGCCATTAATTATTTGGATTAAGAGCGGAATGTCATCATCATATGTATATGAGAGCAGTCGATTAAAAAAAAAAAAAAAAAAAAAATTTTTATATATTGAACAAAAATATAAACGCAACACTTTTGCTTTTGCTCCCATTTTTTATGAGATGAACATTTTCTATATACACAAAAGACCCGTAACTTTCAAATATTGTTCACAAATCTGTCTTAATCCGTGTTAGTGAGCACTTCTTTGTCAGGATAATCCATCCCACCTAACAGGTGTGGGCATATCAAGGTGCTGATTAGGCAGCATGAATATTGAACAGTATCTGCTGTTGTGCCTCACGCAGTGCAACACATCTCCGTCGCATAGAGTTGATCAGGTCGTTCATTGTGGCCTGTGGAATGTAGGTCCACTCCTCTTCAATGGCTGTGCGAAGTTGCTGAATACTGGCAGGAACCAGAACACGCTGTCCTATACGGCGATCCAGAGCGTCCCAAACATGCTCAATGGGCGACATTGAGCATGCAGGCCATGAAAGAACTGGCACGTTTTCAGCTTCCAGGAATTGTGTACAGATCCTTGCAACATGGGGCCAAACATGATCATCCTGCAACATCTGGTGATGGTCGTGGATGAATGGCACAACGATGGGCTTCAGCATCTCGTCACGGTATCTCTGATGCATTCAAAATGCCATCAATAAAAATGCACCCGTGTTCGTTGTCCATAACATACGCCTGCCCATAGCATAACTCCACCGCCACCATGGGCCACTAGATCCACAACGGAGACGTCAGCAAACCGCACACCCCCACGATGCCACACACGGTGTCCGCCATCTGCCCTGAACAGTGAAAACTGGGATTCATCCGTGAACAGAACGCCTCTCCAAAGTGCCAGACGACATCGACTGCGAGCATTTGCCCACTCAAGTCGGTTACGACAATGAAATGCCGCCAGGTCCAGACCCCGATGAGGACGACGAGCATGCAGATGAGCTTCCCTGAGATGGTTTCTGACAGCTTGTGCAGAAATTCTTTAGTTATGCAAACCAATTGTTGCAGCAGCTATTCAGGTGGTTAGTCTCAGATGATCATGGAGGTGAACATGCTGGATGTGGAGGTCCTGGGCTGTTGTGGTCACACCTGGTCTGCGGTTGTGAGGCTGGTTGGATGTGCTGCCAAACTCTGGAACGCCTTTGGAGATGGCTTATGGTAGAGAAAATAACATTTATTTCATGGGCAACAGCTCTGATTGACATTCCTGCAGTCAGTATGCCAATGGCACGCTCCCTCAAAAGTTGTGACATCTGTGGCATTGTGCTGTGTGATCAAACTGCAAATTTCAGAGTGGCCTTTTATTGTGGCCAGTCTAAGGCACATCTGTGCAAAATTCATGCTGTCTAATCAGCATCTTGATGTGCCACACCTGTACGGTGGGATGGATTATCCTGGCAAAGGAGAAGTGCTCACTAACAGATTTAGACAGATTTGTGAACAATATTTAAGAGTAGTGGGTCTTTTGTGTATCTAGAAAATGTTTCAGATCTTTGAGTTCAGCTCATGAAAAATGGGAGCAAAAACAAAAGGGTTTGTGTTTATATCTTTGTTCAGTGTATATCTCTTGTATTTCCCAAAGGCTGGCAACATTTCAAAGTCCCAAATTCCCATAAAACAGAGGTAAAAATCTCATGAGGATAAAACAGAGAAACATGGCTATACTTCATTTAGCCTTTCTGTTATCTGCCTCAAGTTTTGCTCTCTTTCGCAGATTAAATAAACTGTAGACATGTCTTAAAGTGTCTTAGACAACAGCTTCATTTTTAAAAAAGCTTTCTACATCTCTGTCCTTCCTTTGGCTGCAGTTTTAAACAATTCACTGATACAAAAAAAAAGTTTGAGTCTCCTTCACTCAGTAAAAGAGCCGACACCAAAAAGTAGCAGTTAGCATGACCTACTAGCGGTTACGTATGTATTTTTGATTTTCCAACTGGATAGTCAAAGTTCAGCATCTTTCAGGATTAAAATCATCTGATTCCAGTCAACAGCGGATTTCTCAGTCCATTTCTACACAGAACTAGATTATTCAGAAGTATATTAGAACTCAGACTCATCTTACTTTGCAACATTTTACTTAGTTATCCTTTTCTAAACCAAATTTTGTCTATTTTCTTTGTGTTTAGAGATGTATTTCTCTTGCCGTCTTTGTAGTTCTCAAACTATGATGCAGGCAAACAGCCAACCCACTCACTTGATGTAGGTAAGAGCGTTGCCCTCTGGGAAGTCGTACGGGTGCCGTTTCCTGAACACATGACCCACACGGCTGCAGGGAAGGATCTCCAGACTTCCTCCACACATCCAGACTCGGAACGAAAGCTCTGCGAGAGCACAGGCACGGTTTTATTGATTTTATTTATCTTACTGAACAACTACGGATGCAGCATCATGAAATCACTTTAAATGAATTCCCCAGCTGCATTTTATGGATGGCAGACGCGAAACAGGTCTCACCGCTCTGAAATTTATCGCAACTGATTTGTTGAACTTCTACAAGTTGCAAAGAGTGTGGGCTATAAACGTGTGCAGCATCCAAAGGAGTCGAGATTAAATCAAGAATAAAAGGCCTATTCATTTTTTTCCTCATTTTTAGGATTATAAGCATGCTTAACTAGGCATGAAGCATTAAAAGCCCACCAGAAACCTAACCTATTTTACAGAGCTGTAATATTTGTTAAACCATTGTCTAAATCAACAGGTTATGACTATGAAGCTGTTTTGATAAACTGTTTATTTAGATGTGTGTCAATACATGTCAAAGTAAACTTAAGCATAAACTTAAATTTGTTTACACCCCTGCTGTGATTTGCACTGTTTAACTCACTTAATTAACATTACTGCTGCTGTTATATGCACATCTGTTTTTTTCTCAGTTTATATTCTGTTAACTTCTTGTAAATAATACGTTTACTTTTTAATGCACAACTGCACACATTCTGTAAATATTTTTGTTTTTTAAATGATCTTACCCAGTTGCACATTCAAATAACTGCACAGTGCTTTGTTTTTTTAATTCTGTCCTTAATGTACATATATTATTAGTCCTAATTCTGTTTTATACATTTTTTGTGTGATCCTAAATGCTTCTATCATCTGTCATTTTCCTGCTGTTACAGCCGAATTTCCCCTTTGTGGGACAATAAAGAATTATTGTAACTATAAAAAGCAATATATGTATTATTTTAGCAGCAGCAGTAATACGCTTCATATTTTTACTTTAGCTTATTATGCTGTGAGAATCTCTGCTCTGCTGTGCTTTATCTCAGGGTTCAACATGAATAAGAAGGAATTTATTTCTAAATCTGCCATTTCTGTTGGGCTGCAGAAGAGTTTTTGAATCATCCGTGAGCTCACCAAAGTTCTCCCCGCCCCAGATATCCATGTGAGTGTCATACTGGCCCAGGTGGTTGAACCAGCTCTTGTCCATGACGAAGATCCCACCGGCAATGACAGGAGTCCTGTGGACATGAGAAACAGAAGTTTTCACCCTCGTTAATTTAAATAATAAAGACTTTTAGAATGTAAAATCAATCATTAATAAACATCCATGCCCAAATATTAATGCCCCATTAGTTTTTTGACACTGTAAAAAAAACTATAACCACAACTTCAAAAGTATTTCAGAGATTTTTTTATGAGAAAGACCAACACAAAAGTAGTGCATAACTGTAAAGTAAAAAGAAATGCATGTATGTATCGTTAATTTTTTTTTTTTTTTTTACAAATCTGAAAATGACAATGTGCATTTGTCTTCAGTCCTGCTATGTCTCTATTTCTCCATGTCTTCTTAGTATCATCAGCTTTATACATCTAAACACTAAAGATTCAGCTAATTCTACTTGGCAAAATTGCAGAAGTTCTGTGAATTGTGATCGACAGCATCTGTGAGCAGCAGTTTTCAGGTGTTACAACATGATTCTCATTTGGATTTGGCTTTTACTTGGACTAGGCCATTCTAACACATGAATATGTTTAGATTTAAAGCATTGCATCGCAGCTCTGGTTGTGTGGTTAGTAATGTTGTTCGATTTGAATTTGTAACTCTTTACTCTTTTGCACCCTCTAACGTGTTTAGCTTTAGCCATCTTCCATTAGATTTTGACCAGTTTACCTGTCCCCTAATGAAAAGCCTCCACACAGCATGACGCTACCATCACCGTGTTTCACAGTGGGGGTGGTGTGTGATGTTAGTTTCCTGTGTCTACTACATGGCTAATGGGTAACTTAAAACACAACTTCTTATGGGTTTCTATTTTTAAACCAAAACTCTTCACTTGAACAACTTCTGCCTCTTTCAATACTCAAATTTTGTACACAAATATGATTTTAAAAAAAGCTCCCTGCTGGCTATTGTAACGGACACTGAACACTCATGAATTGTCTTCTGCAAGACATTCTTGAATCAGCTCCATGTCTGCTGCTAGATATCTTCACTCTCTTTTTTTTTCCTAAATGGCGGCGCCGTTGACAAATTTAAGGGAAGTGGCGTGCCGAGCAATCACAAGCTTCCATTCTCCGTAGCTTTTGACGGACATTTAAAAATTTTTTTGCATGTCTCCGTCACCCTCTGCAAACCTGCCACAGAGCGCTTGCGTCGACGGATGACGGCGCTGCGTTAATAGTTGACCTGTTGACAGATTTTCCCATCTGAAATGTCGCTCTCTGCAGCTCCTCCAGAGGTTGCTTAGTTGACTATGGTTCTTCTTGGATGGCCACTCAGTTTAGATGTCTTGGTAGGTTTGCAGTTGTGTTGTACTCTTTTCCATTTTGATGTTTGTGGATTGAACAGCATTCGGTAAAATGCTCATAGTTTGGGATATTGTTTCAAAACCTGCTTTAAACTTCTTTACAACTTCATCCCTGAAGACGAACAAAAAAACACAATGATGTGTTTTGTTGGGATGTGGAAAAGTTCAAGGAGTATTAATATTCTGGCAAGGCGAGTAGCCGAACTGATTCGTACATACAGTCATGGCAAAAAGTGAATTTACACTCCATCAGTTTTAAGGTCTTATCTTGAGATTGTGACTTAAAAAAAAACATATTTTCTCTACCCGGTTATAACTTGAAAATAAATCCAATTTTTGATGACACATCACACAGGGCCCTTACATATCTAATTAGATTAATCACAAATCAAATTGTGTTGATGTAAATTACAATAAATACTGTACTACTACTAGCAGCAGCAATACCTTGAAGTGACTGCTTTCTCTTGGTCCTTACCAGTCTGTTGCATCATTGTCAGGGATTTTGGCCCACACCTCTACACAATGCTGCTTCAGTTCTGTAAGGTTTGGTGGCACATGTTGATTCTCTGTTCGAAAGCGTTTCCACCGCCTCATTTCAGTCAGATTGGAGTTGGTATTTTAGGCCATAAAAACATTAATTCGACCAAAACTTAGTTCTCTACTTGTCATTTGTCACGGAAATTATTTAATAAAAGGATGAGAGCAGATTCCTTCACGATCTCTTGAGAATTTAATGTAGCTTGTTAACATAGAGGAACAGTGAACACAACGCGATCGTGCAAATGAGCTGTCCCGTGCCCAACCTCAGAGGAAGAAAACCTGTTATATTGCGAGGTTACCGTAGTCTATCAAACTGCAGCTCTCTTCCCTTCCCTGTCGGCCTCTAGAGGACTGGTTTAAATTGGTCGGATAGATACCAAGCACCAGTTCAGGATCAGTCCACTGTCTTCTAAACAAAAGATGTATTACCGTCGATATTTTGAAACCTAATATCCCTGACTTCTGTTCCTAAAACAGGCAATCCAGTCAATCCTTGAAATATTTCCGTAGCACATCATTGGCTTGTCATCAACTATGTCAATGAAAGCTGCCCGGTTCCTGATGCATAAAAAAAAAAAAAAAACAATCTTCACTCCTTTACTGGTTTTGAGAAATTGAACGGGGCGCTGATGCCAAGGCGATTTTAACAAACATGAAACAGTTAAAGTGAAAAATTTTTCCTCAAGTGCCCCAATTAGTCAGTCTTGTTCAAATTAAATGAACATCTTAAATGACCCTTGAACACTTTCAGATGTATGTTGGGTTTATGGGGGCTTTTTTTGTGTTTTCCTGAGCATTGCACAGTATGACCTCATACTAACTGGGCTACACACGACTGGAAAGATTGGCAGCCTACCAGAATAGTTTTCCACTTGAGAATAAACATTTTCTCACTGTGAAATCAGTGACTTAAAGTGGTCCTGTAAGCTTTCCCAAGCTGACGCACAGTGACATTTTCTTCACTAGATAATGACCAATGTTTCTCCTTCTTGCTATGGCGTTAACTCCCAACTGAGTGGTCCAGAGCTGCTTAACTCTACAAGTGCATTTGAATGACAATACCTCAACACTAATTATCCTCCTGAAAACAATAAGACTGGGCTTAGCTTTAGACATTTTGCCTTTGTTTATTGGATTATGTGAAATGATAAAAGTTGTTTTTCTGAGGTTGATTTACTTATGTCAAATTAAGTGTTTGATTTGTCAGAGCTCAGATATGGGAATGATGTTAAGTGTGTTCTGATTGAAAATCAGAAAACCGGTGACATTAGCAATTTTTTGGTGCAAATTAGTAATACAAGGCGATGACAAAAAACTTTTACATATAGAGGTTGAACAAACAAGCCATTTATTCCTGCAGCATTTCCTTCAATCAATCAAGTGTTTTCTCCCTGACAAGGTGAGAACAAAATGATTACAGTAAGGTATATGTGTTTTTAAATATTAATCAAAGCATGAGAGAATCCATTGCAAAGCATTAAAAGTATTTTTTCTATCTGCTAACGTGTTGACCTACCCATACTCTCCAAATCCTTTGGATTTGTTGGCCTCTAGTGCATAATGTTTCCACCTCCATGAAATTATACATTTATTGGTTTATTCTAAACATAGGAACATAAACATTCACTCAATGACATGCAAACCAAATTTAACTTTTACGTCATCTCTTTTCTGATATGTTCCTTAATGTTTATTGTTTCTCCATTAAAATACCATTAAATTTAAAGATTGTGCTTTTTGTTTACAAGTGACCAAACTCAGAAAAATAAGTAGGAGTAGACATCCCAGTTAGAAGCACAGACCTACCTTATGGGCTGGGTGGGGTTGCTTCTCGCCATTTTCTGCTCGATAGGAATCTGTTCCCATTTGAAATGGAGACTCCAATCAAATCCTGACATGGAAAAGACAGTATGAGTGGATCAATAAGCAAAAAACAAACAAACATAGCAGTGCTGTGCAAAAGTTTTAGGCAGATGTGAAAAAATGCAAGCAAACAAAAGAAAATCTAAATGAAATTGATCAAACCAACATCAATTCTTATAGGTACACAAAGTCAGGGATTTTGTAGGATTACAGTCAGGTGTATGATCAACCAATTATACGAAACAGCTCATAATGATCATCAATGTCACATGTAGGTTGAAACACAGTCATTAACTGAAACAGAAACAGCCATCTAGGAGGCTTAAAACTGGGTGAGGAACAGCCAAACTCAGCTACCAAGTTTAGGTTGTGGAAGATAGTTTCATGTCATGGCAAGAATGAGCAAGCAACAAGATACAAGGTGGTTATACTGCATCAGCAGGGTTTCTCCCAGACAAAGATTTCAAAGCAGAATGGGGTTTCAAGATGTGCTGTTCAAGCTCTTTTGAAGAAGCACAAAGAAACGGGCAACGTTGAGGATTGTAGACGCAGTGGTCGGCCAGGGAATCTTAGTGTAGCAGATGAAAGACACATCAAGCTTTTTACCCTTCGAAATTGGAAGATGTCTAGCAGTGCCATCAGCTCAGAACTGGCAGAAACCAGTGGGACCCAGATACACCCATCTACTGTCTGGAGAAGTCTGGCCAGAGTTGTTGCAGCCAAAAAGCCATACCTCAGACGAGGAAACAAGGCCAAGCGACTCAAGTATGGACGAAAACACAGGTACTGGGGTCCAGAACAATGGCAGCAGGCGCTCTGGACTGATGAGTGAAAATGTTAAGTATTTGGCTGTAGCAGAAGGCAGTGTGTTCGTCAAAGGGCTGGAGAGCGACTCAAAAGTGAGTCTCTGCAGGCAACAGTGAAGCATGGTGGAGGTTCCTTGAACGTTTGGGGCTGCATTTCTGCAAATGGAGTTGGAGACGCTGAGAAATACAGGGAGATACTTATCCATCATGCAATACCATCAGGGAGGCATATGATTGGGATCAAATTTATTCTGGAGCAGGACAACGACCCCAAACATACAGCTAAAGTCATTGAGAACTATCTTAAGCATAAAGAAGAACAAGAAGTCCTCGAAGTGATGGTATGGCCCCCACAGAGCTCTGATCTCAACATCATCATGTGTGTCTGGGATTACATGAAGAGACAGAAGGATGTGGGGAAGATGTTTGAAACAACCTACCAGCCCAGTTCCCTCAAACAAACTGTGTGCCTAAGTGTACCTAGAAGAACTGATGCTGTTTCGAAGGCAAAGGGTGGTCACACCAATTACTGATTTGATTTAGATTCCTCTTTTGTTCATTCACTGCTTGTTGTTGATTGATGAAAATAAATGATTAACACTTCCAGTTTTGAAAGCATTCTTTGCTTACAGCATATTTTCACACCTGCCTAAAACTTTTGCACAGTACTATATATATATATATATATATATATATATATATATATATATATATATATATATATATATATATATATATATATATATATATATATATATATATATATATATATATATATATATATATATATATATATATATATATATATATATATATATATATATATATATATTGTCTAGATCAGTGGTCTCTAACCCTGGTCCTCGAGATCTACTCTCCTGCAGGTTTTAGATGCATACCTGCTTCAACACAGCTGAATAAAATGACAATAATCTCTTGAGCATGCCATCAAGTCTGGCAAAGACCCGTTACCAAGTGATTCATCTGATTCGGGTGTGTTGGAGCAGGGATGCGTCTAAAACCTCCAGGATAATAGATCCCGGGGACCACGGTTGGAGACCACTGGTCTAGGCTTTAGTGTCATTGGGTGGAGGTGGACAAATTAAAAAGTAAAGCATGTTGATGTATTGTGTTCTGGATCTATTTATTTATTTTTAAGGATTAAATATTTGTAAATGCTACCTACAGCTTTCTGCTATGAATCCTAAGGACAAGCATTATATTGCCAGAAGTATTGGGTTGCTTGCCTTTACGCACACATGATCTGTAATAGCATCCCATTTCTACAATAAAAGCTTTAATATGGCATTGGTCCACCCATTGCAGCTAGAGCAGCTTTGATTGTTTCAGGAAGCCTCAAAGTTTGAAACTGGGTTTATGGGGCTATTTGACCATTCTTCCAGTAGATCTTTTGTAAAGTCAGACAGTGATGTTGGATGAGATGGCTTGGCTTACAGTGCAATTCATTCTAAAAGACTCCTTTTGAAGTTGAGGTCAAAACTATCTACAGGAGAGAAGTCTGCATGAATTGCTGCTGGATTTTATACACCTGTGGTCATGAAATAGACTGAAACACTTGATTTGAGTAATTTAGAGGGGTGATCCAATATTTTTGGCAATCCAGCATAAATAGCATAGTAGGGGTATACTGTTGTTCCGTGTGTGTTGCGTCAGGTTCTAACCTCCTCTTAGGTCAGCAGATGCAGCCAAGTATGCAAAGTTATCCAAGCTGATCACATCAATAATGGGGCTGACCACTCGTGTATGATCCTGGATAGAAAAAACAGAAAGAGATAATAGGGAAAGATCTTAAGATGACTGTAAAATCAGTGAAATATTAAATTTGACAACAAACACAATACGGATACATTTCCAAAGCATTTCTTCAACGTACAAGGCAATACTCTGTGCAGGGAGGACTGCAGGAATGGATTATGTTAAGGTTTTTACTGGTTTCATAGCAATTTGTTAACAAAACTGATGGGAATAGCTGAGCTTTTTGTGGAGCCACATCTGTGAAGCGTTAAACCACCTCCTGCCGCAAAGGTAACATGATCTCAAAAGTAAACATCAGATGAGAGAATTGTTGGCTTCTTATAGTCCTTGTAAAAAGGGATGTGCAAAAATTATTGTTTGTTCATAAGTCAGCCGCTTGAATGTGCGTCCAAAAAGTTTAACAAACAAACAGCTGTTCCCAGTTTTAGCTGTCAGCTTCATTCTGTTAGGACCAACGTAGTGCTTGAAGTGGACTACTCATTAGCAAAAATCCCTTTTCACACTTTTCCGTTTTCACTCTGAGGTAGAACCGGTTCCCTAAACCCATCTGTAGGTAGCATCAGTGTCATTAAAGGTATAGCCACTTGATATAACCTACTTTATCCACTGCACACTGGTACAGCGAGAGCTAATCATCACCATAGTTGGAATACAGAAAACAAAAATGTTAGAACGATGGTCAAAATCGAGCAATATAAAAATAACACCGTATTTCCTTGTCAAGTTGAAGTCTGTCTCGTAAGGTAAAATAAGTCTAAGCTGTAATTTTTGAAGTTGAGTGGTTTAAGCTTGAAACCCTTATCATTTTAGGTTTGAGACTTTTACTTTGAAGTTAGAGAGGAAGTAGTTATTGAGTTGCCCTGTTGTCTTGACAGAGTCGAATAGAGGGTGTGTCCAAATTCAGGGGCCGCATCCTTCGAAGGCCGATTACATCACAGCAATGCAATGAAGGCTCGCAAAATTGGAAGGCTTCTCCAAATGTGGCCCACAAATCCACTTTCCATTTCCCGGATTTGAAGGACAAGTTTGGTTTATCCTTCCCAGCCCACCCTGTCTCAAGATTTAATCCGGGCTGAACAATAGATTTTTGTTCATGTAACTATGGCGGACAAAGCAGGAGAGGAGTATAGTTTTAAATATGATAAGTATTTTGAAATCTCATGGTACAAAAATCAAAAGCTTGAAGCGGTTGTGTAGTTAGGCTTTTGTCCTTTGCATAGACATTTTTTAAAATAAATGTTAACTTTTTAATTTTGTGAAGAATGTTTTCATTTATTTAATTAAATTGATAAAAAAAGATTAAATAAGTAAGAAAAAAACCTCTGCAAGATTTCAAGCTCTACTTTTACCAGCTTGTAGCGTTGTCACTGTTGCTAGACGACAGGACATTTGCCGAGGTAAGGGTGAAAATAAATCTGGAGGCAAGACCATCAAATTTCATAGTCACCGCGGTAGACGCAGGCCGGGTCCTTCGTTGGCCACAAAGACCAGAAGTAGTAGGCAGTGTCCTAAGAAGGGTGCAGACCCCTGAATTTGGAAAAATCCTCTGTTTTATTTTGGTGTCTCCTTTTAAAGTTGCACAACAGAACGTTGCATTGTGCACTTAGTTCCCCACACAAGTGTTCTGCACGCATTCAGATATAAAATAATGCTGCATTTGTTTGGAACACGTGCGTACCGAACCGACAAGGTTGCACCGGATATTTTTTTGTACGAATTGTCATCAACTCTTGTCTAATAATCCTTATTAGTTTTGAAGCAAAAATTACATAATATCTGGACTGTTTTGCAAGTTGTCTCAAAACAAGGTTCAGAAAACAGTTGGATGGAAGATAAATAGAACAAAATTAAATTATAATCCTGGGTAATTTAGCAGAACTGTTATTAATCTTTGCAAAAGACATGATCTGAAGCATTAAATTATTCAAAAAGTATTAATAAAAACTGCCTGCAAATTTACTAGTGAAGCTTTAAAATGATTCTTGGCTGCCTTATGTCAAAATCAGACTAAGAAGCTCCATCTTTTTGGAAAGCATTGTAAACTTGAGAGACCGCAACAATTTCTTAACTTGAGTGGGTAATTATTAATTCTTGGCTTTTAATTTAATTAAAGCTGTCTGAATCATTGTGGTGAATTATTAATCAATAGTGGTCACCATGTGGAGACAAACAACGTCTTTCGGCTCCCATTTGAAGCCTAAAGCTGTAATCCCAGGGAAACAAATGACTTCAGGACCAGATGGAGCCAATGTGAGGATGTAGTGAATTATCACCAAGCACTCATGAATGCCAAACTAAAAGCCTGTAATGAAAACTGAATGAGTCACAGCAGTCTAAAGCCGGAGATTCAATTCAATTCAATTCAAAATTACTTTATTAATCCCAAAGGGAAATTAAATGTTGTTGTAACTCATTATGCAAGTTCCTTCAAAGATTTGTTTTAGATGCTGATGGCTGTGGGTAGGGATGATCTCTTGTAGCGTTCTGCAGATCCGAAGAAGCCTCTGACTGAAGACGCTCTGTAGTTGTATGACAGTCTGATGTAGAAGATGCTCTGGATCTATGGGGTCTTCTTTTCATCTCATCAGGGTTTTGTGGCTGTAGTTGAGGTATTATTTGAGCTTTTGTGATGTTAATCAGCTGCTGCCAGTTGTAAACCACCTTGTTGCCATGGTTATATATCATAACAAATGTCCAAAAATAAAAAGTATCAGCAAAAATCCTTCCAGCTGCACAGCATTCAAAACCAGAGAGAACAGTTGTCCACAAAAACAATGTTTCTACCAAAAATGGAAGAATTAAAGTTTTAAAAAAGAAAAAAATATGAACCAAAGTAACGGAGCTACTCCAACATGCTGCCACCTTGAGCGGCGCAATTCCGGAATGTTAAAAAGATGAAAGATGAGTTAAGCAAAGCAAACAACATGAACACACCCATCATGTGACCTAAAACAATAGGAGCATTGTTTTCTATCTTTTTATGGCACACAAGGTTTGCAGTAAGAGTCGATCTTAGGTTGACAGAGTATGTAGCATAGGTACTTATCTGGCTTTCAAACATACAGAATGTCAACAAATTTCGAAAAAGGCTGTTAATAGGTTGCTTAGAAAAAAAAATATTCCATCATTTCAGCGCAAGACGCCTGAAAAATAGACGGCAGGAAAAAAAGGGGGAAAAGAGCGAACGCGTACTGTATGTAGAATTTCTATTTTCTGTTTTTCTTGCCTTGTGTGTTAAATATAAAAAACATTCTCCCCTACCATATATGGGAAAGGATGTAACTGACCCATACAGGTTCGACACAGAGAGTAAAAAACCGAGAGAAATATGAAATTAGCCAGCTCATAAGCAAGCCATGATGATCTCATTCCGTGGTTACATCTCTCTCCATTAAGATGCCAGACCCTCATGTCTTGGACTTAGAATAGGAATTCATTTAGCTGTGCAGCAGCTTAATGCACCTCAGAAACACAGGGGATTCACAGCCCAAATGCCCTTGAGGGGCCACGTCTAAAATTGCTGTGAAATTAAAAAGATAGAGTAGAAAAAACTGAAACTCAGAATGAAAATCGTCTGGTTTTGCATTTCATTGTATACCCTGGGCCTTCTTCTTTAGATGTGATGCCAGTGTCCCTGGTGGGCTGCATAACTTAATTAGCAGGCTGCATTGAATTGGAAGAATCTGTCGGCGGCATTAACAAAGGCTGTTTTTGATCACAAAACAAGCTGCCGTGCTGCCAGGAACAAGAGTAAACACTGACTGTGTGCAATGCCACACAGCAGAAACAAAAAAGCAGGTACCAAATACTGAGAAATTATTTATTTCTTCTTCTCACGTAAGCTTCCAGAAGAGAACACTTAAATTATAAAGCACCATTAAGGAATCTATAATATGCTTTAGTTTAGTGCACCTAGTAAATAGGGAACAGCAGGAAAGACTTAAATCTTAGCGAAACAAATCGAGAGATATGCAAAATGCAGTGCCAGCCTGTTACATTCTGACGATTAAAATCTATGCTAGAAAGCAGCTAAAGTATGACAACCCAGGGTGGAGTGAGCGTGAATGCATCCTGTGTGTAAATAGTGCGTAACAGGAGCGTGTCATTCTGTGCTTTCCTACCTCCTTGACTCTCTGGATCATTGGCTGCAGCCAGTCAGTGTTGACCTCACAGTGACTGTCCAAGAAGGTCAAAATGGTGGCGGAGGCCGTGTTGGCTCCTCTCACTCGTGATCGGATCAAACCTGCGGAAAACACATGACGTAGAGACTTTGAGGTTAAAAACTAAAAAAACATACTAATAATTACGCTGGCTGCTGCCTTACTGCATGCATATAGTCAGACACAGGGCAAGACATGACGAACAACCATGCACGCACACACTCATACCTAAGAGCAAATTAGAGAGGCCAATTGATCTAACAGTCATGTTTTTGGATTGTTTCAAGAAAGCTGGAGAGAACCCACGCACATGGGGAGAACATGCAGAAAGAACCCATGTATTATTTGTAGAGATATGGCCAACAATTGGCTGGTGAAAAAACACAAAATGGATATGTTCGATATGTTCCCCAATACCCAAGTATCTCAAGCACTACAAGGTTGTGCTAACCACAACACTCTTCGGTGTGGAAGTCATTACTGAAGGGAGAAGGCTTAAAGTTAAGCAGTATCTGTATCCGGGTGGTTGAATTGAACTCAAATTCAAAGTGAAAAAAGAAAAATATTTAAAAAATATTTGTCAAATGACATAATTA
The DNA here is from genome assembly GCA_963556495.2 of Valencia hispanica. Lineage (NCBI taxonomy): Eukaryota > Metazoa > Chordata > Actinopteri > Cyprinodontiformes > Valenciidae > Valencia > Valencia hispanica. Next base: position 33,912,917 of record OY747720.1, read on the forward strand.
TATTCCCTTATATGTGAATAATTCAAAAATGTGTCCACCGTTGCAACAAAATAAAGAACGTCATTATTTAATTCTGATAATGTTGGAGAGATAAGATAGATAGGCCCAAGGCATATTAGTTTGCCCCAATTAAATTTCCACATCAAACATACCGCCCAAAAATTCAAAATTATGTTATTTATATACTATAAGATGTACACATAGTTACATTCATTATAATTAGTATAAAACCCAAGGAATCTTCATTCATCCTTATAGCTTTTTACACTTTTTACATAAATTTTTCATTTAAATAACTTTTCCACTCAAAATTCAATTTATTGCACCACAGGACATTCCGTTGCACCATTGGACAACAGATTACTAGTATGCCCATGTCGTGTACAAAGTCATATTTTTTATTTTTAGTTTAATCAACTTTTTAGCACAACACAGGAAAAATATTTTTTTTTCTGATAGCCATACTTTCACATAACTATGAATGGAATTCATCAATAAAATAACTGGGTCAAATTAATTGAACAACCCATCAACACAACACAGTGAAACATCCTGTGCTCCTTTAAAATAATTCATTGTGAATTGATTCATTATTTCCTGAACTGTGCTTTGATAGCCATACTTTCACATAACCATAAATTGAATTAATCAAGAAAATAACTGGGTAAAATTAATTGAACAACCCATCATGACAACACTGGAAGTCTCTATGTGGCCACTGGTTTCAGATGGGCCCACACAGCATGCTCACTGTGGCAGACGGAATCCGAGATAGTGGGATAGGACTGTGACCCTGTGCATGTGCACACCACAACAGTGTGGCTAGAAGGACAAACAACCATACACACACACACAAACACACTCATATCTAAGGGCAATTTAGAGAGACCAATTCACCTAACAGTCATGTTATTTGGACTGTGGGAGGAAGCTGGAGTACCCGGAGAGAACCCACGCATGCACAGGGAGAACATGTAAACTCCATGCAGAAAGACCCCAGGCTGGGATTTGAACCCAGGACTTTCTTGCTGCAAGGCCACAGTGCTATAATTATAATTATACAATTATTTATTATAAATTATTAGGCTAAAATAATTTCTGGCAACTTGTCAAATTTACTTTCTGCATCTCTCTCTCAGGAAGTTCTCTTTCCTCTCAGGATCTTCATTCAGCCTCTCCCTAAATTTCCTGGACCTTTCCTTGGTGGTCATCTCAGCCTCTCACTTTCAACATAAACTAGCTTTAACAAAACAGAAGGAAGGTTTGAGTTGACGGACCATCCAAATGCGGCTGTCCATTAACCTCCATTCTTTTTTTTAAGACTCGGATTATATCTCTTTTGCATATTTTAACAAATTTTTCAGTAAATCTTGTAAGACGAAAAATGTTTGTTTACATGATTGCTTTCACTATGTTAAGGTTCATTATGATAGGAGTAAAGGAAAAAAATAAGTGAAACTGACTTCATGTTGTACTATAGGACAGTGCGTTGCACCAGTGGACATTTTCAAAAATCAATGCTAGTTTGCGGCCTAGCTATATGAGAGACATTCTTCATCCTGAGTAACAGTGTTAAGGTTTACATTATTTTCAATGATCAATCAATTTAAATTGATAAAAATATTCAGATCAATACTTAAATTGGGTTGTGCCAAAGGACTACCTTAAGACGACCAGTTCCAACACTGCACGGAAATGGTAATATTGTGAAAATATTTGAGACAGAACTGACCTTGTGTGCAGTCCATGCACTCCAGTGATGCCTTCTGTCCTTCCTGATTCTGGAAGAACCCCTCTCAGTAATGGGTTGGACACATTAATGCCTGTTTTATAATTCATAATGGCGTTGCTCCAGGAGGACAACAGTTTTGCGGACAAAATGTAATGTGTCATAATAACTCTATATAGGGACCTTAACACTTATAACCTCTAGATTCATTTAGTAAACACTCGCATGACATGCATTCAAATATTTGAATGTATTTAGATAAATTTTTCATTAAATTACAATTGTTTTAAGAGAAGTAATGCTACCCAGGACAGTTGCACCGGTGGACAAATGCCATGTTCAAATCAAAATATTTGCATAGTTGAAGAACGATACTCATCATTTGCAGATGGATTAGATGTAGAAGAATGAACTGCATATTAAAAAATAAATTTTAATGAAATATTATCAAAGTTTAGTTAAATTTATCACTGAGAACACAAAAACTGAGCGTCACGTCAACCACCCATCCGTGAGTTATAAAAAAAGAAAGTTGTAGGAAGTACAATAGTTTTAAAGGAATCTGGAACTAGAAGACACACCATGTTTTAATAGCAACTGCTACAACAGAGACCTAAACTACTGGTCACTTCCCCTTGTTACCAAATCGTATTATTGTAGTTTTAGTCTTTTTTATTTTTGCTAGCATTTGTGCCACACGGCGTTAGTTCCTTAGAGATGTTTGGCCCAATTGGCAAAAGAACAAAATGACCAAGACCTGACTTGAGTAGATAACAGGAAGGCTAACCATCATGAAGCAAAGTTGTTTCGTTTATTCTTAAACCATTTCAACCATTGTCTGTAATGAAACAAGAAAGCGGTGGAAATGGTTTTGATTGGTTTCCTATCTAAGTCAAACTTTGTATTTGTTTATTTTGATTGGAATGAACCTAAAATGTACCAAACAGATTTAAAACCGAAATGTGCTGCTTGTGTACAGTTACTAGTACATACGGCACAGTGTCAAACTAAATGTTTGATTTAATCCAGAAACCGAAGGTGTCTGTCTTACAAATATAATAGAATGTGATCCAGTTAACATTACTCCCTGTAGTAATGGGAAAGTACCGAATAAACTAAAGCTCGCCTCACCAAGCTGTCTACTGTTTACACGTCAGGTGGATCTTTTAATCCTCCCCATGGCACTTTTAAAATGCATGCTGATATATTGCAAGGTGTTCATCAAACAAAACTAGGTTTTTGAAAATGTGACTTTTTTTGTCATTTCATATCTCCACCTCTCAAATTGCACTGCTGCTGCTTTGGATCACCAGAAACAATAACAGAAAATCATTTGGCTCTTTTTTCCTCCGTTTTTCTGAATACCACTGAACTCTAAGGTGAGCATTTCCATGTCTTACAAAAAAAAATAAGTAGTTTCCTATTAAACATAATTGACTTTCTGGGGAAAATTAAACATTTCTCGGCGATATTTACGCATTACATAAGCTGGCACAGGCTCTGAAGATCAAACAGCCTTTAGACATGAAAGCGATTAACTGGATTAGCCTGAGCTAAATACCTAAATGTCTCCCCTTTTGCCCATGCGGGTGAAATAAATGGATTGGTAACAAGATGCCATTTAGGCTGAGGGTAAAGTCTATTTCAAAAGATGTCATGTTGAACACAGACAATAGAGGTATAATTCTTCAATGATGGTAATATATATTCAAATTAGAATTCCTTGTAGGACAGAAAAGGGATAGTTCACCATTTTAAACTGAGTTTTTTTTTCTTAAAGGAATAGGATAACTCTCTTGGCCTCTTCTTTTAGCATAAATCCAGATTAGTCCCGGATGATGAAGCTAACACCTAGTTTGACAGAGGCCGAGACCTGTCTGACCTTTATAACCCTTTAAACCGGTGTCATGTTTCCATTGAGTGGTTATTTACAGTAAAGGGAATGATTATTGGGGGTGAAGGCAGGAGGTTGTGCGCCGCTAATGATCTTTCCGTGTGCTGAGAACGGAACATGTGAAGCACAGGGTTAATAATTGCCTTAATTTTCTGTCAGGCGTTTACACTAAACAGAAACACCTTACAAGGACCACCCTTAGTACGTTTCACACGGGAAGTTCACTAGTGGGGCACTGATTCCTACCGTCAATTCCTGAGTGAATAAAACATGACAATGGTTTATAAGTTCATCGAATAGTACAGACATTAACTGCTATAAAATGTAAAGGCAGGAGTTGTTTCTGGTTCTGGTTCTAGTCTACTGTACATCACCAGAGTTGGAACCAAACATGGAGAAGTTCAGTTTTAATGTTCCTCTAAACTAGTACAAACCTCCAAAAAACTCTGAAAACTGCTGAAACACAGAGTTCCTTAAAAATCAAGGCGTAGAACCCATCTGTTTAGAGCTGCCTTTGATCAATAATTGCTGGAACATGATTAATTCTAGTCTGGATTGCAGTTTTTCAGTCCCTCTCTTTATTTTGCCACTGTAATGTCCTCTTTTGTTTGGTCACTATTATGTTTGTATCATGTAAAGCACTTTGAACTGTCTTGTTGCTGAAATGTGCTATACAAATAAAACTTGACTTGTGTTACAGACACAAGAAAACCGCTGAGATATCTTTATGAGCTCATAATAACCTTTTAGCAGAACCTTACTCCAAAAATGTTGAACTATGCCTTTAAACGTTTATTTTTAACAGTGCTTACACGGTTTTCCTTTATTGTCAAGTTAAATAAAAGATAGACAACAAAGCAGAATATTTATGAATAAATTAATTAATGTTCTAGTACCATTAACTAGAGTTTGTTATTTAAGCCACACAGAACCCGCACAGAAAAAAAGAAGACGCCACAGATTCTTAAAAGAGCTTGGCTTAGTATTATGACTGATTTTTACCTAAACAAATGGAGGGGTTTAGAGTCCCATCTTGGTTCCATAGAACAGAGTTAAACTTGTTGCTTAGCCAGATTATGTGCCTTTTGAAGTTATTGATGCGTTAAGATTTTATGAGATAGACCAAGGAGAGAGATACAAGGTTTTCAAATAGTTTTAAAGTACCAGAGACAGGGCTGCCAACCATAACAGAGAGCTGGAAGGAAGAGCGTTAATATAATGAGCAACCAGGAGACTCATAGTAACTGTGGAGCAGCTGCAGACGTCGAAAGCTCGGGTAGAGAGGGAGAACGATGCAGTCATGTAAAAAAAATAAAATGAAAAGGTGCTCTGGACGCATGAGACCAAAACTAAACTTTTTCTTCTAAACGCAAAATGTTTAGTATAATACAAACCAGACCGCTTATCTCTTTGAACACAACATCCCCACAATTATAGATGGTGGTGGCAGTATCATACTGTGGGGAGACCTTTTCGCAGCAGAGACGGGAAAGCTAGTCAGAGTTGAGGGGAAGATGGATCCAACTAAATAATGGAAGAAAACTCTGTTTATCTTCCTTCAGGAAGACAAACCAAAGCACACAGCAGGAGCTCAATCGGAATGCATTAAATCAAAGCACATTCATGTTAGAACGGCCTTAACAGTTCTGAGCTGAAATGGAAACTAAATCCCCGCTCGGTTAGCTCTAACATCCTAAACTAAATGCCTTTTTGTGGGCACCAGCTGAGTTGAGAACTGATTGAGAAAAGCCTGCCTTGTTGTGTTAGCCCGTTACTAATGTTGGGCCAGCTCTTGCATCAGTGCTCGCTGACCTCTAGCACAGTGCGACACGTTAAATGAGAGAAAGTCAATGATGCCTAAAGGCGTGAAGCTATTTAAACCTGAAATCAATTCACCGACAGATGATGTGACGGCGTTTTTCCCTTTTGATTTCTTGTGCTGTTGTGGTTAAAAAAATAAAAAATAAATGCTGTAATCTGCCGTGAACATTTTTATCTAAGAAAAGCTGTAATAGATTTAACTCGTGCTCGAAGCTTTAATTCTCTGCCCTGGATTTTTAAAGCTGGCAGAATAGAAAATCTGAAAGATAAGCCTGATCTGGTCGACTGTAACTGCCAGTCGGACAATGCTGGCCTGAATCCGACACACTTCTGCTTCGTCAGCATGTGCTTCATAAGCTGAAACAAATACCTAGTTTGCTGTGAACAGCAGCACAGGCAGCAAATACATACTTCTTTTGACTCTGAACTTCAGATGCTTATAGTAGAACGTTTTATCTCAGCTAATTCATCCAAATGATTTCCAGAGTCCGGTTTGTATGTCAGAGCAGCTACAGTGTAGCAGGACACATGAGAAAAGATCTGGCATGTACAGGTCACCTTTGTAATACTGCATGTACAGTACAATGGAAAAACTTACACAGAACCCTACAGCCCATATGTCAAACAAAACAGTTGATTAAGCCCAAAATCAAAGGGTATCTATGCTGTTAGGAAAATAGTATAGTTCAGTTAACATGGACTTAACCTCACACAAGAAAAAATGGGAGGCTTCCCAAATGTCCATCAGTCATACGGGCTGTCATAGATCAACAGAAAACTGAGACATTTCCACACTGCTGATGAAAAACAAGAAGCTGGTCTTAAAGCTCCTCTGTATCATTGTTACCGGTTGTTCTTGTGGGCCATAAGGTGAATCTCAAAAATGTGTGAATGTGAACTAAAAACTGGGTTCACCTTATGGCCTATTGCATTTCCTTGGTGTGGAGTGCTGTAGACAGTTATCTAATCTGCTTTTTTTTCCTCTTATGGTATTTAACAAAAATATAAAATAAGTCTGGCGCAGGTATTATTGTGCAGATACTATTGTGAGTTTGAGTGCTGGCAGCAGACTGTGATGTCTGCACTGTGACCATTTGAAATGAAGACATCTGTGTACAATCACATCTCTACAATATGTTAAAGGAACTTACTGGAGAGCTAAATGTACCACTACCTTGTAATGGAAGTTTGTTTGAGAGGTCATACTGTGTGTGTCATACACTTTTATTTATTGTACATATATGTTGCATTTTGAATATCACTTTGTGCTTTATTAATATTCCTTTAACAGAACTCAGCTAATTGCTGAAAGTCAAACACTCATGCATCAAGTTACTTGGTGCTGCTTGTATGTAAGGTATAATTTGTTTTAGCAATTTTGATCAGCGTTTTGCCTCTACCGTGTACCCAGTGTTGCCAACTTAGCGATTTTGTCGCTATTTCTAACGACTTTTCAGACCCCCTTAACGACTTTTTTTCCAAAAAGCGCCTAGCGACAAATCTAGCGACATTTCTGCCCACCCTTGGCTACTTTCTGTGAAACTTTGTCGCCGATATTTCCTGCATTTTAGAGACCCGGCTTGCTCCTTCCCGACGCTCAGAAAGGAAATGATCTGCGCATGTGTATGCTGCATGATCAGAGTATGTCGACTGACCAATCATAAACCTTTTTCGGTTCATTTTACCCACTCACAAACAAAGTTGTTTTGTAGTTAGTGTAAATTCAAAAGTAAAAAATTAATCTGCATGTATATAAGACCGATCTTTCAACTGGAATTAAGCTTGTCTGTATTACGCTGCATCTCACACCTGTGGTGCATTCAAGGAACGTTCGAAATGTATGGTGAGTTCAAAAACGTAGGACATTTAGAACTTATGACAAAAACCCCCACTGAAAATAATATCATAAGCAATAAACTTCTGTTTAATGACGGTTGGCAAGAAACATTTGATGCATGCTAAATATGCCCTACTTATTTTTACAAAGTACTAAAAAACAAACAAACAACTATATTCTCTCTATTAATTTAATCTCCTTGAGATATCTCAGCAAATGTATGTTTCAGAACTTTACATTTTTTTAAAAGGTCTTTGATGTCCAGTTCCAATTTGATATCTTGTCAATTTTGTAGGCTGCCAGGTTTCTCAACAGTATACTTCAGGAAAAATAATATAACATGTTCCACAGTCTCTTGAAGACAGAAGTCACATTTCCCTGTAGCATGTTTCCCCAGTTTAAACAATGTATTATTTAACCTGTGTGATCAAATCCTAATCTAAATATTTTTTTCCCCTCCTTTCTGTTTCATTCGTCATCACGTGATGACATCATTATGCAAATTAGCGTATGATGTCATCTGGCGACAGCTAGCGACTTTCTGGGGCAATGTCAGCTACTTTCTGTCTGAGACAGTTGGCAACACTGCGTGTACCATCCATCCATTTATCTGACTTTGTGCGCATGCGTCCTTCTACAGAGAGACTTGCCAACTTCGGCTCCCTAACAAACACGGTTTCAACTGGTTTTAAATCGTTTTTTATGACTAGTTTTAACACCACTGACTTTTAGCAACTTGCTTTTATCGGGGGCGTTTTTAATCCGAGCACGGACTACTTTTTATTTCGTCATGCCTTCACTCAGCTGCACCCCCGGATGTGAGGGCTGTTTTAAATTAACACAGAAAGTTCTAGAGCTGGAGCAGAGGATCTCCACGCTCCATCAAATCCAGGACCACGAGCGCGACGTGGACATCATCTTCGCCCGGACTTTCGCCGCCGCACACAGCGCTCAGTTGGCGGACACAATTCCCTGCCAGCCCGATGAAGCTGCGGAGGGGAATCCATCGCTGGACTTGGACTGCTGAACGCCGGAGGAGCAACAACAACTGCAGAGGAGGACCGCTGGTTCCATCTGGGGGCTAAGCCAAAAGCACCCCATCAGCTCAAAACCTGTGCTTCAGGGTGCCTGGTCCATGGTCGGGCCCGGCCGCGGTGGGGGGGCCCGGAGCAGCCGCCACCGCTCTCCTTCACCCAGCCTACGATTGTCAAACCGCTTCGATGCCCTGGAACATGACTTTCCTCCTCTGACTGTCCCTCCGGCCGCCCTGAAACACCACAGTTCCGCAGGACTGCCGCCCACCCCCTCCCAGCAGCCGGACTCCCGCAGCCCTCCACGTCGCGCTAAACCCAGGACTCGCCGAGGAGCGCTCCACTACACCCCGAACCCACGGAACGAGCCCTCGGCGCCGACTACACATTGCTGCAGTCCTGGGGAAGCTAATCCACCCAACATCTAGCAGGTCCTGGACGGTGAAAGATCCTCTGCCCAGCATCAACTTGCAAACCAGCCACCCACCACGCTCATCATTGGAGTCTCTACTATCAGGAATGTAAGGATGAGAGGAGCCCTCACTCTGTTTACCTGGAGCCACTGTAAAGGATATTGCTGAACAGATCCTGGACCATATCCAACATCACCCATCTGTGAGTAGAATTATTATTCACGCTGGAACCAACGACATTCGTAAACAGCAGTCTTCAGCATTCATTTGTTTAATCTTTTAAAATACACACGTGTCTGTTTTTATTTCTGGCCCCACCCCCACTGTTGGCAGCGGTATTGGTCATTTTAGCAGACTTTTATCTCTTAACACCTGGCTTTCCTCTGCCACCGTGATGCACAATATTGGTTTTATAGACAATTTTAACATTTTCTGGGGCAGGAGTCAATTGTTTGGTCCAGATGGACTACATCTTAATAGACAGGGTGCCCGCATGCTGGCAATGAGCCTGGCATGCCCTTGCCCCCCCCCCCCCTGTCTACCACACCAGCCCCAGCTGCACCTGCCCTCTCTGGCCCTCCGCCACATCCTGATGAGCAGCTGGTCCCTGCTCCTACGAACTCAGTTCTGATTTTAACAGTAATTCACATATCGGACTTGGACCTTGCCCTAAATCATCTATACTCGTTATTTTCAGCAGAGAGCGGACAGATAGTAAAAAACGTAGCAAATGCAACTCTAATAATCTCAAACAGTTACCAAAAGTCCTACCCCCAGTAAATCATACAGTCACTCCATCTCCAACCCCTATTAATATGGCACTTTTAAATGTTCGCTCTCTGCTGAATAAAACTTTTATAGTAAATTACTTTTATAGTAAATTTTAGATCATAATATATTTTTTTTATTTTTAACAGAAACATGGCTGAGTACAGATGCCCCTGTTGTTCTTACAGAGGCCTCCCCACCAAATTTTAACTTCACTTATTCCACGAGGAGTTGCAAAAGGGGAGGCGGAACTGCTTTTATTAGTTCATCAACGCTTTCTGCCAAACCTGTTTTATTTGATCATTTTAGTACTTTTGAATATAATGCAACTGTTTTTAGCACTCCTCAGATTTTATGTGTCACAGTTTATAGGCCTCCTAAAAAGAGTGCTTTTTATTCGAGAATTTTCAGTTTTTATCAATTTTGTACAACTCCTTTAAAAGGATCATTTTAGCTGGTGATTTTAATCTACACATGGATAACCTTTTAGACCCTTTATCAACAGAATTTTTATTTTGAATTATATGGATTTTAGTCAGCATGTTTTGCAGCCAACTCACAACAGTTGTTGACTTGGCTGTCTCTGACCATTACTGTGTGTTTTTTAACATCACCAGATTTATCCAGCAGGAGACCTCTGTGAGAACTTTCAGGAAGCGCCATCTAACCCCTGAAGTGGCTGCAGGTTTTCTAGAAGTTTTCCAAAAGTTTCCTCCTACTCTCTTACCTGCCCCCTGTGATTTTATCGCCAGTGATTTTAACAGAAGACTTCAGTCCGCTCTTGACCTGCTGGCTCCACTTAGATTGAAATGCTCACATTCAAAACTTGCAGCGCCATGGAGAAATAACAATCTTAAAAAACTAAAGAGGGACTGCAGGGCGGCAGAGAGAAAATGGAGAAAAAAATAAAACCACGATAAACCATCAATTATACACAGAACTTCTCAAATCCTATAATAATGCTGTAAGAAATTCAAGAAATGCTTACTTTGCGAAAATCATATCAGACAATAAAAATAATCCTAAAATTCTTTTTTCCACTATTGATAAAATTTTTAACTGTACTACTAATGCATTTCAGAAAACCCCCTCAAACAATCTTTGTGAGGAGTTCGCAGACCACTTCAGAGGGAAGGTAGACACAATCAGATGTAATATTTTATCTTCTCAAAGTCACATGGTTTTAGACAAATCTGATTGTGTGTCTCTACCAGAGGAAACACTGGACAGTTTTGTCCTGGTAGAGGCTGAGACTCTTGATAAAGTTTTCTCCTCAGTGAGGCCCACCACATGTGTTTTGGACCCGATTCCCACTTCATTTTTTTAAGCCATTTTATGAATATTTTAGAGATGAGATTTTGACCATGATGAATTGCTCCCTTCAGACGGGGGTCTTTCCTGCCGCCTTTAAAGGGGCGGTAGTGAAGCCCCTGCTGAAGAAGAGCAATTTAGATTTTAAGGATTTTAATAATTTTAGACCGGTATCTAACTTACCATTTTTAAGCAAGGTTTTAGAAAAGCTTGTTTTAATTCAACTTAATGATTTTATTAATGAGCACAATGTCCTGGAGAAATTTCAGTCTGGTTTTAGGGTGAACCACAGCACAGAGACGGCCCTTCTGAAGATTTTAAATGATTTTAGAATAAATTATGACGCTCAGAAGGTGACAGTGTTGGTTCTACTGGATGTAAGCGCTCCCTTTGATACAGCAGACCACGCTATTCTTTTAACTCTTTTAAAACAGATCGGCCTCTCTGGTGATGTTCACAAATGGTTCACATCCTATCTCACAGACAGGACTTTTATGGTAAGTTTAGATACCTGCTCTTCTAGGGTCCACAGGATTAAATGTGGTGTGCCCCAGGGTTCAATTTTAGGCCCAGTGCTTTTTAACCTGTATATGCTCCCTCTTGGCAGCGTCATCAGGAGACATGGAGCTAACTTTCACAGTTATGCTGATGATACACAGCTGTACATCTCCATGTCTCCTGACGACACACGGCCAATGGATGCACCTTTTAACTGCATTTTAGACATCAAATCCTGAATGGCAGAAAACTTTCTCTACCTTAACCAGGACAAAACTGAAGTTTTAGTCATCGGTCCTGAGGCTCAGAGAGAGAAGCTTTTACCAAAACTACAATCACTGTCTTTTAATCCTTCTTTACAAGTGAAGAACCTGGGCGTGATTTTTGACTCTGAGCTGACTTCTATTCCTCACATTAAAAACATCACTAAAATTGGTTTTTATCACCTTAAGAACATCGCCAGAGCAGCACGTGTCCTGACGAAGACCAGGAGATGGGAACACATTACACCTGTCTTAGAATCACTGCATTGGCTCACTGTGTGTCTTAGGATCGATTTTAAGGTTCTTTTAATGGTTTTTAAGTGTCTTAATGGTCTTGGGCCTTCTTATCTATCAGAGCTGCTTTTACCATATGAACCTTCGCAGTCTCTGCGCTCCTCTGGCAGCCGTCTACTTGTCATCCCAAAAGTCAGGACACACACTCATGGTGAGGCGTCTTTCCATTATTATGGCCCTCACCTCTGGAACAGGCTGCCTGAGGACCTTAGGGCCGCAGAGAACGTTCATGTTTTTAAAAGTAGGCTCAAGACTCACCTTTTTAACCTAGCTTTTAATTAACTGATTACTATTTACTGCCTGTTATTTGCTTTTCATGCTTTTATTGATCAGTGTTTTACTACTTGGTCTTGTACTTATCTCGTTAATTTAATTAAATGTATTTATTAATTTACCTACCTACCTATCGATCTATTTATTTATTTATTTTTGTATTTTAACATGTTAGCCTGTTTTACACGGATAAAAAAAACCCAAAAAAACAGACACATCGTTCCTGTGTTTCCTCTATGGGAGCCCTCTGCCCTGAGAGCAGTGGTCGGCTGTAGCTGCCTGGGTGCTCTCCAGGGGGTGCTTGGGTGGAGGTCACAATCCTGGCCTTCCCTCCTCTGGACGCCCTGGGTCGGTGCCTCGGCTGCTGCTGTTGACCCGCTGCTGCTGGGGCAGATGGCTCCCTTGATGACGTTTCCTTACCCAACCTGGCACATCTGTACTCGGCCCAGTGTCCATCCTACTTTCTATTTCAATCTCCTTTTACTGTTGCTCTTTAATGTGTCCGCACATGGGGATAGGATTGGGGGGAGGGTAGTATAATTGTGTTTAATTTTGTGGGGGGGGGGGATTTTTATTCTGTAAAGCACTTTGAATTGCATTTTTTGTATGAAAAGCGCTCTATAAATAAAGTTTATTATTATTATTATTAAAGATGTTTGCAACACCGCGAAATTAAATTTTGAAAAACAATTTAGAAAATTATTGACCCATATCCATTCTACCTACGTTTTCCAAGGTACTTGAGAAATTTATGTACATTAGACTCAGTGGCTACCTGCACAAAATACATGTACTCATTCCATCTCAATACGGCTTTAGAAAAAAAAGAGCTCCACCTGTATGCGAATCCTGGAACCGAAAAAAAAAAAATATCAATGATGCAATAGATAAAGGTGAGTCTGGTATTGGTATATTCCTAGACTTATCAAAAGCCTTTGACACCATTGATTTCGACATTTTAATTTGGAAATTGCAATGTTATGGAGTCAGAGGCAATGCATTTAGGTGGTACAGAAGCTAACTAACTGACAGGGAGCAATTTGTCCAAATAAACAATAGCTATTCTCACCGTACACATATTCATTGTGGAGTCCCCCAGGGCTCCATATTAGGTCCACTTCTTTTTATTTTGTGCGTAAATGAAAACATAAACTTAAACATTTTTCCTAAGGTCATCTTTGCGGATGACACTAACCTTTTTCTGTCACAAAAATCTTGACATCTTACAAAAGCTTGTTAATGAGGAATTAGGTAAAGTAGATAATCGGCTTAAATATAACTAATTACCTGGAAATATAACTAAAACCAAGTTTATTATATTTTGTTAAAAAAGAAGTCGGAAAAATATTGAAAGGATACAAATAAAAATACATTGTAAAGTTATTGAGGGAGTAGAGAACATCAAATTCCTAGGAATCTATTTAGACAAGTTTTTAACTTACAAACATCAAAATATGTTGGTCTGTTCCTTAAATTGGGACGTGATCTCCCTTTTGATCCACTCTAACTCTGTACTGGTCTCTTTTTGAATCACATCTAAATTATTGTAATATCATATGGTGTAACATGTATCCTAGCTATCTTGAAAAACTGCAGATTCTACAGAAGAAAGTGTTATATCATGGGCACATTATAATGCTCCCTCTGATCCATTTTTCTATAAGACTTTTGGGTTTTTCAAAATGCTTTGGGACAAATTAATTGCCATTTATTAAACATCAACATAGGTTTTATGCTTTTTGGCTTTCAATATTTTCAAACACTGTACTATAGTCATAGATCACCTGACACGTAAAACCATTTTTTTCAAGCTTCTACCTATCATTACCAGTTATACTTCTATTCCTTTGGTATGGGGTGCTTTGGATACTTTTTTCTTCTCATTTTCTTTTGGTTTTCAACAATAAAAACTAAAAAAGTGCATATGGATACTTAAATTACTCTTATTTCACTTGCATAAACCTTTCTAATATTCTAGTATTTCTTTCTCTATAAAATGTGACTTTAATAAAGTTGTTAGGCATAAATCCAAAATATAGGTTTTGCTTAGAAATATCCTTTTTCGAGCATAACACAAGCCTCGCAGAACTTTCAAGGTGAACGTAGTAGAAGAGCTTTAAAGAGGCGCTATTCAGAAAACAGCCCGAATGAGCTTGCAAAGACTACAATGGAAATCTGATGTCATTATGGAATGGGTGTATAATATGTCAACATTACAGAGTTATTTTATGGAAACCCTTACTTTTAATAAAATGAACAAAAATACAGAGTGATTTCACTCTGAAAATGCAGTGCTGGTCTTTTTTTTAACCGAAGAACACAAAGTATTGCGTTCAGTGAATTGTGAAGCAAAAGTAGGGGAATAGATCATTATCAATATTGTATTCAGCAACTTTCACTGCAATACACAGGCAGGTCTTTTTAAGTATATCTCTACTGGATCAGTCAGATTGGATGGGACTCCCAGAAATTCTTGTTTGGGTTTAGATCATTCACACATGAACAAGCTTTGATCTAAATTCCACCGCAGCTCTGGCTGTGTGTTTAGGGTGGTTGCACTGCTGGAGGATGCGTCGCTGCAGCGGTTTAAATGTCTCTAATGTTTTCTTCCAGGATTGTCATGTATTTATCTCCATCCATTTTCCCACGAACCTTGACAATCTTCCCTGTCCCAGCTGGATCAAGGTATCCCCACAGAATAATGCCGTAGCGACCATTTTTCACCCTGCGGATGGTGTGTACAGAGTGATACTGTATGTGTAGTAGGTGTGGATCTCTGCAGCTCCTCCAGAGCCACCATAGACCTCTTGGCTGCTTTTCTGATTAGTGCTCTCATCAAAAATACATACAGGTTTGTTGTGAAATGTTAAAAATTTCAAGACATAAGAATACTTTTTTAAGGCCCCATAATTCCTAATGGTAAACTACAAACATTATCATTTATTTTTTATTAGGATGAATTTAATGTTTCTTGATAACTTACTTATTTGAAAGTATTTAAGCTAATACTTTTGTATTCTTTTAGGTCTTATTTGTCAGTGAGTACAAACTATCCATTTTCTATACCCGTCCATCCTAAAGCAGGTTTGCTTGGGGGGGGGGCTAGTGCCCATCTCCAGCGGTCAAGGCGCGAGAGGCGGGGTATACCCTGGATAGGTCTTAAGTCCATCGCAGGGCAACACATAGACATACAGGACAAACAACCACACACGCACACACTCATATCTAAGGGCAATTTAGAGAAACCAATTCACCTAACAGTCATGTTCTTTGGACTGTGGGAGGAAGCCGGAGTACCCTGAGAGAACCCACGCATGCACAGGGAGAACATGCAAACTCCATGGAGAAAGACCCCAGGCTGGGATTCTAACCCAGGACTTTCTTGCTGCAAGGCCACAGTGCTATAATTATAATTATACAATTATTTATTATAAATTATTAGGCTAAAATAATTTCTGGCAACTTGTCAAATTTACTTTCTGCATCTCTCTCTCAGGAAGTTCTCTTTCCTCTCAGGATCTTCATTCAGCCTCTCCCTAAATTTCCTGGACCTTTCCTTGGTGGTCATCTCAGCCTCTCACTTTCAACATAAACTAGCTTTAACAAAACAGAAGGAAGGTTTGAGTTGACGGACCATCCAAATGCGGCTGTCCATTAACCTCCATTCTTTTTTTTAGACTCGGATTAGATCTCTTTTGCATATTTTAACAAATTTTTCAATAAAACTGGTAAAACGAAAAATGTTTGTTTACATGATTGCTTTCACTATGTTAAGGTTCATTATGATAGATACAAACCAGTAAATTATTATTCCCTTATTTACCATTTTAATTCCCTTTACCTCACCTTTTAAATGCATGTAAAAAATATAGTACCCTCTTATCACTTGTGAACTTTGCACATGTACAAAACACACCACACACAACACACTTTTAAGTGCACTATATTTCTCAACCTCCTCCCAGTCGCTTCCCACTCACCCTCTCTCCTGCTATTCCTCAGGCAGCGCACTTTGGGGATCAGGGAGAGCAGCTGGCAGTCCTCAGCTGGAAGAGGAAAGCAGAGGAGATGGCATGTTATTTTGGAGGCAGAACACACACACACACACAGAGGAAAACACTTTTAACAACCTCGCCTCGCTCTCTGTCAGTCACTCAGACCCACAAACACGCCGCATGAGCCGCACAAGCATGGATTTAAAGCAACTGAAACACCCAGAAAACACAGACCAGCAAACATCCATCCCTGCTGAAAATTCGATACACAGAAAGGCATAAAGGTGCGTAAACAAAAGAGTTTCATTTTTACTGAATAATTCACCACCCCGTGCTATTTTGCGTAAACAAATTCCGCGAGCAGCCAACTTTCTCCGCACAGGCGAAGGCTGCCGCAGACCTTTTGCCACCGCATACGGTCAGCATAACACACGTGGGCCCTGACACACACTCATGCCCTTTTGAGGATTAGCATCAGCAGCAGAGAGTGAGTGTGATCTTACCGAGGGATTGTGGGTAGGCCCCCCTCTCTAGCAGAGAGGTCACACACTGAAGCTTGACGGCTCGTAATCCTCTTTGATTAAATAACGCCGCTCGCACAAACCCGTTTGTTTTGTATTTACAGAACCCAGTCACGTCACAGGGGACGGGGGTGTGTATGAGAGATTGAGCGTGTGGACAGCAGGTGGGTGTGTGTGTGTGTGTAAACATGTCGGAAGATGAGAGGAAAGCCATGGGTTACACTTGCAGAGCAGATGTTGTATTTCAGCCCAGTTTAAGTCTGTCTCAGCATCATCGCGTCCATTTTTGAGTGCTTGTGCATATGTTTCATTGACGCAGCCCCTTGCAGAAGAGCGCCCACGAGTTTTACTTTTTCACACATTGTCAGGTTGCAACCGCATACAATGTTATTGGGATTTTATAAGCTAGACAACACAAAATAGGGAATTATAGTGAGGTGTCGGGAAATGAATACACGGTTTTCAGAAATAAAATCTAATATATACCAATCAAAAAATTTTTTGTGTGCCACAGAAATGTGACATAATTAGGTCTTTAGGTAATGCCTACAGTCGAGCTATCTCAAGCGTGATTAAACACAAAATTCTGACTTCTAGATTAATTTCAGCAAAACAAAGAAACATCTGACTGGAGAAAGAGAGGGGCCTTATCAAACTCCACATTAATATCCAATATGAAGGTCATAGGCATATAATATAGCGATATCTACAGTAATGGAGTATTTTATTTGCACTTCTGGTGGTTTGTTTCTAATCAAATTAGTCAAATTCACAATAATAACACTCAGCAAATCCTATTCTTTTCTTACATGCAAGGTGAATTCACATACATTAGGGGTGTGACATTATTGCCAGATCTAAGTTATGACCTAAATCATGAAAAAACACAGCATATGACTATGGCTTTTGCCCAACAATAACCCTTGGGAGTAAATCATGAGGCAATCTGAAAGTGAAGGGCAGGGTTAACCTTTGATTAAAGACCAGGTGTGTTAGAACACTTACGCCTTGTTTTTCCACTGAGCGGTACAGCACAGGTTGGTGCGGTTCGGTACGCTGTTATGTCTGTTTCCATTGTAAAAGCGGCCTCTACAACCAACCCGTACCGCACCATTCCTGGACCCCCTTCAGTTGTAGATCCATAGGACAATGGTACGGTACGGTTAGGTTGGCGCTGCTGGCGTCACACAACACAGTCCATTGATTGGGGGATAGAAAAACCTCCCTGCTTGCGACAAGCATACAGTATTAGTACGTCAGATTTGTCGTCCACTAGTATGACGCCACGTGTCAATGTGTCAATATCCTATACATCCGTTTAACCCTGCCTGCTCGGTGAAAGTCCAACTGGTGGTGGAAAGGCTCTCCTGAATACGTTGGACCATAAAATAGCTTACCAGACAGCACTTGTGCTGTTCCAATCAGTGGTAACGAGGCATTAACTACCCACAAGATTCCTATTTTGGTTGTTGGAAGGTTTTAACTAATGCTAAATAATACACAGGGGTAGACTGGTTGAAGAGATTAGTCATTTCCTCTATGCTAGATACAATGAGAGATTGCCTGTATCTGTTGAGAGTAAGAAAATATTAAACAGCATCGTATGGAGATATGTAAGCTAGACTTAATGGAGCCAGACTTACTAGATATTTTAGAGACAGAAAAGAAGTCCTATATGGCATGACTTAATGGCCAGTTTCCTAGGAGAACAGACTAATAACAGTGGAGAAATAGCCAAAAAAAAAATTGACTACAAAGTTTTGACATGATAATTTAATCACTTGGAGAAGTCACCAGAGAATACTTAGAGAGCAATCAATGAAGGTCATCACGAGTTATAAATTTTGATTTGGGTTGTACAACATAAAACAACTGTCCTGTTTATTACTAACAAGCTAAATTTGGCACTATGTTAATTATTTCCTGTCACGAGCTGTGTTCCTCAAGGTTCTGTCCTTGGACACCTCTTGTTCATTATCCATCTCCTTCCTCTAGGCCAGAGATGTCCAACTCTAGTTCTCAAGTGTCAATGTCCTGCAGGTTTTAGAAGTATACTTGTTCTAACACGGCTGATTTAAATGACTAAATAACTTCCTAAACATCTTCAAGTTCTCCAGAGGCCTGGTATTAAACCATTGATTTGATTCAGGTGTATTGACCCAGGAAGACATTTGAAACATGTAGGCCAATGGCCCTTGAGGCCCGATTGTAGACACCACTGCTCTAGGCTATATCTTCCACAAATCCAATATCAATTCTGCTAGGTATACAAATTATACCAAACCTTCCCACCCACCTCTTTCTCTGACTGCAAGAGATTAATAATTGTTTTACCTCAAACAGATATAAAACTATGGTTCTCCTCATCTGGGCAAAATAATTTCTTATCAAAGACAACAGCTACTCTTTTAATGTCGCCTTGAGTGTCTAATGATTTTGTTGTTATTGTGTCTTCTGCTTGCTCTGTAAATTATAATTGTCATTAAGTAATCTTTGAGCAATCTAGTCTTGTCCCAGTGAAATTAGACACAAATGTACTTTTCTACACACAGTAAAGATCAGTGTCCTTGTCTGAGGACAGAGTGCATATAGTTAAGGCGAGCCTTAATGGGATTACTCTCAGGCGGGACAGTCCTTAATGCTATTGCTGACCAACATGCTCCGCCACCTTCTTCGCCTGTCTGCCTGCCAGGTCCCATCTATTGACCAACATGCTCACACTCTCACTGCCAGAGCCGCCTGCCTACTGGAAACCTCAGATACAGTGTGGCGTAAGTGGGGCTGATTAAACCATCCTAAGACTAGAATTACATGGAATAGTATTATGTTTTTTTCTTATAGCTGTACAATCATCAGAAAATCTATTTGAAATGAGTAAAGTCTTTACCTTATTCTTTTAAAGAATACCTCAACTTTCAATATCAGACATTTATTAAGTATTACTGTGTGTATTTTGACTGTGAAAAACAGTTTAAAAGACAAAACACATGCCGAATCCCATCTGTGATGATAAGGGGGTACTATACTTTTTTACATGCATCTAAAAGGTGAGGTAAAATGAATTAAAATGGAAAAAAGAGAATAATAAGGCAGTTTACTGGTTTGTACTCACTGACAAATAAGACCTAAAAGAATACAAAAGTATTAGCTTAAATACTTTCTAATACGTAAAAAGGTTAACTGTTGGATCATTGGTGTATAGCAGTCATTTTTGTTGTTCTTCTTTACCCCATTATACATAATTTACCCATTTGAGACTTTACAGTTATTGTGGATTTTATTTGTGACAGTTGGGTGAAATGGGGCAGAGGTCCCACCTGTACTGTGAGAGAAACAACCCTATTCCGGACCACATCAAGCCATTTGATTCTTCCGTTAGTTGTGGTTCTGGTGCTAATTATCCAAGAAGTTCTGAGACTACAAATTCATCCCCATTTCATCTTTTGAATCAGAATTACCAGTAGGCTAGAGCTGAAGAACTTTGCCCGATGGGTCCCGATGGGTCGGGCCGGGCTCGGGTTTTAGCAGTCAGCTGATCATCTCATTAGGGCGAACAAGGTGCAAAATGGATGCTGAGGAGGTGAAACGGAGGTTAGCCGCGCTGGTGAATGTGTTTTTGTTTGCAAATTATTTAATCTGATAATAGGTAGGCCTTCAGTTTCTTTATGTTTATGTTTAAAGAGGGCAGGCTTGTGCAATAGCCTATTTTAGAAGTCATGCATGTGAGATAGCCTAATTGAAGGTACTCATATTATTTCATAAAGCTGCAGACTTAAAAAAAAAAGATTATAAATCAACATGCCTTGATATTATACTTATAGGCAGGGCCTCATTTATCATTTTAAGCTTCAGATAATAGGCCTATTTGACGGGAATTTCAAGCATTTGTCCAGTAAATTGAAAACCTGCCGGTCACGTTGTCCAGTACCATTTTTTTCTAACGGAAACCCTGATGTGCGACTTTTAAATAATGTCGGGCTGTAATCGGGTTCGGGCTTTAATAAGCTGTCAATCAAAATATAGTCTTAGGGCTCAGGCTGAATCCTCTCGGGCTCGGGCCGGGTCAGGCCCAACTCCACTAGCTGTACAGTAGTCTGTGAAAATCCTTTACCTCCAGAGAAGAAAATATATTTATACTTTTTACAACTTAAAAACTTGACATAAAAATATTTTCAATGTTCATTTGATATTATGTTGCAAATATGCTGGCTAAACCTGTTACCATTGTAATCCCCAGTCAAACAAATCGTTTACTGACATGACCTGAAAGGCCACACAGCGGGGAAGAAGCAAATACGCCAGAAGCAAAATAAAAAAAGGCAGATTACAGTTTGTAAAAGCGCTCAGGGTCAATACCCTTGATTTTAAAGACATGCTGTTGTCTGATTAAACTAAAACTGAAGTGTTTTGCCACCATGGCCATTGTTATATTAGGAGGAAAAAGGAGAAAGCTTTCAACTCTATGAACGCCACGCTAACTGAGAATTATGGGGATGGCAGCATCATGTTGGTGTGGTTGTGTTGCTGAAGAGGGGCTGGTGCCCTTCACAAAAAAAAGATGGCCTCATGAATAGTGAAGATTTTTTTTTGAGGGGGGTGGGGGGCAAGACTTGAGCCTAGGCACAGGTGGGTTTTCCAAGTGGACAAAGAACCTGTTCGTATTTACAGATTAGTTACAAAGTGGCTCAAGAACAGCAAAGTTACTCTTTTGGAGAGGCCGACACAAAGTCCTGATTGTAGTCCCTTGGAAAATGTGGGGCGAGAGCTGACACACGAGTTCTGTCAGGAGGAATGGGCCAAAATTCCACCAAACAACTGTGAGAAGCTTGTTGAAAGACACCTAAGACATGTGACCCAAGTCATAGAGTTTAAACCCACTTCTATTGAATATAGAAGAATGCATGCAAACTTCTGACTTTGAAGAAAGTAACAGAAAATTCTCCACAAATTCTCCCTCATTGTTTTTGCATTTAGCAAATGGAAGTGAGAAAGAAAAGGTCCTCATAATGAAAAAGCTTCTTTGTTTTTTATAGAGTATATAACAATTGAGTATGGTGAAGATCGCTCAATGGGAAGAATTGATTGTTTGGATTGATTTTGAGACTATGAAGACTGATCTTTGATAAGGGGTGACGCTGATTGTTTTATGAACGTTGGTATACTTTAATGTAGTTTAATCTTGATAAAATTACATCTCTAACTGAGGAAACTTTCAGTAAGCTTTCCTTTCTTTCCAGTTAAACCCAGCTTGCCAATAAGGTGAGCAAGAAAGAGGCTCACTGGCTCACAGTCAGACAAGGGCAAAACTAAAAGCCTCAAACTGTAACCAAGGACTACAGGGAACGGTTTCATGTGATACCCAACACTGGGAATTGTAATTAAAAACAGGGAGGAGGCTTAAAGTGTTGTTTGGAGGTGTTTTTGGCAGAGAGAGAACAGTTCAGATATGGTGGGTAATGCATGATCACCATGGGTGCAGGTAGACTGGCAGCCCCACGGGGAGAATAAATCACGGCATTAGAGAGCTTAAAGTGCTCCTGCTGCTACATCCGCTGAGACACCGCTGTTTAGATGTCTGGCCAGCTCTGGCACTTGTGTGTGTCCTTATGTGGGTGTGAGCACACAGAGAATTTAGGTCACCGTACGGTTCCCACACACACACAAGATGCATGCGGTGGAAATTGCATAAAGCACAACGGACGGTGTGAAGCATGAGCTCATGTAATTCGCCTGGCTAATGCTGACAAAGGGGAATAATTATTAAGATGTGGTTATCCTTTATTTCTACAGGTCTGCTCTGTTACATAGAAACACCTCTTATTCGTGGAGCTACTGAACGCAATAACATAAATGCGAATCCTACTTTGATTTCACATTTTCTTCTACGGCAAGTCTTACATCTTGAAGCAATCTTGGGTGTTATACCTACATTTATTCCTCCCCTTAAAAGTCAGAGTAAAAAAAAGGAAGGACAGACTGATCTTGTCTTTACCCTATTCTATGATGATTCAAATCTAAACTTAAGTAAACAAACACACATCACAGTTCCCCCACTATTCACAAAGTGGAAAAGTGATGTGTCAAAAACTATGTGGCCGCTTCCATAGGATTTAGGTTTAAAACAGAAGGTAGCATGGAAAAGTGGAGTGTGACCACCAGGACTAGTCAAAGGTTGTATGGGACCTGAAACAGAATTTGGGGCTTCTCTTTCTGTTAAGAACATGTCCACCGCTAACAACGTTTCAACACTGTTTTGGTGTAGAGGGTCAAGTTTGATTCGCTGAGCTTAAAAATCAATCACAGATATTTAGTTATCACTTGTTGAGATGTATTTGTGAAAAAAAAGTACTAAGCTATGTTAAAACCACAATAAAACAATAAGAATTGCTCACTTTTACAAAGTAAACGTCCAGTTCTTCAAATCAAGTTTAACAGTGTTCTCATTCTCAATAAACAAATATACACATTTTTGACCAATTGTCAGTGTTAAATGCCCTTGATAGTTGGGGAGCCCTGCAGTGGCTTAGCTCGCTTATGCCTTGGCCGATCTTTGGATCGCCATGTGTGAAAGTAGGAGTTTATGTGTTTCGCTGGCCTGGAGCATAAAGATGTGTTTTGATCTTATGCCAATAGGCAAAAACGTTAGCGACAAACTCATATAAGCAACTATTTCTAATATGACATCAATGTTGGAACGGCTATAAAGTAAATTCACCATAAGGTCAAACATAGGTCAATGGACTGAATTTATGTGGCCCATTTCTAGTCATACTGACCACTCAAAGCGCTCTCTACTGCAGTCACACTCACCCATTCGCACTCACAAATGCGCACAGATTGGTAGGCAACGTGGAGTTTAATGTCTTGCCCAGGGGCACATTGACGTGTGACAGCAGGAAGCTGAAATCAAACCTACAACCTTCGGGCTACAAGACTACAGTCACCCATAATGCAATTAGAGCTGCATAATTATGGGAAAACGTGTGATAAGTGTAGAGGGATGAAAAACAAACAAAAAAATAACAATCCGTTATCCTAAAACTGTCAAGGTTAGATGGATAATATATGCAACAATTTGGACGAATTGTGTGATGACGAAATAACTTATAAACAAACATTTAATTAAACAATGTTAATGTCCTTCTGCTTTGGTTTGTTGCAAAAATACACCCCAGATAGTGTTTTTTTTTCTTCTTTGGGAAAAATGTAATTAATTATTTCCATCTCAACAACATGGTTCAATGAAAAAGATGCAACTGGTTACAAGTGCTGTTTTGGCAATGGAACAACTTAGATAAAGTTTTTTAATAACTTTTATCAAAACATTTTCTGCTACATTACACATCAAGCATCAAATATTTTTTAAGAACATATACAGTGAATTAGCTAATATTTTTTGCACTCAAAGCATTTATGTATGTGATATTAATATTGTGTACAGTCATATTGCAATATGATAAATATGATACATATTGTGCAGCCCTGAATTCAATGCTCAAACATTTTATGAGCTACATATTAGACTCTGTATGCCTCAGTTAGCATATTCATTGTTTAGGTTCCCGATAGTACAATTACAAGAAGGCTGCACAAGTATGGCTTGTTTGGACGGTTTATCAGGAAAATGCAATTTAAGTCTGCAGAGAATACGGCAGCATTGTTTAAGTTAGCAAAGCTGCGTCTGAATGAACCACGAGATTTCTGGAACGATGCTCTTCGGAGAGATAAGACAAAGCGGACAACTGTCAGGAGTCAAGCATGGTGGTGGGAGGTTAATGGTTTGGGCCTATTGTGCAGCTGCTGGGCCTCGATGGGGCTGTTGAAGGTCAAACATGTAAGACGTGTCTGCAGGAGCTCCACAGGAATGTGACTGCTTAAACTTATTTTTGCATGATTTACCGAACTGCTTTCGACGGCGGTAATTATTGCTAACCAATACACGACGTTCGTACCCAACCCGTTTTGGTAACCGCTCTAAACCACGGCGAACTGAAGAAAATCAGACACCTCTAAGGTAGGCCGCAGCATGAAGCCACGCCTGAGCCCGAGGCTGCTCCTGTACTTGATGCTAATGAAAGTCTGCTAGAGCACATGGAAGACATGCTGGAGAAAATGCGCTCAGATTGTGCGAGTAAATTTGATGAAACTGTAGGCAGTGAAAAGTGAGATTACGCGTGCTCTTGCTCTGCTGGAAACTATCTTTCCTAACTTTAATACTGTGGTGGCCAAAAAAACGGACTTCTTTTACTAAAGTAAAAAAAAAAAAGAGCTTCACTCATGCCCAGGCGTTAAATACGGACTTTTCTACCCGGATTACTCTTCCAAGAAGAGAAGTCCAGAGCTTTGAAGACCGATCACTTGCCATGGACTTTATTAAGAAAAATATTTTAAAATGTGGTGGCCCCAGACTCGGTTTAAATACGTACTTTATGATGGGAATGTTCAGGACTGACTTGTGCATTTCTAAATGGGTATTACAATGACTCAATTAGCACTATTTTATTTAAAAAAAATGGGTTTTCTGAAATGTAACTTTCCTTACGGTATTCTTCTACGCAAGTTATGGACTTGCACTTTTAGATGTTGGATGATAGGCAGTTATGGCTACTATTGTCCTTGAAGAACTGTTTATACTGAACTTTATTGTTTGATTTTGGTTACCATTATTATTATTATTCACGACTTTGTGTTCACTACACATTCCTGTTTAAAAAGGTGTCTTTTATTTTAGTAGAAATATTATTAGGGTGCACCTACTGTAGATGTATTATTATTAGTCACACTCCTAATGGAGAGGTTTTCTTTTTCTTTGTAGGCCAGGTTATGGGTATTTTTTGGGGGGGAGTGGGCCTCGCTTTTCCGAGATGTTCAGTGTGTTCACTGTGTTTTTTGTGTTCGTAGACCTCCAACTCATCTCTTTTCTTTTCTTTTCTTTTAATTTTGTTTTGTCAGCCAAGAGCCCAGGTTATTTAATACATTATTTATATATTTAACACTTTGTCATGTCTCCATCCTTGATAGGACAGGACCTCCAGTTTGCCAGTTTTAACTGCAAGGGGCTTAATGACCCTGTGAAATGCAGTAAGGTACTACACCATCTTTACCAGCTTTTTACAGGAGAGTCACTTTAAGGATCTAGAGCACCTAAAACTGAAGAAGGGCTGGTTAGGCCAAATCTACCGTTCCGGTAAGGCCAGAGGAGCGGCTATTCTTTTGCATAAATCAGTTCCTTTTGTTTGCGAGCAGAACATTTCTGACCATAATCGCAGATCTATTATTGTGGCCGGCGCACTTCGAGGTTCACGGTTTATATTAGCTAACATCTATGCACCAAACTCTGAAAACGAGGCATTCTTCCAACGTTTTTTCTCACTTCTACCGGATATGTCAGGAAACTATTTAATATTAGGTGGAGGTTTTAATTGTTGGCTTGACTCAGTATTTAGATCGATCTTCCTCTAAACCAGCTTTGCCCTCTCGATCGGCCAAAACTATTCAGTCTTTCATGCAGGAGTTCGCAGTATATGAAGCATGCCGTTTTTTAAACCCTCTGAAGAGAGAGTACTCTTTTTTTTTCACCTGTGCATCGCACAGTCACTTGTATTGACCTTTTTCTTATTGATAATAGGCCATTACCATTTTTGTCCTTGTGTAGGTACCATGCGGTTGTTCTTTCTGATCGTGCCCCGCTATTAATGAATATTAAGTTAAGTACACTGTTGATAACTATGGCATCTTAAAGGGGGGGTGGCATGTAAAATCCACTTTTTAAAGCTTTTCATCACATTCCCCTTCTTAAAAACATCCCTAAAGTGTTTCTTAGGTTAATTTATGTATGTTTGAGTAATATCTATAAACTCTCGCGGCCGCCATGTTGAGCACTGAACGCCAGGGTCCTCCTAGGAACGCCCTAACCTCCCAGCAACGCCCCTACATTTAGATTACCGCCCACGTCTCTCCACAGCCCTCCCTCCCTCCCCCGCTCCCAGAGCACTAAAGCAGAGCGTCGTCAGCAGCAATCAGGTAGCACCTGTGGAAAGTAGTAGCTCTTGAACGAGCCGCTGAACGGGCTCCGGTTCCTCCAAGATTTCACTTTCAGGGTCAGGATGAAATGCATATGCTTGTACCATGTCCTGTGTGGCCATAGTAAACCGAAAGCTATGCCTGTCTTCCAAAAGTCCGGCGCACCGATGCTACAGTACTGTAATGCTTCGTCCCCATGCGACTGGAGAATGTTGTGATGATGTTGATGGCAGCGTGTTGAAGGGGGCGTGTCCGAGACTCTTAAAGAGACATGCAGCTAATTTCAAGGCGTTCAGTGCGGACATGCTATGAGTGCAAAATTTCATATAGGTAGTATAAATCATTTATTGAACTTACAGATCTATTTCTGGTAAAATTATTGATGTACTGGACCTCAGAATTGCTCTTTCTGCATAAGAAGAACATTGAATTTAATGTACTTATGACCCACTGCACTACAGAACTCATGCTGCAGTCCGGAGCCCAGTTTTTTGAACATGGTGATAACGCCGGTGTCGTGCGAAGGTAGTTATCCCCGTCAGAAAGTGTATCCCCCTGCGTCAGGAGCACGCACGTAGAAGGAAGCGCTGTTCCATTTGACTCTGACACAATCACAACCAACAACACGTTGAACTAGTGATGTTTTATTCTTGAAAAAGTGAAAACCAAGTGTCTTTACTTCATCGTTCTGTTTGTGGGTTACCACAGAAATAAATAAGTTTATTTTTCTAACGCGGTGTCACACGGTCAGCTTAATAAGAAAACGGTCACGTCTGTGTAAACTCGATTCATATAAAAATGACAATATAAATTTTTCTCGGCAAGTAAACTATGGAAGCCATAGTAAGTAAACGACTCTTTCACAATCTCCTATGAAAATAGTATTTTCTTTCATTGTTTTACATCGCCCAAAGTTCTGTCTGCTAGAAACAAAAATCCAACTTCCTGAGTTCAACACTGAAAAAACACTGTTTATTTTAGTTTTAATAATAAATAACTATAACAAAGTAGAAGAGAATGAGAATCGGTAAGGTTTTACTGCCAAATATGTGAACAGATTCATAACATTAGGAAATTGCTGCGGTTGAAAAGAGAAATGGCTTGTAGAACATCATTTATATTCTCAAACATTAATAGAAAACATTTTAATGATGTAAAAAAAACATTCCGACCTGTTTCTGCTGACTATTTTTTACATGTTCCTACAGGTATTTTGATATTTCTCTTTTGTGGGTGAAGAGAAATAATTCAGGCTGGAAGTCCTCCTTGTCAAAATTACAAGATACAAATCAGGGATTATAATTATGTCCACCAGAATATGTGTCCCCCAGGTAACTTTTTTATTCCTTGGCCAAACCTCTTCAAATCCACAGAATTAAGTGTTCATACTCCCAGGTAAATATATACCAAACCACTTGAAGATGGGATACTCACAGTCATTTTTAGAAGGGGATACAATTTACATCAGTCACAACAATTCAGTCCGCCAGAATACGTATCCCCCAGATCATTTTGGAAAAATGACACGTCAGGTGCCCGCTTCTCGACAAATCTCACAGGTTCAAACAGAGATGGGTGTGACAGCGGATCCATCTGAGAAATTTTATAGATCATTATACTCATCTGAATCTACACCCACGGATGCTGATTCTGATGATTTTTTTCCCCCCACAAACTTGGATGTACCTACTGTTGATCAGTAAACTGTTGTTAACCTGGCTTAGTTTTAATTTCAACAAGTTCCACTACATCAGTATTCACTGTTGCATGGACGACAACAACAGCGTAACGTCACACAATTTACGTCAGACGGAGAATTCAGACAACACAATAGTGAGCCGCTAGCTAGAAGTGCTAATGCAGGGCAAACGTGTCACCTCACTAGAGCAAAAACGTCTGCAGTTTGAAAGTAATTTTAAGCTGGACAGCGTAGCAGTCACCCATAATGTGTGCAAATTAGGTATGTTGCGTGGTGGAAAAGACTGAGCTGTGTTCAACACTGCAAATCTGATATGGCACCCTGACAAAAACACTGAGCCAGCTGACACCGAAAGATACGTTTAAAAAAGCAAGGAGAAATTGCCTAAGGACAGCGAAAAGATCAAAAAGCCAAGGACGCCAAAGTGATCATCCTGGATGACGAGCCGATGTTTATGGTTGCAAACGTTGGATTACCCAGTCTCCCGGAGCACCTGAAGCCACAGTATGAGATGCCTTCTCATCACTACTTTGCAGACACAGCTCTGCCGGGCATTCACAACAAGCTACGCTACTTCCTGCTAGTTCTTGTATCAAAGGTGTCTGCTTTTGGTGATACCACAGACATATGGAGTTTGTCAGTTTGTCCGATCTCACTGCTAAGCTTTACTGCACAATGGGTCAACTCAAGTTTTATTTATAACGTGTGATCTTGCATGCGCAACACTTTAGCAAATCTCCTTACGATAGAGCGTCATAAAAGTAAAAAATTAAAAGGACAACTTGGATGTGTTGTCCTTTTTCTTTTTTATTATTTTAATGCATTGCGGAAGGATCAGATCGGGACTCAGTATCAGCAGATACTCCAAATCAAATGACTCGGACTCGACTCGACTCAGGGGGCATAAAAATGTGATACCTACTTTTAAACCCTTTATGATTTCCTTTTAAGACCTACATTATTTATGAAAAGTAACTGAGTTAACTTAAGCAACCTATGCCACACAACCTTCCACAGTGGTTTTAGAACCCAGGCTGTAAGTTCAACCATGAAATGTCCTCATATCATGCATCGCTGGCTGAGGGCCTGGAGATCACAGTCATTCAGTATTGGTTCTGGATCGCGTGAATACCTTGTAGTTGCAATCCTGTAACTGAACGCAGTTGCAGAAAAATAAAGAATGGTAGGTTTAAATTACTCAAGACAACAATCTAAATGAAAAATTACTGAAACCCACCAGCAAATAGTTCAGTAGTGCACAATTGAAGTGTGAAAATGAAACAGTTTGCTTTGCCATATTCACCGTAGCAACAAAAAACAAGTGACAAAACTTACGGTCAGCGCTAAAATCATCTATAAGGATTATTTCCTGAATGAGAGACGGGGGACTTCGCATCAGTACACTGAAAGAGAAGACGAGAGAAATGAGAATGAAGTGAAAACACGTGCTTGTGTCACTGCACCAGTCTAAGCGGGGACCATTTACGTTCAGCCTCATTACCTTTTGATGGTGCGAAGCAGAGTAGAGCGGGCTTCATTGTGGAAAGTGATGATGATGCTCGTGGAGGGAAGGTCTGCGTCATAGGTCAAAGACGTGCATCTAAAATGGCAAAAGAAATAAGGAGATTTAGATGAATGTGCTCATTCAGGCTTGTATGATTAGCTCACTATCCAGCCACACAGTAGACGAATATTGAACAGAGTCTCAGCCAGCTGTGTTTGATTAGCAGAAGTAGCCTTTAGTTGCCATTAGTGACATGAAAATATCTAGTTGCCCGGCAACAATCGCACAGGTTTGGGACCACTTTCTTCTCTTACGTCTGATGCTGGGAGATTTAATCCCAGGTCAGAAGATATGAAGCTGAAACATTATACACAGATGAAACATAAAGTTTCAATATCTTTCCAGCAAAGAGGCACCTTTTACATCAGTGTTTGCTCAACGCACACTTCCCTGCATGTTTTAGATGATTCCCTGCTTCAGCACACCTGATTTCAATTGATGGCGGGTTAACAGACTTTTGCAGAACCGCAATCATCTGAATCAGGTGTGGTAAAGCAGGGAAACATTCAAGCCATGCATGGCAGTGTGTCTTGAGGACCAAGGTTGGGGAAACACCGGCCTACTGAAGGGGAGGGTCAGGGTAGGGTGAAAGTCATGCCTATCTCAATAGCTAATATCTCACCCTGGTCAGGTCAACAACCCATCAGAGGACGAATATATGCCTGAAAAACAGCCACTAGTTTTTATAGAGGCAGATTAAAAACATTTACTGTATGTGAAGCTATGTATTTATTTCTTCTCAGAAAATCAAGAATGAGCGCACGTGTGAACATTTTCACAAATCAACATTTTATAAGTCAAGTTTATTTGTATAGCACATTTTAGCAACAAGGCAGTTCAACGTGCATTACATTATAAAAACATAACAATAACCATACAAAAAAAACAACATTACAGAGTATTGAAAGTACGGAAGTAATGAAAAGCTGCAATCCAGACTAGAATTGATCTTTGTTCCACCTATTATTAATCAAAGGCAGTTCTAAACAGGTTTTTAGCCTTGATTTAAAGGAACTCAGTGTTTCAGCAGTTTTGCAGTTTTCTGGAAGTCTGTTCTGGATTAGAGAAGCGTAAAAACTGAATGCTACTTCTCCTTGTTTGCTTCTGATTCTGGGGATGCAGAGTAAACTTGAACCAGAAAGACCTCAGAGGTTGGGAAGGTTGATACACCAACAGCAACAGATCTTGAATGTATTTTGGTGCTAAGCCATTCAGTGGTTTGTAAACTAATAAAAGTATTTTGAAGTCTATCCTCCGAGGTACAGGGAGCCAGTGTAAGGACTTTAGAACTGGGGTGATGTGCTCTACTTTCCTGGTTCTAGTGAGGAACACGAGCAGCAGCGTTCTGGATCAGCTGCAGCTGTCTGATTGACTTTTTAGGCAGACCTGTGAAGATGCTGTTGCAGTAATCAATCCGACTAAAGATAAGCGCATGGATGAGTTTGTCATGGTCCCATTGCGACATCAGTCCTTTAATCCTAGAAATGTTCTTCAGGTGATAGAAGGCTGACCTTGTTATTGCCTTTATGTGACCCTGGAGGTTCAAGTCTGAGTCCATTACTACACCTAAATGTCAGGCCTGATCAGTAGTTCCTAGCTGTATTAACTAAAGCTGCATGGTGACTCTGGACCTAAAGAGGAAGGATCAAAACATAACTACTTCGACTTTGTTTCTGTTCAGCTGAAGAAAGTTATGGCACATCCATGGATTGATTTGATTTATGCATCTGCTCAACGTTTGAATGGGTTCATAGTCATCTGGTGACCTGATTATAACTGGGAATCAGTGTTGCATTACACTTAAAAAAAAGTTTAAACAATCTGTTCAGCACAGTATAGCTTAAGCTTGTTATGATCTTTGGCTGTTTGGGTTTCAGTTGTGTTGGTACTTTTATTACTTCCCTATTGTTTATTTTGTTCCTTGGGTCTTGCTATATCAGTTAATTCCTTTGTGAAGTTACTTTCTTTGTTTATTCTTACAGTCTGTTCTTTTTGCATTTGGATTTTGTTTCCTTAGTTAAATATTGTTCCTTTCCCCTTGGTTTGTACTCTCTTTACTTCCTGGTTCAGCTTTTCTGTGTTAATTATCGACCTTCCCTCAACCTGCTAGTCTCCTCCCTTCCACAGCTGTTTCCAATCACCAGATTTCCCTCAACTACATCTAATATGTTTCTCCAATCCATCAATCAGTATTTAAGCCTCTCAGTTTAATAATAATACATTTTATTTGAGGGCACCTTTCTAAAACCCAAGGTCACCTTACAGAGAAGAGAAGAAAAGAAAACAGAAAAATGCATAGATAATCAACAAAACAGTTAATCAAATAGCAAATAAGACAGTACAGCAACCAAAATCAGTGTCTAAAGTGACTAATCCAGTTTGAACAGATATTATAATATTTCTGATGTCAGTTAATGTTACGTAAGCGGAAATATGCAGACCAGGTAATATAATTAATATGAGACTGAAATGAGAGTGTACTATGAAGTATGACACCCAGACTCTTCACCTGAGAGGAAGGATGAATGGGGGAGGTGTCGATGTTAATGGAGAAACTGTGGAGTCTGGTTAAAGTGGAAATGTGCCAATAAGTAACACTTCAGTTTTATCCCTGTTGAGTTTGAGAAAATCAGAGGAGAACCATGATCTAATCTCCATGAGACCGTCTGAAAGTGAGGTAGGTGGAAGGGAGGAATTTGGTTTGAAAGAAATGTAAAGCTGGGTGTCATCTGCGTAACAATGGACATTAATATTAAATTTTCGGAATATTTGTCCAAGAGGGAGGAATGTAAATAATGAATAGAAGGGGCCCTAATACTGAACCATGAGGCCCACCTGCAGAAACTGGAAACAAAGTTGAGGAGTGGGATTTAAACTGGATAAACTGGTTGTGATCTGAAAGATATGAGGTAAACCAGGCGAGTGTAGTATGACCAATGCCAATGAATGCTAATCTGTTCAGAAGAATATTATGAATGGTGTCAAATGCTGCACTGAGATAGAGAAGGATAAGAACGGTGAGGAGACAAGAATCAGCTGGCATCAGAAGGTCATTGGGGATCTTTACCAGAGCTGCTTCTGTACTATGGTGAGGTTGGAACACTATGGTGTGCTGAACGCCCAGAAGACAGTGAAGATTATTGTGGACTTTAGGAAGCACATTGTCCCACTCCCCTCCATCATCCTGACTGACACCCCCATCACCACTGTGGACTCATTCCGCTTCCTGGTCACCACCATCATCCAGGACCTCAAGTGGGAGCCAACCATCACCTCCGTCATTAAGAAGGCCCAGCAGAGGATGTACTTCCTGAGGCAGCTGAAGACATTCAACCTGCCAAGAAGGACAATGATGCAGTTCTACACTGAAATCATGGAGTCCATCCTCACCCCCTCCATCACAGTGTGGTATGCTGGAGCCACCATCAGGGACAAACAGAGACTACAGCATGTTGTGCGCTCTGCTGAGAACATGATTGGCTGCAGACTCCCATCTCTACAGGACCTGTACACCTCTAGGACACTTGGGCGTGCAGGTCAGATCACAGCCGACCCTTCTCACCCTGGACACAGACTTTTTGACCTGCTCCCCTCAGGCAGGAGGTTCCGGTCCATTCAGACCAGAAACTCTCCACATAAGAACAGTTTCTTCCCCTCTGGTGTTGGACTCATGAACAATAACCCTAAGACTGTTCCCACCACCAGCTCTCTTTCTGATTCAGATTCTGAAACCAGACTGAAATTGTTCATAAACATTGTGGTTATCGCGGTGCACGTGGAGCTGGGAGGCAACAACTGTCTCAAGGATTTTTGAAATAAAAGGAAGGTTTGAAATTGGAAGACGATTATCGAAGTTGTTGGGATCTGCACCAGGTTTTTTGAGAATTAGAGTAACAGGTGCTGTTTTCAGTGATGAAGGAACAATTTCAGTGCTAAGGGTGGAGTGGATGATAGTTATGAGAGGGACCAGCGAGGGGAGACTAGCTTTAATTAACACTGTGGGGAGAGGATCAAGCTGGCAGGTGGATGATTTAGATTTTTGAATATGAGATACATCAAATATGGATGTATTAGTACTTGTGTCTGCCATTCTTGTGTCTGCCTCCATGACTCGATCCGTTTCTGTTGTGGAATTACATTCAAGAATGAGATCAGATTCCTTCAG
The DNA here is from genome assembly GCA_963556495.2 of Valencia hispanica. Taxonomy (NCBI): domain Eukaryota; kingdom Metazoa; phylum Chordata; class Actinopteri; order Cyprinodontiformes; family Valenciidae; genus Valencia; species Valencia hispanica. Next base: position 33,947,016 of record OY747720.1, read on the forward strand.
GCAGTTGAAATTTATTACAACTTGTTAACAGAGCAATGGTATCATGCCGAGCTGACCTGGCCCAATCCGGAAGTGGAAAACCTTTTATCCTGCTGTACTGCTAGTCCCTGTCTTAGCTGAGGAGGGCCTGAAACCAGAAAGATAGCTACTAAGAGTGAAAGTCAGGGTCAGCCTACTGTCTCCTAAAAAACTATTGAATCAGATGTATTTACGATATATCCCTGACTTCTGTCCATAAAAACAGTCAGCACAGTCTATCCTTAAATGCTTCCATAACAGTTTCCCTGCCAATTCCACTGCCTGTTACTCTGTTTATGCTCCTAGACCTGCAAGTTTCCCTATTATTAATAATAATATTATTATTATTAAAACTCATCATGCTAATTCCAAGTTACTGTCTGTGTTCTGGCCCTGCATCAACCATACCAAGCATTACAAAGCTTGAATAAAGAGGATGAAGATCTCTGAGTATAAGAAAGTATGCATGTTGTTGTTTTTTCCATTACAACCAGAAATTTGTCCCCAATAAGGTCAATGGGTGTGACACGGACGCAAAGGAACTGGCCTAAACCATGAAAGTGCCACTGTTGTGCTTCATCTGTTCTTTAACATATTCGCAAAGCCTTTCTTTTGTTATTTAATAAAAAAGAAAAGTGGTGTGTTCAGAAGAGAAAGGGTGTGCACTTGATAAATTATCCTGAGGATGTGTGACCTCCTTATTAAAGCAGCCTTTTGAGTAGTTTTCCAGACCAAAAGCGAAAATATGTCAAGAAAAGTGACTGGTAATGGTTTTTGTGTGTGTATTTCTTGAAGCACTTCCTACTTAAAACCTAAAATTATCATAAACACGACATCTAGGAATTCCCTCTTATCATTGCAAAGTATCTGTTCCTGAAAACTGCACAAAAGCATCCTATTTATTCACAGATAAGGCTGACATTTTTATAAGGAGGAAAAAATAATCAAAAATGAGTAGAGTTGATTATTCTGACTCTTAACTGACAGAGAATTGTAATTATGAGTCATAGCAAGGAAATGCATTTTTCACTCGTTATGAGGACTGTGGCTGACAGCCTTTATTTGGTTGCTCAAAATCTGGACAGGGACCTGGAGCAGGAAGAGACATCCAACTCAACCTCAACATGGAAAAACACCAAAATGTGCACACACAAAAAAGTGCAACATGTTGGCAGAACAGCTAAATGTGCAGGAAATAACACATGCTGCAAAAAAAAAAAAAAAAAAGAAAACTTCCAGGCTGATTAGGTCCAGACAAAACAACCGTAAAGATCCAATCTGTTGCTTAAATGCACACGTCAGTCTAAATCTCCTTCAATGAGCAACTCATTCATTTGAGCTACTGTTGTGGGTGTAAACAGCTCATTTTTTCTCTCATTTACACTCGCTGCAGTTTGAAGCGTGTCACAGGGGCGATTAACCAATCAAATAATTTTCTTAAACCTTCCATAGCTAATAGGTAGATATTTAGATTTAGTGAGACATCAGGCTAAGGCCAGTGATATATTGGGAAGAAAAATACCAAAACCTGTTTAAAAAAAAAAAAAAAAAAAAAAAAAAGTAGCCTACACTCCCTTGCAAAAGTATTCATACCTCCTACCTCTGCACACCAAAGCACTGTATAATTGTGAAGTGGCAGGACAATGATACAGTTTTAAAAATGTTTTGCAAATATCAAACGGGCTTTCTGAAAGGACGCCTCTCTTCTAATAATGTCAGGCGCCTACTTCTTGTTCTCAGCTCAACGCACAGGATTGCTCCTGCCTGTGGGCTGCTATTTTTAGTTGCAGAAAAGGCGTTTGATCGATTAGAAAGGGGTATATTTGTGGAGGGTACTAAAAGGTTTTAAATTTGGGGGAAAGTTCATTAATAGTATCTAGACACTATATTCAAATCCAGACAGGCGTCTTTCATACAGATAACGAGTTCAATCAAGTACAATTAATACAGGTAACCAGTGAAGGATAGAAGAACTTCCTAAAGAAGAAGTAACAGGTCTGTGAGGGTCAGAATTCAAGCTGGTTTCTAGGTGCTAAATACTTCTTTTCTGCACAGTTACACAAATAAATTCTTTAAAAATCATACAATGTGATTTCCTGTTTTTTTTTGTTACATTCTGTCTCTCACAGTTGAAGTGATGAAAATTACAGACCTATCTCAACTTTTTAGGTGGGACAACTTGCACTATCAGAGACTGTCAAATATTTTTTTTTGCCCCACTGTAGTTCACCTTTGGAGTATATAACCTCCCTGCTCCGGACAAAAGAGCAAACCATTCAACAGAGGCGTACCAAGACACAAAAACACCACTGGTTCAATGCGTTGGTTTTCACGCAACCCTAATCCTAAACACTGGTAGTCACCGGTTATTCTAAACTAAACTAAGCTTAAAGTGAAGACTGATGTTAAAATAAGGAGTTAAATAACAAGAAAAGAGGTAATTAATGTGCAAAATTTAAGCTAAGGCAATAGAAAAGTCTAGTGTGTAGCTGGATAACTGGAGCTTTTTTTGCAACCTTAACATGCATTCCCTAAACCAATCGCTATGAACCACAACAACCTTTCAATGTCTAGCTTAGGCTTTTTCACTGCACACTGCCTTGCAAATATATGCATGAAAACTAACACTGCACATCACTTTAAACCTCTAGTTGGCTGTGAAACACGGCAGTGGCAGCATCATCCTCTGGGGATGGAAAGATTGAGCCTAAAGAGCAGTTCTTTAAGAAAGCCTGTTAGAGGCTGCAAAATACTTGAGCCTGAGTTGGAGGTTCAACTCCTGCTGGGATCACAAATCTAAACATGCAAACCTATTTTGCAAATAAAGAAAATTTGCAAAGATTTCGGACCCAAGCAAAAATGTTTGGGTATTGGTATCAATTTTCATTAACAAACACATAAAAAATGCAGTATGCTGATGCCAGTTACAAACCTGATAATCAGTTACACTCTTTTTTTGGGATAAAGGCAATTTTATTTGTATAGCACACTTTCAACAACAAGGTAATTCAAGGTGCTTTACATGATTAAGGGGTAAAATAAACATAGCAGTAAAACACAGACGAAGCATATAAAGTATAAACAGCTGTTGCAGTAATCAATCCGACTAAAGATAAATGCATGGATGAGTTTCTCGAGGACCTGTTGCGACAGAGAAGGCTGACCTTGTTATTGTCTTTATGTGACCCTAGACAAAAACCCATCATGTCTGCTTATGTGAAGACAATGTCAGAAATTTGTGCTAGGAATCCTATCCTGGCAGAGGAAAGAGCCAGTTGAACAGCCATCATTAGGCTGAAAAGAATAGAACTTGTAGAAAAGCATAACAAAGATAAAGGGGGGGAATAGAAAACTGCTCAATTGACAATCTCGTCACTATTTAAACGTTGAAAACAGCCCTTCCAACCACTGTTCAACCAGCAATCCAAACATAAACGCATTTCCAAATTGCTTTGGAGCTCCTCGTAAAAGATTAGTTACTCCTCATCTTGTGAAGATCAACAATACATAAGCTGAGGAGGAAAACCTACTCACCTGTAGTGTCTGGTGTCTCGGATGGCTCGCTCACTGCCCAGACGGTCGCTCTCTTGGAGATTAAAGGCATGCTCCCTGTATGGGTCGTCTCCCGGTTTCAGCTGCTTGGCTGCCAGGTAGGAATTCTCATCGAAGCTGCCCAGCAGCTGGCTCTGCTGCTCTCCTCGAGGGGGCTGAGTCACCTGCAGAGGATGTCAAATGGAGTCCATAAATGCAAAGACAACGGAAAGCAGAGACCTGTATAAATATACAGTGACTCATCAATTCCTATTCCTAGAGCTTTTCATATTTTGTCCCACTCACTGTTATCTAAATGTTTTAGAAATAGCTAAAAATACACTCAGAGAGTGTGCCATGTTTGGTATATTAAGGACCCAAAGGCAGCAAAGTATAAAACTAAAATGATTTATTTTGGAACAAAAACAAGGAGTAAAGCTTACTAAAACAAGGAGAACCAAAAATGCAGCGATCATTAGGAATCAGATGGGCAACAGGGAAGGCAGGAACCACAGAGGGAAGAATGACGACGGACCAGCGAGTAGTGACTGAATGAGAGAAGAATTTATACTGGGGAGCAAACTTATATAGCACTTTTCTAGTCATTCGGACCACTGAGAGCGCTTTACACCAGAGCCACATTCACACTCTCAAACCACACACATTCATACATCGATGTGCAGATCGCTAGGCAACTTGGGGTAGCGTTCCTTGCCCAGGGTGACAGGAGGAAGCTGGAATTGAACCGGTACCCCTACAACCAAAAAGACTACTCTACCCACAGAGCCACAGAAAACATGGAAGCAGAAACAGAGAAGCTGATCAGAGTTGATAGGAAGATGGATGAAAGCTGGTAGGTGGGAAACATGCTACGGTTCTTTTCCACCAAACTGGTTCCATTGCCTGACTGGCGTTGATGGTTACTAACCACCAATTCCTTTTGTCTCTGAAAACCGAAGCTAACCCAGCCACATTTTGAAGCCGGGCCACAGGAAACAGCCACTTTCATCAGAGGCTAGAGGCAGGCTCATACGGAATAGCAGTTAATCGAAACTTTGTGAGTGCCATATTTAAAACGTTGCATTTTTAATTGTTGTTTTTTTTAATCGGTAAAAGAAAACACACAGAAAACCCAGTAAAAACACCAAAACTTCAACGGGAATAAAATGTTGCATCAGACACTCACTGTCTCTTGTCTGCCTGCAATTTATCCAACCAATCACAAACTGAGGATAAAAAGCATCAACAGTGTTGTTCCTTTGGCATCAGAACATGCTTGTCATTTCTTCTGGGTGACTTTTTCGACTTTGTCCCTGGAGTAAGGACAAAAACAGCCTGTTGGCAAACTCTTTGCGCATTTGCAGCAATGATTATTAATGTGCACCATCTCCATGTGAGATGCCAACAAATACATCAACTGGGTTCACTTTTAATTAATTTTGAATAGCTTTATCTGCCAGAAATGTAAATGTTGGCTTCCCGTTAAGGTGACTGTGTCATTGCCAACAAGGCAAAATGAGCTGAGCCCTCATCAGATCAGAATACACAGTCAATAAATCCTTAGCAATAAATGGATTTTCCCCTCAAGGAGCTTTTGCGCCCGTCGGCGGCCCGGATGAGTGGTAGGTTAAAACGGTTGATGAATACTTAAAGGGAGACGTGAGAAAACCTCTTCAAAGAGGTTCAGATGCATAACGGAAATACAGACAGAGCCCAGGCTGCTGCTGCTTCAGAGGCAGGCCTGTGCAGCTGGAGGGTTTTAGAAAAAGCTTCTGAAGAGGCTGAGGTGAGACTGACCTCATTTCCAGCCTCCCCAGCAAAGCAGCATGACCCGAAAGTGTGAAAAAAAAGCAAAGCTGGCAGAGAGTGAAAGATTGACAGTGACAGTATTAGACTTCCAGGTTAGGCTTGAAATGATTGCTGTATATATATATATATATATATATATAAATCAGAGGTCAAAGGTTCTGAGAATACTGATTTTGACTGCCCCAACTAGCAGCTCATTAACGCTTATTGTTTGCAATTCATTTCATGAAATATAAACCATCCATCAACAGTTTTTACTATCCTTACAGGGAAAAAAACACATGGTTTCACTGGGGCAAAATCACATGTAATCACATTTGAAAAATCTTTGACCCATGTGAAAACATGTCAAAAAAAACATGTGACCACCTGTGTTTTGCACACATTTCCCGTGTGAATTTGGAACATTTTCATGGTAACAAACTGTGAAGCCCATGAACATTCACATGTGAAGCCCATGGGATAACATGTAAATCATATGTGAAACATGTTAGTTTCAACATGAAACCTACATGTGAACAAAAATGTGTTAGATCTATATGAAATTACATGTGAAGTCCATGTGAAGTCTTCGTGATTACATGTGAAACCTATGTAACAATATACATGTGAAGTCCATGTGTGCTACACATACATATGGTTTACCATGTACCACATGGCATAACATGTGATCCCATGTGAAGAGCATGTTAATGCCCATGTGACTTTCCCATAAGGGTAATGATGCCAAAAACAGGTGGTGCCCAGAATTGACCATTTTTTCAGCCCTTGGCTGATGACTGAATGGTCGGAAACTCAAAGATCCGATCATTTTTCAATCAGTGAACAGTCTAAAATTTGCACTAATGGGTCACGGTCACTACACTCATCGTGTGTGTGGAAGTTTTTACTCCTTTTACTCCAGACATGTCTTGCCTTTTTAATAGCTTCTTACGTCACTGTGCTTTTTTTTTTTTTCTTATTTACACCTAGTGGGTGGCAGCAAAAAATAAGGGCAAATAGAACTGCATAGCTACTACAGTTCTAGCTTCACTTGGTTGACCTAATGTAATAAAACAATAACTGGATTTTTGCATCATGTGCACATACATGTGATTGTAAGCCCCCCCCCCTGCAACAACAAGACCCAAACACATAAGCAGTATAAGCTGTTGAGTTTACTTGATGTTATCTAATCCTGCCGACGTAAGCAGATGATTTCATTTAATCAGTTCATTGGTAAAATAATGGTAATGTGTTCAGACTTTAACTGTACCACCTCATCACCTAGGTACAGTTAAAAACACAAACTTTTTTACAATTAGTAAAGAGAAAAAGGAGATCTCTAATAGTATTTATCCTTTTCTGTAACAAAAACATTAATCAACATAATTTACAAAAATCTACCTCGTTTCACAATTTTCACATTCGGTCCACACAGCTCTGTGGTTCAAAAACCAAGTGATGCAATTTCTTTGATCTCCATAGAGGCAAACTCAGAGTTATGCAATGTATATCAGTTTATGAACTTCACATTTTCTTACAGTAGACGCCATGCCATTTGTTTTCGAAACAGGTACAAAACAAAGTAGGTACAAGTTGACACATTGTGGGTACATCAAACTTCAAGGTGAGTACAGTTATATGCATGGTCAACCCAATACTTCCCCTAAAGTAGGCACGTTTCAGGACACCATAAACAATCATGTTTGGGACCCAGAGTGGAAAACTCACAACGCCGGCTCAGTCGTCTCCGTGATTATGATCTCTCCTGCATTTTTTCTGAGTGGATGACGTCGCCGCCCCATTCCGATATTTAACGAGCATGGGCAAGTCTGTGAAAAAGTAAACCAAGCTGTCTCCAAGTGCCTCCTTCAGTCTCTGTGGAAATGTGCTTTCTCCACCTCTCAGTTGCTATGGTTACCCATGAAAGGCCCCATATCAGCCGGCTCACGTCTGCAGATTCACCAGACACTTTGCATTGACCATTTATGGCAGAAAGAGGGTGTGTAGTGGGCGAGATATGGTCCAAAATCACTTGAGCGCATTTCTAGGGAGAGTGTGATTTTTTTATTTATTTTTTTGAGAGTGTGATTTATAAAGCGAAAATTGCATGCACCTGTGCGTACACAAAGTTTGATAAATCCGAAACTTACTTGGCGTAAGTAATTTTTTCTTGCTGAGCTTTGGTACAGTTTAAGTGAGGATTCTACGCAAAGTTTCATAGATCAAACTCCTGTTCTCTTTCTCAAAATCATCTACCTTCTATCCCTGTGTTATCTACGTCAAATAACAGTTAAAAAATAGAAGGCAGATGACAGTGAAAAAGTAACAGTAGACCTTTTGAGGCTCAGTCTCATGAATTAAGTATGAGGTCCATCTGGAAGATGAGCAGGCCTGCTATTATATGCCGAGTTAATACACTCAACAAATGACATGCATGCAGCAACTGCCCTATGCACTCCAAGTGCAGCTCTGGGGCGGTTTTTCAGGTTCTGACAGATGATAGAGACCAAAGGAGATACACAGTGCATCAGATTATCTTGCTACAGGGGGATTAGTTTTGTTCATGACCTCCTCATATTTTTGCCAGAGGGGAAATATTGATATTTTTGTCGATCTTTTAGTTTGCAGTTTAGTTTTTGATGCTACTCATTTTTACTAAACCAGAGATGACTTGGTAATTACAGCCTAGAACTGTACAGAAAAATCAAAATGTATTATTTTCAACAAGAAAAAGTTCCCTTTCGGCCCACGACTTATCATTCTCACTAAATGCTAATTTTCTGTCAAAGACAGATAGTTTATATCACCTTGCAAATTTTAATTTTTGTTTTTTAATATTTGCTTCAGGTTGCTTAAACTTGTACAAAAAACTAATATGTTTTCTTTACCCCAAATGCTGGAAGAAGTAACTTTTAAGGGGTTGCCCTTTGATTGAATGGCGATCTGTCCAGGGTATGGATGACCTGGAGATAGGCACCAGTCCCCCAATGACCCTGCAAGGATAAGTGGGTATAAACAATGGGTTTCTTTAGGGTAGAATTAAACTATGAGAAGAAAAAAAAAAAACCTTTTATGAATGGATTGTGGCAAACCTGTTTGCACAATTGCCTTGTGGCATGAAAGTCCTGTGTTCAAAATGCCATTTATATTAATATTGTTTTTAACCCAGCACTTTTTTGAGTGCAGATGGAAAAGAAAGGTGATGACTGTCATGTTTTAAAACGGGTTTTTAAGGAGGACCCAAATGCAGCAGAGTAAAGCACAAAAAATGATTTAATAGAATAAAATAATACAAGGAACGGGAACTTACAGAGCTCAGGAGGGTACAAGCGGCAACAGAGAAAAACAGGAACCAGAACGGACAACAATGAGGAGAGGTAACGGCAGGGGAAGAGCGACGACGAACCAGCGAGTAGCGACTGGGAGAGGACTGAATTTATACTGAGGAGGAGAGTGAAGAGTGAAGCAGAGAAGGAGCAGGACCAATTAAGGGAAGCGGTTGCAGCTGAGAGGGAGTGAGCAGGTGGAAGTGATTAGCTGGGACAGGAGGTGAAATGGCTGGGAGACGGAAGACTGGGAAACTAAAAAGTGCAGAAAACTAGTAGAAACAAAGAATAACTAAACATAATAGAACTAAACAAGCAAAACCATCAACAAAACACAAACACTTGGGGATCGTGACAATGACATACATTTAGTCGAACAGAGCAAGGTTTATACTCCACAAATTGAAACAAGACACATACAGATGACGCAAACCAGCTTAGTTTCTGAATAAATCGTAAAAAAAAAACCAACAGAAAAGTATTCCGCTTTTTATAGTTCCCCAAAATTAAAGTGCCGTGTAGTTCACTAGGTTTTACTGGTTAGAACAAAAGTCTCCAAACTCCTCATTTGGAAGTGGAGCGTTGCACTCAAACAAACTCCTCAGGTTTCGTTAGCATTACAATAATGGAACATGCAGTTAATCCCAGTTTAGACAACATTTTTAACAGCACATTTAACCCCACTCTCTTATGACGTTGTTATATTGTCACATGCCCATTGAAAAAATAATAATTGTTGCGGCCATAAAACCCAGCAGCCTTATTTGAGCCAAGGCACTGAAATCTCCAAGTCAAATATTAGATTAAAACAACTTAAACCTTAAAGAAAAACCTAATGACATACATAAAGCATAATGGGAGCGATGACATCAACTAAAGCCTGAGGGTTAATGGCAGGCTAAGGTCGAATGTTTGCACCACCCCAGCGTTAATAACAAGGCAACAGATGTGCAGGTCAGTGAGGCCGATGATTACAGGGAATGCTGAAAATTTTATCAGAGAAAGTTCACATGCAATGTGTTACTGTAAACTGAAGCACGGTGTTGGGAAATTACAAGAAAAATGGGGGAGGAAAGAGGAGCCAGTGTTGACAAATGATATCAGTACCAGTAACAAATGCAGCTAATGAAAATAATTGAATTAGAGAGAAAAAAAGGGTAATAGAGTTACATACCCCCTCAACCTTTTCACATTGCTAAAACAAGATTTAAGGTTTAGTTAGATATGACGTGATAGACCAACACAAAGTAGTGCTCAATTGAGAAGTGGAAGGACTTGGTTTTCGACCCAATTCACAAATAAAGATGGATGAGTGTGGCAGGCATTTTTATTTTCAGCCCCTGAGACAAAACTAGAACCACCTTTTACAGTTGTAAGTCTTTCTGGGTATGTGTTTAACTGCTTTGAACATTGGAAAACTGATGTTTTTGCCCATTCTCTTTTGCAAGATATCTCAATCTCAATCACACTGGATGTTGAGCATGTGTGAACATCAATTTGCGTGCAACATTTCGAGTCTTTCATTGAATTCTCTGTTGATTTTAGGTCTGGGCTGGCGATTCTAACACACATATATGCAATAATCAAAACCATTCGATTGCAGCTCTAATTGTATCTCTAGGGTTATTCTTTTTAGGGATTTCCCTGTATTTAGCTCCAACCAGCTCCACATGAACTCTGATCAGCTTCAGTCTCTGCAAGATGCTCCCTCTATCCGCTCTCACCGTGGGGATAGAGGGTGATGTGCAGTGTTAGTGTTCAGTGTTCTGCTTATTGGCTAAAATTAAAAAGTTAAACTTTGATCTCATGTGACCTTCTTCTACATGTTTGCTGAAACTTCTTTGTCTCAATAGGTACTTTTTCATCAGAACAGACAGAAATCACATGTGGGGTGCCCCTGTACTCCATCCTGGGGCCCCTCCTATTTAATATCTACATGCACCCATTAACACAGATTATAACAGCAAATAAAATTAGCTACCATAACTATGCAGATGACACTCAGCTTTACATTACAATGTCATCAGGTGACTTTGAACCCATCCAAACCCTAAGTGAATGCATCGAGCAAATCAGTGGATGGATGTGCCATAATTTTCTCCAGCTGAATAGAAACAAAACTGATGTATTTATCCTTGGACCTAAAGAGGAACGATCAAGAGTCAGCACACAGCTTCAGTTAATACAGCTAGAAAATACTAATCTGGCCTGAACTAGAACCAGGAAAGTAGAGCACATCACCCCAGTTCTAAAGTCCTTACGCTGACTCCCTGTAGGTCACAGAATAGACTTCAAAATACTTTTACCAATTTATAAATCATTGAATGGCTTAGAACCAAAGTATGTGTAAGATCTGTTGCCACTATACCAACCCCCTCAGACCACCAAGGTCTTCCAACTCTAGTCTACTAATCATCCCTAGAATTAGAACCAAACACAGAGAAGCAGCTTTCAGTTTCTATACTCCCCTTATCTGGAACAGACTTTAAGACCACTGCAAAGCTGCTGAAACACTGAGTTCCTTTAAATCAATGTTAAAAACCAACTGTTTATAGCTGCCTTAAACTAAGTGATTACTGAATTACTGAATAGCTGGAATGTCATGTTGAATCTGTTTTAATGTGTCATGTGTCTCTAATGTTGTGTGTTATACTTTTATTTTATTTTATTTTATCCCCTAATAATGTAAAGCGCCTTGCTTTGTTGTTGAAAGTGTGCTATACAAATAAAGTTCCCTTGCCATGCCAATATATTTGCTGTGTTCCAACTATGGATGAGTCTTTTAATAGCTTTCTTCTTGCCACTCCTCCATAAAGACCAAATATGTGGAGAGTCCATGACCATAGGTTGTCCTGTCAACAGTATCCCAACTGAGTTTTGGATTTCGAAAGCCCTTTTAGGAGAGCATTAAGCCTAGTTTATACTTCTCCGTCAGCAAGTTTGTACCCACACGTATTGACGGAGACGTTTTCCTTTGATGCTTCTCCGTTGGTGTGTCTGTGTTGCAAAGCCATTCTCCACCAGGACAGCAGGGGGTGCAGACCTTTTCTGGCGGGTCTACCTACCATTGTAGTGGCGTCTCTGGTTGTCGACAGTTTATTTGTTTCAGCTTGTAAACGCACATCCACTAAAGGAGCAATGGCCGAGAGAGAGAGCGAGTTTTGATTGAGCTGGAAAGCTTTTTACTAGAAGTGCAGCTGATTGAATACTCTACAGCGTATGTAAACAAACAAACACAGCAGTCTGGTTTGTTGTTCTCTACACCTCCTAGTGTTCAAAACCACCAAAAGACCACATTGGATAAACTGTCTTTGCAATATAAAGCATCTAGTGTCCAAAAGCTTCATTGACTACTAATTACATCGACTATAGAGCACCGTTCTGGTGAAATGACCTGGGACTGATGCTAGGCTGACTAATCACAGACGTGAGCTCTCGGTTGCGTTCGACGGATAGTTAAAAAATTGGGCTGTACTCCGTGCATCCTTGCGTCGATGGATAATGGCATTGCGTGTCTCTGCACCTCCGCAGACGGAGAAGTATAAACTACGCTTTAATCCTGGCCAATTAGTTCAGATGCAAGGTTTTATGTTGAGCCATACTAGTTCCATTTTTAAAAGATGGATGCTCCGAGAAATGTTCAAAGCAGAACTTTATGCACTTTGTTTTGGTATACCATAAAATCCATTTAAAATATCTTGAAGTTTGGGGTTGGAACATAACATGAAAACATGATGATGTTTTGCACGCTTGCAAGGCACTACAGGGACCAACGTGCCGAAAAAAGATGGAAGAATACATTCAAATCCACAAAGAAAACAAGGAATCCGCTATGACAGAGACACCCAGCAGGCCTCCTGTCTGTAGCACCCCGATCCTGCTGAAGAGCAGGGCAGAGCTGGCAGCAGGCAAGCGTCAGGTCAGATTACCAAAACAAACAGCAGGGACATCTCAGTTTGGTGACAGGCCAATGATCCCACTTACAAAATCAGCAATTACTAAAGAGGGAGCTTCACTTTCAGGTCAAAGAGCGATCTGATTAGAATAGATGTCTGATTACCAGGGTACAGCATGAGCCTGGAAAGTCTGCAGGAGGGATGGAGCGCTGCACATCAACAGGGATTATTGCATGCATCCTCACCACCACAACCTTGGCTAAGGTATTCAAACGCTGAAGCAGAGCACACTTCCCCCTTCTTACGGAGGGGCTGCAAGGGTAGAGATAACGGAAAGAACACCGTCTGGCTGTTGCGTTGGTCTTAATAAATCCTGTGAGCACACCTTGAATGATTTTCCTGCAGCCAGCCACAACAGGGGGCACATTTGTAAGAAGAGTACACCAGGGAGGGGACACTGGCTAACTGAAAAAGTGGATACACTTTCTTTGAAGATAGTAAGAAACGGCTTTGTTTGTATTTATGATTCTGAATCGTGGATGTAATAAACAGGTGGGTATTTTATTACAACGTTACTCACAGTTTCTTGTTGCAGCTTTAAATGCATACTTGTATCTCTTTACACCTGATGCAGCAGAATGCCTGCTGCCAGCTAGACCACATAGTCTAATCTGAGCTGAACCCCAGCCAGAGTCCAAGGTGAGGACATGCTGTTTGACTGGATCTGTTGCTGCAGACAGGAGGTTGTTGAACCCTTGCAGGAAAAATTTCAACATATATACAATGAGCTTTTTTTAACCTCTGACCCCCGGAGAAGCGAACAGGGCTAGCACCAGGACCTGATCTGACCTAGACAAACAGTCGATGACAGACTATAGCCTGCTAGGTGGCTCTTTGTCTCAATCTGAAATCTGTTGTGTTTCTGCCCATTGTACAAGCCGGAAAAGTTCCAGTGGCAACACTAAGGGTGGGGGACCGGGTGTGCGTTACCCACCCCATGAACATGGTAGTCTAACATTTTATATGATTTGGTATTTTTTATTCAAGAATTTAAGTTAAGAAATGACAAACATTAATGAGCTGCAACAGTTATTTACTAATCTATATTAACATGATTTCATTCTATGTTGCCCAGCAATGGACTGGCGAACTGTCCAGGGTGTACCCTGCCTCTCGCCCGATGACTGCTGGATATAGGCAGCAGTCCCCCCATAACCCTGCAAAGGATAGACAGTATAGATAATGGATGGATGGATGGATGAGTTTAAATTTTTTTTGCCCCTTTTTGAATGTCTGCCACTCACCCCTGACCCCGCCCTCAAATGATCCCATTATCTCATATGAATGTGGCATTCGACTACCTCTGAAGTTGGACATGGGAATGACGTCACACCACGGACCAAGTTGCAAGACCAGTGGGATTGGCTATTTGCTGTGATTCTAACTATGATGAAGAATTCTAGACGATAATGTATTTTTCTACATTTTATGCATTTTAACATATTTAACATGTTCACAAATGGAGGTTATACAGCAGTGTTAGGGACACTGGTTTAAAGGAATAAAAGCTGTAAGAAGTGCTCATAAACACTTTATAACTTCGACATTAGCAAGGTTTCATGTGCGTGGCGGCACAGAGGGGGAAACAAACTCCCCCTCATTGTATTTCTTTAAAACAAGCTTGTTTTTCATCCTCCGCTCTTGATTCGACCCACGGTTTTACTCATATGTGTTTGGTGCCATCATCTGACTGGGGGTGGTATTGACCCTGTCGCACAGCCAATACTTTCCCAAGAATCAGGGTCAGATGCAGACATCTGCAGAGATCCCCTAGGACAACAGTGGGTGGGCACAGATGACCAAATTTATGTCACACACACTTTGCAATTGAGCGGATAGGTTTGACGTCACGCCCAAGTAAACAGCATTCCAGTTAACCTAGTTGGGATTCCAATTTGGCGATGCCCAGTTAGCCATTGTTGGTGGTACCTCTTACAAACATTGTTTTAAGCTGTACTTTCCACATGCAAAGACCGCTTTTATTTGGTTATGTTTAGAGTTGCAGGCGCTACATGTAGCATTGATTTCAGATGCACTCCTACTAGTGCGTCTCGTAAAATAAACATGTTTGCACCACAACTCACTGTCGACGCAATGAGCGGCCATATCGAAAGTCAAAGTCAGAGCAAAAAAATATCTTCCAGTTGATTTGTCCCACTCCAAGTTCCGACAACAAATGGAACGCACCGATAACAGCCAACCAAATATCGCATCCAGTCTTTTTTGATTGCACAACATTGCACAGTGATATTGTATGATTATTGTGATTTGATTTATGGTACAGCCTTACAGCATACCTGAATAAACTTCTGAAATTCTGTTTATGCTTTAAGTTTTAGTGTGCCACCACATGATTATTACTGGCCCCACAAACAACTTTCTGCACCCGCCCCTGGAAAGTTCTCTTATTTGTTTATCAGTCTTTTGCGCATGAGGCAGAGGACTTAAGACCAAGCTTCTTGTGGGGAGAGGGTCCTTGGGGTTCCTTTGTAGAGCTGGGGTAAACAGACAGAAACGGGGATGAGAAGCCTGTGGAACAAAGATATGTCTGCACAGGAGGAGGACGCTGCTCCTGCTGTACATACATGTCAGCTGAGCAAGCACCATCATTCCAAGTTTCACACACATGCACATCGACATGCAGCACACACTCTCCTGCAGCCCTTTCGCCTCCAAGCCACAGCACCATTCTCATTTTACCCCTATTGTTTTAATGGGACACAGCCCTCAGAGCCGCGCTCACTCACGATCAGCGGGATGGTCCTGTCGTCGCGGTGGATCTCCAACCGACCGGGGACCGGGTTCTGCCCGTGGCCCCTGCCGCGAGCCTGCGACGCGGACGACGACGGCGCCGACGCGGGCTTGCTGTCCTGCCACAGGTAATAAAACGTGCCGAGGATCCAGGCGACGGTCAGAATGGCGATGGCGTTGGCCCGTATCCTGCGCATGGTGAGCCCATAAGGAGGGCACCAGGAGGCGAGCCCGGCTGGTTCAGGGTCCGTCCGCGGGGCAGAAGGCGCAGCCGCTCCCGCGGGTGATGGGTTGAAGTTGCAGAGCTGAAAGACAGCCTCTGCCTCTGCCGTTCCTGTCGGGGAGAGCTGCCTCTCTGCTGGGATTTGCGCACTGACTGAGCGCACGGTCCTAGCGCCGAGCCACTGTGGCGCGAACACATCCACTGGCTACAATAAGGAGAGAGGAGGGTGTCTGTTCTTCACCTATAGAGTGCAGATAAACGAGGGAATAGAGGAGATCGTAGACAAACTGCCTTATTGGTCTCCGATTGGTCCTTTCTCATCCGCGCATTGACACTCCGCCTCTGTTTTTCGGCTCCACGTTATAACCAAGGCGGTTAGAAATAACACGACCGTCACCTCTTCCCCTTTAAAACGCCCCTGGTGCATCATGCACACACGCAAAGCATTTACAGGTAATACACCACTGGGCCCCTGTACGTACAGCGCTTTTTATTTTCTGAGAAAGCAACAGTCCCAGCATAAATCTTACGTGGCCCAGTTACCCCCCCCCCCCCCATCAGCTTCCAGCAAAAAAATTGTCATTGTCAGACGGTTGAGAAACAAAAGCATCCACTTTAAACGGTTTATACAAAATAGCACTCTGTTATTGCATATCAGATGGTATTGTAAAGCCAGTTTTGTTCAATGTGCCCTATGCAGATTCAGAGCATTTAAAAAAATGTTGCAAGTATATTACCAAACTTAAAATTCTGGGCAAAATATGCATTTCACCTCGAAATGGAAATACATATTTTACTAATAAATCATCATCCTGTACTGGAGAAAATATAAAGGCTTGGATTTAGATAATAATCCCTCGAAACACAGGTAACAAAGTGTTTGAATAAGTATTCCTCCCTAAATATTTCCATAATCACATTGCAAATGTAGCCAAACTTCAAAGGATTACAAATATATATATATATATATATATATATATATATATATATCTGTATGACAAAAGACCCTGAGCATACACTTTGGAGCACGGTGGTGGCAGTATCATTTTCAATTCAATTCAGTTTATTTATATAGCGCCAATTCACAACAGATGTCATCTCAAGGCACTTAACAAGAAGTAATTTCAATACATTTATACAAACATTCCAATTAGTTAAAAAGTTTCCTATTTAAGGAATCCCAGCAGATTGCGTCAGTCATTCGCGTGAGGTTGGGCAGACTTTCCAACCACAGCAATCCTTCAGCAATCCCTCATACTGAGCAAGCATGTAGCGACGGTGGAGAGGAAAAACTCCCCTTTGACTGGAAGAAACCTCCAACAGAACCAGGCTCAGTAGGAGCGGCCATCTGCCACGACCGTCTGGGGGTTTGAGAAGACAGAGCAGAAACACAGAAGGAACAGAAGATCTGATATAAGAGAACTTTCTATGTTACAGAAAGTAAAAAGTTGATAACACGACACAGTGGATGTTCAGTTACTGGGAGCACCATCCCAGTCAATGCCCCCCGTCTAACAGGGCATTGCAGCCAAGCAGGATACCAGACCAGGTATATCTTCTATGGGGAGAAAAACACTGAGAGAACACAGTTACCAGTCGAAATAACAGAATGTACTGTAATACAACTGGAGAGTAGTAGGAGAAAAGGAAGTAGCAGAGTGAAGACAATTGGTAAGTCTGTCCTCCAGCAGTCTAAGCCTATAGCAGCATAACTACAGAGATAGCTCAGGATGACCTTAGCCACTCTAACTATAAGCTTTATCAAAAAGGAAAGTTTTAAGCCTGGCCTTAAAAGTAAACAGTGTCTGCCTCACGGACTAAAGCTGGGAGCTGGTTCCACAGGAGAGGAGCCTGATAACTAAAAGATCTGCCTCCCATTCTACTTTTAGAAATCCTAGGAACTACAAGTAAACCTGCAGTCTGAGAGTGAAGTGCTCTGTTAGGAACATAAGGAACAATTAGATCTCTGATGTATGATGGAGCTTGATTATTAAGGGCTTTGTATGTAAGAAGGAGGATCTTAAATTATATTCTGGATTTAACAGGGAGCCAATGAAGGGAAGCTAAAACAGGAGAAATGTGATCTCTCTCTTTTTAACATTCATCAGAACTCTTGCTGCAGCATTTTGGATCAACTGAAGGCTTTTAATAGCATTTTGTGGACTTCCTGATAGTAAAGAATTACAGTAGTCCAGCCTTGAGGTAACAAATACATGGACTAGTTTCTCAGCATCACTCCTGGACAGGATGTTTCTAATTTTAGCAATATTCCGGAGGTGAAACAAAGAAATCCTAGAAACCTGTTTAATATGGGATTTAAATGTCATGTCTTGGTCAAAAATAACGCAGAGGTTCTTTACGTTGTTACTGGGGGCCAATTTAATGCCATCCAGATGAAGTGATTGATTAATCAGTTTCTGTTTTAGAACTTCTGGTCCAAAGACAGCAACTTCTGTCTTGTCAGAATTTAAAAGCAAAAAGTTTAGGGTCATCCATGTTTTTATGTCTTCCAGACATGCCTGTAATCTACCTAACTGACTGGGTTCATCAGGATTTATGGATAAATATAGTTGTGTATCATCTGCATAGCTGTGGAAATTTATCCCATGCTGTCTAATGATTCTACCAATTGGAAGCATATATATAGTGAAAAGAATTGGTCCAAGCACAGAACCCTGTGGAACTCCACAAGTAACCCTGGAGAGTGAAGAAGATTTATCATTTAGATGAACAAACTGGAATCTGTCAGACAAATATGATTTAAACCAGCCTAGTGCTGTTCCTTTGATCCCTGCAACATGTTCAAGCCTTTCTAAGAGAATATTATGATCGACTGTGTCAAAAGCAGCACTGAGATCTAACAAAAATCATACTGGTGACATGCAATTCAATTACTTTACACATTTGGCATGAAAGTTTTTATTTTCCATTTAATGCACTCACTTATGTTTTGCGACAAAAAGATGTTCTATGTTATTACAAACACCATTTTTTCTGATGTCAATAAATATTCTTTTATGGTCAAGTAAATGTATTTATTTTATTTTGTAATATCTCGCAAAACAGTTTCAAACGTGATGAGAAAAAAAACAATGTCCATCATATTCACTTGAATTAGAATGGCACATTCAAGACCAAAAAACAGGTTCTTGTTTGTTTTGGGTTTTTTTTTTTTTGGTCAAGGGCATTAAACAGAGAATATTTTTGTTCGCTGGCCACCTTAATTGATATAACTGGTAAAAATCCAAACCCTTAAAGGCTAAAAATAAATGCATACTTATTGTATTTATTCAAGTAGGATACTGGTATTGAAGTACATTTATTTAGTGAGGAAAATATCCTGTTTTACAATCTCACCAGTTACAAAACTATTAGTACAACTGAGATGATTAAAATGTCTAACTTCTAATCCTAGACTTTCTGTTTCCCATGGGGTTAAATATGGCCTGGCGCAGAGGCCATGTGCAAACCTGGCTTTTTATTACAGTTTATGAGTTTAGTACCACTAAACTTTGATCTGAAAGCAGTTGAACATCTTCTCAAACCCCTATTTGGTATAAGAATTAAAGACCGAAATCGGCTGTTTTTTTGTTTTTTTTTGCATCAGCTGAGCTCATGAAGCCTTGGACTCTAAAACATCTTCCAACGATATCAGAAAAGATCCAGACCCACAGCATCACAGATCCTCTACTGTACTTGACAGTCGGCATGTATTGCTTTTTTGATCCATTTGCATTTTCTTTTTTTTCTTTTTTCATTTAAGCTGTGGTAAATTCGTTAAATGGCCTGAACTTGTACAGCGCTCTCTCCAGTCCAAAAGACCCCAATGTCATTTCCACACACATTCACACGCCGATGGTGGTGGGATACATTTGTAGCCACAGCTGCCCAGGGGCAGACTGACAGAAATGAGGCTGCTGTATACTGTACAGGCGCCACTCTAACCACCACCAGCAAGTTATGAAACACTCTTCTGAACCAAGCACACAATTCCAGTTAAAGCAACAGTTTTTTAGGCTAACTCTACCAGTTTGAGCTTAAGATGGTAAAAGGGGAAAATCTCTAGTAATTGGTTGAGGATGCTGGCTTTGGCTTTGGATTTGAACAGTGAAGCTGAATCAAGCAGAGGAATTTAATTACGCTCACATTTAGTACAAAAGGTAACATTTAGTTTCAGGAATCAATGAGCCATACTGCAAGTTGTGCATTGTTTTTCTTAAATAAAATATCTCTTGACCAATATTCCAAAACTTTTGCAATCATCTTTAATTTTCGATTGCCTGCAGATCACACCATTCAAATGTCTTCCGTTTCTCTTCACTTCTTTATGCTAATAAATATTTATCTTTTAGTCAAGTTTCCTGAATATTCATGCAATATGTTGCTTTTTTTAGTTTTGTTTTTAGATTGTTTTGCTTTTCAGGCATACCGCATAAAAAAAACTGTTTGCCAACTTGTGTAAGCGTGGTTTTGCTCTGCAACGACAGCGTTCCAAGATACTCCCTTGTTGTATAAATGTATTTAAATGACATTTTAGGCATGACTGTTACCATCCAGCTAACCGTTAAAGTAATGTGGTTGAAAAGTGAAAGGAGAAAAGAGGTCTGCATGAATAGTTCTATTAATGTCTAGATGTGGCTGTCAAGGTGCTAAGGATGATAAAATGGCCTTTTCAGCTAACTTTCAACAATTTTGTTTAGTTTTAATTTGGATAGGAGATATGAGCAAAAATATTTTTGGGGCTAAATATGGGCAATAACAGGCCAACCTTCATGGATTTACAATGTTTGCAGCGTTATTGTTGTCTAAAGCTGGGCTCAAACACTGCGATTATCAGACATTTCAGCCCAGATTATGTTTCTTGAAAGAATCATCAGAAAATCTCTGGTTGTGGGCCAGAGTCAGAATTACATCGCATTCCATAGTCTATAAGATGTGCTCCAAGCGTCCTTCGAGGTTCGATATTCTACCAATTCCTTTTTTCTTAGTCAGGATTATGGCAAGACGAATCCCTGGGATTCAAATGTTCAAATATTCTACCTATTTTGGTTTGCTGTATTCAGATGAAGTTTATCAAACATATTGGTGGAAAGCATTAGCTTGGGTCAGATGCTCCTCATTACATACAGCGGAGGGATCTGTGATGCTGTGGGCCCTTTTTTGTTTCAGAGGCCCTGGGGATTTAGTGAAAGAGGCATCATAAACTCTTTGAAATACCAGGGCATTTCTTCTAAATCTGAAAGACTACACTAGAAAACTGTTAATACGTCTTAAAGGAATCCTTCAGCAGGTTGATAATCCCAGAAATATGGCCAAATGAGCATAAAAATGGTTAGCTAAGCACAAAATTAACCTGCTTCTATGTTATAATCTATGTTTTCCAGACATGTTTACTTTGGCACAGTCCCTCCTTCACAGCTTAAACCAGGAATCTAGAGTTTTGTCTCTTTGCATATTGACGGAAGTCTCAGACTGACTCAACTGAAAACTCCCCACCTAGCCATCCTTACACCTCCCTGCTCACGCTAATCTTGACACCCCCTAAGCCAGTAAAGAGCGTCGTTGCCAGCTCCAGAGGAAATAAAGCAGTAACACCGCACAGTGTTCAGAGTTCCCAACAAACCAGCCAGTGCTGACACCTCACCATGACTGCTGTGTGCTTTTCTCCTCGCCTTGTCTGAATGTGTTGAGACTTTTTCCTTCCTGCTTTGGGGTGTCACTGTCTTTCCCAGAGATAAGAGCGACAGCGGGGCTGCGAGAGGCACAGGCCTGTCCATACGAATGAAGATGACAAATGTCTTCCAGCCTTGGGCCAGATGTGACTCTGACCCCTTGCGCTTCTTTCTTTTTGTGGACGCATGATGGATTCGGGGCAGATCTCATTAGCTGACGGTTTCTCTGTGACAGGGTGGAAGACCGGGAATAGATGGCTCATCAGCGCAATGAGATTAACCTCCAAGCTACGGAGATAAAAGGTGCGAGCACCATTGACGGAAGCCTGTCAGACGGTTTTTTTTTGAATTTGCAAAGGGTATTTGTATGCCTGTAATTAAATTAACAACGACAAGAACATGGTCGAGACGAATAGAGGGCAGTGCATTGCAAACATGTTCTAACCACTCAATCTTTTTGTTATTCGTCACATTACAACCACCAGCTTCAATGTATTTCCTTGGAGTTCAATTACAGAAGTAGTCAAGAGTGCCCTGGTGACTGCAGAGGAGCAGCAAATATGAATAAGTGGGAGAAAATAGTAACAGGACAACTCTTAGCTGTGCACTCCACAGATCTTGAAGACCGATTGTTGAAGGAAAGCCACGAGAAGTCCTGTGTGCAGTTTGTCATTAACTGTTTAGCAGGACCCAGCAGACATGTGAAAGAAGGTGGTCTGGTCAGATGAGACCAAAAATTGAACTTCTGTACCAATAACCAATAACTACGTGGATGACACTCAGCTTTACATTACAATGTAACCAGGTGACTCTGAACCCATTCAAACCCTAAATAAATGCATTGACCAAATAAATGGTTGGATGTGCCATAACTTTCTCCAGCTGAATAAAAACAAAACTGAAGTAATTATTTTTGGACCTAAAGAGGAACGATCCAGAGTCAGCACACAGCTTCAGTTAATACAGCTAGAAACTACTGATCAGGCACGAAATCTGGGTGTAGTAATGGACTCAGACCTGAACCTCCAGGGTCACATAAAGGCAATAGCAAGGTCAGCCTTCTATTATCTGAAGAACATCTCTAGGATTAAACGATTGATGTTGCAACAGGACCTAGAAAAACTCATCCATGCGTTTATCTTTAGTCGGATTGATTACTGCAACAGCATCTTCACAGGTCTGCCTAAAAAGTCATTCAGACAGCTGCAGCTGATCCAGAACGCTGCCGCTCGCGTCCTCACTAGAACCAGGAAAGTAGAGCACATCACCCCAGTTCTAAAGTCCTTACACTGGCTCCCTGTAGCTCAGAGAATAGAATTCAAAATACTCCTACTGGTTTATAAATCATTACATGGCTTAGCACCAAAATATGTTGAAGACCTGTTGTCACGGTACCAACTCAGACACACAGACCACTCAGGTCTTCAACTCTAGCCTACTAAACATCCCTAGACTCAGAACTAAACATGGAGAAGCAGCTTTCAGTTTCTATGCTCCCCTTATCTGGAACAGACTTCCTGACGAGTGTAGAGCTGCTGAAACTCTGAACTGCATTAAATCGAGACTAAAAACCATCTGTTTAAAATTGCCTTCGATTAAATGATTGATGTCATATGTATGAAATGTGTTCATGCTCTCTTGGTTAATTGATCTTTCTCTTACTTTATTGTGTATCATGTGTAATGTGTGTTTCTTTTACTTTTAATTTCCATTTTTTTTTTTTTTTTTAAATCACCAAATCATGTAAAGCACCTTGAATTACCCTGCTGTTGAAAGTGTGCTATACAAATAAAATTGCCTTGCCTTGCCTTCTGCACTTCTATGAGCGACAGAAAACGTAACACTCCACATTACTCCGTACACATCGTTCCAACCCTGAAACATGGTGGTGGCAGCCTCATGCTATGGGAATGCTTTTCTTCAAAGGGCATTGGCTGGTGAAAGATAATGGTAGGATGGATGGAGCTAAATGCGGGGCAAAACGGAAGAAAACCTGTTAGGGGCAAAGATTCACCTTCAACAACAACAAACCGAAAGTCAGAGCTACAATGGAATGGTTTAGATCAAAGCATACATTCATGTGGCCCAGTCAAAGTCCAGTTTCAATCAATTGAGAAATTGCGTTTCAACTCTCTGTCCAATTAGACTAAGCTTGAGCTTTTTTTCAAACAAAATTAGCTAAACTTGTCAGCCTCTAGATGAACAAAGATGGTAGAGACACACCCCAGCAAGATCTGTAGCTGTAATCGCAGTGAAAGGTCCCTCTAAGTGTTTACTGGCTGAAAAAGAATGCATGCAACCCCTTTTCAGATTTCTTTCAAAAATCCAGAATTTTATTTTTTTCCCCCCATCAAATTTATAATTATGCACTACTTTGTTTGGTCTATGGCATAAAATTCCTATAAAATACTTTGACATTTGTGATTGTAAAGTGCCTCGAATAACTTCAACACTGGTATAAAACACGGCTTAGATACTATCACCTCTAAAAAAAAAAAAAAAGAAGTACGTTAATTTGAACAGGACACAGCTGCAAGGGGATTTTTTTTTTTTTTTTTTTTACAGTCAGTGGTTTTATTTTACTCCTTCTTGCCTTTCCCTTGCTGCCTCTGGATCATGTTTCTTCTTACTTATGCTTGTGATGATGAAAACTTGGCCTTCCTGACCCGTGATGCTGTGGCGGTGGGCCCAGCTGTGGGGATGCCTCTCACATGCTGCTTTCCTCTTAGCCGGGGTCGGATGAGCTCATACTGTTCGCCGTTTCTTGTTGCAGGGAGGGGAACTGGACGAGAAACTGTAGCTTCCTCGGTTCTGTTATGCCCTTAGGGTGGTATCGTGCTTCTTTTGTTGTCTTTTCTGGTGAGCTGGTCTTCATTCAAAGGTGGGGAAACATTTTTTTTTTTTAAAAGGGGTCTAAAGTATTCAGATTTTTTTTTTTTTTTTACCCTACATATTTATTCAGAGGCTGCAATCCAGTATAAACGGAAGGGTTGACTCTTCTCTTTTTCATTATTTTAGTCACAGGGTTTAATTTTCTCTGTGAGCTGGAAGCTGTTAATTAAAATGCATCATTTAAAATTCACAAGCAGACTAATGAGTAGCAACACGTCCTCTGAAGTAAAGGAGCGGATTATATTTAGATTCTGGGTGCTGGATTAACAGTTTGTTACCAGGCCGTGACAACTTTTACCTAGCTTCTTCAGATAATTTGGTGTTCAATTAGGGCAACAGAAAAACTATTTTAAAATGATTTAAATAAAAAAAAATGGTGGATCTGTCTGTCAATCAAAGAAAATGTGTGGTTAAACCTATCACTGTTAAGCCATTGAAAGGGAATGATTTTATTTTATTTTTTTCTTGTAGAGGACTTGTGTTTAAAACTGGTTTGAACGGCTCAGAATGGGAAAGATTGTCACCCACATTAACTGGCAATCATGGTGATAAAACTTAACAAATGTATTACAGAATATTATTTTATGAAAACCCCTCTTACGTTAGAAAATACTTGTTTTTATTTATTATTTAGGTAGATTTTTTGTTTTGTTTTTGTTTTTACAGACTCCCCGGTAGCACAACTTACCCCCTCTCCAACAGGACAGGGCTTCACCTGCAACAACAACGGTTGGAGTGTCCCAAGGGCGGGATTGTTGACCCTTCCTCTTTGCACAATTTCCCCAGATCAGCGGTGTCCAACGTTACTCCTCCAGGGCCGGTATCCTGGTTGTTAGTATGTTCTGTGGAATTTATAGGTCTGGAGACTAAGAAGTTTATTTTGCACCATGCTTGTGTTGATGGCCATATATTTAGATTGTACCCTGTGACCCATTGACTGTCAATTTACAGTCTGCTGGTAGATTCCACTGCTATCAATAGAGAATTTGTAATTTAAAAAAAAAAATGTATCTCCTTTACGATCCTGCTCAGATCCGTTGTTAATGAACTGACCTCTGTTATTTTTCTCAAAAAAAACAAAAAGAGCAGCTAATGTGCACACAGAGAAAATGATGCACATAGCTGTCTGAGTGGTTTTCAGATGTCTGTGTGTGGGTGCGTGAGAGCACTCTGCTGCGAACACTTGACCAAAGATCTTTACAAGATGGAGGACTTCAGTTTAGACCATAACCTGACACGCAAAGAAGGAAGAAAGAAGAAATAACTTGTTTTTTTTGTGTTTTGTTTTTTTGTTTTTCTGGAAGCATGCAAGCGGTGCAAAATGGAACGGAAACCTTCAGCTGTTAAACATGTTCATGAATTCCATGTGTTTCCTTTACAAAAAAAACGTGCCAAAACAAAAACGATTAAAATGTACAATCAAGATGTGGCATCTAAAAACGAATCATCTGAGTGTCTTAAAAATCTGTATGAATGTATGGCGTCCATTTGTATTCATCTTCTTTACAGTGGTACCTTAATTAAAATCCAAAATTCATCCCATTGCCAAAAATCCTATTGCCTTCTGAGGTCGCATATTTAGTGATTATAGAGTCCACCCGCGTGTAACCAAATCTCATTATAGGCCCAGCTGTTCTGTGTAGAACATTAGTGAGCAAACATCATGAAGACTAATGAATACAACAGACAGGTCAGGGAAAAAAAATTGTGGAGAAGTTTAAAGCATCAGACAGGTTGCTACATAATACCTCTTAGATCTCATGGAGCAGTGTTCAGTAGATCATCTGAAAATTTAAAACGTAAGACGCAACTACAAACCTACTATCACGATCCACTGGTGTTCTTGTTTGTTGGCTTGCTGATCATTTCTGGGTTGGTTATTATTGCCATTAAGGTCTTTCCATACTAGTTCATTCCTTTGTGTTGTGTTTCTTAGTTCATTTCTGTGTTCTTTTCTCAATGCCTTTTGATTAAATCTTTTAGATCAATACTAATCTTTTTCTTTTGTGTTTGTGTTTGTGTCATAATTAAGGGTTGACTCATAAGCTGACACAGGGACACTCAGACTCAAGTTCAGTTTTCTAAAAGTTTATTTCCTTTTGTCGTCAGGGAAGTCACGGGAACCCGTCTGGTATCGGACTCAACAGGTGGCGACACTGGAAGGTAAGGCAGGAGGGGAGTATGGAAATCAAGACTATCGGAACTGTTCTTTTTTGAGTTAAGGAGAAATGGGTTTTGACTCACTGGTGAGGACGAATACCGGACTTGGAGGGAGAGGTCAGTAATCCAGTAGATGCAGGATTCCTGGAGCTGTTTAGATGTTGAAGGAGTACTCTTCCACAGGTGGCTGGGAGATATGAGAGAGACTTGGAGCCGACGGAGCTGAAGCAGTTGGACTGGTGGTACAGCAGAGTTTGTAGGAGCGGCCACACCCCAAGGAGACGGACGCCCAGGACAGGGACCGACGTGAGAGCGTCGAGAGTACGCCGGAGAGTTGATGAGGAATTCCAGAACTACAGGTGAAGCCCGGAAGGAACTGCGACGAGGAACACAGGAGAGAACAGGGTAAGTCCACGGATAGGAATAGCGCATACCTCGAGAAACTGTGGTCAGGTTTACCCCTCGGAGAAACGGAGTCATCTGACGTCCGTCTGGTGGATCCGCTCCCTCTAAATACTGCTGTGGTGATTGCAGTAATTGATTCCACCTGTCGCTGCTTCAGCCTCCAGCACCTGTAGAGCAAGGTGGAAACAGCTCCTCCTGCTGGATCCTGACAGTTTGTAGCTCCTTTTGAGTCTTAGTTCAGCTCCCTTTGTGTTAATTAGTCTCCTTCCCCTCAAATTTTCCTGCCCCAATTTTGCCGCAGCTGTTACATGTTTCCTCTAATTAGCTCACCTGGTCCATACTCCTCTTCCACTGCTGCCTGAAGCTCCTTGTTTTTCAGTGTCCTTTGCTGTATTCCTCCGCTACAGTCATGCAAGTCACACTTCGTGCCAGTATTGTAAGTCCTTATTCACTTCAAATCTTTGCATCTGGTCTGCCTGCCTGCCTATGGGTCCAACTAATAAGAGTGGCAAGAAAAAAAAAGAATTGTTGAGAGAAAACCATACAAAGTCCTGTTTGCCACAAGCCATAGGGAACACAGCAAACGTGGAAAAAGAAATGCAAACACAAAATGCTACGTGTGGTAGAAAACTAACATTGCATTTCACAATGAACACGACATCCATAAGGGCAGGTGAAGCATGGTGGTGGCAGCATGACGTGTTTTTTTCAGCAGGGACGGAAGCTAGTCAGAGTGGATGGGTAGAGATGGAGCTAAATATTTTGCATTAACCTCTAGAAGAACCTCCAAAAGTGTTGAGACTGAGGCAAAAGTCCACCCTCCAGCAGTACATCGACCCTAAACATACAGCAGGCCATGATGGAGTGGTTTAGATCAAAGCATAATTATATGTTGGAATGGCCCAGTCAAAGTCCAGGCATAAATCCGTTTGAGAATCTGTGGCAGGACCTACAAATTGATGTGTACAGACACTCCATCCACTTTGACTGAGCTTGGGCATAAACGTTAGTCTATTGATGTGGAAACTGGTTCAGGTATACCGCAAAGAAAGGTGATTCTACAAAGTGTGAACAGTGTGTCAAACTTTCCAATTTTTACCAGTGAATTTTGCTGCCTATAAGACTTTGAACGGATCCTGTAGTTCAAGGAGGACAATGCCTGACATTTCAATGGTCACAATGGTTAATCCCTTGAGTAAAGAGACCTGCAGAAATCCCAGACACACTTCCAGTCACACACACCCACAGACTCAATCTCAGTGGAATACCAGAGTGATGACCGGGGGAAGTTTACCCTACTGCCATCTTGCAGGAGCGGATAATCCTCAGCCTTTGATGCAGGCAAGTTCAGCCTTGTACATGTAAGATAGTGTTGTGCAAATGCTGGCTGTCAGGAATTCATCAGAGCCTCTGGGCCAGTGTGAAGGTAACAAGGCAGAGGTTGACTCATACAGCACTGAGTTCACCACTGCTAACCAAAATAAGGAGCTCAATAGTCAACAACAAAAGGAAGCATTTTCATATCAAGCAATGCTTACTCTACAGCTGGAAAGTTAAAGAAAAAAATCATAATTTTTTACTCTTGTATCCAATAATAATAATAATAATGATAATAATAATAATAATAATAATAATGATTGATTTTTCCTGTTTTAGGTCAATTCTATTTGCTAAATGCCAGAATAATGAAGATAATAATCTGACAAATCGGAGCGCATATTCTAATTGATTGAACATGACTGTATATATGACATTTTTTATTTAGTGGAATTGTGTTTAAACTGTAGAACTTGGCTCAAATGTTTTGGATATCCTTCTAGAACCTTGTCACAATAGTTTGCTGGAATTTTGGCCCATTCCTCCTGAGACCCCTGGTCTGATTTGTAATCCACCCTGCTCACACACAAATATTCAGCTCTATCCACAGATTATTTGGCTGTGTGTTTGGGGTCATTGTTCGTTTGAAAAACTCAGGTGCCCAAGCTTTAATTTACTGATTGTGTCATAGTTCTTAGGTTTTTGTGTTTGAAGTTAGTTATTTTCCTTATTCGGTTTAATTATCATTTTAATGTATTCTTTGGTATTTATTTTATGGCACTTCCTTGTTTTCATATTCCCTTCTTGTTCTTAGATGTTTTCACCTTTTGTTTGTGTCCACTTTCTCATTTGGGTTTCCTTAGTTTATTTCTCTTTAGATAGTTTCCCAATTTATTTCTTGCTTCTGTTCTCCAGTGTTTCCTTAAGTTCCCTCAGATTCCCCCTTACATATATTTTCTTTAGTTATTTTCTAGTTTAGGATTGTTTTCTGTTTCTTATCTGTGTTCGTTCCTGGTGTCTCACTGCCACTCTGCTCCTGACCCAGTTTCCCTTATTGCCCTCACCTGCATCTGCTTCCCCACTAATTGGTCTTCAGGTTTCTCTGTCATTTCCTCACTTCCTCCTCAGTATTTAAACAGCTCTCCTTCTGTCAATACTTGCTGGTCTGATGTCTAATTTCCCTGTTTTGGTTCCTGTGCTCTCTGTTGTTTCACTTCCCAGTTTTCCTGATTTTGTAAGTACCTGTGCATTGTTCTTTTGTTTTATTAAATATTTTTCTTTATTTACTCTGTTTTGGTCCTTTAGCAAATATGACAGGTGGGTGTCATGAGATGTTGCTTCAATATTTCCACATAATGTTCCTTTCTCATGTTGTCATCTAAATGATGCTGCGACCCTCGTACTTCCCAACTGGACCTGGCGAGCTGAGAGAGTTCCCGTAAATGTTTTGAAGATGTCCACTTCAGATAAGACCAGAGAGAAAACATTTGTTGGTTATTATGTGCGTCCTTCATTTGTATCAAGCCAGTGGCAAACAGACTGGGAGGAGAGAAGATTGGGATTTTTGGAGGAGGTCTGTGTTCGTGAACTGTCCAGTAAAAGGTACTTTATGTAATCAATATGACCGGCTGAAGGCTGCATTATCAGATCCAGATGTCAGAGTTTTTTTAACTCCTATCTTTTGATGTACTTTTGAGACCACCAACAATGGTTTTCTCAGGCTCGCTTTCCAAATGGTCCAAAACATCTACATTTCTGTTTTATCAGGCTACAGCTCATCTTACTTTTGGATTAATGGCTTCTTCCACACTGATCGGCCTTTCACCCCATCTTGGTACAGGAATTGTTTCACTGTGGATAATGGGAATATCTTAGCAGCCTCAAACAGGGTCCTATTTACTTACTTTCATGTTGGGTCACACATTTCGCACTGAAACACATTCATCTTCAGGGTTACAAAACACGTCTCCGTCCTTAACAGTACGATGGCTGGACATTCCTGCGCTATTTATAAGTGCAAATATTTATTTGTGGCAACTTTAGGCACTTAAGAATTTTACCTAAAGATGAACCTGGTCCATGGTTTTCTTCCTGATATCTTAGTTGATTTCTTCTGATTTTTCTATTATGATAAACAAGCAGGTAATGTGTTGGAGGTGTTGCCTTCACATTTGCCTCCATTTAACTCAGATTATTGTGAATAAACCTGCAGGATCCTTACAAGGCTTTGAGGTCATAATTTGGTCATTATCTGGGTTTCCCCAAATTGTTTAAAAGCATGGTAATTTTAGTGCATGTAAACTGACTTGGATTTCTTTTTTTTTTTTTTGTCTCTGCATAACATGCTCTCATTAGACATTCAGCAAATAGATATAGGCCTACTGTTAACTGTGACTGACCTAAAGCAGGAAAAGTTTGATTTAGTGTCAGTGAGAAAAAAAGTTGTCTTTTTGTACAGTGGATTTAAATATCTGTTTTTTACCTGTCCCTAAATTCCTTGAATTCAAGGAAAATATATGAAATCTCATACCAAATTTTTTTTTCTCAATTTGGAGTCTGCAATGAAGAAACATTTTGGTTGTGCCAAGTTATTTCCCCGCCCCTCAAATATTAATATTCAAAAATTTGAAGAGGAAAAAATTAGCATTAAATGTTTAAAATGTACCTTATCAACTCCAGTGCCAACTGCAAGCTTTTTGAGATTTTTTCAGTAGATAAAGAGTAGTAGTTTCTTCAGAAAATGTTAACATGTTTTACCAAACAAATTAGATGAGGTGTCAATATTAAAACTGTTTTATTTTTTATATAAATTTCAAATTGCACCTTCGATGGCTTCAGAGAAAAATACAAGTTCAGAAAGTCTTCCAACCTTTAGACCAAGAATCTCAGTGGAGAGCCAAAAGATAAATCTGGACAATGTAACCCTTTATTGTAAGTAACCATGTTTAACATGGGAAACTTGCAGCTTGTACATCTGTAATGCAATAAATTCAGATGTGCAGGAGGTGTCTAAAGTCAATAATCCCTTTTTAAAATATGGGGCTTAATCAGTTTTGGTTTAAATAAATGTGGATTAAATCCAGGTGTAAAGCTCCACTCGATATAGATTATCTGAGTTTGAAATCATTCAGCACGGCAAGATTGAATTTGACCCGTCTCATTCAACTAGAATTTATGATGGACCTGACTAAAAACCTATTCTGTTTAGGGTTTTTTAATAAAAACTTTGCTCTGTTTTTTTTCTTGTGTCAAAATTACATTCAGTCCAACAACATAGAGCCAATTCAGGCGCAATTTAAAAGTTTGCAATCCTATTGACATGAAGGCTGTTTATGACTTAAATGTTCACTTTTGTGTGTGTATGTATTTAGCCCCCTCTACTCTGAAAGTCCTAAATAAAATCCAGGTTAACCAGTAATCTTCAGAAGTTAACAAAATAAGAGTAACGTTTAGGAGAAGTTGAAAGCAGCTCATGTTGTGACGTCAACAAATCTGGCATTTATGGATTAGAGGCAAAAAGGTCAATAATGAAAGTCCTGTTTGCTGTTTTGCATAGACCATGTAAGGGCCACAGCAAACAAGTGGAAGAAGGTGTTCTGGTCAGATGAGATCAAAGGCCATCTTTTTGGCCCACATGCAAAATACAATGCATTCTATAGAACAAACACTGTACATCCATCCATCCATTTTCTATACCCGTCCATCCTAATGCAAGGTTGCGGGGGGGCTGGTGCCTATCTCCAGCGGTCAAGGGGCGAGAGGCGGGGTACACCCTGGACAGGTCGCCAGTCCATCGCAGAAACGCTGTACATCACCCTAAAAAAACTTACTGTTATGGAGGTTCTTTAATAAAAGAGATGAGAGAGATTCCTTCAGATACTCAGAGGTTTTAATACAGACTTGGTTGATCAAACAAGGAGGTACAGCGTTAACAGAGAAAATATGCGATACTGACCCGCCTTCCAAAACAAGACACAGGATTATATAGGTTCAGTAATCATGAGCCTATCACCTATGATATCACAGACAAACATTTCTCAGTTGGTAAGCATTTGACTCATTAGGCATAGAAGATTTGATATAGAAGCATAATCAATGTATGTCAGGACGTTCTTAGACATAAAAGAGAGTTGCCATGGCAACCCAGGCTGTAAGAGTCTAAATCAGCAGGTTTGTCCTGACCTAAATTCATACAGTGTCACATAATCAGATTGGTCACCATACCATAAAGAAAAGACTATCAGTATGTGAACTACACAGAACAGATAATTCTTAACATTACATTTCTTCCACAATAGTCCTCCCTTTTGATCATATCTGTGATAAACAAAACAAAAACAAATGATTAAGAATGGCTCACTTGAAACTACCACTAATGAGAAGGCAGGCAGTAGAAAAAAACCCAATACCAAATGATTTTTGTGCATTACATGTCACAGTAAGTCAACTTCTAAACAAAACGATGAGTTCTATACATCCTTCCTGATGACAGTTATTGGACCCGATGCAACACCACATTCAAAAAACCCAGGGGCGTAAGATGATCAACCTCCAACCTATGGTCGTGTTTGTCGTCTCACGACTTCTTGGGTGAAAAAGAATGTGGCGACTCCTTTGTCCCTCAAGGTAGCCATTTCTGCATCGCTCATCATCAAAACCAGGATGTCTAAGAAATAACTGCAAAATAGAGAAGGAAAAAAATTTTTTTAGGCAGGATCAGTCAAGTACACCATGAATGAGTAAAATAAATTTTGCACAAATTGAAACGTGTACTCTTCCCTTATATGAGGCTTGCATCCATTGTGAAAACCCTGAAATCAAAAGATCGTCAGTCATTCATTTGTCAGCGCCACAGTGACCCTTTAAAGAGGTTATGCAAAAAAAAAAACAGATCAGTAGTAATCAATAACAATGGACTCAATTTCAGTACTGATTCACTGCTCAGAAATGAATATATAATCTCCTCCCCTTATTCATAGAATATGAATAACCAAAACAATGAAATAACTGAAAAAGGAAATAATTGTTGAATAACAATGATCTGGAATTGAATAAGAAAAACAAAATTAAATTAAATTAAAAATTAAAAGGAAACATAACTGAAATCACATAAATGACCTACTAATGAAAGAATAATAATGGTAAAACCAATGGTAAAACATGGTGGTGGAAGCATCATGCTGTGGAAATGGGATGTCTTTTATAACAGTTTAGAAAAAAAACTACGTATTTTTGGTTTATCTCACAATCATACCCTATTTTGCGTTGGTCGGTCACATAAAATCCTGATGAAATACTCCAAGATATGAGGTTTTAATGTGAAATAATGTAATACAGATTAGGGGTAAAAATACTTGCCATTACATTACAAGCACTGTAGCTACTAGCAAGAACAAGAGACAAACGCGTAAAAATAAAATGCAAACATCTTAAAAACTGTTACATATATATTAGCTAGCTACCATTCCAATAATGCTTAAATATTTTATTCTTAGTTTTCCATCATTCCCACATGGTGATAATATTGCAAACCACCGTCCATTTTTTCTATTAAGTGAGCCTACACAGATGGGGGGGGGGGGGTTAGGTCCAGGATACAGAGATCACCCGGCCGGAAAGTACATAAGGTGTGTGGTTACATACTGTTGCTTTGTTACACAAGTTAACTGCTGACAAAAAGGCCATCACATCCTGCTGGAAAAGAGCCAACAGGGCCAACATGGAGCCACCAAAGGTCACACCACAATAAGAACCACAATGATAAGGAGAATAAGGGAAAATATATTGCATGCACACGCACACACACAAATATTTATGTACAGCAAATATGAAATATAACACCAGAGGGTTCAAGAACGAATGCATTTTCCTCCTATTTTTTATTTCCTCTTTGAAATGATTGCAATTTTTTCTTCTATTAATCAATTTTTTTTAGTTCTTGCTTTTCTCTCTTTTTTATGCCTGTCTAGGTTTGTCAGGTTTTGTCACATTACAACCACAAAACATCATTTGGCATACTTGTGAGAGTGAAGGAAAATGTTCTGTAAATCCAAATCTGAAGTGTGGTGTGCATCTGTATTCTACGACGAAGTATTAAGGCCATGGATAATTTAAAAAAATAAAAAAATTGGGGTCAGAGAAGAGAACATTTTGGCCAAAACATTTCTACATTAATTTCACATATCTACAACTAAAAGCTTGGATATTTTCTGATGTCGAAAAGTTTCAAATTCGTAGGAAAGAAAAAAAAAACTCTGAAGTTTTTGGAGATTTTAAAGTCAGACATTTGAAAAGTGATAAGGTGAAGTGTAGTGGAGATTAACTGGATATTTTCCAAAGTGTAAGCGTTAGTTCTTTTCATGCTTAAAAACAACGTCTCCCAGGTGCAGATTTGTCACGAACGCCTCGAAAGGGATCTAGAATAGATGACCGAGACATGGCTGCATCAAGTCTGCACCCAGGAGACTCTTTCAAATGTACCTCCTCAATCTGGCATTTCTTGTCAAAAATGTCCGACTTTGTAATCTTCAAAAACTTCTTGGGTTTTTCTAATAATTTTTGTTTTTTTTTCTTAAACGTTTTGACTTTAAGATGTCAAAGAATTTCCTAGTGTAAATATCGCAGATTCATGCCTTTAATCATGGAAAATTATCCTTTTTTTCTTGCAAATTTATTACTTTTCAACATCAGAGAGTATCCTATATTTTTCTTGCAAATATGTGAAATTAATCAAGAAATGTTTGAGTTTATTGACAGATATTTACTCCTCCCTGGCCACATCATTTATTTTCTTTGATCAACAATGACCCTAATACTCCTTCGTGGGGTATTCAAGTAAATCAAATCGATGTTTTGTAGAACATCTTCCATTATTACTCTTTTGTGGTATAACAGTTTTGCACAACAAGAAACTAGATCTTTTGAAATGTTCTTTGCAATGCGAATAATTCGTAAACAGATTTAAACTGGGTTATTCTAGCATATGTATATGCTTTGATCTAAACCATCGTCCCACTGGAAGGTGAACCTCCCACACAGTCTCAAGAGTTCTGCACTGCATGCTGCTGAGTCGTTCTTTGTATTAACTCGGACAAGTTTATCTGTTCCTCACACTTATCTCCACAGCATGATGCTGCCATCATCATCATGTGTTGCTGTAGGAGGAAGTGTAATCAGAGTCATGTTAGTTTTCCTTTACCAACAGCCTTTTTTATGTCAGACAAAATGTTTTAATTGGGTCTCATCTGACCCGGAGTTAGCCAAAAAAAATTAGGGGACTCTAAGCAGAATTTGATTTGGGACCCCCACTTCCAATTAGACTCATTCCGCGCCAATCACAACAGCACAGTTAACTAGCTTTTTCAAAGCTGCCCAAGATTGATTGTTTGTATGTTTTCTGCATAGTTCCCCTAAAATGCATTGTATTCATGTGAGGCAATAATTAAATTCACCTTGTCTGACCCACTGAGCCTTTTGACATAGTTTGCCCTCACATTACACGCCTTATTTTATTCATTTACTATTTTTAATTATTCAAATAACTAAAATGTTCAATTTGTAATTCTTAAATTTTGATCACAAATTGAAAGTGAGACTCACGCTTCATAAGTGTACATACAGGCTGGAGGTTTTACTCTCTGTAGTCTGTTTAAATGGTTAAGCACTCTTGGTGGCCCCCTGCTGGCCCAGAGGCTTAGTTCAGTCATGCCTTGGGTTGGTTCTGGTAAGGAACTTGTTAAATTATGGTGTCCACAGCACCATAATTATAGCAATGCGGCGTGGCATGGATGCTATCAGCCTGTGGCACCGCTGAGGTGTAACGGAAGACCAGGATGCTTCTATAGCTTCCTTCAGCTCTTCTGCATTGTTCCGTCTCATGTCTCTCATAGATTCTCTACGGGGTTCAGGTCAGGTGAGTTTGCTGGCCAATCAACCACAGTAATCCCATGGTCATTGAACCAGGTTTTGGTAACTTTGGCAGTGTGGTCAGGTGCCAAGTCCTGCTGGAAAATGAAGTTAGCATCTCCATAAAGTTCGTCTGTAGAAGGAAGCATGAAGTGCTCCAAAATGTCCTGGTAGATGGCTGGTTTGACTCTGGACTTAATAAAGCTCAGTGGACCAACACCAGAAGATGACTTAGCTCCCCAAATCAACACAGACTGTGGAAACTTAACACTGGACTTCAAGCATCTTGGATTGTGTCCCTCTCCCTTCTTCCTCCAGACTCTGGAACCTTGGTTTCCAAATCAGATGCAAAATGTGTAGTTCTTATTTTTTCCTTTAGCCCAGGTAAGACACTCCTAAAGTTTGTTGTTCAGGAGCGGCTTGACAAGAGGAATACAACATTTGAAGCTTATGTCCAGGATCCGTCTGTGTGTGGTGGCTCTTGATACTCCAGCCTCAGTCCTCTCCTTGTGAAGGTCCCCAACACTTTTGAACGGCCTTTTCTTGACAATCCTCTCCAGGCTGGACTCATCCCTGCTGCTTGTACACATTTTTTCTTCCACACTATCCCCTTCCACATAACTTTCTATTAACGTGCTTTGACACAGCACTTTGGGAACATCCAGCTTCTTTTGCAATTACCTTTTGAGGCTTTCCATCCTTATGGAGGGTGTCAATGATGGTTTTCTGCACAAGGGTCAGGTCAGCAGTCTTCCCCATGACTGTAATTCCTACTGAACCAGACTGAGAGACCATTTAAAGGCTCAGGAACCCTTTGTTGTCAGGATCCTTGGATGTTTTGAGTTTCAGTTATTTCATTTCTTTATCATTTTAGTTTATATCTCAATGTTAGTTCTGTTATCTTTTACTTTATTATTATAGTTTGGTGATTTATACTATATTAAAATTTATATTTGTTTTTGGGTTAATTTGATCTTTTATTAATTATCTAATCATTTTCCTCTGTTAGTTCAGTTTCAATTCATTTCTCTTATTAGGATTGTTTTCTGATGTGAAACTCGTTAGTGTTTATACTAATGTTTCCTGCCGTTCTGTTTCTCTCCTCTCTTCCCTGTTCATTTTATACTTTTGAGTTTCTCTTAAGGTCCTTTATTGCTATTTTCTTTTATCTCTTTCGTCCTTGGTTACCTCAGTGTTAGTTCTTACTTTTCTCATTTAGGATTATTTTCTGTCCATTCTTCTCTTCTGTTTATGCCTTGGTTTTTCTTTGTTTCCTCCCTACCATTGTGCTGATTTTGAGTTTGAGGTTTTCACAAACTGTAAGCTATAATCATCAAAATTATAACAAATAAAGGCTTGAAATATCTCGCTTTGCATGTAATGGGTCTGTATCATTGGTTTCACCTTTTAAGTTGAATTACTGAAATAAAAGAACTTTTTTTTAGTTTCACCTGTAGATAGATCTAGATAGCTAGATCTGGGTCTGGAGTTGATAGGGTACTGTCTCGACTTTTAGTCTGACCCCCCCCCCCCCCTTTAAATATTTGTAGGTTCTAATATTCATTCTCAGAACTATATTACCAAAATGAGTTTCCCAGTTTTAACAGAAAGAAGTACTCCATCACACCACCACCACTGGCTTTCTTCTTCCTACTACCAGCTGGTGCAGACCATAAAGCAATGGCTGCCAAGCTTAATGTGAGCAAACTCCCATTTAGCTGGGCAGTTTCCAGTTGGAACATCTTTTCCATTTCTACATCAGCCCACTATTCCAAGACATGACAGCATCTCGACACAGAGAAAAAAAAAAAAGAAAAAAAAAAAAAACACGGTCAGAGAGTGGCACAAACCTGGAGGAGGGTGAATTATTCAGTGTTCCTCCCTGTCCAACGGACATCGCTTTTTTTTAAAGTCCCTGAAGACCCTTTTACAATAATGTTGCAACTCTTTCTTAGCTCAAGAAATGCATTTAACAGCCAAACATATACTGCTTGTTTTGCCTTTTCTTAGGCTTCATCGTGCCTCTCACCCCAGATGAAAGAGTCATTGGGATCCTCTGGAGACCCAGATGGAGAAAGCTGTGGGGGTGTTTCAGTTGTGCTGCGTTGCTGAGCAGTCGGGCTGTTTTGATTTTGTTGCCTCAGCTGTTTCACCCAAGTATAGAAAGTGAGCCTGTGGGACATTTAGCTCTGAGGATGATGAAGAAATCCTGGGAAGGGATTAAAGATAAGAGAGAAACGGTTCTTCTCTTGTCATGGGGGCCATAAGAAAGGTCAAGTAAAGTAGTGGGCATTGAGAAAGGATTCACACCCACTGAATTTTTTTTCCACATTTTGTCACATTACAACCCAGAGCCGACCAAAGGCAAAAGCGAACCAAGCTGTTGCTTAGGGCTCCCAAACCATCCTCCAATAAATGCCAGGGATTTTGTTTTCTTTGTGTTTGAACTCAGTTTGTTTGCAATTGCATCTCAGCAAATAATAACCAGTTATTAGTGATTGATTTTAAGCCTAGCCAATCAAACCTGGCCCCCTCTCCCTAATTCCACCAAATCTGTATTAAAACACTTTTAGCGGTGATGTTCTTACCAGGAAGCAAGGCTCCAAATCAAATTCTGTTTGAGGCCTAATATATCATAAGAACCCTGTTATAACCTCAAACTTACATGTATTTCACACCTATTTTATGTCACATAATGAAATTTCATATGCAAAAAAATGACTAGTTGTGACTATTGTAATGAGAACGACCCATGGGATTTGATTTAGACCTTTATGGTTACTTGGTGTGATGCTCACCCATAATCAGACGCCCGTGGTTGCAGTTGTACACAACGTT
The DNA here is from genome assembly GCA_963556495.2 of Valencia hispanica. Taxonomy (NCBI): domain Eukaryota; kingdom Metazoa; phylum Chordata; class Actinopteri; order Cyprinodontiformes; family Valenciidae; genus Valencia; species Valencia hispanica. The sequence continues at coordinate 33,985,804 of OY747720.1, forward strand.
TCAGCACCTAAGACGGTTTTACTTAAAAACACGTGGTGCAAAAAGTTCTGTTAATATCAGAGAAAATGTTTTTCTTTTTTGTTTATGTCTGACACATTTCAACAATTTCTCCTTCTTAACAGGGTTGGCAGCTTCTGAGTAGAGCTTGGAGTGAATTTTGGCTGTTGGATGGGGTGCACTGCTGTCTTTGGGGGAGCTTGAAAACAGCAGTGAAAACTACAGTCATTAGTGGTTCACTTTAAAAGACTAGCGCCATTGTTGAGGGGAACGTTTTTTGTTTTCTCACTAACGGAAAGTCTTACAGTGCTTGTCCTCTGCCCAGTCCCACTCAGTGAGCGTGCCACCACAAAGGGTGAAAGATAACCATTTCAAATATCTGCAGCAGTTGATACTGCTTAAGAGACTGAGGCTGTTTGACATGAGCGAAAACGTTCTAAATAACCTAATCATTTGAAGGAAAAAGGGGGACGCTTGTAAGCCTGGCAACACCATCCCACCTGTGAAGTACGGTGGTGGCAGCATCATGTTGTGTGGGTGTTTTACTGCAGGAGGGGCTGATGTATTTCACAAATTAGATTATGTGGAAATACTGGAGCAACAGTTCAAATCATCAGAGAAATGTGGTTTTAATAATAGTCACAAAAGTATCTGGCATCATATGAAACATATTAATACCATCAAAACTATTTTTTATATAAAACTCTAACCACCACCACCACCACCAAAGCCCTGTCTTCTTTTATGAAAAACAAGTATCTTTTTTTGATGTTTTTTGTTGTTGTAATAATTCCAATAATTAAACGGGCAGAGGATTCAAATCCTAGTAATGATTGAATGTTTGGTATTTTTGAGAAGGTTTTGAGAAGTTGTTGGAGTGATTTATGATTTTTTTTTTTTGATATTTGAGGATTTACTATCAGTTTCTTGAACATTTTTAGCCAAAAACGTGTTTAGAGGGTCCAAAATGCATTACTACAGTCTGAAAGATATGAAAGAGTAAAATACTCTAGGTAAAAAAAAAGTGTTCACATAAGAATTATGCAACAGCTTGTTACACAATAAATATGATTAAATAATGATAATAATAGTTGAAATATGGCTAAAAAGTATTGAGGGGGGTATACTGTAGGGGGGAAGAGAGACATTCCAACTGTTCCAGTAACACATGAACAAAACCTAAACATGAAAAGTTTTTTCAAAGCTCTTTTAAATGTGAGGCACAGCAGTATTTTTATATTACCTGCTTAAGTTGTGCTGCCTGAACAGTTTGTTGTCTTGGTGATTTTATTTCAAAATATACAAGAAGCTCCATGCAGAGCAATAAGTGGAAATCTATTTCCTACACAGGGCCAACCAGAAGATGACATACACCAGGGCTATTCAACTTCAATTGCAGGTTGGCCAAATATAAAAATTATAGAAGGCTCATGGGCCAAAGTCAATCATTTTATTTAAAAAGCAATTTTAAGAAACATTTCTAACCATAAGTTCGAGAACAAATCCTTCCATGTGAACCACTTTGCTGTCACATTAATGGCGACATTGCACAAATACCCAACAGTTTTTAAGGTGGGCAACGTAAATAAATAACTGTGGGTCCATTCGTCCTGAAATTGGCAATTTTGACCGTCTATTTTGCATCTTTAGTGTTTGGAAAGAGACATTATTAAGCTTATCAGCTTTTCTTATCCAAGATTTTCCGCTGTGTTCTCCAGTCAGAAAAGCAGTTTTACCGCTATTGCACACAGGTGAAACCACTTGTTCAGCCAATCAGCGTTTATGTGCACGCGGAGTTACCCACTCCCTTCTGCGTTGCCATAGTTACCTATAGATCGTTTATAAATCAGCGGACTACTACTACTGGCTTATGAAGTTCAGTCTCCAACCAATTCTGATATAGGTTTGATACTTACGCACTATATTCATACAAGTCAAATTGAGTTTTGGGCAGCTTTTAGCAGGCCACAAAAAAATTCAAAAGGGCGTATCCGGCCCGGGGCTGCTAGTTGAATATGCCTGACATACACTCATCATGTGGATTCCAATCAGAATTTCAAAAGCTTGTTTGAGTTGGTTGGTTTGGCACAGACCCAGATCTTCGTATAGTCCACATGTTTTATTAGTAGGGTTTCTGTCAGATTCATTATAGAAGCTCAATGTACGTCTGTTTTATCCACTTTTTGATTTCTGTTTGGGATCATTGTCCTGATGGGACGACCAACAGTCTCCAAGTTTCCTCCATCGAACAGTTGCAATGTGCGAGCGATCAGACATAAGCCTGAGCATAATGCGACCACCACCATGCTTTACAGTTAGAATAATTTTAGGTTTGAAAGCCTCAACTTGACTCTTCCAAACACATTTGTTTTTGTTGTGGCAAAAACGGCCAAGCCTTTGTCTCACCACAAGTTTCAGTCTGGTTTTTAGGAATGGCGGCTTTGGAGCAGAGGCCTCTTTCAAAAATCAGCAGCCTTTCAGTCCCTACTGATAAACTGGTTTACTGTGTGGACGGTTGACACTGGTGTACTAGCATCTTTTTGTTTATCATGGGCCTGAGCTGTTTTGAGTTGTTTCTGAACAATAAAACATGCAAAGTTTTTTTTTTTTTTTTGTGGTTTGGATAAACAAGGAAAATGTAAAAACTATGCTTAAAAGTGAGGTCCTTCTCAGAAAAAACAACTAATTTAAATGAAGTATTGTCAAATATTCAGTCAGAATTATGGTAGAAGAGAGTGATTACAGTAAAAAGTTACCTTTCAACCTGAAACCAGATATTAACATAAACATTAAAAAAAAGAAAATTCTCAAACATTAAATCAGAATAAACTTTGTTTTAGATCAATATTAACATGTTTTTGTATTAGTGAAATGTCAGAATAAAGAGAAAGTCAGAAGTATACAAACACTGAGTTTATTGTGTCTTTAAACAAAAAAAAAAAAACTCCAGATGATTCCATTCTGAACTCAAGAATCTTCTGATAGGTTAACTGAAGCCATCTGAGTTAATTGGTGGCATATAAAGGCACACCCCAAACAGAGAGCATCTTTCTTTGAAATAATGGGAAAATCAGGAGAAATCAACCAGGACATCAGGAAAAGAACTGTGGACCCACACACGTGTGGCACATCCTTGGGGGTAATTTCCAGATGCCTGAAGGTCCCACGTTCATCCGTTCAGATGATAATATGGAAGGATAAAAACATGGGGATGTACAACAGTCCTACCGGTTAGGAAGGAGATGGATTCTGAATCCCTGAAAGAAATTTTTTTTGGTGTTAAATGTGAGAATCAACCGAAGGACAACAGCTAAAGACCTTGTGAAGATGCTGGCTGAAACTGGTAGGATGGTGCCTCTATCCACAGTAAAACCAGTCCTGTACCTCCATGAGCTGAAAGGTTACTCTGGGAGCATTAGTCCCAAAAGTTATCACTTCAAAACTACCATACAAAAAGCCAGACTACAGTTTGCAACTGCATATGGGGACAAAAAAAAAAAAACTGGATTTCTGGAGATATGTCCTGTGGTCTGACGAAACAGAAATGGAACTGTTCCGCCATTTGGAGGAAAAAGGATAAAGCTTTGAAGCCTCAGAACACCATCCCAACTATGTCTTCCAAATGGACAATGACCTCGAGCTGACCTCCAAATTAGTTACAAAGTGACTTAAGGACAACAAAGTCAAGGTATTAGAGTGGCCATCACAAAGCCCCGATCTCAATCCCATAAAACATTTGTGGGAGCCACTGAAAAGGTGAGGCAAGAAAGCCTACAAACATGATCCAGTTCCACCAGTTCTGTCAAGAGGAGTGGGCCAAGATTTTAGCAAACTGTTGTAGAAAGCTTGTGGAAGGAGACCAGAAACGTTTGGCCCAAGTGAAACAGTTTCTGGGTTATTCTTCCCAATATTAAGGAAGTGGATGTACAGTATACTTGTGACTTTGATGAAAGTAATAAAAAAAATACAAAATTCTCTCTTTATTCTGAGATTTCACAAATACAAAAAAACATGCTAGTATTTAATGATCTAAAACAAAAACTGTTTACTCGGATTAGATGTTCGACAGTAAAGAAAAAAAAAAGTGATTTTTTTTCTTCTTCTGCAGTGTATGTAACTATCTGGTTTCAACTGTATGTTGTGACTTGATACCTGTCTGAAAAAAAAGAACAGTTCAAATGCATGATTAGTGGCCCAGAATGACGATACATTAATGCTAATGACGAGTGGATGTGAACTGTCAGAGGCTGAACAGCCCTGTGAGCCACTAAGCTTATAGCAGTGGCGCTTTGAGCTAAAATGTGTGACGAATATCCTCACACATCCTCAGTAGTAATGTTAACATGCATATGTTTAACAAGAAACCGAAAGAGCAAACAGTTCTGCTGTGTACCTAATGGTCAACACATTTCAGAACAATGAAAGCGTTGACCCAGCAGACATACATATGCATGCTCTTTATTTTTGGTAAAGAAAACTGTTCTGCTTCCTAAACTGCTCACTAAAGAAACAGTAAACAGACTCATTTCAGAACATTTCCCACAAAATGCAGATAAACCATTCCTCTCAATATTAGCATAGTTCCAGTATTTTAAAAAGAGAATCAAAAAGAACCCAATTAAGGTGCAGGACTTCCATTTTCTCTTACCGGGAGACTTTTTGACAGAAGAGATGGCACAAAATTCAATTCAATTTAATTCCAAATAAAGTTGGAAATAAAAAAATAATAAGTGAACACTGCTACAGTTTGAAAACCAATTAATAACCACTGGTGTTATTAAAGAAGATTCAGTTTTTCTCGTTTTGTCTGAACAGTCCAAACCTACATAAATTGCATTCACTGTAACAGATCACAACTAATAAGTTAATAACTATGCATCTGTCAGTTGATGACTGATCACCTAAAATAAAAGACAGATGTTTAAAACATTATTGATGAAGTTGGGTAAGAATTAAAGAAAAGAAAAAGACCTATAAATAATATTAAATTTCAAAAACAGAGATTGTTTAATAGAAAACACTATACTCCGTTATATTCTAACAAAAAGTCATGAGTGACATCTCTTTTCATTGCAAGTACAATCTTTAGAGTCACACAAGGCATTTAACAGTATTGTAGCACTCAGTGAGATATAGTAGTAGTAGAAGAGTGGAACCAAAAAAACAAACATTATAATAATCAGAAATAGCAAGCACAAACTTCTGCTATCCCCTGCTGTCAATAATCTTCCAGGGCGGTGTTCCTGTAAGGCAACAAATCCTTCCTGGTGTTACAGCAGCACGTGCTTTTGGATTGTCTTCATCCACCTCTCCTTCATCTCTCCGTACCTGTTGAGCGCCCCTGGACTTTCCTCCTGTTCCTTCATGTTTGAAGAGAGAGAGAGCTCCAGCCTTCCAGCTTCAAAACTGCGGTCCTTTTGACAGCAAAGGGCATCTCAGGCCAAAAATAAACCAACACTGCCATCCTTGACATATATTTCAACTTCCAACACAAGTGAAGTCCGCAGGGAAGACGTGTGTGTGTGGGGGGGGGGGGACGGATTTATTTGTTTGTCCGTGTGAGAAGAGGCTTTCACTGCTCGGTGGGACACACACTGCGATCTTTGCAGCAGAAATAGTGCACGACCACACCATTGGGATACCTGGCAAACGCACTGAAAGACAATCATGTGAAAGAAGGATGTATTATTATCGTCCTTCATCCGAGTAATTATGAAGCATTAATACAACCACAGCTTAGATTGATACAAGACGAATGTAGCCATACTCGCTTTGCAAAAGTTATTTTCTCGATCTTTTGACATTACAACCGCAAAACCATAATTGATTTTATTGGGATTTCATGTGAAGTGAAAGGCAAACTATGGTATCGTTTTCTAAATTTCCACTTTAAATTAGGTGCATCTATCTATATTCAGCCCTCTCTAAATCCATACCTAACTGTAGAATAACCCCTTGATTCTTTCATTTATCAGCTCCACACAGCTACTGTAGACACTGGACCTTCTGCTTATAAGAAGCTCAGTCAGATTAGATGCAGAGTGTCAGTGAGCAGCAAACTTTAAGTCTTGATGCAGATTCCAAATTGGATTTATGCCCCTTTCCCACTAGGGTCGGCTCGGCCCGGACCAGGTGGGGTCCGCCCCTACCGTCTCCTCTACCTTTGTCTGTGTTGAGCCGACACCTTTTTTCGGACTATCTCTGGCTCAGTCCGAGGCGGGCCGAGGCGACCCAACACGCCCACCTATGGCTTGATTGGTCACCCTCACTCCCACCTACGTAGTGGTAGCCACTGATTGGCCTAGCGGTGTGTGTGTGTGAAGTGATGTCACAGAGAATGGCGCCGCATGGCTTCCAGTGGAGTTCAAAACATTGCTAGGGTAAACAAAAAAAAAATGTAAGTGTGAACATCGGACTGTGAAGGACAACAACGCCCAGAGTGGGACAGACTGCAAGCACTGGAAGTGCTTTGCAGAAATGGACGCAATTTATGGTGAAAGGCTGGAGAGCAACGGGAAAGAGGGTGGGCTAGATACCGGCTCCAGGATCGGCATCTGGGACGTCGGAAAATGGTGAGGGATGACTGATTTTTGCTGAACCCCCACCCCTGATCTAAACCACTGCAGCTCTGGCTGTATGTAAATGAGTTGTGGGAAGGTGATCGTCAGTGTTTTGCGGCCTCTAACAGGTTTCTTTCAGTATTGCCCTGTATTTAGTGCCATCTATCACCCAGCTTCTCTCTCTTTTCTTAAGAAATGCAACCCCAAGGCCCGAGGCAGCTACCAAATTTTGCCATGATCTGTGCAGCATTTTGAGCTGTTGATCTCTCTAGCTCCTCCAGAGTTTGCCATGGGCCTCACAATTGCCTCTCTGATTATTGCTCTCCTTAGCTGGTCGGTAAGTTAAGGAGAACAGCCACATCTCGGTAGCTTTGAAGTTGTGGCCTACTCTTTCCATTATTATATATGATTCCATGAGTTAAAACCTAACTCTGCTTTAAACTTCTCCAAAACGTTCTCTCTAAACCGTCTACGGTGTTCTTTGATCTTCATGATGCAGGTTGTTCTCTAATGTTCTCTAACAAACAGAAAAGCTGCATTTATACTGGGATTAAATTGCACACAGATGGACCATTTACTAGTTAAGAGTCTACTGAAGGCAACTGGTTGTGTACTAGGTTTTATTTAGAGGCATCGGACTAAAGGGGACTGATAAATGCTCACCACACACTCAGATTTTTATGTGAGATATTGTATGTCCCACTTTGTGTTAGTCTATTAAAAGAAAATGAAAAACTATCCTTTTCATTTCACTTCAAAAACATGCACTACTTCTTGATGGTCTATGAAATAACACAAATAAATCACACTAAAGTTTTCTGCAGCAAAATGTGAAAATGTTAGGTACATGAAAACTTTTGCAAAACGCTGTATCCTGCATCATGAAAATAAGATTTGGAAAACAGAAAATGATTTTGAAAAAATTTAATTCATAAAAGAAAATTATTTGATTTCTTATAAAATGAGCTAATATGGAGCTATATATGTAATATGATAATGTTACCTGTTTCCTATCTTCTTCTTACAGACTCTGCAGGTTTTTTCTTCTGTTATAACACATTTAACCTGCTGATGGAAGATTCGTTCCTCTTGCACCTAGAAGCAGACACAAAATTAGCCTTAACCTCTTTTTTACTAAATCAGAGTAAAAAAAACAACTAAATCTTTAAAATCCAGCCATCCTTTGGTTAGTGAGGCTTAGACAATAATTTTTAAGCTTTTAACTGTCTTTTGAAGAGAGTGAATTAAGCGCTGTGTAGATTTCCTGCCCCTTCAGGATTCTTTTAAACGGAGTAGCAGATTTTGTTCTCAAAAGGCCCATGGGAAAAAACAAATCTCCCTCTTCGGCTTCACTTAAGCATCCCACGGTCGCTTTGCATCAAAATGATCTACCACAGAAACCTTCCCCAGAACTCACCCTGAGGAACTCGGCCTGCAGCAGACTCTTCAACACCTGGTTGCAGCGTTTCATTTGGGCCTTCTCCTCCAGGACGCTCTCTAGGAAGACCCTTATCTCCCGGATCTGAGTGTTTGCTGGGAGCAGATTGATAGCCTGGAAAAACAGTGACCACAAAAATATGGGTTTTCAAATAAATTAAAAAAAATGGTGCACCAAAATAGGTAAACAGTTAAATCCAGTGAGGAGATTAATATAACCAAATTACTTTGATTTTAAACATATATTATTTTAAGAAATTCTGGATAAATCAGCTTTAAAATTGCTGCTGCAGTGCTGGCAGGTCTTGTTTGAAGAGAACAAGCGAGTAACTCAACTTCGTTACTCAAGCCACTATTTTATTCATAGCTAAAGTTTAACTTTAAAAGTCCAAGACGTACAAGAAGTGATTACCTTGGTGGTGTTGAGCTTGCTGTGGTGCAGCTCCAGGACCTGCAGGGCTGCCTGCAGGTTGGCCTGAGGTTCAATGAGCTCCATCTTTATGGGCCCCAGGCAGTGGGCGTCAGGGGGGGACAGGTACATCCGCAGCAGAGACAGATAAACCTGCGTGGCAGTGAGTTACGGACACGGGGAGAAGCACCGAGAGAGTTAGACTTTCAGCAGATAAAAGGAAGGCTGAACGGAGTACAGCAAAGTTGCTTTGCTTGATCATTTTCGGTTTTTGACCTCTGTCTGTCATGGAGCATACTGTATCTGAAAATGTTGGACTACTTTTTTCTAGATGTTAGAGACTACTTGTGTGATGTCATAAGTAATGACCAGGAAGACCAGAAGAAAAATTTTCAAGTCTTTTCTTATACAATAGTTCCTAAGAATAATCAGCTAAAATCGACATCAGCTGGTTAAAACTTGAGATCAGAAGTTAGCCTCAGAATTCAGATCTCTGCATCTATATTTATTTTCATTTAGTTATTAGTGCAACAAAAAACAACAACCCACAGGCCACTATACACTCAAAAGCGACTGAATAAAATGTAAAGTATGTGTAGATTCAAAGCTCTAGTTTACTGAAACCTCAGTAAAAATCACAAGATTCCCTTTCCCCCCCCCCCCAAGCTGTAGAGAAAGTAAAGTCGTCAGGTTTCTGACTGTGACTAAGAAATATGTTTCTCTTTTTTTCAGCAAAATAAAAACAAGAATACATACACTCACTATCTAAAATGCTGACATCAGTAGAAAACTCTTTGGCTGAGCTGTGCTGACCGCTGTGGGACAATCAATTCCACTCTCTACTGCTCAACCAGCCATTTTAATGTGTGTCCATCAATCGTTTGGGTCTTCACCTTTTCCACCTCCCCAACATCCTCTGTCCACTCTACCCTTTTCATCTCCTCAGTTGATGTCCAAACCACTTCAACCCTGTATCTTTAACTTTATCCCCAAACTGCCCGATCTCAACTGTTCCTATGATCTCATTTTTACTCCTGTCCAATCTGATCAATGAAAATCTAAGCATTTCCAACGCTGCCACTTCCAGCTCACCGTTGTCCACTGCTTTGGATGGTAGACACCCCCGAGCACTTTAACTTCATCCACCTTCGCAATGTCTTTCCTCCTAGCTTCCCATTTTGTCCCGCTTCATCCTCATCTATCAGAGCAGATACCTGATGCACTTCAAAGCCCATCCGTGACTTTCTACACATGTCCTGTACCACACGCAAATCCTTTTTGTGCAGCTCCTTACTTCCATCCTGTCACACAGGGCAGTTCTTTCTAACCTTTATTTCTCACTAGAACTGCGTGTGTGCTGCTGTTTCTAGTGTAACGGAAATATTTCCCGGACTGTCTGTTAAGCCCTTATTAGGGACAGAAGTCAGGGTTAATACATTACAGACTTTAGACCTAAGAACATCTTTTGTTCAGCAGACAGCAGAGTTACCCTGAACTTAGCTATCAGTCTTGTTTGAACCGGTCCTCCTCGGCTCAGACAGGGAGAGGGAGTATACTACAACAGGTTTTCTGCTTCTGGGTTGGGTCTGGTCAGCTTGGAGACATGATCACTGCACCTCACTGAACCTCTGCAGTTAGTACAACTCCATACATCAGCCTTGTTCTTGAAAACTGGTACCATCGCACTCCTCCAATCAGAAGACATTCTCTTCTCACTTACTAGATCTAGTTGATCCACTGCAATGAAGAAGGTGAAAACAGCCACCAACTACCAGCCATACTTTTAATTTTACTACTACTAATAATTGTCATTAGTGGTTCCATTCAAATTTTAAAAAGAAAGTTAAAAAAATAAATCAATAAATTGCTTTTTAATACAATACATTGACAAAATATCGCAATATATCGATATTTTCTTACATCACTACCATCTGCCCTCCATCTTTTACCGCTTTTTCTGAAATCAGCGTAAACAATGGGTTTCATTCTAACAACTGAACACATGAACAAGCAAAACCCAACAGCCAATTCTTTGTGAGCATTGCAGCAGCAGTATTGATTTGTTCTTCTGTTTAGAATGATGCGGTACTTACATCTTTATTTCCTTCCACTGAACTGTTATAATGCCGATGACAGTATCTATATAATAAAAACACAGAGAACATCCTGATCAAGGACTCAAAAAAAAAAAGCTGGATTAGAACTCGATTATTAAAACCAACATGCTCATCGCATTTTATATTAGTCATACCAGTTATGGAGGGGTCATCTGCTTTTATAATTTACAGGAAGAACTACCATTTCAAATATGATTCTTGGCAACAAAATGATTCTGAGTCAGACAATATTTGCTCAGCTTCAGTCCAGTGAGTTTTCTGATGCTTGCTGCTGTGTGAGGTTAAGGTGAGGCTCGGCGGTGTTTACACAAATACTCACTCCTGAGCCATGTGGGTGTCTTTGAGAACGTGAACATATATGAAAAGCGCCTGCTCGTGTTTACCCATGCGACCCAGAAGCAGAGCCCGTTCCTCCAGCAACCCTTAGAGATGGGAAAACAAGGTCAGTGATGCAGCCTGAGATCTGTCGGCTATATTGCAATACGTTGTAGCAAAACAGCAATAATGTGAAATGACATGAAAGTAAGCACAAAGTTGATGTTTTTTTAATGCTCTGCTGTTAAATGTATGTCCTAATATTCCTGTTTATAAATATAAATTATGTTTTTATTGCGTGAAGAGGAGCTTTAAAATAATTAACCTCTTATGGCAGCAATCTCACACAATCTTTTGAGCATTTATTCAGTGCTGAAAAAAAGCCCCATGTTATAAAATACTTGTTTTGTTAAAAATGCCAGTCGATGCAATTAAGGCACCCCTGACAATCTCTTAAAAAAAAAAAAAACTTAACTTAAGGATTTTTTAAATATACACTTTACTTTATTTAAGTGAATCTGAGTTTCTTGGAACTTCTCATTAACAAACCTAATTAGCATGGGCTTATTCTCCTTTAGCCAGCTGCCACTAGGCTGGAGGAAGACCCAATTATCTTGTCGCTAAAGAGACAGAGGAGAATTATGAGGGAGGTAAAAACTAAATCTCACTGTTATAGCTACAGCAAAGAGTAACATCCTGGAGTCACCAAGCCTCTATAAAACCATTAAAAAATATCTATATGACACCCAGTTGTTAGGGTGTGATGACAGAACAAGGCACTTTCTCTCCTACCATCACAAATATAAACATGTGGAGTTTGCGGAACTCTACTGAGTATTTCATAGAACCGTGCGCTTTGGTCGGATGAGGCTAAGATTGAGCAAAAAAACATCCCTGTTGGGTTTGATGTAGAGCTGCTAGGCACACAGAAAATATATAGTCATCACTGCTGCTGTCTAGAATTTGGGCTGTTGGCCTGAGACAATCATAAAGCAACAGTCTTCAGTCAGAAGCCTCTTCAGATTTGCAGCAAGACTGACTGCTACTGGAGATCCTTCCCATCTATAGCATCGCCATTCACGCCATTCTTAAATATATTTGGATGATAGGAGTGATGACAACATTTAATTTCCCTTTGGGATAAATAAAGTATTTTTGAATTGAATCATATGATCTGTGTTTCCAATATTAATTTAGCAAGTGGCTGCTTGTAAGGCTATATCTATTGTCTATAGTATTTAATAGGTGTCAGGAAGTCACACTTTGTATCCTAATAAGATATTCAGCCTGCTGGACGTCATTTACAGTGGTTGCACACACCTGACAGATAATAGAGGCTAAGATAGTGAAGGTCTCAGAGTGTTGGAAGCATGAAACAGAGTAAAGGAAAAATATGGAATTATCTAAGTAATATTTAAAAATACATTGTCCAATTTTTACTTTTCTATCGTTGCAGAACTTTAGCTTGATGTGAAACAGAGCATCACTATGTAGAATGTCTCTCTTAAAAAAATGCCTTAGTTAGAGTGCATGGTATTAGGATATATTTGAAACACAAGGAAATCTTTAATAAAAATCTCGATTCTATTAATGAAAATAAATAAATCAACATTCTTCTATCCCCATCTCAGTCCCAAGTCTTAAATCCATAGAAAAACCTGCCAGGGGAAGCTGAGGAGAAGATAATATTAGATGGTGAAACAATCCGTTACTCTGTATGCTACATCTTTATGAAATATTGCAGGAGAAGACGTAGCTGTCCTGTTAGCAAAAGGTGATACTGACATCATTGTTCTACCGGTGATTTTGTTAAAAACAATTATTTCTTAGCAAAGTTTTTATTTTTAACCAAATTAATAAATTTTGCTCAGTGTGTGATTATGCAACTGAAATACAGAAGGATTCCAAGGCTCTTGTTAAACTTTTTAACAAGGTTACCAACAAATTTACAAAAGCATCAGAGTTATAGAATCACTTCCTACCATCAAATGGAAAGTCGCTGATGAGTCTGGCAGGTTCATAGCTGCTAGAAATATCCAGAAAAGATAGCAGCTTGTTCCTGAACTCTCCAAGTTCACCTTTCTCCTGCCCAGCAGGAACAGCAGGAACCCCTACACAAACAGAACACATCTCGTTAGTATAGTTAGCGGTACGACGGATAGTAAAATAGATGTTCAGAAGCTTCGAGTTCAAAATTAAACTGTCCAATTTATTTTAGAATACCAGCTTTTTAAAGTGTTTTTAATCAAGTAATCATATTCATTCACCCGGTAAAATCATGAAGGTCCCTGACATCAACACAGGGGAAGTAGAAAAGATAATTATCACATTTACTTTAAAAAACAACAACTTAAAAACATGCCTGTTGACTCATTTTACTGCTGAGACAAAAAAAAAAGTAATATCACTATATTATGGTGTTATGGCTGGATTAATGGAGCAAAGCAATAAACTGTTAAATGCCAGCAGTTTTTTAAATCTACTATTTTTTAATCCCTTGTCTAACACTAGAGGGCAATCATGCATATAAAGAACCTTTTACTGTATTATGTAGGACATTCACTTTGATGCACAGCTTCTGGAAGAGCATTAAAATGAACTAAGAGCCTTACTTGAACTTACTGGTGACAAAATCATCTTACTATTAGGAAGAATGACACCCTCTTTGGTTAAAAGTTAACCCCCCCCAACAAAAAAATAAAAAAAATAAAAAAATGTTTCTGGAGTTTTCAGACGTTTAGGTGTCCGGAACTTCTGCACAAACCTTCTGGAAGTGAGTTGAGGTACTGTTTCATCAGGCCTTGAACCCTGCTCAGATACAGCTGAATAAGCACATTGTGGAACTCCGGGCCTTTGTCATCCCACACATAAATTATGTGCTCCAAATACGGGATGGCGAGCTCCACAAAGCCTTCCTTTAGGAACTGTAGCACTTTGTCCCTGGGCAAAGTCTCCACCTCAGGCAGATCTTCAGTGAAGATCTAAAAGGAGGAGACATTTTGATATCAGAGGGAAGTCCTGTCATTAGGGCAAGTCAATATAAATCACAGAATATTTAAGTAAGGGTAACTTCAATTTCCTGTGCCTTACTGTCACAGAATGCAGGAAAAAAAAAATAAAGATTCTTATGTGATGTTATTTAAATATATGTGCCCACCTTCAAGCCATCCTCAGGACAGATCTTAAGCACCCAGGGAGAAAACTCAAAGATTATGCCCAGATTCTCTGCTCCTGTGTTTAAGAGAAGTTTACAAGGTTGGAAAATATAATATAATAATAATATAATATGTCCATATTAGTTTATAAAAAACTGAAATCTATCGAGTTCTAGCTATACAAAAGGCTAGTTCCTTGCAAAAATATTTATTGGTGTTCAAACCTCTTTTTTTTTTACCATTTTGTTCAGTTACAATCACAAGTGATGTATTTTAGTGGGATTTTATCTGAGTTGAAAAAGTATGCTGTGCATTTATATTCAGGCCCCTTTACTCTGATACCCCAAAATAAATACCACAGCAACTGATTGCCCTCAGAGGTCACCTAATTAGTAAGACTCAGTCCACAGGAAATGGTAAATCCACACCAGAAATGTGGCTTTTATGAAAGAGTGGTGAGAAATATCCAGTGTTAAAAAACACAGGAAACATGGAGAAGGATTTGCTCTGGTCAGATGATACCAAAACTAAACGTTTTGATTTGCATGAAAAACACTATTGTGGCTGCACACATGGTGGTGTCAGCATCATGTTGTGGGGATGCCTTTCCTTAGCAGGGACAGGTATGTTGATCAGAGTTGATGAAAAGATGGATGGAGCTTAATAAAGAATAATTTTGTAAAGAATAAATTTTTTTTAAAAACCTGAGAGGCTGCAGAAGACTGTGATTGAGGTTCACTTTCCAGCAGGATGAGCTAAAACAGGGATGTCCAAGTCCGATCCATCTCTTCTCAAACACACCCGACTCAGATGAATAGCTTGTTACCCGGCCCCTGATCTAAAACATGCAGTCAGAGCTGCAAAACTTTATCCACTTGAGGAAGTGTGGCGGGACTTGAAAATTGAGGTTCACAGATGTGTCCATCCTAAGTCAGACTGAGGTTGGGCTATTTCACTAAGATAAATGGGCTAAAAAAAACTAAAGTGTTACACTATCACATAAAATCCCAATAAAATACATTGATTGTGGTAGCAACATGGAAAGGTTCAAGAGGTCAACTCAAGAGGACTTCTGAGTGTCACCTAGTCGTTGGAGGTACTGGACAGTTCGCTCATGACCTTTCAGAGGAGAGTTGGCCTTGGTGGATTGGTCCAGGAGGACCTGCAAAGCTGAAACAGAGCAAACAAAGTAAGACAAACTAAAGGGAGGCAAGAGTTTTGATGAATATTAAAAAGAGAGATCACATTTCTCCTGTTTTAGCTTCCCTTCATTGGCTCCCTGTTAAATCCAGAATAGAATTTAAGATCCTCCTTCTTACATATAAAGCCCTTAATAATCAAGCTCCATCATACATCAGAGATCTAATTGTTTCATATGTTCCTAACAGAGCACTTCGCTCTCAGACTGCAGGTTTACCTGTAGTTCCTAGGATCTCTAAAAGTAGAATGGGAGGCAGATCTTTTAGTTATCAGGCTCCTCTCCTGTGGAACCAGCTCCCAGCTTTAGTCCGTGAGGCAGACACTCTGTTTACTTTTAAGGACAGGCTTAAAACTTTCCTTTTTGATAAAGTTTATAGTTAGAGTGGCTTAGGTCATCTGAGCTAGCTCTGTAATTATGCTGCTATAGGTTCAGACTGCTGGAGGACAGACTTACCACTATTCTTCAGTCTACTTTTCTCTTCTACTACTCTCCAGTTGTATTTTTTGCTTTTAACTTTTTTTTCTCTCAGTGTTTTTTTCTCCATAAAAGCTACACCTGGTCTGGCATTCTGCTCAGCTGTGATGCCTTGTTGGACGGGGGGGGATCGACTGGAATGAAGCTCCCCGTAACTGTTTGTCCTCCACGTCCTGTTATCAACTGGCAGATGGCCCCTTGTACTGAGCCAGGTTCTGGTTCTGCTGGAGGTTTCTTCCCGTTAAAGGGGAGTTTTTCCTCTCCACTGTCACTACATGCTTGCTCAGTATGAGCGATTGCTGTGGTTGGAATCTGCATCAGTGGGGCACAACTCGACTCGAAGCAATCTGCTGGGATTCTTTAAATAGAAAACTCTTAAACTGATTGGAATGTTTGTCTGACTGTATTGAAATGACTTTTCTTGTGAAGTGCCTTGAGATGACATCTGTTGTGAATCGCCGCTTTATCAACACACTGAATCGAATTGAGTAACAGAACAGTGAGAGGGAATGCATGATTAGTGGTTAATATGACGCAGCAGGATGTCATGTGCGGCATAACTCCTCTGTGCACACAAATTGGATGAAGCATATCCACGGTGTTAGCTGATGGCTGCGAACAGCTGCTTTTAATTGGCAGACAGATTCGGAGCCAAACTTGACCAGCGTGACAGACGATCATGAATCACAACAGGCCAATTAGGACCGGCTGGGCCCGCAACATCCAGAACGGACCGAAACCAGAGAGATCAGAACCGCTCCGATTTAGGAGGATGATGGATGGATCGCATGCAGGAAGCCTCCTCTGAGACGAACTGTGTAGCCTCATCAAGCTCATTCACAGGCCCCCCGGACACAGCTCGGTTACAAGCATCTAACTGGTGTCCAACTGTGCTCACAATGGCTGAATTGTGCAATTCTGAGCATAGATATTTAAACAAATAATCGTGTGCTGGAACTGAAACAAAATGAGACAATAGCGGACAAATGTAGAGCGGGATTGGCATCAAACGGTCCGATATTTAAACCTCTAATTTAAAACAGAGCTTCAAAGAAACGGTGGATGATGAAGGAGATCACTTGTTGTCATGCTGAAGCCTGCGACAAATAAACAACTCAGACTGTTACAACGGTTAATATTTCAGCAGACTCATATCTGTGGCCCGATGAAGGACTTTCCCCTTCAAATAAAACCTTTTATGTCCTTAATTAAACATTAACCATAGCAAACAAGGAGAATAAAATGTTGATGTTTTAAATTTACAAACCATAAATGGTGATTATGATCAATACAATCAAAGAGCTGGACTTTAATCAGCCAAAAGAAAAAAAAAGAGAGTAATACTCATTGTCCCACCTTTGTTCTTCATTAACTGACTGTCATTCATGGGAATCTGCCAAACATTTCAGGGTTTTTCTAAAAAAAAGAAATGTTGACCAGACATGTTCTGGGGTAGTTTTTTTTTTTGTCACAATCATCACTCATTCACATTTAAATACCCAACCCTCCAAACCAGACAACCCTGATACCCTATTGTTGCTTAGATGTGGTTAGGAATGAGGATAAATATTTATTTGCAATATTTTTGCAAAATTAAAAATAATTAAAAAGCTGGTCCTAGACCAGATATTTTCGGCCCCAAGCCAATTGCCAGTAACTTTCTGATTCTAAAAACCAGACTGCTAATCCCAAATTAGCTGCTTTACAGTCCTCGACTGTTTAATTTAAGATCTCTGCAGAAGGGAGAACCCACACATCAGAGTGCATGCAAAATGCCACATTTCCTCTTCACAAACAATTGTCCCTCCCTCTAACAAATGGGGGCTTGGATACAATCTACTAGCAAATCACAAACAGCTTTGTCTCATAAAATTCAACACCGTGTCCTCTTTATTTCTACAGGGTGGTTATTAAAATGGCTTAAAGTGTACCAACTGCTTGCCTCCACAGGACAGTCTTGACTGTTTAAGTAAATAATGTTTGTTCTTGTAATGGGAATATTTAATTTATTTAGTATTAGTCTATATTCCTTGTCTTAGCGCAAGTAAGAACTAGGACAGAAGGTCAAGCTAAATATAACAAGCATGTTGTTCTAGGATAATATTTCTGCCGTATTAAATCCTTAAAACCGCCTGAAGGACACAAGTCTCTGTTACAGATTACACATTTTTCTACAGTTTTAAAAAAAGGATATGAGCAAATTACTTGAAAATAACCAGCGACTTTAGGTATTCTACAAACAAAAAGTACAGAGAAAGTGCATACTTCTGTATCTAAATGTACAGTGCATTGTAAAGGTATTCATACCCGTTGAGAGTTTCTTCCATTTTATTACATTTCAAAACCACAGACCTAAATCTATTTTACTGTGATTTTTTAAAACTTAGAAAAAGTCTTTAAAGAAAACAATTACGTATAGAGCAATTTTCAAGATATAAAATCACAAAGTGCTTCACAAGAGCCAACAACGAATAAAAAACAAGAGAAATTAAGAAAAATCTGATTTAAAAAGATCTGTTTGTACCAGTTTTTAAAAGAGACTATATAGTCCACCAATCTCAAGTCCAAAAGAAGACAGTTGATTCTGTTTTCATCCTAGTATAGGACCTCAGGGAACTACCAGGGACATATGGGTGCAGGAAACCTTTTGATATAACCTGGTGCATGTCCGTGAAGAGCTCTCCAAGTCAGTTACAGAATCATAAATTGCACAACAAAATAAACCAGCAGCCAGTGTAGCTGCATGGAGAGGTCCGTGGTAACTCTAGAGGAGCTGCAAAGATCCACAGCTCATGTGCGAGACTCTGTTCACTGGGAAACTATTAGTCATGGACTCCACAAAGTAGTGGCAAGCAGAAACACACTGCTGAAAGAAGTCGTAAGAAGTCCCATTGCCACAAGCCAAGTCAGGAGGCAGCAAACATGTGGAGGAAGTTTCTCTGGTCAGATGAAATCAAAGTTTTTGGCCTACATGTGAAATGCTATGCATTCACCCGGGGCAACTGGAATATTATACATCCCCTCCCCCCTTTCTAGAATTTTATTTCTTTTAACATTCTTTTGCAACTGCTTTTAGATATTTGATTTAACAAAAAGTGCCATTTAATTAATCCTTAATTACTTAAATATGTACTTGATTGATTTTGTAAACCTAAATCAAAGTATCTACATGATTTTTAACCATTTCAGATACAACACTGGGATCAGAGTAAAACATTAAGAAAATTAGATTTATTTTTGCACAGAAATAAGCTGTGTTTATCCTATAGTTCAATGTACGATATTTTAGGTTAACTTTTAACCGGGGCATAACATTTTAAAAAAAGAATAACATATTTAACAGTAACAAAACGTCTAGTTTCTATGACAATCTAACCTATGAGGGTAGACCCATCAGCAGCTGCGTACCTTTCTGGTGCAAGCCCTTCTTTTCATAGAGAATAATGAGCTCACTGTACTTCTGCGACTTCTTCAGAACGTACTCGCTCTCCTCGATATGGCAGTGGTTGTTCTCTAGTCGAAGGAGGGGAGAGACGAGGGCCACATTTGTCTGCAGAGAACAGTTGTATGACTTAAAAATCTCAGTCCATCACTCCCTGTACAGTTCACCACGACTGTTTTCGCTATGTAACATATGCTTTGTTGTCATTTACAGCCTTACAGCTATAAAACCTCAGTGAAATTAGAGTCAATGCTGCCTTAAACTGTACTGTTATACATGAGGTTGTCATATCTGTATGGTGTTAAGACTGATATTCCACCCCTAAGTAAAACTCTGTCTGTTGCAGCCCACTCATTCTCCTGATCTGGCAGCAGTCCGTTTGCTTTAGCTTAGCATAAATAATGTAAGTGAATGGGAGCAACTAGCATTTTGGGTGCAAAAGTGATTAAAATTACTCAATGATCCTAATTATTCCTGGTGAACTCAATAATCATATCGACAGCAAATGAAGAGTAAGAAGTAACAGAAAAATTACAGGAGCCAATTTAGACTTTGGTTTACATTGTGAGAAAGCACCGCTGTAAGCCGCCGCTGCAAGTCGCAAGGACATTACGCAGTGTTCGCAAAAGCCACCTGCTTCCATAAACAAACACAATTCTGTGAAACATCCTGTTGATGTATGTCTTTGGCTTGTTTTTCCACAACACTTTGCTACACAAGTGACAACCATTTTCTTGAATTAGACTTGTAACTACTAAAACTACGGCAATAAAAACTCCGTGCAGCTCAGGACATACCCCAAAAAACAGCTTCGATTGCAGTGAACGATGGTTCTACAAAAGGTTCTACTCAAGGTGCACTGAATACATATGTACGCCACACTTTTCAGATTTGTATTTGTAAAAAAAGATTACAAACCATTCGCTGTAGTTTGTGGTTGATTTTAAACAATTCAAAAGGGTATGAACCATTGTGTAAAGCCCTGTAACCATCCAGTATGTAATAAATAACCAGACGTAGGCGAATAAATAACAAAACTCATTTTGGTCTTACATGTAGATAACATTTCAGCAACGTTGTGTCAATGATCTGCAGGAGCTTTTTGCGGCTTTTAATAGTCGGCGTGCCCTCCATGAGTGGAGATGTTGTAGAAGGCCCAGTGTCGTTAAGCTGTTTGACGAGGTGGCTGCGTTTCTGTGAAAACCAAAACAAATATTGACATTTAGCACAATTTATCTGATCCCGACATTTAAGGCTCCTAAGGTTTGCCCACATAGGTAAAATCTTTTAATGTGATAAACACACACCTGGGTAAGGTAATCAATAAGAGCGAGGTGAGCTTTCTCCAGTTCGGCCCCAGACAAGGCAGGCAGAGGGTTGGGGTAATGCAGCTGTTTGCGGTAGTCTGATGGGAGTAAGTCTGGGTAAAGTCCAATCACATGTGTGGGATCTGCCGATCACAAAACAAATTTGTGAAACGACAAGATTTTCACTCTTATTATAAAACCTACCCAACACGTTTACCTACGAAAGCAAAGGGAAAAAAAGAGACGCAAAGCCTCCTGTAATATCAGCCAATTAGAGCATGATAGCTTTTTTTAGTTGAATGAACTTGTACAGATGAGATGCGACACTGTAATGTGAGCTCATAATGCATGAATTTTTTTTAAAATAAAAAGTGAAATATCAAGCAATATGAATTAATAGCTGGATAAATGATTATGAATGATTACAAATATGCATCCAGTCACTTTTAGGTTCAATTTGTGAGAGGAAATAAATATAGTTGTAGGCTGGAATAATAAATGCAGTATTTTGCATTGGTTTGACCCACTTGTGTCACATTTGTGTTCCTACCTGTGCCAAGTTTAGCAAACACCTGCATGGAATCATCAAATTTCTTCTGGCAGAACAGGTTGAAGGCGTATAGATTCTGAATGTGATGTATCTGCTGCTTCTTATCACCATCTGAATCATCCTTCATTTTCTAAAAAAAAAAAAAAAAAAAAAGGGGGATATAAAGAGAGTGAAATGTGATCCAACCATATATTTTCTGTAGTTTGCTGTTTAGAGAACACTGGGATCCAAGGAGACCTTCAGAAAATCCTCCTGAATAACTAGATCGATGAAACAAAGCGTAGAGCATTTTACTTTTTCTATTACTGCTACCAATCAAAATTGGATTTTACTGTTATGTTATATGTACAGTATTTAGGCCACAGGTAGACTGAATAACATGTGAAATAAGCATTTCTTCTGCTTACCGCGAGCTGAAGAGCCAGCTCAAACTGCTTGTCCTGAAGAAGCTGTCGGATCTGGGTGGCTATCGACACCGGCACCAGGCGCCAGACAAAGTGGTTGCTGGCTACATACACAATGTTCGACCTGGGGGAGTAAATGGGTCAGAATTCCCTTTAACTCCGAGTCATTGTTTTAGATACCAAAATTCTAGTTTAGAAATCAGCACTCAACCGGACTCAAAGGCTCCAAAGACAACAGAGCAAGCAAAACACCCACAGTAAGTGTCATCAGGGACTCAGATCTGAGCTTTAACAGCTAGGCTAAATAAAGTTTATCAATAAATCAGCCTACTACTACCTTATAATAGTGCCAGATTGAAGGGTTTCCTAACAGGACCCAGAAAAACGGATGCATGCTTTTAGTTTCAGTAAGTTGCAATATTGTCATGGTTAATAAACATAAAAAAAATTAAATAAAAATCAGGCAGCTCATCCAAAATGCTGCTGCTTTAAATCCCTCCCTGTTAGTCAGAGATGAGATTTAAAATCTTGATGGTCTATAGAGTGCTGAAGCTTTCTCTCATGTCATTACATCTTGTGTATATGCTTTGAAGTGTTTCTTTTATTTTACTGTTTCTTTCTTGTTTTTCCTGTATAAATCTTTACATTACCCTGTGTATGAATGCTGATATACAAATAAACTTAACTTGCAGGTACGAAATGGAAGTAGTAAGGGTTGAAATCGCAACATGTACGGAATGGGGCCAAAATGGAAACAGTCTTTTTTTTTTTTTTAATTAAAATTGAGTGTTTAAATTGTGATCCTGGAGAATAAAGTGGGGTTGATTTAAAAGCTTTTACGGGAGTCAAGCAAAACAATTTTTTGTTTCAGTAGGGGGAAAACAAAAAGAAAAAAAATCAACAGTCAGATCTTTTTACAAAACATCATACAGCAGAAGGTCAGGGTCTTACAAAAAAGTATACGACTAAATGGCCTACAATGTTTTTCACTTATGTTTTCTTGTTTTGTCTTATGGCTGTCTCACCCTGCTGAGGTGATAAAACGTGGTCTTTGCAGCTCCACATTCTGCACCAGCAGCCGAGGTTCTAAGGTCCGTATCTCCACGTACCGAGGGAGAACTGCAATAATGTAGGGAGGCTGGTGCTCTGTTGACATGTAAAAAGAAAAATGTTATTTATTTGCTTACATGAAACCATTTTTAACTTAAAAAAGGGGTTATTACGAGGAAGTTCTTGACCAGGTTAATCAGAAATTGATGGTTGAGGTCTCTCCTTTTTCAGCAAAAGCTGAAAAAAATAAAAACTGACAACTCTTGACTATGATTCACAATCAAGTGAGGCTAATACATCCGTGATTCCAGCTAAGATGCAACAGTTTAGTCAAGGTTTTGTGTAGATATGTGGCAGAAGATGCACACTGGAAAAAAACGCTGTTTGTTCTTTATAGTCGAGCTGTTGGGACGGCCCGTTCAAGCAGATCTAAAATGGTGCAGCTTGCATTGGCCTCTGCGTGCCAACGCCGCTCTGTTCCCAGTATGAAAATGAGGAAACTCAAAGCTGAATAAAACCAGTGCTTGGAGGCTTCATTTCCTCTTGTTAGTTTTTTCCTTCTGTATTCCAGTGAGAAAACTGTAGGTAGGATATCGAGGCAGCAAAAGGAGGAGCTTAAATGGTTAATGATTTCATCAAGGTTTAGTTTGGTTTAGTTTTTGTATTCATAGATTTTTTTTCTATATTTGGCGCTGAGTGGGAATAACATTGGTAATGAGTTTTTTTGTTTGTTTGTTTTTTCTGTAGTATCAGTGATGTTTATATTCAGCTCGACATTGTTTCAGGTGAGTGATTCAGTTCAATGCAGAGAGAGTTATGGAGCTTATTGCTTTTGAAAAATGTGTTTCCTGACAAAGTTCTGGTTTGCTCCATCTTTCTTTTCTACTGTAGCTGAACTAGAAACAAGTAACGTTCCGAAATAGCAGAGTTTACTGATAGCTGGGAGTCCTTTGTTTTGTTTTGTTGCCACGTTTTTAAGTTGGGGTGCGGAACGTTGCACAGAGCTCCGCACATAAACATTCTGCATGTCTTCAGGTAGAAAATGGCTGTATTCGTTCGGTACATGTGCATACCGAACAGACAGGGCCGTACCAAAAAATCTGAATACAAGTACAGTTACACCCCTAATATTTACTGTTCTACTTAGTGAAACTGCCACGGCCAACACATTTTGGAAAAGCACCTTCTTTTCCAGGTGTTTGACCCACATATGTCAGAAAAGAGGAGTGAAATTGGCCCTTTGCCGTCTCTTCTGATTAATATCAAGCACAAGTAAATGTTGGTGAATTTTTCCTTACCCATGGCAATAGGGATATCGGTCCAGTTCAGAGCGCATTTTTGGGTGCAAACTCCTTCTTCATTAAGTACCACAGTAAGGTCATCCTGCCCAACAGCCACCTTCCCATCAGCCAGTGGGGCCACCAGAGGCTCCAACTGTTTCCCAGTGGGGAAGAGCTCCTTGATAGAGCCGCGGCCATCCAGCTAGTTACCAGCAGAGAGATTAATAACCAATTGATATCATATAAACATACATAATCTAAGTAATATAGACTGTTAGATATCTTATAACATATTCAGTAAATGGCTATTTTCTTATGTCTTGGCTTAGTTTAAAGTAGTTTCTAGGGATGTTGAGTCAAAGCTATGTCTTTGCTTTCCATAACTGAATGCTCTGCAAACACTTTGCAACTTTCCCGAAAAACTACTTTACTCACACCATTAAATACAGACACATTTCTGAGGCACTTAAAAAAAAAAAAAAACATACCCGAATAAGGTAATAGTCCCGTTTGAAACCAACACAGATGGAATTTTCACACCAAGCCATGGATTTAGGAATATCTGGCACACCCAAGTCACCCTGGGAAACGGAGACAAAAACACTGAGATGGCAGAATACAGTATTGTCAAAAAACTGAGTGGAAAATTCAAACTTAAATCACACACCAGTAAGTCACATGGTTAGAGTAATTTAATTTACCTGCAGCTCATGGAACTCTCTATCCTTCCAGTAATAGAGCTGGAGTTTCTTTTTTACTGCCACACACATTCTGAGGCTCTCCTCTCCTGAGCTTGTTTGCTGAAGACCAAAAGAAATGCACAACGTTTACCTTTATACATCACAAATGATGGTTGCTTTATATAAACTCTTACATTTTAATGGCAAACAGTGAATCAGTTTCTTTCAGTACATTAAAAAATATGGAATATGTTACAATCACCTTTTAAGATGCTTTTATTTATCTTCAGTAATCATAATATTGTGTTGTGAAAAGGTTGTTTTAAATATAGAAAACATTCAACAGTAAGCAACAATGAGTCATCAAAAAAAAAATTTATTTTTAAAATTTGCACAAAAAGAGAAAAGTTTATCAAAAATGTATAAAATAAAACAAAAAAAAGCTAATATTTGTAGTGCTTGAAATAGTACTTGGATCCTAGGCTCATTCACAAAATGCAATGTGTGTTATTGGGATTTCTTCAGTCAGAAAAAATTATACATAGCTCTCTTCTTCTGAAAAGTGTGGCTTGCATTTGTACTCAAACCCCTTAAGCCTAGTTTATACTTCTCTGACAGCGGTCTGTTTCGTTGTTCTCTACACGTCCTGTTGTTGAAAATCGCCAAAAGACCATATTAGATAAACTGGCCTTGCAATTTAAAGCATCTAGTGCCCAAAAGCTGCATAGACTACTAATTACATCGACTATAGAGCACTGTTCTGGTGAAATGATCTGGGGCTGATCTTGGGCTGACCAATCACAGACATGCGCTCTCCGTTGCATTTGACGGATAGTTAAAAAATTGGGCTGTACTGCTTGCGTGGCCGTCTGACAGCCCTCGCATCGACGGATAATAGCGCTGTGTGTCTCTGCACCTCTGCAGACGGAGAAGTATAAACTAGGCTATAGTTTACATGTTGGAAAACAAAAAGTAAAAACACCTGCAACCCTTTGCAATCTTATCACAGGTTCTCAATTGGATTTAGGTCTTGACCATTTTAATACATTAATATGCTTTGACTTAAACCATAGCACCGCAGTTCTGACTTTTAGTTCAGGGTTGTTGCCCTGCTAGAAGGTGAACCTCCTTTCCACTCTCAAGTATGTTACAGCCTCTGAGAGGATTTCCTTTAGGATTGCTCTTCAACTTTTGATTTGCATTCGTTTCCCTGCTGAAGAAAAGCAGCTCCATATAATGATGCTGCTACCACCCTGTTGACAATGGAGGTAGTGTGTTCAGGTCTGCGGTAGTTTCTATACTCCTATTTTCTGACATTGCTCCCACAAATGTTGAAAGCTTCTTAAATGGTTCTATAACCTAACCCTGCTTTAAGCTTTTCCACAACGTTGTCTCTGACCCATGTGTGTTCCTTGAGGTAGATGATGTTTGTTTTAAAAAAAGTAAAAACTCGGACGCCTTCACAGAATGCATCACATCTACAATAAAATGCCATTGAAACACACTGAAGTTGTCTTTTTAATGAGTTTGAATGACACGGTAACTTCTCAGAGAACTTGCTGACATGAGAAAACATAATGCCTGTACTATTAAATACTAACAAGAACTAAGGTGCATGAGGCTTGGACATGAGAGTACACCCTCAATGCATGTCTCTTATTGTCAAGATGGCAACACGGGACCTCTGTCACCATTTTTTATTTCCTTCTTTCTTTTATGATGAATACTCAAAATCATTAATGCTGGATGTTTGTTGTTTGTGAGATGCTGAAGTTTTATTAAAGAGCTGGATGTATACAGCAGGAAAAGGATCAAATATATCATAATGAACCCCAAAAATAGACCAGAAAGAAAAAAAAGCTCTACAGACAGGCTTCATCATGAGAGATTATTTACTGTCATCATGCTGTATTTAGACTATTAAAAAAAACGTACTTTTTTAAAAACAGTAATCCAAGTGGTATTAAAAATGACAGTCTGCTAAAGATGGATGCCTTAGTATCTTCTTTGAGGCCACAATGAGCTGCATCCACAAAGAGACTGTACGTAACTGACCTGCAGGTCACATGCAAAGAGTGTGGATCCTTTGGCTTTAGATAACACAGTGATCTGCTGAAAGGTCAGGAGGTCATGGACATGGATGTTGTTCTCTGGAAGACACAAGAGAGATTTTTTTTAGACTTGTCTTGACCGGAAAGCTAGAAAGGATCCTGTATGCGTTACAATTTTCTTTTTTCTTTGTTGCATTGGTGGCCCTAACCTCGAATAATAATCATAAAAATAATCATTTCAATATGTCTTAAGACTATTTTTGACATGTTAAAAACTGTAAAATTGATAACCCTGATGAATTTGACAACAATAATCAACCTAAATGTTGATGTCTGTATTGGAGATTAAAACGTTACTTTTAAATAGTGTTGTAGTCAAAACCACACCACCCGAGACCAAGACATTACAGAGACAAAACCAAGACCATACAGGTCAAAAGGAAAATCATAAAGAAAAAAACTAAAAATTGAATTCACATTTTGTGTTTGGTTTTGAATAAATGTGACAACAAAAACAATATTTGCTCTGTTGTTGTCAAAGCAGCACAATGAATGAAACAAATCTCAAAGGATAGCAAAATTATCGTGTTTCATTTCTTAAATAGGTTCATATTATCAAAGCTGAATTGACCTGAGTAAAAATGCCCTCCATACCAAGAACCTAAAAAGATTGTCTCGAGACCAAGACCGATCTCGAGTACTACAACACTACTTTTACACATTTAATATTGTAGTTGTAAAAGAGATGCAAAACAAATTTGGGTGCACCTTGAAGTTGCGGCAGTGTAACCAAAATAAAAAGTCTAGAGCCCTGCATACACTAGTTTTAGTCTCAAAATTTCTACAGCCGGTTTTTAAGTCATTAAACAAAAAACAAGAATGTGAAAAGGAAAGCGAATGAACTTCTACATGTGTATGATGGTTAAATAGTAAAAAGGATGGGATGCCAAAACTTACCCAAAAGGCTGACAAGAATTTTATACTGTGATACAACGTATAGCTGGAGAAAGAGAAGAAACACAATAAGGCAGCAGAGATTCATGCTAAAATTGTTAGTATTAGATTCAATATGGTAGTGTGCTTTTTAAAAACTGACTTAAACAAACATCTGATGATAAAAACACGATTTCTTTAGAATAACATACACAAGGACGTTTAGCCAAAAAGCATTCAGGTTTCTGCATTGTAACTTTGCTCAGACAGACTTCTAATGCTTCCACACCAAAAAACAACTGGTTTATTCTTTTATTGTTCTCAGTTTTATCCTACCTGCTGAATTTTCTTCGAGAAGTTCTTATTAGACTTTTCCAAAGTCACTTCAAACCGGTTGGTGCCTGAGGAGAAAATTCATATAAGCAAACTGTCATTAACACAAAAAAAGAAAAGAAAAAAGCTGTCAAAAGTAAACATCCCTCCCTCGGTTTTACCTGCATCCTTCTTGATTCTGTACAGAAGAAGATGTCCTGGTTTGGTTCCAACAAGCAGCCAATCTTCTGTGGAGTGTGAAAGATGCAGAAATGTCAGCATAATGGAAACTGTATCCATGTACTCAATATCTGGCCTCTGCTGTATGAATTACTGCAACCATGCGGTGTGGCACGGAGGCAATCAGCTAACACAGTATATCAAGACCACTAGATGTCCCCAAATTATGAATGAAACTTGAAACTTCAGTGTGCTCTTTAAACAGCTTCGACTTTTTTCAAGATCTTGATTTTCAATTGTAATGCAATAATTATAATAATTAGTTACTTTGGAAACAGGATTGTGGAAAACTGAGCAACAGCCCAGTCCTTTTTCTTCCTAGCTCAACAATTATGCTTCTGTGATTTTTCTTGGTTCACAAGTGGGTTAAAACAAGGAATGCAACAGTTGTTCCCCATGCTGTATATGTCCACGTGTGCTAGCTTTTGAAGCCCTGACTCGGGCCAGAGATCACTTCTTGTGAACCCCCCCCCCCCCCCCCAAAACTCTTAAAAGGTATTTGCTTCATCCATCCACCCATCCATTAGCTATACTCGTTTACAGTGGGGCAAAAAAGTATTTGGCAGCCTCAAATTGTTCAAGTTGTCCCACTTAAAAAGATGAGAGGTTTGTAAATTTCATCATAGGTACACTTCAACTTTGGGAAAAAGAATGTAAAATGAAATTCCAGGAAATCACAAATAATTTTTTTGTATAATGGTGCAGAAAATAACAACTTGCACAATCGGTGGCTGCCAAATACTTTTTTGCCCTGCTATATTTTTGCAGCTGGAGTACCAGGAAAAAACCCACACATGCACAGGGAGAAAATGCAAACTCCATACAGAAAGACCCTTTCGAACCAGGACCTTGGGTACCTGTCCCTTTCCTCTATGATGCCCCAAGGGTCCTTTTTTATTTAAATTTTTTTCAAATGTTTTTTTATTTATTTATATTTGTTTTGAATGTGCCTCCACCGCTCAGCTGCTTTGCTTTATGAGTAAGGCTGCCGGTAAGTAGTCTGCACACCATGATACAGGAGTTAAGATGACTATATACACGGTCTTCTTTAACTTGTCTTGTGGCAACTGACAAAGTTACCAACAATCACAGCCGCTGATGTTTGTCCCCAGTCCATGCTAGAGGGGCTCAGAGCCCTCCAACTGTCAAATTATTGGCAATTTTTTTTAACATTCAAAATAGAACCGTTTGTGGTGGAAAATATTGTTCTGATTTTTAAGTTACATAAAACCATCGATCCATCCATCTTCTGCCGCTTTTCCGTAAGGAAACAGATAGATGTTTTTTTTTATTTTTTTTTTTTATTTTAATACAATTATTTGATTTATTCTTCCTCATCATCCTTGCAGTAGTGGTTTCAGATCCCCCTCAACCCCCTCCCCAAAACAGAGAAGTGGTTTGGCCGCAGAGAAAACTTCAGACTTTCAGTTTATTAGGCTGCTCCGGGTCTGAACAAAAAGCTCTGTCCGCTACAGGCTGAACTTACTGCTGTAGACCCCCAATCAGAAAGGTTCAGCTCACATATAAAAATGTCACGTAAACAGTGGCCCGAAAATAGCCTAGTGTACCAACAATTTGGACCGCAGCAGGTATGGAAAGCCAGACGTTCCACAATTCGATAACTCAAAATGTCCCAAAATTGATATTTATACATGTGAACATTTTAACAAAACTTGAAATGCATTTGTCAAATAAATTGATCTATTATCATCCCAATAAACGTATATTATTTCAACATTTAAATTATTTGGAGTATTACTAATATTTACTTCATTGCTGTGTGCTGAAAATATCATGAATTTATTCAATCTCGATTTTAAAAACCTAAATCTCTCAAGAGGCGCTGACACTATTATAGAAAAGAGCTAGCCCCCCTGAGCCGTGTTGGAACTTTAAAGCAGTCTGCATATGAGTGGAACCAGTCAGATATCAGGGCTGATTTAGTGAGAAACAGCTTCAAGTTAAATCATTCCATAATCTACTTCACAACACTTTTGTTTAATCAGCTACCAGCTCTCATATGATCTGTTCAATGTCAAAAAGTCTCAGATCAACACAGCCCAGCAACAGTGGTTTAACAGTTCCCCATCAGATAACAAAAAAAAAGAAGAAAAAAAACAGGCCGCTATTGCGTTGCATGGTCCCCATCTGATGACGTTGATATATTGTGTCGCGATTCCCTTTTAGATTCTTGATGAATATCGGTTGTTTTGTTATTCAGGATGGTATACTAGAAGTTATGTTGTACTGTTTTAAAACTTGTTCTATGTGTCCCTTTTTAACTGAGAGCACTTCCCCTCTAAAGGTCTCTGCACGGCCCTGCTGTGCTACCACATAAAAAAATAAATAAAAATCAAGACATCCATTCCCGCCTTAGAGATGTTAGGTTCCGCAGCTGAGTTCTTCTAGACCCGAGGGGGACACTTGAGGCTGCAGGACAATAAACACACAGAGGGACAGTCCAAAAGGTGCAGTAAGCTACTCACCCCAAGCCGCAAGACAGTCGATCTGAAGAGGAAGCTTCTCTAAAATAGGCACCGGCTCATAAGCGTCGTGCATCTTGACGCAAGTTTTCCTGGCTCCACCACACAATGTTTCTGCTGGATAAATTGCCACACCGAGTTGCCAGACGACAGCTGACGAGTCCGTCAGGGTGATGCAGCTTTTTAAGTCGCTATTAAACACCGACCGATCAATTCCATGAGTCCAGAACGGGCGTAGAAGTTGCAGTGTGGTAAATCCTGGTTGTGTGGACGAATGTAATGCTGACCACTCGGGCTTCTTAGCCAGCTATCGTACCATAACAACAGCTGACTGTCAGCGAGCTAGCTTAGACGTTAGCAAGCGACAGCTAATGGTTCTAAACATTGTTCTCTTTCACCGGCGGTCTAATGAAAAGCGTGTACAGGCCGCCATTTGTCTAGAAACCATAATCTAACTATAGGTGACAACATACACCTAAGAATAAACGCAAATAACTGACGGTAGCAGTTTAGTTTTTACTTCCACTGTTGCTTCTCGCTGCTTCCTCACTGTTGACAGCTGCGCGAGCCTTTGACAGGCACGTGACTAAACTCACGAGGAAAGAATTAAAGGTACAGTGGCTTTATTTCCCCCTCCGCCACAGCTAATGGTGTAATAAGCATGAGACTCAGAGGTTATTAAAATGATTCCACATGCTTAGAAATTAAAAATAAATTTTTTTAAAAATGTTATTTCACAAAAGACGTATTCTGACTTTAAATAACTCAAAAATGATCTAAATGACATTTGTAGATTCTGGGGTCCCATATATTCCCATATTAGGATGTTCTTTTGTAAACTTAAATATCCAGACTCTTCTGTCATCTCCTCTTCAGCCTATTTTTACAGTTTAATACACCAGTTTACTATCATTTATGACAATTTATTTTACTGCGGTGAGGATTTAAGTGCAAAACTACCAAAAAAAAAGCCAGTTGAAGGAAGGATAAGTTGATTGGATGACTAATAATAATAACAGTAATAATAAATGCCTGGGGAGAGGGAAGTCTGGGTCTCTTTGCTTAAGCTGCTGCCCCCTTGACCCGACCCCGGATAAGCGGAAGAAGATGGATGGATGGATGGATGGATGGAGAGAAAGATGGATGGATGGAGAGAAAGATGGATGGATGGATGAATGGATGGATGGATGGAGAGAAAGACGGATGGATGGATGGATGGATGGATGGATGGATGGATGGATGGATGGAGAGAAAGATGGATGAATGGATGGAGAGAAAGATGGATGGATGGATGGATGGAGAGAAAGATGGATGGATGGATGGAGAGAAAGATGGATGGATGGATGGAGAGAAAGGGATGGATGGAGAGAAAGATGGATGGATGGATGGAGAGAAAGACGGATGGATGGATGGAGAGAAAGATGGATGGAGAGAAAGATGGATGGATGGATGGACATATACTCAAGAGCAACATTAATGGGGACATCTGGCCGAGTATAGATGAGCGTGTTAAGGTAAGGAAACGCCATCAAAGGAGCCATCTCCACTGGCAGAAGCACATCAACAGCAGCAGCCAAGGCACTGACATAGGGCGCCCAGAGGAGGCAAGGCCCAGACCCCCAGCTCCACCCAGTGCCACCTGGAGAGCACCCAGGCAGCCACAGCCGATCACACCTCCCGAGGTGGAGGGCTCCCACAGAGGAGCAATTAAGCAGACTATAATAAATAATAATCAGTTAAAAGCTAAGCTAAAAAGGTGAGTCTTGAGCCCGGTCTTAAAAACATGAACGTTCTCTGCGGCCCTGAGGTCCTCCCGCAGCCTGTTCCAGAGATGAGGGACATAGTATTGGAAAGACGCCTCGCCATGAGTGTGTGTCCTGACTTTAGGGATGAAATAAAAAAGATGGCATGTGGAGAAAGTTCAAGGCACTGAAGAAAACACGATGTAATTTATTTTCTGTCTTCAATCTTGTTACTGTGCTATTTATTTTTTGTAATATCAAAAATTCCTAAAGAGCTGGACCACCATGGATTATGACGCTAGCAGACAATACTGGGATTTATAGTAAGAGTGGGAAGCACTTGGATCTAGTACAAAGGAGGCAGCTAAAGTTTAGAGTGATTTTTTAGGGTTTGAAAGGTTTAATGCCAAAAAAGATATTTCTATTCATCAACAACACGGGTTCAAATAATTTTCAAAATGCCATTTTATATTAAAATGGAACCAAAACAGACTTTTAAATTCAGAATTGTGATTTGGTAGCTTCTTTTTTTTTAAAGGTTTTTGTGGCCACAGTGGCCTTTATTGAAAGTGGACAGGCTTATAGAAAGGGGAGAGAAGCAGGGGAGAGACATTTGGCAAATGTCCTCTGGCTGGAATTGAACCTGGAACAACCGCATCGAGGACTAAGGCCTCTGAACATGGGGCACCCATCTTAACCCACTGCGCCACGTGACACCCTGATTTAGTGGCTTCTTAACAATGAGCAACCGTTTTGATGTTTCTCAGTCTGGTTTCTGTGCTCACCACAGCACTGAGACTGCCCTCGTCAAAGTTTTCAATGACATCTGCATAAATACAGACTGTAGTAGAACCACAGTGCTGGTACTTTTGACCCCTGTGCAGCATTTGACACTGTTGATCATGATATGTTGAAACGACTGGAGAGCCAGGTCAGACTCTCTGGTACAGTACTTGGCTGGCTCGAGTCTTACTTCAAGAACAGAAACTTCTTCAGGAACCTCTTCATCAGAACAGACAGAAATCACATGTGTGGTGCCCCCTGGCTCAGTCCTGGGGCCTCTCCTATTTAATGTCTACATGTTCCCGCTAACACAGATTATGACAACCCATCCATCCATCCATTATCTGTACCCGTCCATCCTATGGTGGTGGTAGGGGGGGGGGGGGGGGGGGCTGGTGCCTATCTTCTGCAGTCACGGGGCGAGAGATTATAACAACAACCTGTAAGATTATTTATCATAACAATGCAGATGACTCTCAGCTCTACATTACGATGTCACCAGGTGACTTTGAACTCATCCAAACCCTAAGTAAATGCATTAAGCAAATCAATGGATGGATGTGCCATAATTTTCTCCAGCTGAACAGAAACAAAACTGAAGTCATAATTTTTGGACCTAAAGAGGAACGATCAAAAGTCAGCACACAGCTTCAGCTGATACAGCTGGAAACTAATCAGGCCTGAAATCTAGCTGTAATGATGGACTCAGACCTGAACCTCCAGGGTCACATAAATACAATAACATAGTCAGCCTTCTATCACCTGAAGAACATTTCTAGGACTGAAGGACCAATGTCACAACAGGAACTCGAAAGAAATCATCCATGTGTTTTAGTCGGATTGATTACTGCAAATGTTCTCCTACGTCTGCCTAAAAAATCAATTACACAGCTGTAGCTGATCCAGAATGCTGCTCATGTCCTCACAAGAATCAGGAAAGTAGAGCACATCACCCCAGTTCTAAAGTCCTTACACTGGCTTCCTGTAGCTCAGAGAATAGACTTCAAAATACTTTTAGTAGT
This sequence comes from Valencia hispanica, assembly GCA_963556495.2. NCBI lineage: Eukaryota > Metazoa > Chordata > Actinopteri > Cyprinodontiformes > Valenciidae > Valencia > Valencia hispanica. The sequence goes on from OY747720.1 coordinate 34,019,748, forward strand.
TTGTAAATCTTTGAATGGCTTAGCACCAAAGTTTGTGGAAGATCTGTAATCACTATACCAACCCCCCAGACCACTCCGGTCCTCTAATTCCAGTCTACTAAGCATCCCTAGAATTAGAACCAAACATGGAGAAGCAGGTTTTGGTTTCTCTGCTCTTCTTATCTGGAACAAACTTCCAGACCACTGCAAAGCTGCTAAAACACTGGGTTGCTTTAAATCAAAGCTAAAAACCCATCTGTTTAGAGCTGCATTTGAGTAACTCAATAATAGGTGAAACATCATGTTTTTGGTGTCTTTAATGTTGTTTTGTGCTCGTCAGTGTGCCCTAGGGCAGCTGTGGCTAAAATGTAGCTTGCCATCCCTAGTGGGTGAATGACTGAAGTGTGAAGCGCTTCTGGATCCTCTGGACTAGATAAAGCACTATACAAGTACAGGCCTGTTACCATTTAATGTTGTGTTTTATGCTTTTAGTGTTCTTTTATGCTTTCATTTGATCCTCTAATCACCCAAAGCATCTTGAATTGCCTTGTTGTTGAAAGTGTACTATAGAAATAAAGTTGACTTGCTTTGCCCACCTAAATTCTTAAAAGTTGATCAAGTAAGTCCCTGGGGGCAACCAGGTCAATTTCAGCAACGATTTGTGATTAAATGATAGCTGCAGGAAGGAAAGGGAAGGAAGACAAACAAGAACTTGTCATTTTTCATTCTTTTAGTCATTTTAGTCTTTGATAACGTAACCCCCCACACACACACACACAAATCATATTTTCATGGTTGTTAAATATAAATTTTATTTGCAGAACAAATGCGAAAAGCTTCACAACAGATCAAAATCCTTAAACAGCATCAAATGCCAAAATATTCTTAAGACCTAAATCATTATAAAAACAGAATGTAAGGATTTCACATATTTACAAATATTTTCATAAATTAAAACAGGATTTAGACAAGATTAACACTATATTTGCAGTGTGATAGGAAAAGTCTTAAAACATTATAACAGTAACCAACTATTCACTTATCATTTACTGATATTTTAAACTCTAATTAATGAATTCGGGTGAGGAGCTGAATGAAACATTGATCCAATTAGTACAGTGAGTCTCTTAACATACATGCTGTAAATCATGTGTTTCGTGAATTTAGGCTCACACCACATCTACATGAAACGGAAGATTTAATGTGAACAGCAACAGAATTTGACCGTCCATTAAATAATACCCATACATCATTTTACACGTGAGTAATCATTAATATTTTCTGTATTTATTAAGAACTGGGAACCCCCCCCCCCCCCCCCCAAAAAAAAATAATAATAATGAAGCAATAACGTAAACAGGAAAGAAAATTTTTTAAAAATTCCAGCTCCTTGAGCTGATCTGGATAAAAAATAATGTTTATATACAGTGCCTTTCAAAAGTATTTATACCCCTTATGAACATACATGATGTTCAACATTTCTTATCCACAAATAGCTGAAAGCTTGGCATGCATTTGTGTCCCCCCCCCTACTCATACATCCCTAAATAAAATCCAGGGCAACCAACTCAGCAATTAGCTATGTAGTAAATAGGGTAATTTATCTCATTATGAATCCAGTTATTCTGTGAAGGCCTCGGAGATTGAAGAACATTAGTGAACAAACAGCATGATGAAGACCAAGAACAGAACAGGCAGGTCAGGGAGAAAACTGTGGAGAAGTTTAAAGTATGGTTAGGTTATAAAACAATACCCTCAAGCTTTGAACATCTCATTGAGCAATTCTTAATCACCCTCGACTGCAAAGCTCCTTAGACATGGCTGCCCACATATCGGGTGGAAGAATGTGTTGGAAGGATGACTATTGTGCACTCCGCAAACATGACCTTTAAAGCAAGAAGAAAGCCGTTGTTGAAAGTCAGAAGAGTTTTCGCTTGTTTGCCAAAAGTGGTGCATGGAAGAGAGCAAACATGTGGAAGAAGGTGATCTGGTTAGTTGAGACCTAAAATTGAACTTTTGGTCTTTATGCAAAATGTTATGCAACATAGAAAACTAACACTGCTGCAATGGAATGGTTTTTTAAGGGGCTATATTATGCATAGTTTTAAACAAGTTATAATAGGTCTGTACAAAACATGTTATTGAAGTTCCTTGCACAAAATCATTCTTACATAAAGCGATCTCACCAGCTCAGTTCTGGACAATTTCAGTCCCTTTCGGAATGAGGTGTTTTAGACGGCGCTGTCACTTTTATGCAAATTAGCGTTTGCAGACCACACCCATCCATCTTGTTGCTAAGCTGTGGGTTTCCAACACATGAGAATAGCAATTGGTGGGCGGAGTTTGACAGGTAAGGGGCGGTTATATGCAAATTCCACTTATTGTGACGTTACAATTAAGCACTTTTTAGAAAAGCTAGAAGCACAAGACTTCAGATGGCAAAAATTTGCAAAACAAATTGGATGGACGGTTTTTATTCAGGTTTCAGTGTCAATAGAGGCAGCAGAGACCCAAATGACAACACAAAAGGATGAAAAAAAGTGACATTTGCATTATATGCTCCCCTTTAAACCAATGCATATTCACGTCTTAATTGAAGAATGGCTCAAAGTCCAGACCTAACTTCAAGTGAGAATCTGGGGCAAGTCTTGATTGCTTGTGTTCACAAATGCTCTCCAACCAATCTGACGCCGCTTGAGCCGTTTCGCAATTTAGCCAACTAAGACTTTCCTCTCTAGACGAGCAAAGCTGGTAGAGACAAACCTCAAAAGACTTGCAGCTCTTATTGCAGCTAAAGTAGGTACTAAATATTATTGACTCAGTGGGGTTAAAACCACCACGTCATATTTTCCCATGTAAAAAAGAAATTGAAAACCAACTTTTTAAATTATGAACTACTTCAGTTTTTCTGCCGTATGAAATTCCAGGAGAATACAGTAAAGTTTGCGGTTATAATGTGACAAAATCAGAAAACGTTCAAAGGGTTTTGTGTACAGTTGCAAGGCAGTGGACGTCTTTATTTCGACACTAGAGATCATTCAGTGGGCCGCAACAAAACAGTGGGATTTTATTGTTCATACGTTACTCAGCTGAAGGTAAATAAAAGTTCAGCACATGTCAAATTAGATTACAAAAGGAACAATTTTCTTTGATTTACGTGGATGAATGCCCAATCTAATATATTCCCATTATCATGTGATAATTTATAGAACACATACCGGAAAACTAATTAAAATAAGGGACAGCACATTCTGTGTAACCTCAGTCCTCATCAACAATACTCTCCTGTTTTATCCACGACAAGAAATTCTCAAACATTAGTAAGGAGTAGGTGAAGACGATGAAATTAATACCAGGAAATTTTATCCTCAACCACACCTGCTGTAACGACATACAGTACTAATCCCAATACGTTTCAGATTCTCATTTAATGTGTAAACTATATATGTGCTTGAGCTTGCCCAATAGTGAAGACACAAGAGGTGAAACAGATCAAATTTGAAGAACAATGTTCTGCTAAACATTTATTTCCGTTTCACCCCAAAGCAAGAGGTGGATCGACGTTGAACAAGCCCCTAAACTCAGAACAAGACAGCATCTCCTTGTTCTAACACATCATTTACGCTTCTGAGCTTAACACACTGTTATACAGCTTGGGTAAAAAAAACGAAAAAAACAATTTCTTTCACATGTTCTTTTTGGTGATTACATTTCTTGAATCCCATTCATTGCTACTTTTTTTTTTTTACTCTTAAAGCACTTTCTTGCCTTTATTTCTACTCCATTTTAGATCTCTCCATCTTGGTTTTCAGGATTTCCTAGAAGACAAGAACAGAGATTTATGCACAGGCAGCCGTATGACTGAAATAAGGGCTAATTAAAGGTAAACGGTTGGGGCTCTTTAAATAGTTGAAACTGTAACTAGAATCATGGGATTAGCATGGGGGATGAAGAAGACGTTACCTCTTCCTCATCCAGCATCACAGGGAGAGCTCTGTATGAAGGGGGAACATATCCGTGTGTTAGCATGTTGCTATTTAAGATTCACTGACCTCTTGAGTCTCAACCTGTTCTTTTTCTTTTCCTTTAAATTATCCAAACTGTGATAACGATATTTTAATACTGTTTGAATGTCCAGACACTATTCTATGAGGTAAGGCACAACAGTGGAATATATTCAAAAATTAAAATCCTAAATAATGTGAGGCTACCAAAGTGACTGCAGCGAGTGACTTACACATCAGCAACGGAGGTAGGAATGTTCTCTTCTACCCATTTCAGGTCCTCGTCCTGACAAAAATCCAACATCTGAAACAAACTAAAGCTTGAAGAACATGATTGAAGGTATACAAAAGATAACAGAACAACAGACTCTACCTCTTTACTCAGAAGTTTCTGGGAGCCATTGGCATCAGGCTTCGAGCCCCTCATCTTCATTCCTTCTGGATATAAAAATAAGAATAGCTAAGATCACATGCAATGACAAATTAATTTACTTTATAACTTTAATATTGGATGTATTTTCATGCAACAAAATGATAATGTGAGGAAAGTACTTGTTGATCAGTATTATGTTCTATGCTTTTACTTTCAGTAGGTTAGATTATTGCAGTGCTTCTCAAATAGTGGGGTGGTGAGGTGTCCGGGTGATTTTTTTGTACTAATATTATAATTTATACTATATTCATGCTTTAATGATAAACAAGCCTCCAGTCTCTAGGTGGCAGCACTGCTCAGACTAATCAACAGGCTGCCTATTCAACCCAGTAAAAGAAGTAGCGTCTTGTTATCTTTTGTATAAACTTCAATCATGTTCTTCAAGCTTCTTTGTGACTGCTGAAGGAGGAGCAGCCTCTCTTTGTCTCTCTCCCAATCCCTTCACTTTATTTTCTTTTCTGTTTGCTTTTCTTGTTTTCTTTTCTTAACCTTTTCTTAGTTACTCTATCTACCCAGCCCCTGGAGTAACTGTATTGGACCGGATCTCTTCTTGGATTACTTTTTTATGGACTGATCAACATGGCTTTTTGCTCAGCTGAGGATTTTGAAAAACTGCTTCACAGAATTGAGGGGATTTAAACGAAGGTACATCGTCTGGAAATAAATTTTGATCTCCACGCTGATTATGGAAACGACACAACTTTACCATTGACTACACACACGGAGGAACCGCCTCCCAGCCCGGTGTTACATCGGTCTAACCTTGTCACAGAGAAAACACAGGACAACGCTACTCCCTCAGCAAACAGACGTCTAACGGGCAGAACTCTGCACTCTAATGAACACTGGCCAGCTTTAAAACGCACGGAATCATCAACCCCAGCCTGTTCTCAGAGGAAGAAAAATCAAAAGAAACTCCAGCACAGAGAAACCCAGACCTGCCGCTTCTGCTAAAAGTAAACAAAAGAGGTTTCAGCCAAAAACAAGAGATATTTCTCCACCTGGATTCCCGCTGAAAAACAGATTCGCAGCCCTGAGTTCCCCCGAAAGATGACGCAGCCCCCGGGACCAGTCAAAGCCACCAGGAGAAACCCAGCCGCATCAAACGGACACATAACAAAGTAAGAGCCCCCCCAGCGAAGACTGTTATCATACAAGACGGATCAATTAATGGAATTGAGGCTTTCTGTAGCAAGAACACCAGAGTTTATAGCTGCTAGAAAAATACAGTGAGAGAAATATAAGAAGAAATTCAGAAAATCTTGGACCAACATCCTGGTTTGGAAAAGCTCAATATTCAAGCTGGTGCAGCAGATATCGCGATGAGACAATCAGAGATTCTGAAGAGACTTTTCTGATCTCCTACAGAGACTTGATGGACTTAACGTAAACATCCTCATCAGCGGACCAGTCCCTGAAGGGAATGATGAAAGATTTAGCAGACTCCGCATGCTCCATAAATGGTTAAAGAAACAATCATCTGAGAAGTCGTTCATATTTATTAATAATTTCAAAGTATTTGGAAGTGCTAACCATCTGTTCACAGCAGGCCAACGTTATCTTAACAAGGCCGGAGTAAGGCTGTTAGCAGCAAAAAAAAATTCTTATCAAAATCAGAAAGCGAAACACTTGCTCCCAAAAGCTGACCTTGAGGCGCCCATGGATATCAGAGAACAAAAACAGCAAGTCATGATGACACCACAGGACCGAACAGATGAACAACCATCAGAGATTAAGTCTTCATCTTCCTGTGACTCAGCCACATCAAATGAGTCTCCATTTAGAAACTTTACAGACAGACTGAACGAACAAATCAAATTTGGGACACAATTAACACCTAAAATTAGACTACACCAAACGCCTGGAACCAATGTCAATAAGCCTGGGCGGTTCCCCCCACTGATTATTACAGATATTTGATATTTGAGGGAACCGGGCAGTAAATCTACCCCTACCGTCTTCCAGAACTTGCCCGGCACCCCTGAGTTTAGCATACCAGTGATTATTAGCAGCAGGAAACATAAACCGTTAACCACACGCTCTCATATTAAACAAAATCTCAAATTGATAACCTGTCAGAAGGTTCAGCTGCCCATCATCACAATACTTAAGTTAGCTTTATTAAACATTAGATCTCTATCCGGGAAGTCTTTTCTTATAAATGACTTCATCACTGAGCATAATTTACACGCCCTTTTTTTATCAGAAACTTGGCTAGATGAAAATAACATAACAAAATTGATAGAATCTACTCCTCCAAATTACAATTTCTTAAGCGAGAGCATGAAACACAGACGAGGTGGAGGTGTAGCCACCATTTTTCACAACTCAATGAACTTTAAAAAGGTAACTCTGGGCACGTTTGATTCTTTTGAATACCTAGCCACATAGATAAATGAGCCTAACAAAGCTTTATTTCTAAGTTTATATAAACCACCAAAACTTAACTATAACTTCTTTAATGATTTCAATGACCTTCTTTCTGTAATATGTATCGACTATGACCAACTAATAATTGTGGGGGATTTTAACATCCATACCGACAACCCCCAAGATATACAAGCAAAAACATTAGATGATACTCTCCACAACTTCGGCCTGACCCAGCATGTGAAACAACCAACACACAATAAAGGACACACTCTGGACCTAATTATCAGCAAAGGTTTAAATATTTCCAACATCTCTGTAATTAAGATTGCATTATCTGACCATTTCTGTATTTTCTTTGAAAGTACCATCTCTGCTACATTATCCAGCCACAGTAAGACCACTATAAAAAAAGTGTTTTCTAGGGGAGAGTTCAGTAGAAACCTTTAAACGTATTTACCCTTCCACCACATCCTCCTCATCTCCCAACTCAAACTCAGTAAATAAGCTGGTAGATAATTTCCTTGCGAAAATCTCAGACATCATGGATTCTATTGCTCCAACTAAAGTGAAAGTAGTCTCAGGTAGAAAGAAGTCTCTGTGGACAAGTAATCCACTGGTACGTAGTGAAAAAAGAAAATGTCAACAAGCCGAGAGAAAATGGCGGAAAACTCGACTCCGGGTTCACTGAGATCTACAAAGAGAGACTGAATAGATGTCAGCTAACTATAAAAGATGGTAGGGAATCGTTCTTTTTCTGAAATCAGCAACAGAAACATTAATAATGCACGGACACTATTTGCAACAGTGGAAAGACTAACTAATCCTTTATTGACAGTAGCCCCTGAACTAAACTCTACCAGGGCCTGCAATTAATTTTCCAGCTTTTTCACTGAAAAGATTCTAACAATTAGACGGTCAATCTGTACTTCAATATCGAACCCACAACCAGTGCCATCCCCAATCAACAACAATGTAGAGAAAATGTCTGAATTCCAAGAATTAAACCAGACCAGCCTCGAAAAAAATCATTATCCAATTAAGCTCCTCCTCCTGCTGTCTTGATATCCTACCCACACCTTTTCTAAAGAAAGTTCTTCCTGATATTGTGTCTGATCTTGTTCAAATAGTGAACTCATCCCTCCTGTCAGGTGTCTTCCCCCAGACTTTAAAAACAGCAGTTATTAAACCACTACTAAAGAAGAAGAATCTGGACAACACGTTAATGCAGAACTACAGACCAATCTCTAATCTTCCATTCATCAGTAAGATTATTGAAAAAGTGGTGTTTCAGCAGTTAAATAACTTCATAACAATGACAAACCGTTTTTATGTTTTTCAGTCTGGTTTCCGTGCTCACCACAGCACCGAGACTGCCCTCGCCAAAGTATTCAATGACATCCGCATAAATACAGACTGTGGTAGAACCACAGTGCTGGTTCTGTTGGACCTCAGTGCAGCATTTGACACTGTTGATCATGATATTTTATTGGAACGACTGGAGAGCTGGGTCGGACTCTCTGGTACAGTACTTGGCTGGTTCGAATCTTACCTAAAGAACAGGGACTTCTATGTTTCAATAGGAAACTTTTCATCAGAACGAACAGAAATCACATGTGGGGTGCCCCAGGGCTCCATCCTGGGGCCCCTCTTATTTAATATCTACATGCTCCCACTAGGCAAGATTATAGCAACCAATAACATTAGCTACCATAAATACGCAGATGACACTCAGCTTTACATTACAATGTAACCAGGTGACTCTGAACCCATTCAAACCCTAAATCAATGCATTGACCAAATAAATGAATGGATGTGCCATAACTTTCTCCAGCTGAATAGAAACAAAACAGAAGTAATTATTTTTGGACCCAAGGAGGAACGATCAAGAGTCAGCACACAGCTTCAGTTAATACAGCTAGAAACTACTTATCAGGCACGAAACCTAGGTGTAGTAATGGACTCAGACCTGAACCTCCAGGGTCACATAAAGGCAATAACAAGGTCAGCCTTCTATCACCTGAAGAACATTTCTAGGATTAAACGAGTGATGTTGCAACAGGACCTAGAAAAACTCATCCATGCGTTTATCTTTAGTCTGATTGATTACTGCAACAGCATCTTCACAGGTCTGCCTAAAAAGTCAATCAGACAGCTGCAGCTGATCCAGAACGCTGCTGCTCGAACCAGGAAAGTAGAGCACATCTCTCCAGTTCTAAAGTCCTTACACTGGCTTATCTGGAACAGACTTCCTGACGAGTGCAGAGCTGCTGAAACTCTGAACTGCTTTTCGAGACTAAAAACCCATCTGTTTAGAACTGCCTTCGAGAAAATGATTGATGTCACATGTATGAAATGTGTTCATGCTCTCTTGCTTTATTGATCTTTCTCTGACTTAATTGTGTATCATGTGTAATGTCTGTTTCTTTTACTTTTAATTTCCAATGTTATTTTCCATGTCTGTTTGTTTAGTTTTTTGTTTTTTTTAAATCACCAAATCATGTAAAGCACCTTGAATTACCCTGGTGTTGAAAGTGTGCTATACAAATAAAATTGCCTTGCCTTGAATCACTTGCCACAGGCACACTGCTACAGAAAAGGGCGGTGTTGGGTCAGTTGTCAGGCCTATATATATATATATATATATATATATATATATATATATATATATATATATATATATATATATATATATATATATATATATATATATTACTCCTTTGAAATCTGGTCAAAATAAATAAATAAACAAATAATAATAATAAAAATAATTATATATATATATATATACATATATATATATATATATTATTATTATTTTTTTTACTCCTCTGAAATCTGGTCATTTCTGGCACCATAACATATAGTTTATCATATGTAGGCTATGGTTTATTTTGAGTGTTGTCTATGTTTTATTTCTATTGTTGATAAAGTTTTATTAAAAAAAAATAATCACTGACACTATTACACTATTGAAAAAGAAGGGGGCGCCATTTCCTAAACTGGCCACAGTATCTCACGTTTTTTTTTTTTTTTTAAATCTTTTATGATTGCGGTGATGGTTAAAACATTATGAGCCGCAATATATATACATGTAAGCTAGGGTCGTTTATTAATTTTTTTATTCCTCTTTGTTTTTGAACACAAGATTTTCCTAATATTCTTAAACAAAACATATATAAAGGGGATATGTTAAATATGATGTACATTTACAGTTTTTCCTTTGCTCCGGCTAAGTTGACCTACTCCTCAACATTTAGGTCTGTGCAGTACAGTGTAATGTGTAGCTTTAAAAAAATTAAATAAAACAAGTAAAACCAACAAACTACAATAGTTATAAATCTACTGTTTCTTAATTATGTTTTGTTTAATAATGTTTGGCACATGTGTTAAAAACAATGAGGAATAATTTTTTTTTGAATATGTCGTTGCCTAGAGGGGGCATGACAGACATTGAGAACCACTGGAATATTGCTGTGTCTTGACTATTTGTATGCTCCTCACGAACCCCCTGAAAACCTGAAAAATGCAGAAATAGGTTATCAGGACCGAAAACATTACTGTTTAGTGCAGCTTTTGAACACAGTCTCACTTAGAAACTATTTGTCTGATCATTAATGAAAAGTTGAATAATGAGACTTGAGATTAAATCACGTTGTAAAATTAGTTTCTTCTCCGGCCATGTTTATTTAAAGTGTGTTTTAATTTTGATGTTTCTCCTTTGATTTAGCATTAAGCACTTTTCATTGCCTTGTGTTTGAATGATGCTATATAAATGACCTTACCTTGTCTTGCCTCCTGTACAACAGAACCCACTCATAAAAAGACTGATTTACATGGATCTGAAGTAAGCTGAAGTAAGTTGTCACAACAGAGTTCTAAAATATTTTAAAGCTATCAAGTCAAAAACACACTAAAAACATAACTCATTAAATTATCACTATAGCACACAGATATTATAAAAATCACAAAACGAAAAAATAACATGATAGAGTAACATTTTACACAAAATGTGTGAGTTGGGAGTGTCACATAAGGCTAGTAGAATGTTTTCTTAAATTAATGTCTACTTTATGACGCTTTAACTAGATTTCAAAGGGATTCATTCCTCTTGAGCTTTGTAACATTACAACCACAAACCTCAATGCATTTTATTGTGATATTTTAAAAGGCCAACACAAAGTAGAACGTCGCACGGTGCATTATTAGTATGGTAGAACAGAAAACCTATTAAGACATGGCTATCCATGTAATCTAAGAGAGCTCGTGCCTCTTTTATAAAGCTTGCTTACGTACAAAACAGGGTCTGAAATTTGCGGAAGTCACTTTCTACACAAACTTTGTGAATTATAGCAAAAAGCGTGATCAAAAAATGTGCGCAACTTTAAGCCACATTTTCAGACCTGTAGACACTCGCACACACACTCTACAACTGAAAAAACCCAACAGTCAGCCCCCACCCCTGTCTCTGAACTGAGAATAACAATGAGAATCTGAATGAAAATATGTTGCATTTATGAATGATATCATAGTATGTTCATATGTACGTCTTCAGATTATATAGCAGTTGTACTTCTTGGTGCATAAACTGTGATGAGGTGTGTAGCAATCGGTGTGAGTACTGAGTAGAAACATAAATACAGATGCGGTAGCACTCCTTGCAGATCACGCCACTGGCAGCATCCAGATGGGGGGAGGTTTTAGAGACCACAAAAATTTCCTGGCCCATGATAATGACTGGCTGATCAGCCTATTTAGATTCCCTAAAGCAGTCCTGTTAGATCTATGTGCCTGGTGTTAGATCGACCGACCCGATGGAACCATGCCTGTGTCCTGAATCAATGTTTCCAGAAAAAAATGCATGAAAATCAGTTTAGGATTCAGTGAGTTATGACTGATTGAACGTGCTGATGCATCTTTGCATCTGCCAAACAGAATACGCTGTGGAGCGGAGGAGACCGGTCCAAGATGGCAGCCTCACGGCTCATCAGCGTCAATTAGCGTTAGCGGTCGATGTGGCGTCTACTCTTTATTAATATCTATGATATGAATTGTTCAACATTGCCGGATATTGTTTCACAGCATATGTGGAAGAAAGATGTGAAGCTCGCTAAACACACCACTATTTTTCTTCTTCTGATGTAGTCCTCTACGTGTTTTCACACAAAACCTCAAGTAACTTTTGTCGGTTGTCGGAAATTAGTGCTTTTTCAGCATCAAACTGTGTCTTTTAAATTCACGGACATCATATGTTAAATCCATGGAACATTTCAAATGGGATCAGAAAATAACCTTCATCGCTCCACTGACTCTCATTCATATTTTCTGACAGTTGGGGACCCATTGAACAAAATGATTATTTCAGATGTAACTTTTGCAACTGCATTCTCACAGGGAAAACATATAGGCTACTTACTTTTATGTGTGATTTGGTTCATTCGATAGTTTACAAATTTCTAGGTATGTACAACTATTGACCAATATGCATTCATTTGAACCTGTGAATATGTTTTTATTTTGACAGCGTCCTTACCCCATAGCCCTTCACCATTCTGGCCTCTCTGGACAATTGGCAAGAAGAAGAAAGCAACTGTGAAACCTCAATACTGAACGCCACTTTGAACACATCGTCCCCATGGTGAAACATGGTGGTGGGAGTATTGTGCTGTGGAAATTCTGCTCTCCAGCAAGGTAAAGGGAAGTCAGTGAGAGTTGGTGAGAGGGTGGATGACGCTAAACACAGGGTAGGCCTAAAAGAAAAACCTGTTAGAGACTTGAGACTTGGGTGGAGATTCAATTTCCAGCAGGACGACGACTACTTTGTGTTGGTTCATGGTGTAAAATCACAATAATAGATTGAAGCTTGGGTTGTAAAGTGAAATGTCAAGTGGTGGGAACACTTTCCCAAGGAACTGTAAATGCTGACACAAGCCTATCAGTCAGTGACGGAACCCTTCTGCCATTTCCTTTCTTCATTTTGAATTCAAGGGACTCTTTAATACTGGCCAACACAAGTACTTCTTACCAAAAGCTTCATTCATCATTGGCTCCTTGGCTTCATCTTCTTCATCATCTTCGTCAATAAGAGGGGAATGAGAAAACCTGGGAGTAAAAACAACACAGGCTAAACTCAGCTCTCAGCTCTGTAATTGAAGAAAAAACAACAACATATTTTTGGCCTGTCTAACCTCTGGCTGTTAGCAGAGGGTCGCAGCAGCACCATGATGACCAGCAGCATAGTGGAGAACAGGAGACGCCAGAAGGCATCGTCTACCCACAAGTCCCGCCAACTCTGGGGGAGAGTAAACACAGGGTTCACTTTTCTCCTCTGCACACACTAAACAGAATCTATCCGAGTCAGCGCAGAAAAGAACCTGACCCTCTGACAGTCGACCAGCCTGAACACCTTGGTGGTCCAGATGATAAATATGATGGAAACTGTGGACACAATTTAAACACGGGTCATATTCTGGTCTCTGCCATCACTCACAGGACACAAAACAATGGATATGCATTGCCCTTTTACACAAGCTAATGGAAAAAGACAGTGCAACCTCTTTAAAATCTAATGTTTTACATAACGGGAATATTTACACAAGATTTATGTTTCTGCAGTTTTCATAGTGTTTTAGACCTTTCAGTACAAAAATAAATCCACCTGAACACCTTAAATAGTAATAGGCCTATTATCTGAAGGTTAAAAAAAAGAAAATCACATTACAATGCTGAAACTGTGCTGAGTGTGTTACAGCAACTAACTTAGAGCAACTCAACTGCAAAATCTCTAAATTGTACACTTGCCAAATACCAACCGGTATTTCCTACAAAACATGAAGGTTCTTTAACTTCTACAATGTAAGGAACTTTTATGCCTTGCATTTCTTTGTAAAACTGGCAAAAATGAGCAGATTTATTGCTTTGTATGGATTTTTCCCCAGTCCTACCTAGGGACAACAGGTCCAATTCAACTAAAACTAAAAAAGTGGTTTAGAATTGTGCTCTCTTGATTTTTGAATGTGTATACATTCAGTAAATCAATATCAAAATATGCAAAAATGCTTAAATCACGCTTTAATGTGCACAATCAAAAAGGTAAAGAAGGATAAACAAAGGATTTCATATAAAAATTTTCTCTTGCCTTTTCAGGTGTTTCAACAGGTTGTACCAGTGGAAGGTGTTTATAGAAGTTATAGCTTCAACCCTTTTTGGTGTTGTCTTTTACGTTTGTTTTCTTAGTTTGACTATGATTATATTTAGATGTTTTGTTTAATTCTAAATTGTCCAAAATAGACAGATTAAAAAATATATATAAATAAATTTAAAACCACCGCATGTTTGGATATGCTAGCTAGCAAAAACTAAAATAGCTAGCTAGCAGGTCAGACAGACAATAAAAAACATCTGGAATGATCATCAAATCAAATAACTTTTTTAAATTAAATCCAGAACTGGGAATTGGTCAAAGAAAACATGTTTCCACACTTTTTAAGAACATGTAGGAACCCTGAGTTTTTACATGTAGGCTACGATATGTCCGCACAGTCCCATTTCACCCCTAGTGGGTAATGTTTAGGAAGGAGTGACTTCATGGAGTTTACTTTATGGAACCCTTTCCAAACAATTATTGACAGTAAAAAAGAAATGGAAAAAAAAGAAAATCCTTTAACACACTTATCTCACCAAGGACAAGCCTGTGGGAGGCTACTTGTTCTTTGTGTTCTGAACACAACCAGATAGCCTAGAGTCTGAAAGGAAGAATTTTCTTATGATTGGGAAACCTGTCGCTGTAAAGAGTGATTGAAATCGTTGAAAAGTGGGAAACAGTTGAGCTCAGATCTGTATAGGACAGTAAAACCTACAAACATCTAATCAAACTCATTATAAACCACTGCACTGAGGGTCTCCCACAGTATAAAAATGTTTTAACGCGAAATATTACCCAGTCAACTTAAAACCCACCAATGTTACTGATACACCTACAAAAAAAAAGAATCGAAACATGAATCGTTTAGGTATGAACTCATGAATGTGTTCTCTGAACTCAAGCACAACCCCTTGAGCAAGCTCTTTAGTTACGTTTTCTTTTTCCAGACCGGCTTCAACTCACCGACAACGAAGAAGATGAGCGTGTTGGTGAAGTGCTGATATAAAGACAGCTTAACCACATTTCTGCGGAGCTTCAGGAGACGAGTGGTTTGTGACAAGCTGATGAAAATGTAGATGCTGATTAAGGAGAACCTTGGGAGTAGACATGGAAAAAAAACAATACTTATACAGGATGCCAAACGCTTCTTGGAAATCCCTCACTAGACTTGAGCGAATCCGCTTTGGTGGAACAAAAAAGGATATCCACCACATGACACACGAGTCAATGAGAGAGAGGCTAAGATTAGCCACGAGGGCGACGGTTCCATAGAAACCCTGCAGAAACGAGATGAGATTTGATAAGCCACATCAAATAACTAAATACTCTAGCTTTCAGTGTAGTTACAGTGACTTGTAAAAGTATTCATATTCGGTGATATCACTTTTTTACTAGGGCTGTCAAAATTAACGCGTTAACGCAGGTCGATTAATTCGTAGAATCAACACGATCAATTCTTTTAAACCTAATTAACGCATGCACAGAATGACCCGCCCTGTTTATTCCGTAATTCAACCCGCGCTGCTCTCAGTGCTTGCTCGTCTCATAAACAGCATGGCAGACCCGGACTGCATCCGTGGTTCAATGTGAACGTCTCTTAGGGATTATCGGTCTACGTCACTCCCTGCTCTGCTGCGCGTGTGGTCTGCAGACAGAGACACGATTATGTCTTGTGCTGTTGGTCGCTGTGATCAAAGCAACAAACGACCCGCTCCTTTCAAGGCAAACAAAAGACGTCTTTGATCAGAAGAAGCGATTGGAACAAGCAGATGATTAAAAATGCAACAATCTGCAGCGATAACGTCACACTTCCCCGATTTTAAGCTACTCTACGAAATGTTTGAAATGCAGATGAAATGTTTACAATTAATACACGTAACTTATTAATCTGCTCAACGTCTGATGGTACGATGTGTCTCTGTTCAGTTTGTTCAGAGTTAATATAATTAAAATGTATGAAAATTAAACACTACTGAATATGTGATTATTATCATTTTAAAAATTGACAGGTAAAAATAGATTATGACCGGATTTTTTTTACCCCGTCAGTCAAAATGACAGATACCAAAAAATTGTAGCGAGACCTCTGGCCAACTCTTACCTGATATGAAGTGATCGCTGCAGATTGTTGCATATTTAATCATCATTCCAATCATTTCTTCTGATAGCTTGTTTGCCTTGAAAGGGGTGCGAGTCAATGGAATTCCATAGAACTTGCACGTTTTGTTGTTCTAATCAAACCGATTTGTGCAACCAACAGCACAACAAGACATGATCGGGTTTCTTTCTGCACCCGACACATGCTGTAGAGGATGGAGTGACGTACACCGATGATCCCGCTACAAGGCATATAGCGGATCGGAGCATAAACACAGGGGATTTTGGTGTTGCATTTTGGGGCTTTAGGGTCCCATACCCTTTTGAATGGAATGTTTTTTTTATTTTGGTGGATGGATTCTGCTTTGGAGAGGTGGACCTGTTACTCCTTTTTGCCATTAATAAATCTTCCTTAATTTTTACCTCCGCTAAGGAGGTTATGTTTTTGCCAGGGTTTGTTTGTCTGTTAATAACCAAATAACTCAAAAAGCTATGGATAGATTTTGATGACATTTATAGGAAATGTCTGAAAAAGGACCAGGAAAAAGTGATTCAAATTTGGGGGTGATCGGTCGGTGGAGAGGGGGTCTGAGCTGCCTTGTCGAAGGTATGCACTCTCCGACTGCTTTTCTAGTTCTTTTTATAATAACAAACCCTTGCATCTGGGAGTTCTTTTTTGTGAGTTCCCTTCAATTTATATTACAAGTTTCTGGTTTCTGACTGGGTCATTATTAAAGACTACAGGCTGAAATTTTAACTCCCATTCCATTTTCTGTGTATATTAAAGGGTCTAAGCCTTAGTGTGGTCATTTTGCAGGACACTTTAAGGATCCTTGTTAAAATTTTGTTGCACCCCTAATAGTTATTAATCTAAAACAAAAAGGTTTACTCTGATTTGACATTTGACAGTAAAGAAAAGAAAGTTGTTCCGTTTTTTTTTTCTGAGGTGTATAAATATCTGGTTTCAACTGTATGTTTTATAAAGATTGCTTTCGAGAAAGAGTGTCCTAAAAGGCCTTTTTCACAGTTTTTCTCAAAAATTTCAATACCACTCCGTATGGTTCGATGTCTAAATCTGGCTCGTATGAAAGGATTGTTACTTACACCCGTTACTCTCAGCACACCGTCCACAGAGGAGAAGAGAAGGTAGAGAAGCCCGACGGCCACCAGTCGGTGCACTGTGGTACCTAGCCGTGGTCTACACCGCAGGGAGAAGCAGTGATTATTAAGGAGCTGCTCTGCACTGGTTTGTTTTTTTCAAAGCAGCTGACATACTTGACTATGCCGTAACCAAGGCTGACGATGAGAACCAGGATTCGAGCCAGAGATCTTTTGAGCGCAGAGAGCAGCTCAGCGAAAATCACAGCACCTAGAACTGCAAAAAAGAGAATCCACGTCAACATCATGAACAAAACGGAGGATTTAAAAATGGAAAACAAACATGCCAGACTCGAGCAAACATGTCCGACCATAATCTCCCTTGTAACGGATGCTCTGGTATTCAGAGTAGAACACGGCTTTCTCCAGCATGCCGAGGATGATCACCGCGCTGATCCAGAACTGGATCCGCAGCAGATCCCTCCAGTAACAGGCGCACCAGAAGAGCCAGAGCGCCCCGAACAGCACGTACACGATGCACATCACCATGAAGAACTGCGACGAGAGCAAGTGAGAGAAACACATGCGGCTTCACTTTAATGCAGCAGCTAAATTACGTGCAGCACTAGTTAAAAGATCGGTTATCCTTCAATAAATAAAGATGCATACGATCATCAGAGGCCAGTCTGCTGGGGAAGAGTAGTCATGTGGTCCTTTCATCTCCACTTTCACTGAGGAGTTGAGAAGAAATCTGTCACTTATGATGATGCTTCGAAACCGATTTTAGAAGGAAAATTCCTAAAACAAACTCCATCATTACTTGTGAAAGCAAAGCTGAGCTGCTCTGCTCCGATGTCTTCATCCTCGACTCCACGGAACACAGGCTGCACCTTCACTATGAACAGGTAAGGGCCATCCTCCCAAGCTTTAGCGACCGCACTGATGTCCTGGAAAACGTGATTTAGCCTCTTAAATTCGACACGAGTGTTTAAATTTGTTAAAGGTGTCTGCACAAAGTCAACCAACTGATAATAATCATATCTACATAGTTTAAAGACGAGAGTATTTCCCAGTTTCTCAATCCCAATCCCAAAACCAAGTCAAAGTAAATTAAACTCAACAACTGGAACATGTCAGTCCACCGCATTGCCCTGCGATGGACTGACAACCTGTCCCCGCCTTTCGTCAGATGAATGCTAGTGATAGGCACCAGGCCCCACCCGACCCACGCAGAGATAGGTTGGATGGATGGATGGATGGATGGATGGATGGATGGATGGATGGAAACCACACATGTTCAAGCTCCTCTTACTTACCCAGTTATTATTGCCTACAGGCATAGAACATCATCTCGTAAAAACACTGCAGAATTGTTATATTATTTTTATTATTATCCCAGTAACTCAAAAAACATCTTTAAAAAATGTTATGTAAAAAATTATCTTGTTAATTCTGAAAAACAGAGCTTTTTATCTATTTTTTTCAAGAAAACACAATAAGCTTCCTTAAAAATACATAAATTATTTATAAAATATTGGTAAATATCAGCTATCGGCCATAACAGCAATATTAAGATTGGATGTCGATATCGGAACCAAAGTTTCTCGATCGGCGCATCCCAAGTTTAATGTATGAAAAGTTGCTCACTGGTTTGTCAGGCCAAGCCAGGGTCTGGTTTGATGGGTCACTCTGAAAGACAAACGACAAAGTCGAAGTAAACACAAAGCGCCAATAAAACTGTCCAGCCACATTAAACATCATAAGATCTTTTAGACAGCCTGGTCAATGAAATCAATCACTCACCTTTGGACTGGACAGAGGCTGATAAGCGTTGAAGTCTGGGAAATAGACCTGCAAAAAGCAGAAAACGTTGGGAGTGTTTAGCAAACGGATTCACATTTTCAAACGCTGACGTGTTTTACCGTAAGTGAAAGCATTTGTCAGGTTTTACCTTTGGGACGAAGAGGGAAGAGCACTTCTCAAAGTACATGTAGCCCTGACTATAGAAGCCACTCCAACCATCTTTCAGCATGTGGTCCATGCCAAACATGTTCATCGCTTTGTTGTCCTTCAAAAATATATTCAATGAATCAAACGAGGAAACGCGTCACAACTTCCACTCTGTCACTTGTCTGCAATCGCTAATAATAATTAGCAGAAAACAACACAGAGTTGGAGTTTGATTGTAATGATTTTCTATCAGGCTTTTTTTTTCCATGAGTGGTTTAAATGCGATCACAAAACTCTGTGTATTTCATTAGGCTTTTATGTTACAGACCCAACACAAGTAGCCCATATTTCTCCATAATCTTGCTTATTATGGAAAAGTGTTAAGAAGAAGAAATTTGTTAAAGGAAAACTACAGGAAGTAGAAGAAGTATCCTTTATTGTCCCACAGAGGAGACATTCAGCAAGTTACCAGCAGCAGGCTGAAGGGAAATAGAAGCATTTAAATTCAAACCAAGGTAAAAAATAATTTATATATATATATATATATATATATATATATATATATATATATATATATATATATATATATAAATAAATGTTTGAATAAGAGACTGTACAGTAATCGAACATTTACAATACCAGAACAGTTGTACTGTGCAGTTATTACACACAGCTTAGTCAGATCAAAAGAAATGTCCAGCTGATCAGGGTCATTTAAAAAAAGAACCATATGTATATAGTTGTGCATAGAAACCAGCGACAGACTATTTATAAGAAACTGAGAAAAATCTTTTAAATAACAGCAGCAGGCATGTCATTTAAAATGAGAAAACTGTGCAAATTACAGCAGGAATGAAAACACTTATTGGGAGCAGTGATGGGTGTAACGTCTAACAGCTGCTGGGAGTCAGGATCTGCAATAACACTATTTAGTGCGCCAGATGCAGCAGTCTGTCACTGAAGGAGCTCTCCTAAGGCAAGACATTGCGATAAAAAATAAGGAGTATATTAACGCATTGTTTTAACCTGTAAATTACGGGATACGCAGTGTTCTACGCGCTAACACGTTGTGAATCGCATTTTCTGTATATTTTATCATCTGCTGTCTTACTGAATAAGAAATGTCTGCGTATATTGTATTTTTCATTATAATGCCATATTTACATATTGTGTTGAGGTATAGGGAAATACAGACAGAACAAATATTATCCTTATTATTAAGCTCCAAAAAAGAATTAGAATAATAAATAAAGGTACCTATTGGGAACCCACTAACAAATTAGTGTTGTATTCTACTTTTTTGAGGCTATTTTTTATTATGCAGTACATATGTTTTAAATATATTTTTTAATAAGTGTTTAGAAGTAATAGGCCTGTTTATATTATTCAGGGTAGTAAAACATGACTCGTTTACCAGTATTTTATAGGGTTTAAGGTTTTAAGTAAACAAACTCTTGAGTAAAGATATGAACTGAAAGCAGGGAGGATCAGTTATAACTCTAGTTCCTGGTACGGTCAGGAGAAAATATATGACCTGTCAAGATGTAGAAGGAGGAGAGAGGAGTCATGTGATATGTTCTTTGTTCTTTTGTAATAAAAATGGTACACCCTGGTAGAGAAGCGAGTCAGATCTTTTCTGGCTCCCATCTGCAGGTGTGTTCTTTGTGAAACAGATATCTGTGTTGTGTGTTGTTTTACTCTCTGTCTCTCAGTTCTGGGTCTTATTTTGAAACAGTTCCCGCCGGGGTTTTCTCCCTTTTTGGATATTGCGCACATCAAATATTAGAAATATTATTTAGAGCTAAGAACAATGGGCTTCCCTAATGTATTCAGAATTTGTTTGTGTTAAAAGAAAAATATATAACTTAAGAGGGATTAGTACCTTTGAAAGAGGTAAAGTGAGAACTAATGTTATATACAGATGAGTTCAATTCTGGAATGAACTTAGTGATGAAATTATGTGGATCTTTGGTGTACTGAAGATAACATAATTAAGGACTATGGAGCAACATAATTGATATGCGAAAGAATGAAAAAGAATAATTTTAATCAAATTGTGATATTTTATGCTGTTTTTCTTTTTTTTCAACATTGTGTTACGGAGAGTCTGTAACGTGTTTTGAATTGCAAAGGATTGGCAAAAAACAAGCCTTGGCTTTAGCCTATTCCTTTTTTTAGGTTACAGTGTTTGTTAGATTCTTTTTTGGGAGACGGACATCCTTGAAAAATGTTTCATTGTAACTTGTAACTGAGAAATAAACTCATTCATACATACTTTCTGATATTGCCCAAAGATCTGGAATCTTCTGGTTGTGTCTGCCCTTGCAGTGCGCTGATTGAGTAAAATGTTCTAAAATCCAGGCTGAGCAAGAACAAGACAGCCTACCGACAATAAAATATGCCTAAAACCACACGTTATTTACAGCAAGCATGTGGAAGAAGGCCTTCTGCTCAGATGAGACCAGTATTGAACTTTTGGGTCTGCATGTAAAACACTAAATATAAATGCTGTAAAAATCCAAAACACCAAAAAACGGAAGCATAACTCACTGGTGTGTTGAAGACCTCATTATAGCACACGGATGAGCGCAGGTACCAGCTGATGTTAAAGGCCAGATTTCTGTCACACGACCCCGTGTCGTTCAGAACTGCAGAGAGGAGAGCAGACGGGATTGTCAGACAATAGGGAGAAAGAGCTGACGGCTTTAAACAACCTTCACAGATGATATTATCAGGCGGTTACACAACGCGCTAGAGCTCGGTAAGTCAAACAGAAAGCTGTCAAAGAAAATGACCCAGAAGTAATACTGAGCCAACAGAAGAACACAACACTTGATGATGCAATCTGACTACTTACACCTCATAAAGATCGTGGTGTTGGCATACAGCGTCTTCCGAAACACAGCATCCTGTGTCTGAAAAACACAACGCAGAAATAGTCGATGATGACACTTTAGGTGATGCAGCATCTCTGATGCGATCAGGATACTTTTCTGGTCCTCAGATCTGATTGAGAGGGCAAGAGACGCGCTAGTTCGCCTAGCAACACCTGATTTAGCCAATTACATATTAGAATGTTTTACTATAAATGTGTGCTTTTCTAGTAAATTCTGGAATTCTGGAAGTAAGGAAGAAAGAAATTGTGAAAGGAAGGAAGAAAGGAATTCTGGAAGGAATTCTGGAAGGAAGGAATTCTGGAAGGAAGGAATTCTGGAAGGAAGGAAGGAATTCTGGAAGGAAGGAAGGAAGGAAGGAAGGAAGGAAGGAAGGAAGGAAGGAAGGAAGGATAAAAACAGATCAACCTAATAAAAATTGATTTCTTACTGATAACCATAAACAATAATTGATATTCGCAAACCAAAAAACCCTGAAAGTTTGACTGGGAATTTAACTGTTGTTTTCATGACAAACCAATAAATATCAAGATATTTGAAATTAACAATTGTATGCTTTTTAGAGGTACAATCGTGCCACTTAATGTGACTGGTGTGAGGATGAAGCAGATCTGATACAGGGAAGGTTTTCATTTTAAAGCAGTAGTTAGGTGTGGGGGGGGGGGGGTCTGGAGCCACACGTACATAGATTTATGGCCAAAAAGACTTTTAGGATTTAAAAAAAAGCTATAAAAACTTTTTACAGTCACCTCTACTGATGTTTATATAAATACAGCAACATATTGTGATAAGATTTTATTCTATACAACCCGTCCTTATTGTTATGGGTGAATTCCCAGATGAATACACTGATGGATAGATAAGGAATGGGATAGGGAATCAAGTCTTGAAATGCAAGTATCTATAGCTCTATATTTATCTCACCTATAGCATCCCTGAATTTAAGCATACCATAAACCTCAATTACATTACCTCTCTTAAATAGCTTTTCCGTAAAAGCTACATCTAAATAGGGTTACAGTCCAGGAGATAACCTGCCTTTAATTGATCATAGACGTAGCATCTTAGAATCGATCCACCCCGAAGAAGAAAAACTCCTGGTAGTTAAATAATGATGAGCACATCAGCAGTCGTGTATCATTAGCCTTCCTGGCTGCTGGACCACACATCCCGGAGGAGAGCTCTGCTAGTGGCTAGTTAGCTGCCTTAGCTACCAACTGACATTCAGCAGCTTTTTTTTTTTTATTATTTTTCACTAGAAACGCTCGCACTGAAGGGAAAACACTCACCGAATTGATGTTTACGCTCCATACTGAGACCTCCGCCGCTCTTCCGAGGTGAAAACCGAACGCTAAAACCACCAAAGACAAGCGACGAAAATGGGCATCTAGCATCTTCATTCAGAAATGCACTGCAGGTAAGGTGGACTCGCATCCGCCTCCAGGTCCGGCTGACCGATTTTCCCCCTGTAACTTACGGTGTCGCCACCAGAGGGAGACAGAGTTAAACAATTAAAATTGTTTAAACATTAAACATTAAACAATTCAATGTTGGACATGTCTGAAGAATTTTTAAAAAAGGTAAATAGAGGGTCGTTTCTTTTGGATGATGTGCAATCGTGGAAATATGAATATTATAGCTTCGGAAATGTTAGGTGGAGAATAAAATAGAAATTTATTGTTAATACATTTACGGCTTATTAATTAGATTTTAATATTTTAAAAGATGTTTTTTTCTGCTTTTTAGCAATGAGTTCAGTAAACTGAAGATATGATTTAAATATGTTTTTTTTCTCCAACAAACGAGAGTCAGCATATTTATTAAAACTAAAATATTTGTGAAAAAGTAAGAAAATACTCATAAGTATGTGTAATGAATTAATTTTAAAAAATGGTATTTCGGTGATGATTAAAAACACCGAAATCAATAAATCTGAGAAATGAACGGGAAATATGTTAATTATCAGTTATTCTTTTACAGTACTTAAATCAGTCCATCCACCTATGAATTACAGAATACCAAGGAGCTGTAAAATAAGAAGAAGTAAACTTCTGAATTTGAAAAATACATCCATATGTATTCCTCCTTATACATTCTTCTTTGGAACCACAGGAGATGATCATGCAAAGAAGGATTCTTCATAGAATCATTAAATTATGAACAACCCTTAACATCCTCTTCATGAGACTGTCACACAACAGCAGGATGTCTTCAGTCAGAGGCTTCATCAGGCTTGCTGTAAAACAGGCCACGACAGGAGGTCCTTCCTGCCCACAGCCATCAGCACCTACAACAACTCTTTGAAGAACCTTGAATAACATGAGTTACAACAACATTTAATTTCCTCCCGGGATCAATAAAGCATTTTTGAATTGAATTGAATTAAATAAAGGACTGTATCTCTAATAAATGCATTTGGCCGGTTCACTCATCAGGTCTGGGAAACCAATTTAAAGTATATTGAAGCGATGTTCTTAGGCTTTTAAGCTTCCTCCTTTCTCCCCCTAAGTTAATAATTGTCTTAATGGCCAAACACTTTAATTTTAGTTTCATCACACCATACAGTCTGTCTCGAAAAAATGGTCTTTACCCTTGTGTGTATTTGTAAATGTGCTTGGCACTGTCAGATGTCTGTAAATTGTATCCAAAGATAAACCAGAACAATTTGCTTTATGATATCTGGGCTGTTCTATTTCAATTTTCCATGATGTCACACAGATGTGGGTTGGAGGTGTTGCTTTCTGCATATGTATCTCCATTTAACTAAACAAACTAATGTATCAAACGCCTACGAAGCCAGAACTTCACAACATGGGCTTTCCATTATAGTTTAAAGGCACAGGCTATAGTAATGTTGTAAAGTTTTTTTTTTTTTTTTTTTATAGCTGAACTAAATACAGGTTAATTATTATAGGTGCAGTATTGTATCTGAGGATAGCTTATGTAACTTTAGGCCCATTTTAAGTAGCTACTAATAAACATAGTTTTCCCCCCAAGTATCATAAATATTCATACCAAAGTAAAAAAAAAAAAAATCTATACTAAATTTAAAAACTGTTCATTAAATGTGGTTTTCTGTTATCTTCAAGGTGTTTTACTCGGAAAATCCCGCTTCCAATTGCACGTATATTGTTTTCAAAAGGAAGCTTGCCACTTACAATATGGCGGAGTCGCTGACAAGGCGAACGGATGGGAACGCTGTAGGGTGCGCTTTATTTTGAAAATCCTCACCGGAAGTCAAATTGTTTGTTGTGGATTTCATGCACTTACTTCCTTCTACACAGTCTGCACCTGTCAAAAGGTACAGATACGTTTACTCAGAATTATTTAGTCAGTGCGTTTCCATCAAAGGAGATTGGACGACCGTAAACAGCTGCTGTTTCTGTCTGTCTGTTAGCTTGAAATGGCGGGAAAGAGGGAACCTGTTGTTAGGTATTACCATGTTGTTTCATGTTATTTCTCTCCTGCAAGCTGACCTTCAATATAGCCTGGTTAATAAGACTGAATGGAGAAAATTCTGAATTCAACATTTATTGCTTTCATTCAGATAAATAAAATATTTGCCATTTATTTAGATTTTAGGTTTATCTGCTGATGAAATTCTTCAACTTTTTAATTCACCAAATTTGTGAGTAAAACCTTTTCATAGCTGTATAATGAGCATAATCTTTTCTTTTTCACCTGGGTCTCAGTGTTGTCCCTGATAATGAGGGGAAGGAAAAGTTCAAAAAAAGTGAGAATGTTGCTTTTTACAGGTATGTTAAATAACATTTTCTGGGTTGTAAATGACTGAATCTGTTACATTTGATTTGTACTCATGATTAATCACAGACATCAGTTAGATCCATGTGCTAATAATTATATATTCTCTCTTGAGGCGACAGATCCAGGGTCCGAACCTGGAACACAGACTTCTTCTGGATACCCTTGTTCTCTCAGAGAAGGGCGCACACTTTGAGCTTTTGGAAGATAGCACAAAGGTCAGTTTTCTAAAACTTTACAGGAATATTTATCCGTGATAATTTCCACATTTAATATACTTTATATAAAAATTTTTTTTAATTATTACTTTTATTTCACCTTTTTTTAAGTCATTGAGACACTTGGTCTCATTTTCAAGATGGGTCTGTTTAAGACACAAAGCTGATTTTAGAGAAACTTTGTATCTGTAGCCCAGGGGTATGCAAGCTGCTGTTAAGTTATAAAGGCCAAAAAAGTCCTGAAAATTAATTTTTAATATTGGTATAAAATAGGCAAATTCAAGCATGTTTTCTATATTTTTTAATGCAATATTTCCATAGGAATTACAACACAACACAATTCACAACATATTGGCAGTATTGATACAAGGAATTCCATCTTATATTTTATAAAAATGTGAAACTTTTAATTTATTCGAGCATGTGAATAACAAAGATATATCCTCATATCCATCTAAACTTATATAATACTCTTATACATATGTACACAAACATATAAATGCACATATATTTACATACCTATATACATATACATACACGCATACCTGTTCCCATATACATTCATCCATACACATACATACTTACACATTAATACACATACACAAGTACATACATATAAATTTTATATTTGTAGAAATATATTCATATTAATAATAGCGCGAAAGGGAGGGGGAGGAAAAAAAACTATTTCCACCTGTAACACTTTCTGCTCTGGTTGCAGTCGTTTTATATAGTTATATTATGTAACCAATTAATTTTAGGTCATTACAGTACTATCATCATTCTTTTCCAATGATCTAATCATCATTGATATTTAATATATCAAAGATTCAATATAATATAACATAAAAGCATTTCACAATATGCTACTAATAGTCTATGTCATAAATTAATTATGAACTAATTTAATTTTTCATAACCCTTCCTCTGTTCTATATCTTGAAACTACCATTTATTTTTGCCTTGACCTGTTGGATATCTAAGCATTGCTTGCCCCAAGTCCATTCAAAAGTCTGACCCCACACACACATTTTCTGCGCATTTGGAACGTTTCATAAAAAACAAAAAACAATTTTATTGTATTCTTATGACATTTGTCTTTGTTCTAAAACCTTAAACTACATGTACATATCTTGTTCTTTAACTATAAATAAATAAATAAATTACGCCAGGTGTTTATAAAACACAATAATTTTGTGTCCATAAAAAGTTCGCATAGGTCTTACGGCTCTGGACAAATTAGATTAATTAGGAATAGGAGCAAAAGTGGCTCGTTGGATTGTAAAGGTTGCCGACCCCTGGTCTAGCCCCAGTTGTGATTTACTTCAAAGACGCTGCTGCTTCAGGGTGCCAAACATTTTCTTCAATTTACAAAGCAGAAATAGTATTAGTGTTGTGATAAACCTGAGTGATACTTGGCTGATCCCATTAACAGGAGGGTAGATTCTCATTGGGTCTCTCCTAGCTTGTTACATGGCCCAGATGGGTGTGCATGTGAATTTTATCAGGCGTTTTATCATATCGTGTTGGCCTCCCATTTAATGTTTAATCATTCTTTAGAAAACACGACCATCTGGCTGAGGGAAGCCGCTATCAATTTGATAGTGGAAAAAAAGGAGAAGTTATTTTTGTACTTCATAAAGATTCCTGGCTCATCCTAACTGAGACCAAAGGTTGCTTTCAAAATTACTCACGCATGAGCTTGGTAAAAGCTTGAGCTTGCTCAATTCTGGGCCTCAAGGGCCGGTCTCCAGCTAGTTTTAGATGAGTCTCTGCTCACACACAGCTGATTCAAATGGTCCAACTACCTCCTCAGCATGTCAAAGTTCTGCCGAGGCCTGCTAATGAGTCATCATTTGATTCAGGTGTGCTGAACCAGGGAAAAACCTAAAACATGCAGGAGACCGGCCCTTGAGGACCAGAATTGGGCACCCCTGCTCTAGGGTAACATGGAGAGACCTTGAAATGTTATTGGTTTGCATCATTTCATATCTGGCACTGAGGCTGGACAGACGGAGAGAATAAAATTACTCTTTATTCTGATGATGTTGTAATTTTTCAAAGCAGGTTTCAAAACATGAATTGTTTCAAGTCTGTTTCCTCTTTTGGAGATACATTTTGCCAGATCTCTGGCCATGCTGCTGGGATCTGCTGCTTCTTTTCAAAAGCCTTCCGCTTCTTTTTGATTCTTTAAAAGCCGATTTAGAAGTCTGGGCGTTCTTACCTCTCTTAGCTTTGCAGGCTCGCTCTTATTAAAAAGAACATCCTGCCTGGGCTTCTCTATCCACTACATATGATCTATATTTTGCTATCCATCAAGAGTATTACAGTTATTGAAAGGTGGTTGAGTTCATTTATTTGAGACAAGAGAAAACCTAAACTAAAATTGACTCAACTTTAGGTGATAGGGTCTAAAGAGGACTTAGAATTTCCAAATGTTCAGCTCGTACTGATTTAGAGCTGATCCAACCTCCATCTGGTTTGATGTTGAGTCTCTTCAGTCCAAGTTTCCACTAAAGAACTGACTGATTATTACTAAGTATGAAAGCGTTAGGTACTTCTGTGCCAACCCTATCTCCCAAGCATGGAGATGCATCCGTATTTTAGAAGGTTGCTCTCAAATAATATCTTCCATGCCTTTTTTTAACAATCCAGACTTTCCACCAAGGCACCACGAGGCCCTTTTCTGCTATCGGAACTTGAGAGTAGTTTTACCAGACGTTCACGGAATGCTCGTGTCTCCAATTCACCAGAGGGCCATTTCAGGGACAAAATGAGTACCTGCTATGTGGTATGTACTCTGAACTGGCCCAATAGAGTCGCAGGGTGGGACTTGTGGTTAAGTCATGCTGATTGGTTATAACTCAGTGGGTAATGATATCAGCAGACCTTGCCAAACAACCGGCATTTGTAAAACTGGTGAAGCAGTGTATAACAACTTAGCAACCAGAAACGCTGCAACCATCCCCGCTTCTTCCATTGTCGATCACTTGTAATTCTCTGCTGCTGTGGGCACCTTTTGGCACTGATCTGTGCTGAAACGGTCACAATATGCTAACGTCTTGGCAAATTCCTTAAAGGGCCAGTTTTGTATGGAGACACAACGACTGAGAGTACCGAGCCTGTGGATTTCCCTCCCAGAAATGTCTCGGGATTCTTCTGGTGGAAACGCGCCTGTGGTTGGGGTTTTAAAGTAGGGTACAGCAAGAGGCTTAAAAAGGTAGCTAATTCACCTGATGGACAGAATTTAGACAGCAAAAGTTTGGCTTGGGTGGAGATCAGTTCTCCAGAAATGTGAAAATACATCACTTTATTATTAATCAATACTTACATATACAAGATACTTTATCTCGTCATGTATCCAAATAGCCTGTGACTATGACTGTGAGCTTTGTTCAAGCCTGTGACTGTGATCAAGCTAAATCTGTTTGATATAAAACCTTGCTTTGCCTACATACCACACCTCTTTGGAGTTGCTTTGGACTTGGACCCCAAAACCTTAGAAATGCTTTTGTAACCCTCTCCAGAATGACATATGTCAGTGACTTTATTTCTCACATTTTCTTTAATGCATTTTTGTGCTGCTTTTAACATCTCTAAGCCTACTTCATGTTGTCTGACAGGTTCTATTTTGATTCAGCAGATAAGGCAGCAATCAGGCCTGGGTTTGGTCAGTGTTTTTAAAGTGAATCAGGGTTTGATATTACATTTCTTTGATGACGTGAAACATTTAAGTAGTTATTCATCGTAACTCTCTTTAATATAATTCCTCTCAGCCTCTTTGGTCTTTATAAGACGTCATTAACATCCAAGTAAACTGTTTTCTTCATGAAACATTTTTTCACAGACCAGACTGCTTCTGTCTTTGACACCTTGTAAAGATGGCACTGTAAGGATTGTAATAGACGAGGTCTGGCCCATCAAAGCCCGCTACCGAGTTCCAGATGTGTTGACTGGAGAACCTCCTAGTGAACAGTAAGAGCCACATCAGGTGCTGCATATGAGCCTCACTAGAAACTCACTGTCCTCATTTTCCTCGCGACCCGACAGGTTGAGAGTGGAGAGCCACACTAAGGACTCCGTCACCCTCACCTGGTCTTCGGGACAGTACCAGGTCCGCGTGTGGCACTTCCCTTTCCGTCTGGAGGTACTGTGTGATCATGAGGTGATAGTCACCTTCAACTCTAAGGACAAGCTGTGGTTCGAAAGCTTGCAGAATCCACCCAGGTGAAGACATAAGAGAATGCAGGCTTATTCTAAATAAGATGGATTGTACCTATAATTATTTAAACTGCCTCTTTTTATATTTTTCTACCGGGCATCATCGTAACGTAGCAAGGTAAGAAAACAAGAAACCTCAAACTGCAACTTTAGGCTGCTGTTAATAAAAGCTTCATTTGGTCCCTTGGTTGTTTTCTGCTTCTGTTTCAGCTTAAAGAGGACGAGAGTTCATTGTGGAAGGAGACTTTTAGGAACTTTGTGGACATCAAAGCAAATGGTTTGTAGCTGCTTTAAGTTTTATTTCATTCTTTTTCATTTTCTTCTCTATTTTTTGCAAAAGATTCATAAACCTTACAAAGTAATCCACCGAGACATCAGGAAGAGGTTTATCCTTGGGTGCAATTTCTAGAACCCTGAAGTGTCCACATTCATCTGTTCAAGCAATTATACACAATTGTAATCACTATATGAATGTCCGCCCATCATAGCGTTCTTGAAGGAGGGTTATGTGTCCTGGAGATGAACATGGTTTGGTGCGAAATCTTGCGAAAAATATCTTGTGAACATCCCTTGGTGTAAATTCTCAGTCATCCAGTCATCACATCGCGGGAAATGTCTCAAAAAATTAAGGTCTCTGTCCATGACTGCATTTGCAAAGTGTAAACAGTCTTTTTATTTGCTTTTGTAGAGTTGGCTTCTTTCTCGCTGAGCAGGATTGTAGCCCATGTCGATACAGGACTCGTTTTACTGGGAGTAACCATCTTCACAAGATATTCTTGACAGTTTAAATGAAGGCAACTGGACTTTTTTTGTTGTCTTGAAAATGTTTGGTCTCTCATCCAAGAGGCTTCTTCAGTCCTGAAAACTGGATTGGGAGTATCAGATTTATAAGTCTAAAGTTAAGGCTCACTAATGGGGCTATAGCTATTCCTAACAAGGCTATCAGGGTTGCATAGGCACTTTCAACAAGCACACTTCCAACTTGAAAGCTGCTTCTCTGTGTTTGGTTCTAATTCTATGGATGTTGAGTAGACTGGAATTAGAGGACCTGAGTGGTCTGGGGGTTGGTATAGTGACAGTAGATATTCAACAAACTTAGGTGTTAAACCATTCAATAATTTGTAAACTAGTAAAAGTATTTTAAACTCTATTTTCTGAGCTACAGGGAGCCAGTGTAAGGACTTTAGAACTGGGGGGATGTGCTCTACTTTCCTGGTTCTAATTAGGACACGGGCAGCAGCGTTCTAGGTCAGCTGCAGCTGTCTGATTGACTTTTTAGGCAGACCTGTGAGGACGCTGTGGTGGTAATCAATCTGACTAAAAGATAAATGGATGGATGAGTTTTTCCAGGTCCTGTCGATCAGTCCTTTAATCCTAGAAATGTTCTTCAGGTGATAGAAGGCTGACGTTGTTATTGCTTTTATGTGACCCTGGAGGTTCAGGTCTGAGTCCATTACTACACCTAGATTTTGGACCTGATCAGTATTTTCTAGCTATATTAACTTAAGCTGTGTGCTGACTCTTGATCGTTCCTCTTTAGGTCCAAAAATAAGTACTTCAGTTTTGTTTCTGTTCAGCTGGAGAAAGTTATGGCACATCCATCCATTGATTTGTTTGATGCATTTGCTTAGCGCTTTGATGGGTTCAAAGTCACCTGGTGACATTGTAATGTAGAGCTGAGTATCATCTGCATAGTTATGGTAGCTAATCTTATTGGTTGTTATAATCTGGGCTAGTTGGAGCATGTAGATATTAAATAAGAGGGGCCCCAGGATGGAGCCCTGGGGTACCCCACATGTGATTTCTATTTGTTCTGATGAAAAGTTTCCAAATGAAACAAAGAAGTCCATGTTCTTTTGGTAAGACTCAAACGAGCCAAGTACTGTACCAGAGAGACCGACCCAGCTCTCCAAGTTCCAAGACCCAGTTCAATAGTATACCATGATCAACAGTGTCAAATGTTGCACTGAGGTCCAACAGAACAAGCACTGTGGTTCTACTAATGGTCTGTATTTATGCGAATGCCATTGAAAACTTTGACGAAGGCAGTCTCAGTGCTGTGGTGAGCACGGAAACCAGACTGAAAAACATCAAAATGGTTTGTCATTAGAAAGCTATTTAACTGCTGAAACACAACTTTATCAATAATCTTACTGTTGAATGGAAGATTAGAGATTGGCCTGTAGTTCTGGTTCAGGTTGTTCTTCTTTAGTAGTGGTTTAATAATTGCTGTTTTTAAAGCCTGGGAGAAGACACCTGACAGGAGCGATGAGTTCACTATTTGAATCAGATCAGACCCAATGACAGGGAAAACTTTCTTAAGGAAAAACTGTGGGTGGGTTATCAAGACAGCAAGAGGAGGACCTTAATTGTTTAATGATTTCTTCTAGGTTTTTTGGTTTAATGCATGGAATTCTGACATTTTCTCTACATTGGTGTTAATTGGGGATGACATTGGTAGTCGGCTCGGTGCTGCGGTACAGGACTTTTCAGTGAAAAAGCTGGCAAATTGATTGCAGGCCCTGGTAGAATTTAGTTCAGGGGCTCCTGTTACTGGAGGATTAGTTAGTCTTTCCACTGTTGCAAACAGGGAATGGTCTGTATGTGTGGGTTTCCAAGGAAACCATCTTCACAAGATTTCCAAGAAAACCCACTCATACAGACCAATACCTACTTTTTAAATTACACCACCCACTGGAACATAAGCTATCTGTCATCAGAAGACTACAGCATAGAGCTGAACATTTCCCCACAAAGAGAGAAGGAAAGGACAAAGAACACAAACATAAAGAGGTCACTCCTAACTTGTGGATACCCTAATTGGGCATATGTCAAGGCATCAAAAAAGTCAAAGGAACACTCAACTCAGGCCAGTGTAGGGAAGGAGAAGAGGAGACGGAAAAACATAGTTATCCCATATGTGGCTGGAGTCTCTGAGAAACTAGGAAGGATATTTTCCAAGCATATCATCCTAGTGCATTTTAAATCTGGTAACACTCTCAGGCAAAAACTGGTTCATCCTAAGGACAAAACACCCAAACACAAGCTCAGTGGCGTGGTATATGCAGTCCAGTGCAGTGAGGAATGTGCAGAGCTGTACATTGGAGAAACATAACAGCAACTACACAAAAGGATGGCTCAACACAGAAAAGAAAACTCATCAGGCCAATGTTTTCAAGAAAAGTCCAAAAAAAGTCAATTAGACAGCTGCAGCTGATCCAGAATGCTACCGCCCGTGTCCTCATTAGAACCAGGAAAATAGAGCACATCACCCCAGCTCTAAAGTCCTTACACTGGCTCCCTGTAGCTCAGAGAATAGAGTTTAAAATACTTTTACTAGTTTACAAATCATTGAATGGCTTAGCACCTAAGTATATTGAATATCTACTGTCACTATACCAACCCCCCAGACCACTCAGGTCCTCTAATTCCAGTCTACTCAGCATCCCTAGAATTAGAACCAAACATGGAGAAGCAGCTTTCAAGTTGAAAGTGTGCTATACAAATAAAATTGCTTCGCCTTGCTTATGCAACCCTGATAGAGTTAGGAATAGGAACTATAGCCCCATTAGTGAGCTTAAATTTAGACCATAGACTTATAAGTCTGATACTGCCAATCCAGTTTTCAGAACTGAAGAAGCCTCTTGGATGAGAGAACAAACGTCTTTAAGACAACAAAAAAAGTCCAGTTGCCTTCATTTAAACTCTCAAGAATATCTTGTGAAGATGGTTACTCCCAGTAAAACGAGTCCTGTATCGACATGGGCTGAAAACCCCCTCAGTGAGGAAGAAGCCAACTCTACAAAAGCAAATAAAAAACCTGTCTACAGTTTGCAAATGCAGTCATGGACAGATACCTTAATTCTTGGAGACATTTCCTGTGATCTGATGAAACAAAAATGTGTGTGACCTTAATGAACAATCGTTATATTCGGAGGAGAAAGGGGAAAGCTTTGAAGCCTAAGAACACCATCCCAACTGTGAAGTATAACGGTGGCAGCATCATGTTGTGGGGTGAGGGGTAAGGGCTGGTGCACTTCACAAAATAGATAGCATTATATGGAAAGACAATCATGAACATGTTGAAGCAGCCTTTCAAGACACCAGCCATGAAATTGTAACTAATATCACCAAATTAGTCACAAATTGACTTAAAGACAACAAAGTCGATGTTTTTGGAGTGGCCATCTCAAAGCCCTAATCTCTGTCTCATAGAAGATTTGGGCACAGAGCTAAATATGTGTGTTTGAGCAAGGCAGCCTAACTCCGTTACATCAGGTATGTCAGGAGGAATGGGACAAAACCAAAGTTCCATGCCAGAGACATTTGTATGTAAATATCTGGTTTTGACTGTGGCTCACTGCGATGGACTGGTGACCTGTCCAGGGTGTACCCCGCCTCTCGCCCCATGACAGCTGGAGATAGGCACCAGCCCCCCCCCCCCAAACCCTGCATAGCAATGACGGGTACAGAAAATGGATGGATGTAGCTCAAACTCAGATTAGATGGAATGTATATTTCAATTTTCACATCTTGCCACAGATCCTACATTAGATCAAGGACTGGACTTAGACTAGACCAATCTGACCCGGAGATATGCTTTGATCTAAATCACTCCACTGTTACTCTGTCTGTGTGGTTAGGATTGTCGTCCTTCTAGGAGGGGAATCTTTGTCCCAATCCCAAATCTTTTGCCGCCTTTAACTGTTAGAGTCTAACAGCTCCACCACACATAGCATTTTGGATGTATGATCAAATTTGACTTGATCAGAGCCTCTTCTTCCACATGTTTGCTGTGTCCCACCGGACGTTAGACATGTTAGTGTTTCTCTTTATTCTTCTTCTTATTATTATTAGTGTGAATGCTGTAGGCATTCACACTCTTGAGATCCTCTTACCTTCTTCTGGTTGCTTCCGTACGTTTTTTGAACTTCATCTACTTCTGCATACTTTGTGCTATTTTAACCATTCAACTTTTCAATTATTCTGCTTATTCTGCTGTTTCTGGCTATATCTTTTGGTATTCATAACCTTTATACTTTTTATAATATTCAACTTTTTATGCTTTTTTTGCTCCCATTGAAATGAATGGAAAACCTCAAAAATTCCGCTAAATCTCGTCTGTTTTGCAAAACTAACTACTTCCACATACTTCCACTTAGAAACACAATTCAAATCTTAAAATGTAGTCATAGTCTTCAGCTATTACTGTATGTCTCGGCTTCTTCCTAACTTGTACAGTTTTCATACAATCCTTCCTCAAGTTTCTGGTCCCGAAATGATCAGATTTCTGAAAATACATGCATGTCTATGGGAGCGAAGCAATTAAGTTAGAGTGGCCCACTCTAGCAGAATTACACTTTTCCACTTTCCTGATTTTCCACGAACAACTTCCGCTCACTCGCTTATATTTCCCTCTTTCTGCACATATTATATATCAAAACGTAGGTTTCCAATTTTTGCTTCAGGAAATGTTACCAAAATTTATGTGACAGTTACAGTTTTTTGGCAAATCGACCCGAAGCAAAGTGGCCACACCCAGGAGGGACCATTGGAATGCATTGGGACTGAGCAAAAATTCAGAGGAGGACAGCTGGATTCTGACCTATATTCGTAAAGTCATATCTCATAAACGATGCGGCGTAGAAACATGTGCCTTGTACCGATATAACTTCAGACCTTCCTGACGCTCATGGTTGAACAACTTTTTTGATGCCTGTTACTGTTTCTCCATGAGTTTTGTTTGTTCGAGTGTAACAAATCTGCTCTTCGCTAAAACGGCTCAGATTCAAAAATGGCAAAATCATGCTCATTTTTACAAAATCACTGCTCCTAGACAGATTGAGGTACACACATGAAACGAACCATGATGCTTCATCAAAGCCTGCTGATACTTACAGTGAAATAATAATTTCGATAGGCCTTATATTTTCCGAGTAAGAGGATGTAGTTTGGGACCAAGGAAAGACAGATTAATGTTTTCACCAAATTTATCAACCTATTTGAAGTCATTTTATGGCTGTAATATAATATTTTCAACAAACTGAGTGGTTTGAGAGCGTTCCCCTATCCGTTCTGATAAAAACGGTCCATTGGTGACGTCGATTGGCCTTACGGTTCTTAAGTTATTAAGAGTAGTTCGGAAGCTGCGTTGCCTGTTAAAACGGCTGAGAAGTTAGGAGACAAAAGTGAGGTTCTGCACTTAGACTGTCTCCCCCAGTCACAGCCTGCGTGTGATTGGTCGAAAAATTGAAGGCCTTTTCATGGCTTTAGGTGGAGCTCCCTCTTGTGGTACAAATGAGATTTACTATACATTATGCCCTCCACTGTAAAACTGACGTTTCAGGGTTATTGTAAGACATCTCAAACAACTTGTAGATTTAATGCAAATCAGTTCACCAGGACTTTGATTACTCTGGAAAATATGATGATTAATACAGTCTCATAGGTACTAGGGAGGCAACAGTGGCCATTTTACTGTTCGAACACCTGGAAAACAGTGATTACTTTTAAATGGCAGTTACACAGACTTGTATGTTTAGACAATCGCAGGCATTATAAATGGAATAAGATATTGTTAGCTAACTTGCTATTGTTACCCATTATACTAACACTAGCATTTAAGCTAACATAAGCATTTTAGCTAATTTTGACTTAATAGCTAAAGTTGACATACAGAATGGATTGAGAAACAGTTAACCAACATGTTAGTGTTTGCCAACATGCTATCTGTGGCATTTAAGCTAACATTAGCATTTTAGCTAACATTAGCATTTTAGCTAATTTTAGCTATCATTTGGTTTTTGGGTTGATTGTAACATACTGAATGGTTTGAATTATTGTTAACCAATATGTCCATGTTTGCCAACATGCTACCAATAGCTTTTTTACAAACCATTGCAATGTAGCTCATTTAAGCTAACAATAACATTTTATGTAATTTTGACTTAACTGCTAAAATTAACATAATGGATGGATTGAGTTACTGTTAACCAACATGTTAGTGTTTGCCAACATGCTATCTGTGGCATTTTAGCTAACATTAGCATTTTAGCTAAAATTAGCTATTATTTGGTTTTTGGGTTGATTTGAACAAACTGAATGAGTTATTGTTAATCAATGTATTCATGGTTGCCAACATACTACAAATAGCTTTTTTGCTAACCATAGCAATTTAGCTCATTCAAGCTAACAATGGGGTTTTAGATTATCATTTAATTATTTAGAATATTTTAAAACACTGAAAGGATTAAGTATATGGTAACAAACATGATACTGTTTGCCAACATGCTACCACTAGCATTTAAGCTAACACTAGTATATCAGTTAGTATCAAAAGTTAAGCTAATTCAGCTAATTCTAGCTAACACGTCCCTTTAAGCATATTTTTATTATACTGAATGGATTGAATTATTTTTAACCAACATGTTTGTGTTTGTCAACATACTACCACTAGCATTTTAGCTAACATTAGCATGTTAGCTAATTTTCAATAATATTGGTGTTATAGCTTGTTGTCAATTTACTGAATATAATAAGTCTTCTTTTAATCAACATAGTTGTCTTTCCCAACATGCTACTACTAGCGTTTTGGGTAATAATTGGAATTTAGTTGATTTAAGGTAACACTGGCATTTGATCTAGTTGTGAGTTTTTCTATGCGGTAGGGTTGGTAGACTACTTTTCTTTTTTCTGCTGATTCTTCAGGTACTAGGCAGGCAACAGTGGCCATTTTACTGTCCCAACACCTGGAAAACAGTGATTAGTTTTAAATGGCAGTTACACAGACTTGTGTGTTTAGGCAATCTTATGCAATATAAATGAAGTAAGATATTGTTAGCTAACTTACTATTGTTATCCATTATACTAACACTAGCATTTAAGCTAACATTAGCATTTTAGCTAATTTTGACTTAATGGCTAAAGTTAACCTACTGAATGGATTGAGATACAGTTAACCAACATGTTAGTGTTTGCGAGCTCGGGCGGAAGATGGCGGTCCGTGCAATCGCATTTCACTGAGCTCCTCGAGAAGTCCCGATGTTACAGTTAATTAAAAGAAAAGCTATCCACTAACAACTGCATTTTGCCCAGTACTCAGCACGAAAATGAAGAAAAACAACAGCGGGAAGCCTCCGGCGCAGAAAAATCTCCCATTTGAAAGTTGTGTGAAGATGAGTGAACACGACTATGCAGATACGGCTAACGTTAGCAAGAACAAACGAGGGCCGACAACCCCAGTGGAAACTCCCGAAAAAACCCACCTGAAGAAATAAACAAAAGGTATGTCTCAAGAAGAAACAAACACCGAGACCATACTGTCTGCTATCAACTCTCTTGGTCAACGTCTTGACAACCGCATGGATGAATTTCGCACGCAGTTGCAACAGCATAGCTCCATGCTAGCTTCTAATGCTAAATCGGTGCAGTTCAACGCAGAAGAGCTAAAAGAGTGTAAAACAAAAATAAAACACCTGGAAAAGAAAGTGGAGACACTGAATAAGGAAAATGAAGACATGAGAGGTCGGATACTTAACAATGACAGATACAAAAGATGGTGGTGTCTGCGCATCAAAGGGAAAAAAGAAAAAGCCAACGAAAACATAAGAGCGGAGGTGGTGGAGCTTCTTAGCAGGATTGCACCGGACCTAGCGGTAAAGATGGATGAAGCGGTCGACGTTGTTCACAGAGTGGGAAGAATGATGGACAACCGGCAACGACAAATAATCATTTTATTTGTGAGACGAGCAGTGAGAGATGACATCTGGAGGCGTACAAAAACTTCTTCAATCTGCAAAGAAGAGGGGATTTGCTTTACTGAAGATCTGACTCAAGAGAACTGGCGTTCCAGACAGGCTCTCTGGCCTAAAATCGACCAGGCTAGAAAGGAAGGAAAGGCTGCCAGCTTCAGGGGCCCGTTTGGATTCATTGAAGGCAAGCGTTTTATGGAAGACGCATAAGTCATGGGCTGAAATCTGAGCTTGAAATTAATATATAGTGGATCAGTTCGGATGATGGGACTTCTACCTCAAAGTTTTCACTCCACCTCCCTACATTTTTTTTATTTTTTTTCACAAAAGTTCATTTGTTCATGTGTTCTGTTTTTCAGGTAAATACTGACATTTCTTTTATTTCCTTTAATACAAGGGGACTTAAGGACTCTATCAAGCGAAAAGCTGTTTTTTTGTTTTGTAAAGGGCAACAAGCACAGTGCACCTTTCTTCAAGAGACTCACTCTGATAACAACAATGGGGAGACAAAATTCTCTTCAGTCATGGGACAAATCGGTCGGTTGGAGTTGCCATATGCTTCAACAGATGCCCTGGTAAGATTCTGGGTGAAAAAGCAGACAAGGAGGGACACTGGGTAGCTTGTGTTTTGGAAATTGATGCTATTCTTGTTATTCTGATCAATGTATATGGTTATAACAACGATCACAAAAATAGATATCTATTACATCAGATTTCAGAAGTTATCATAGAACTAAATGCAAAATTCCCCACAGATCATATTATTGTTGGAGGTGATTTCAATTTAAATCCTGATGGGTGGATGGATAGATGGCCTACCAAGTTATTGAATGAACATAGAAATCCAATTTTAGAAGATTTTGCTAATAATAATCAATTGATAGACATCTGGAGAAATCTACATAGTGGGTTGAAACAGTTTACCTGGCATAAACCTAACGGTCAAAACAAATCACGAATTGATTATTGGCTGATATAAAACTCAATATCAGATCATGTCACAGAAACAGAAATTGCTAATTGTCCTTTAAGTGATCATTGCATCATCAATCTGAAAATTAGAAACAGTAATAAAAATAACAAACCAAAAGATTATTGGAAATTCAACTCTCAGTTACTAAAAAACTCAGAGTTTTGTCAATCCATTAAAAAAATTATTTTTGATATAAAAAATGACAGTACACTAGACACGTCTATACAAAAATGCGAGTTTCTGAAATTTAATATTAGAAAGCATTCTATAATGTTTGGTAAAAAACTGAATAAAGAAAAGAGAGCTGAAGAAGCAGCAGTGGTTAAAGAACTCATGACACTGTATAGTAAATCAAATTGGAGTGAAGAGGACAAAGAAAAAATAAGTAAGTTGCAATCCAAATTGGATGGAATGTATATAGATAAAGCTAAAGGTGCATATATTCGATCCAGAGCCCGGTGGATTGAAGAAGGAGAAAAGAATACTGCATACTTCTGCAAATTAGAAAAACGCAGACAAGAATATAATTCGATTTGTAGTCTAACAATTGATGGAGAGGAATGTACGGAACCGAAACGCATTGAAAAAGAAGTTTTCAAGTTTTATAGGCGTCTGTATAAATCTTCATACTCAGAGCAAGATGCCCTATCTTTTTTTGATAAAATTAATAACTTGATTCCTATTATAGATGAAAATTTTAAAGAAGTTTGTGATGAGGAGCTAAGCATTGCAGAATTTGACTATGCCATAAAAAAAAAGACATCTGATCGTTCGCCAGGACCAGACGGTATAACAACTAACTTCTATAAATACTTTTGGGAAGATTTAAAATATCTATTGTTTCAGGCTATAAATGAATGTATTAATATAAAAGAACTGATGGAAACAACGAAACAAGGAATAATAAAATTAATTCCAAAACCTGGAAAAGATAAGAAAATATTGAGCAACTTAAGACCTATTTGGCAGTTTTGGCAGCAAGATTAAAGACGGGTATATCTGAATTAATCAGTTCAACACAATCTGGTTTTCTTAAAGGAAGATCCATCCATAATAACATCCGCCTGGTTCTGGATCTTATTGACTATAATTATCTAATTAAGGAAGATGGTTTATCTTTTTTTGGGATTTCCAGAAAGCATTCGATTCAGTGGAACACTTATTTATTATTGACACACTGAGACACTTCGGCTTTGGAAATAAATTTCTTGATTTGATCTCTATGATATACACAGATATTAATAGCTGTGTTTCCCTCTCAGAAGGTACATCTCCTAGATTTAAGGTTGAACGAGGGATAAGACAGGGTTGTAGTATTTTTCCTCTTTTATTCATTGCAGTGACTGAACTACTAGCAATTGCGGTAAAAAATTTGAATATTAAAGGTTTAGAGATAAACGACCACAAGTTACTCATCAGTCAGCTCGCTGACGATACAACACTCTTCTTACAAAATAAAGAACAAATACCAGTAGCTGTAAAAGTAATAGAGCAGTTTTCTCAAGCATCGGGCCTATATCTGAATCTGAGTAAATGTGAACTGATGAGCATTCATTACTGCTCTGAATCCTCACTATATAGTATACCAGTCAAAAATGACATTAGATACCTAGGTATTTGGATTACCAAATCATCAGATACTAGTGAAAAAAAGAATATCCAAGATAATATCGATAGATGTGGAAAAACATTAAACAGTTGGCTACAAAGAGATTTAACATTATTTGGAAGAACGATGTTAACCAAGATTGAATCTATTTCCAGGCTAATATATCCATCCTACTCTTTTGCTATTTCTCCGAAGTTGATTTAATAAATTAATAGAATCAATTTTAATTTTATTTGGAAAAACAAACATCACTATATTAGAAAAGGGGATGTGTTAAAAAATTATGAGGAAGGTGGCATAAAGGCAATCGACTTTGAAATTATGAATGGTATATTAAAAATTAAATGGCTCCAATCTTTTTTGAGGAACGGCGAAGAGATATGGTTCTCCTTACCGCATATATTTTTGATAAAGTGGGAGGTATTTAATTTTTATTAACATGTCACTTTGAAATATCTAAATTACCTATAAAACTCTCAACGTTTCATCATCAGGTTTTGTTACAGTGGAAGCTGATGTTTAAACATAACTTCAGTCCCCACAATGTTTCATTATGGAACAACAGAGTGATATTGTGTAGACGGAAATCCATGTTTCTTAAAGACTGTTGGGAAAAACAAATATGGTCAATTGTTCATATTTTTGATAAAGATGGTAATATTCTTGAATCGGAGGAATTTAATTCTAAATATAATATGAACTGCTCAATTGTGGATTACAACAAAGTAATACAGAACATTCCAAAGGTCCTTATTCAAGCAATAAAAAAGAATTTTTTGAACATTGCATCACCAAGGCTACACAAAATTAGAATCGATTATGTGGACCTGGTAGATACAAAATGTAATAATAAATTCCTTAAACAAACTCTTGTTAACATTCTGTACCCGGGTAGAACAAGAAGCACTCTCTTCTTTCTTGGTTATAATAAATCTAAAATATCTTCAATTAGAACAAAATTCTTAAAATATCCAATTCCCCCTAAATTTAAGGAAGTACATTTTAAAACATTAAATAATATATATCCCTCTAACGAATTTGTAAAGAAAAGATTTAATTTTGAAGTAGACAATTGTCATATCTGCAATATTAATGTTGAAACAACAGAAGACCTGTTTTACGAATGTGAATTGGCTCAGAATTTATGGAAATCTCTTCACAACCTGTTGTCCTCCAGATCTATAAACATAGATTTCTTTTCATATCAAAATATTCAGATGGGTGTAATCCTCAAAAATAAAAAGGATGAATTTTTGGTTAATAATTTAATTATAGCAACAAAATATTATATTCATGAATGTCGATTTGCTAAGTCCTCCGCCACATGGTCTGCACTTAAAAATGAACTCTTGTTGCTCCAAAGCTGTCTTCTAAAAGTTGAGAATGCCCAGGCTAAAAAAACTACATAAACTTAGAGCAACACTTCAGATGAGCTAAGTCCCTGTTATTTGGTTTGTTTGTGTTATTTATTTTATTTTACTTTTTTGTGTTCTATCAATCTAGTTTGTTCTCCTTTGTTATGTGAACGGTATAGAAGATGTCTTTTCAGATGATTTGATGGAGGTGTGATTATAATACGATAATTTTATATTGTATATTTTGAGGATGTCATTTTTTTTCCTCAATTTGTCAGACCTTTTATTGTGATAATACGAAAAAACTAAATAAAGTTGGATCAAAAAAAAAATGTCAAAAAAAGAACATGTTAGTGTTTGCCAACTGTGGCATTTTAGCTAACATCGGCATTATAGCTAATTTTAGCTATCATTTGGTTTTTGGGTTGATTTTAACAAACTGAATGGGTTGTTATTGTTAACCAATATGTTCATGTATGCAAACATGCTAGCAATAGCTTTTTTTCTAACCATAGCAATTTAAGTCTTTCAAGCTAACAATGGAATTTTAGCTAATTTTGACTTAACAACCAAAATTAACATAAAGAATGGATTGAGTTAATGTTAACCAACGTGTTGGTACTTACCAATGCAATCTCTAGCATTTAAGCTAAAAACAACATTTAAGCTAACATTAGCATTTCAGCTAATATTAGCTAATATTTGCATTTGAGGAAGATTTTATCATACTGAAAGGATTAAGTTCATGGTAACGATTATGTTAGTGTTTGCCAACATGCTTTCTGTGGCATTTTAGCTAACATTAGCATTCTAGCTAACATTAGAAATTTAGCTAATATTAGCTAGCATTTGGTTTTTGGGTTGATTTTAACATACTGAATGGGTTGAGTTATTGTTAACCTATATGTTCATGTTTGCTACCATGCTGCGAATCGTTTTTTGTTTTTTTACTAACAATAGCAATTAAGCTCATTCAAGCTAACAACGGAATTTTAGCTCATTTTGACTTAACAGCTAGAAGTAACATAATGAATGGATTGAGATACTGTTAACCAACATGTTAGTGTTTACCAACAAGCTATCTCTAGGATTTAAGCTAAAATCAACATTTAAGCTAACATTAGTATTTTAGCTAATGTTCGCTAATATTTGCATTTTGGGAAGATGTTAACATACTGAAAGGATTAAGTTAGGTAACGAACATGATACTGTTTGCCAACATACAACCACTAGTATTTAAGCTAACACTAGTATTACAGTTAGTATCAAAATGTAAGCTAATTTTGATTTAACAGCTAAGGTTACCTTGCTAAATAGATTTTGTTAATGTTTAGCGCCATGTTAGTGTTTGCCAACTTACTACCACTAGCATTTTAGCTAACATTTGCATTTCAGATAATTTTAGCTAACATTTCCCTTTAAGCTTATTTTTATTATACTGAATAGATTTAATTATTGTTAACCAACATGTTTGTGTTTGGCAACATGCTACCATACGCTTCCGTACGTTTTTTGAACTTCAACTACATCAACTACTTCTGCATACTTTGTGCT
Organism: Valencia hispanica; assembly: GCA_963556495.2. NCBI lineage: Eukaryota > Metazoa > Chordata > Actinopteri > Cyprinodontiformes > Valenciidae > Valencia > Valencia hispanica. The sequence continues at coordinate 34,064,159 of OY747720.1, forward strand.
ATTTTAACCATTCTACTTTTCAACTATTCAGCTTTTTCCGGGTATATCTTTTGGTATTCATAACCTTTATACTTTTCATAATATTCAACTTTTTATTTTAGCTAATTGTGACAGTTTTTCTTTGTGTTAGACTTGGCACACTCCTTTTCTTTTTTCTGCTTTTTCTGTTTATTACACTTCAGCAAGTCTTTTACAGTTGACTTCAAATTCTTCAGCCATTTTCTGCAAGTAAATTCAGCTTACAGCATTCATACTGCATTTTCGCAGGAAATTTCTTTTCTGTTTCCTTTTTCTGTTTTTAGATCATGCCTTGAACAAAGCTCTGAGAGGTTTTCTCAGAGCTTGGGATATTGTTTATAACCCTGCTTTAAGCCTAAGCAACGTTCTCCCTGAACTGGCTGCTGTGTTTCTTGGTCTTCATGACGCCGTTTGTTTACTAATGTTCTCTAGCAAATCTCTGAGGTCTCAAAATACATAACAGTTTGAGGTTGAAGTGCGCCAAATAAAAAAAATAAAAAAAACACAAATATTTTGCCACTCAAATAAAAACTTCTGAATGTTTAACTTTTTTTATTTTAGGTCCCAGCAGCCTCGGCGCAGACCTCTGTCTTCATGGGTTCCGGCACGTCTACGGTCTGCCAGAACACCCAGAAAGGCTGCAGCTCCGAGACACTAGGTTGCATGCTCATGTTTTACAAAGTCAGTGTCATTACTTTAATTTCAACATTAACAATATTTCCTGTCACAGCGATGGCGAACCTTATCGGTTATACAACTTGGATGTCTTTGCCGCCGACCTGTACTGCCGGCTCGGCTTGTACGGATCTGTGCCGCTGATGGTGGCTCACAAAAAAGATAGGACCATCGGTGTGTTTTGGCTGAATGCGTCAGACTCTTTTGTAAACATTCAGTACTTCCCTGCAGACCATCAGGTAAGCTTTTTTCAGCATTAAACTGCTTCTCGCAGAGATCAGAACGTTTCTATTTTTTGCAATTTAGGGAGTTTCCCAACAACTGCTCATGCTGCATTCAAGTACAGCTAGGAAATTAGGCTGTCGAAATATCAAAACAACTCCAAAGTGATTTAAGCATGTTTTATTCTCAAATATGGGCAAAGTATTATTTAAACATTTCTAAACAATAACACTGACTGTTTTCAAGTGGGTAAATTGTTTTCTACTCTGGCTATGTCTGCTTGTACTATTTTTATTTATTTATAAGAAAATCCAATTAAATCTCCAGTCAGTTCTATACTTTCAACTTTTTTAAGTTATAGAACATAAGTAAAATCTTATTAATTTCAGGAATTAAAGGGTAGGAATTCAGGAAAAAAAGGTTATTTGTTTAATGCTGATCAAATTAAAAGAAAAAAAAGGGTTATATGCAGATTTGTATTTATTGTCCAAGATTAAAGTGTACTGAAAAAATACCAAACTGTGACTTTAAAACCCCCAATACGTACTGAACCTTGATTTTGGTGTACCGTTACACACTTAATGTAAGACAAATAAGTCCATAATTATGGTTTTTGTTTTTTACATCTAGTTAAAAGTTGACCATTTTCCATCAAAAGGCAGTGGTTTTATTACCCTTTTGAGAATGCAAAACAACTTTTAATCTGCAAAAATGATTTCTAGTGTCGAACTCTACATCACACAGGACGATCAAACTCCTCCAGTGAAAAGGAGGCGGCTGGGGCCTCAGGCTGACGTCCAGACTGACGTCCACTGGCTCTCAGAGAGCGGTGTGATTGACTGCATGATTCTGCTCGGGCCCAGACCCCAGCAGCTATTCAAACAATACTCTCAGCTTACAGGTGCATAAGTGGCGTTTAATTTATTGGAACATTTTGCATTGATAAACAAAGCCGATAACATTTTTTATTACTTTCACGTTTAGGATATCAAGCCCTGCCGCCGCTGTTTTCCCTCGGGTACCACCAGTGCCGCTGGAACTACAACGACGAGGCGGATGTGAAGGATGTGGATGCTGGATTCGATCGCCACAAGATCCCTTATGACGTCATCTGGCTAGACATCGAGCACACGGACGGGAAGCGTTACTTCACCTGGGACCCCGCTCATTTCCCCAAACCATCGGCTTTGCAGCACCATCTGGAGAAAAAGAAGCGGAAGGTCGGTTTTGAGATGCAAAACCAACAACATTTACAGAATCTTGAAAACTTTTTTTCATTTATTTCAGATGGTCGTGATAAGCGATCCACATATTAAGGTCGACCCTGACTGGTTGCTCTACCGTGAGGCCAGAGATGGGGGACATTTTGTCAAGGACAGAGAGGGAAAGGTGTATCAAGGCACATGTTGGCCAGGTGATGCGTGACAAAAATGCGTACAGACCTCTAAACACCTGAAAGAAAGGATTTTTCGTCTAACTGCAGATTGTGTTAACCTTCCTCACAGGTGAGTCGTCGTATCTTGACTTCAGCCGTCCTGCGACCCGAGCGTGGTACTCCAGGTGCTTCAGCTTGGATAAATACAAGGTAGTGATCAGGAGAGAAGGTTTGGTTTATGACCAGGAGTAAAAAAAAACCCACAGGATTCTTCTTTCATTGGTTTGTTTCTTTGTCTGCAGTGACGCTTCCAACATCTCACACCCTTATTACAATTATTTAACAGCCAGATGAAAAATAAAACGGGTCTGTATATTGACTTCCATGATTTAACAGAGTTATACATGTTATTCCACTGTTATGGGCAGATCTGCATACCTAAAAGGAGGAAAAGAAACGTATCTGTTCATGTTCAAATCAATTAACTACCCTTTTTCAGGATTTTATGAATTCTACAATTGTTTATCCATTATAATAATACACAGATAACCAGAGAGATGTGATCTAATTGTTAGCTGCTGGTTAAAGTCCTAGCTCTTAAAGTAAAGCCTTTAAAGAGTTTTTTTTTGCCAACTTCTTTTACAAATATACATTTTCAGAGATTATATTAAGACTAGAGCTGGGTATCGATTCAAATTTCAAGAATCGATTTGATTCCGATTCTCAAGAGTTAGAATTGATTATCACTATCTGATCCAATCCAGTCTGTTCCAATTCGATATTAATATGGGTGCTATTAAAAATGTTTGTTTTTTTTAGCTGTTACCTTAATTATATCGCTGTAATTCAATGTGTGGGGTTACAGTTCACGGGTGGAAACTGCATTAACCCTTTCAGACCTAAGCCTTAAAATTCCTGTCTGGACTTTTCTCTCCTAATTTAGCTGTAAAAAGGGCAAATAATGTTAAACGATTAAATCGGTTTTTGGGAATTTTTTAAGAATCGATTCAGAATCAGAGAATCTTTTTTCTTTTTTTACACAGCACTAATTAAAACATCTTTGAATCCTTCTGCTTCCACACGATGCACTCTCCATGTCTAACAGCACCCCTGGTAAGGATGTGTAAAACAGCCTTAAAAAAATTCATCTTTTACTATTGCAGCATCAATTGAAATTCTTAAAACACCCAAACTTTAATTTAAAAATTTTTTTTAAAAAATATTCAATAATTTAGTTATTTTCATCAAAATCGTCAGTATTAGTATTTTAAAAATATTCTAAAACAAATGCAGCTGAAATATTTTATTTTTTATGCTTGACTTTTATAGTTTATCAGAGTGCCTTGAAGCTTCTCGTTCAGTTGAATTGCTCCATTCAAGTCAGGCAGATAGGGATTTGTCTTCAGAAGTGAGAAAAAGGCTACTAGAAGACAGCTTAACTTGCCTATATCTACAGTCAATAACTTAGCTATGTTCAAGATTGTTTGACTTTTTAAAGCAACTGGAGCTGAGCAAAGAATGCTGGGCAAGAAGCCTTATTTATCTTGCCACCATGTGCAGTAAGTAGGTCAACAAGGGAAATAATAGAACATCCTTTATTGTCCCACGGAGGGGGACATTTAGGTGTAGCAGCAGCAAAGTGAATTAAGAAATAATATACGGTACAGTAAGAATATAATTACATCAATTAACACTGTGCAGCTCTAAAAAAATAAAAATACTCAGATCCAAGAAATTTGCACCTAAGCGATTGAAAAAATATTTACAGAATGTGTATTTGTGCATGCACATTCTGTAAAATAAATAAAAGCCATTTTCTGTCCTTACACCACTAATACAATTGTCTTGGTTTATCTTTTAGAGTTTATTAGAGTTTGCTTTCAGAACTTGAACTGTGACTATGTTATTTACTAAAGGGAGGTTAGGATTATACCTAGTGGCTCTGACTGAAAGGGGAGGTTAAATATGTAGAAAAGCACCAAATCCCTATTGTTAAGTATAAGAGAGTGTCTGTGATGCTATGGGCTTCTGGCTCTTCCAAAGGTCCTCAAGAGCGTTGTTAGACTTCACAGCATTAAATGAAGTTTTTTGAAAACGGAACTTGTGGACTTGGCTAGAAAATTTGTATTTATATTTTCTCTAATTGGATCTTTCTGTAAGATGATTCAAAATATATAGACAGCTCAACACAGAAATGGTTTCGGAGACTTAGTTTTTGTTTATCTCCATCCTCAGACCTGAGTCCCAAGAGAAGAAAGCGTAATAGAAAACTCTGGACTCTTAAAGCTTTAGAGATTGGACAAAGATTAAATGAGTTCTCTTTTTGTATATGCTCCAAGCTTGTGAAATATTTTTGGAGAAGATGAAGGGCTGTCCTATAGGCAAAGCATTAAGAACAGGGGGCAAAGACAATTATTGCTCAATGTAGCTGCACAGATCCAACAAAATAATGGTCACCCGTCATACTGATGTCTTTTGAAGTTTTTATTCTCTTTCTCCTCACTCGCTTCTTCTGTCAACACAGTGAAAACTACAAAATAAAGGAAGTTTGGCTCAGATATGACATATTACTGTTCTCTTTAAGAGCCTTCTGCTGGTATCTCCCCCTTATGTACCCTACAACAGTCCAATGAAAAGAATTAAAAGTCACAACATTCAAACAGTCAAAACCCCAAAGGAACAGTGGTCAATGGGAAATCAAATTGCTTATGAACTGCTTTTACAAGTGCATATTCCTTTACAATGTATTTTCTTCATGCATCAGTTTCACAACTCTTAACCTTCTCATTCTAATATTTTCACAACTTTGAACTCTTTATTCATTAATTGTGAGCACACAGTTAAGACAATTAATAAAAAGGTCTCCCAGACAGTTACACTCACTGACTTGATCACCGGTTGCAATACCACTTACATGTCATGAAGGGATCAACGGCGTCGTTGTTTGTGTGGAACGACATGAACGAGCCGTCTGTTTTCAACGGGCCGGAGCAGACGATGCCAAAGGACGCGGTGCACCACGGAGGCTGGGAGCATCGGGAATTACATAACCTGTATGGCTTTTACCAGGTCAGCAGGTCTCTCTTGCAAGTTAAATTCCCATGCACTTTCATTTACTAATTAAATTGAAGGCTGTCACAATGTGTGTTCTTGCAGCACATGGCCACAATGGATGGTCTGATATCCCGCTCAGGAGGCTCGGAGCGGCCGTTTGTCCTTACACGCTCCTTCTTTGCAGGGTCACAGAGGCTAGGTGAGGGATTCCAACCGGGACGTTTCTGAGTTTGTCGCTGGATTTATTGGGTCAATCATGAACTGGACTTTTCTTTTTCATGTTGGATGCAGGAGCAATATGGACGGGTGACAACGTAGCCAGCTGGGAGTATCTGAAGATTTCACTTCCAATGGTTTTGTCTCTGAACCTGGTGGGAATAGCATTTTGTGGAGGTAAGCCTTTTACTGGATTTACTGCTTTAATTATTATTACCTCCGCCAAAGCGATTATGTTTTCACCAGGGTTTGTTGTTAATCAGCAACATAACTCAAAATGTTGTTGATTTTGATGAAATTTTCACGAAATGTCTGCAATGGGACCAAGGCAAGGCAGTTTTATTTGTATAGCACACTTTCAACAGCAAGGTAGTTCAAGATGCTTTACATGATAAGGGGATAAAGGAAAAACAGCAATAAAGCATAAACACACACAGAACATATGACACGTAAAAACATTACACGAATTTAGGATAAAGTAAAAATAACATTAAAGCATGAAGCACACACAAAAACATATGATACATGAAAACATTAGGAACAACCAGGAACAAGTGATTAGAATTTGGGGTGATCGGAAAACCGCCATTACCGAAAAAGTTGTTTTTCTTAATAACTACTGCACTAATAATGAGATCAATGTGAATCCAGCTGCTACAGATATGTTTTCATGGTCATGGAATCTAAAGAAGTTAGAATTAGATCACTGTCTGCGCTCTCCAAGTGCTTTTCTAGTTGTTTATTTTATTTTAGCACCCTTAGCAGCCTTACTTATGAACCCTTAAGAAGTTTAAGAAAAGTCCCAATATGTTACGCATCAGTTGTATCACTTGCTCCCTGTTGAGTCCCCCTCAGTCCCCCTGATGTTTCTTGTTGTTTGTTTTTTTGCACTGCAGCTGATGTTGGTGGTTTCGTTAAGGATCCAGATCCAGAGCTGTTGGTGCGCTGGTACCAGGCAGCTGCCCTGCAGCCATTCTTCCGAGGACACTCCGCAAACAACACAAAGCGACGGGAGCCTTGGCTTTTTGGGGAAGAAGTCACAGCGGCAATCCGCACCGCCATCCAGCAACGGTATAAACAAAGTGTCATCTGATCAGATAAGTTGTGGTAAAAGTGTTCAAAAGCAAGTAGACTCTTTTTGTACCACACTGACATTTTTTTACAGTATCTAATACTTGAAATTTCACAATTTCCAAGCCCCAATTTTTCCCCCACAAGATCATAAAACAATTTTTTATGTCAAAGGCAACCAGAATAAATAGAAAATGCTGTTTTAAATTCATGATTTTATTCATGAGGGGAAATTGACTATTTGAACCAGCCTATCACTGTAGAAAAGTAATTTCCACCTTGTTAGATTAGGACAGAACTGAGATTAACCACATTTTTTGCTAAACTGAGTTCAATATGACTTGCACCACACAGACCTGATTACTGCCAGATATGTAGAACAAAGAAATCAAATCAGAAATAGAGAAAAGGTGGTACGCCAGACACTCCCTCCCAGGAGTGTCTGGCGTACCAGCATTACTCCAGGAGCTCATCAACAACAGGATGGCACAACCAGATATTAACTTTTAAAGGCAACTATTTTTCACATTATTAATGAATTAATACAATTATTTTAAATAATAAAATTATCATTTAAAAACTATTTTTGTCATTAACTCTAATTTTATTTGCTTGCAAAAGCAGATTACATCTATAAGGACACAAATAATTTTTTACAGCTCTGTATTAGAATGGCCTAGTTGAAGCCCAAATCCAATTTAGGATCTGTGTCAAAGCCTGAGAACGGATGTTCACAGAGGCTTGTTGCCTAATCCGACTGAACTCGTTTTAAAAGCTGTTAGAGATGTTCCCCAACAAACAGCTGTAATATAAGTAAAATGTGATTCCCCTCGGCTCTAACCCAGTGGGGGTCGTGACAAATGCACACCACACTTCTCAGAGTTTTATTTGTAAAACATTGTCGTAACTCATGTGTTTTTCCTCTTGCACAACTACAGTACTTTGTGTTGTTCTTTCACATAAAATCCCAACAAAACACATCCAAGTAAAGTGACAAAATGTAAGGGAGTTCAGGGGTATGTGTACTTTTCCAGTGCACTGTATAAAATGCCAAAATTATTTTCAATATTCTTCAGAGACTTTGGCAAAACATGATCAAGAATTTATGTTACTTAAGATTAGAGTGAAACTTTATTAAAGAGGAATTACTGGATTATCTGAACTGACCCTCCTCGTCTGCTTCCAGGTACTGTTTGCTGCCGTTCTGGTACACTCTCTTCCACTATGCTCACACCTCTGGCATGCCTCCACTCAGGTTAGTGTTGCTCCCATCTGCTGTTCACTTATAGTACTACAGCTAAGCGCTGCGAAACATTTTGAGTCCCTTCTAGTCTACCTGCAGCTCTGGAACCTTGGGAACTTCCACAGTGGCTCTTAATAACCCTGGTTAAAAATGATAAAGGACCAACTAATGTTTTTAAATATAGTTATAATAACACATGATGACTTTAGCACTTTTTCAGTTTTTTTCAAGGAGTAATTGCATTGAATTTCCACTTAAAGTACCTATTAAAGTATCTATTTTTGTCATTAGGTTCGAAACTATGTGCTTTTTTTTTTTTTACATCACTTTGCACAAATATAAATATCCATTCTCTTGACAAGTTGTACATGTTTTTCTTCTTTATTTTAAAACCTAAAAAAAACAGAAAAAAAGTGGTTCTTTAAAAATACAAAATTTCCAAGAGTAGAGATGTTTCGAAAATTATAAGTTGTCTTTTTTCACATTTGCAACTCTAAACAAGTTTTATTTAGCCAGACTGAGGGCAAAAAGAGTTATTTGGATTGTTAAACCTGGTTTAGGCTACAGCATCCACTACTATTACCTGGATGAGATTTTTTATTTGTGTCGAGCTGCACAAAAGTTAAACAAACATTCATTCTCTCATATAGACCTCTTTGGGTGGAGTTCCCAAAAGAGGAGAACACCTTCACCGAGGACAAGCAGTACATGATTGGTGAACAAACACTTTTCGAATTCACTTCTCCGTATTGAAACATTGCACATTTGTTTTTTCTGAAATTCATTGTTGTTTTTCATACAGGGGGAGCCTTGCTTGCCTGTCCTGTGACAGACCCAGGTGCTCAGGCAATCAGAGTCTTGCTCCCTGGATCTGATGAGGTAAAATAAATCAGCAGGCCTTTAAAACCAGAACATGTATATGAAATATGTTTATGAAAATAGCATGCCTGTTCAGTGTCATTTATTCATGTTACTCATCTTTGAGGACACTAAATATATTTTTCTGTCTTAGATTTGGTATGATATCTGCTCTGCAAAGGCGTACAAAGGAGGAAAGAGTTTGAATCTTCCAGTCAACTTGGCCACGGTTAGTTTTTTTAACAGTCATTTAAATAGCATACACCCTTATCTCATTGTTCTCTAATTCAGTAAATGGAACATACTAGAAGCCTTAAAAGTCCAAATCTTGCTTCGATTGAATGCATTTATAGCTAAGTTCGCTCTGGACAGGTTCCAGTGTTTCAGCGTGGCGGTTCGGTGGTGTGCAGATCAACGGGAAGCGGCACGTGTACGGCCGACTACCAGAAGCTGCCTCTGGAGGTCACTGTGACCCTAAACTCCAAGGTAACAACAGGAATCCAAGCCTACATGGAACAGCTTAGACCAGCTACATTTAAAACAGCTATTCCCCGCAAACATCAAATATTATCATGAAATTAAATACTGATTATGATTCTGTTTCATATACCGAATTATTATTATTTTTGTATCACAACGCAATAATTTAGAATAATAAAATCAAACAGAAAAACATTTAGCCAGCCTTTTCTAGCTATTATTTTATCTTCCTTGAAGAGAACAGACTTGACTTTATTGTAACTGGAATCCAAAGCAAAACCTTTAATATATTAAAAAAATGGCCATTCTGGCATAGTTGGGATTAGCTTCTGTCTCTCTTGACATTTCTCCCTTTTATACTCTAAATTTTAGGTTTAGGGTCCCATATTGTGCACTTCTTCTTGTACATTTTATCTTAGATTATTTACCCTACAGCATTTATTTACAGCAGTATGTTTTGCAGCTTTAATTACAGTCAGGGATGGGGTTCTCGAGTCCTAGACTTGAGCTAAAGTCTTGACTCGAGTCATGTTTAAGAGACTTTTGACTTGACTTGAGCAGCACGCCAATGACTTGCACTTGGAATTACAACGTTAGGACTTAAACTTGGACTCGGACTCCAACATGAGAAAGTATTGTTGAAATGAGCATTTAGCCAATGGTAATGTTAGCCTCTTATAATAGGTCAGATTACTAGACAAATTTAACAACTTCCCAAACCCTTTGCAAATGTAGGGGTGACATATCAATTATTAATTTTTTTCACATTTATTTTAAGCAAGTTTTATTATTTTGCTACTGTGTTAGCTTGTTAATAGTGGGGGGGGGGGCATTGAGTACATTAAGAAAAATAAATAAAGTAAACCATGTAGGCTGCCATTATTCTAGTCTTAAAATCTACACTCTGCTTTCTTACTTTTGACTTGCTCTCAGGTGATGATGACTTGAATTGAACTGGAAGATTCCTTTTGGGACTGTAGGACCTAGCGCTTTGACTTGGACTAATGCTATGTGACTTGGACTTGCACTTGGACTCAAGTATGACTTGGACTCTAGAGATAGTGACTTGACTACCACACAGATTAGAAGCTGCAAAAATGTTTTAATAAAAACCTGCATTTTGTTTCTTTAGAATTGCACTTGATATCTGAATGGGGTAATGATGATGGACAGGTTGGCTGACACTGGTCAGGCAGGAGTGGATTATGTTATTTGCAGACAACATTGTGATCTTTAGACGAGTGTAGGGAGGCGGAGGAAGAAAGTTTGGAACATTGCAAAGCCTGGTCGTCTGATACATTTTTTGTCAGAACATTACACACAGAAGGCCTTTGTTTTCTCACCATGACCTACTGTCCTAGATGCACTCACGAAAACAGGGAATAAATCAATAATAATAATCAAATCCTAATTTCATTAGAAATATTCCCCAACACCCTTTATGCTGTTATTTTTTAGATGGTAGCTGTAACGTTTGGGAGTCACAGCTTTAGATGTTGGACATTTTGAGGCTGCTATATAATTAAAGCTTTATTCAACACTGACCTATCAGTTGAACGAGTTAACATTTGTGACGGTAAAATTCCGGCTTCTGACACCTCCTCGAAAAAAAATCTGGGATTTGTATGAATTGAGTATAGAAAAATATTGAAAACGAGTTTGGAAAAATGACTAATTCTATTATTCTAAAAGTAAGACTTTCAGAAAAACGACAGCTATTTCATCTTATTTATATTGAAATTACGTCCTTCAGCTTTGGTTTCTCAGTTCACACTTTAAGTGTTTGTCTAATTCAACTCTTTGGATTTTGAGTTACTAGCAAAGATAATTGTAAACTCATTAAAGAAACAAAAACAAGGAGAGTTTTGCTTCTTTTTTCGCCTCTTGAATTTTTTACTGTAGGTCAGGGTTTAGAATTGGACCTGTGGAAGTTAAACTAGGTGTTGTTAAATTAACAAACTAAGCATTGAAGGCACTCGATTTTTGCAGACAACCTATGCTTTAAAAACTCTCTTTAGAGTAGGATGATCCAATCCAGCTTTGACATATCACGTGTTATGGATTTTAAAATAGTGTGGATCTAAGTTTGTTCTGATGTCAAAATAGGCTGTGAAAGTGGCACTTTACCAAGCTACCGATCAGAAGCCAACTTTTGCGTTGGATTGTGTCATGATTTGTGAAACATATGGAGAATTAACCTCTACTAGGTTAAAGGTTTTGCTCTGGAAAAGCATTGAATTTTGAAAAAGCTCATTTGTAGGAACCCCACAAAGTGCACAAATCAGTACTGATGAGATTTTCTCACCTTTCTGCACTAATCATCCATAAACGGACAAAACGTGCTAAATCTCACAGAGTTAGTATTCTTGTGTTTCACCATGGAACATTTGTATCTGCATTACTCCTGACTGTTGTTTAGGACAGCGCCAACGGGGAACTGTACCTCGACGACGGCCACTCCTTTAACTACCGCGACAGAAAGGCCTTCTGCCTGCGAAGGTTCAGCATGGTGTCGGGCCGTCTGCGCTGTTGGTGAGTCACTCACCTGAAAAAGGCTTCCTATTTTAGATTGTGTCTGCAGAAAATAAACGAAGCAAGAAAATCCTCAGGCTCAGGTTGGAAAAACTTGTGCTGCCGACTCGATACAGAGTAGTTTGATGTTTGCTGTTGATGTTGCTTCTTCAAGTCCAGCCAATGAAGAAGGAAGATTTGACTGTGAGACTGTCGTACAGTTGGTCAACATCATGGGAGTGAAGAGCAAGCCGTCCACAGTGAACGTCCTCATGTCAGGTGAGAACAGTAGATGTTTTTATGATCACAAGCACCTCCAAAGGTTTCAAAACAAGCAAAGTTGTTTTACTTTTAGTTTTACTTTCACACGTAACTTGTAAAAAATGAGGGTTTTTTTATATAAAAAAATTGTTATCTTATATTCCAATCTGATGTACTGTAGAAGAAAAAAAATTATCAAACTTTTTTTTATTACAATTTTTTTATTTAAAAAAATATATGAAGAAATATTTGAAAAACATTTTTTTTTAATCTGGCGTGCTTTAAGGATAATTTTTTTTTGTTCTACAGTACATCAGGTTGGAATATGCAATAAAACCAACAAAATAAGGATGTAAAAACAAAATGAGGTTCCTTTGTTTTGAACATCATTCACTTTATTGACTGTTGTTTCAGCTGCTCATTGCCCAGCTCCTACCTAGCCCCAAAGGCCTCATGTTGCTGTTAGCTTCATTGTTTGCTGATTTTTTTTTTTAGGATTTGTTATTAAAGGCAATAAGCAAATTAATCTACAGAGCCTCTAAAAGAGTTTTGCACACATTAAAAAACTGGCCATGCAAAATTCACACTCCTCTCGCGGGGAATATCGCAGGCAGATTTTCACAGACAGGAGGCCAACAACAGGCGTAGGGCGTCTCCAAAACTGATCATTTAAAAACGGGGCCGGATTATGATTGCAGAGGCCCCTGGGCACAAAGTGTTTAAGGCCCCCCCCCCCCCCCAAGACATGAGGTAGAACGAAATTGTTTCCCTGATCCCTGGTCAAAAACATAATAAATTAGTTGTACAAAAAAATGGGGAAGAATAAAATAGTAGTAATAATACATTTGTAAAAAAATAATGTACTGGAAATATTTTACTCCTACAAGGAAATACTTTCCTGTTTCTCATGACTAAAACCATGAGAACATTGCTTTTTTCTAGGAATGCACAATATATTGGCACTAACATCTGTATCGGTCCAATTTTATGGGGGTTATTGGAAACTTTTGGGTGAAGCATGTAACGCTGTTACTCTTCTCACCGAGCAGCTGAGCGCTCTCCCGTCTCAGAGCTCACAGCAGGCAACCAGTCTGCACCGCACACTGCAGCTCCACCTGGTCCACCCGGTATGGCAAGCCATCGGTATAAAAAAATAATGCGCATTTTACGTGTTGTTTTAACCCGTAACATAGTTGGACTCAGAGAAGATATTTACCCCACTGCGTCCAGAACGCTAATGAATCGCGCATGCTCGAAGCAGAAGGTTGCAGGTGCCTCTTGGGACTAGTCACAAAAACAGCAGAATGTTAATGGCTGGGACTGCATATGTTCAAGTCTGTTAAAATACAATAAAGGACTTCATAAAGCCAGTTTCTTTAATTACATGTATCAAACTTTTGTTCTACCACAATCATGTAATGAATTTAAAAGAAAATACCTCAAGATGATAATCACAGATCATAATTAATGAATCTCAAAGTTTTTTTAATCTCATGACAGCACTAATATTAATATGAAATCGGTATTGCTTCACATTTTTAGATAGGTACATCCCAACTTTTGCCTTGGTCCTCCTCCGATGTGCTGCCCCAGCCTTTCCGTCCAACTTTCCATGCGCTCAGTAAGAAAATGACCAAACTGACAGATAAGTTCCAAAATGCTAAAAAAGTTACCACTGAGTGGTGATAAAAGTAACTCATCATCACCACGGAAAAGCAGGCCTCTGTCATCTAAAAACTGAATGACAGCTACAACCCGCCTGAGCAGCGCCTCCCGTCAGTACCGCGTCTCCACCTCCAGCTGTTGCTCTAGTTCAGCTTTCGGTCCTGCTCCTACCAGTGGCTGACTGAGCTTTCCTCATGGTCGCACACACGTTCAAGATGATTCCAGTCAGAGAAACCACTATTGAACTGGTTTCATTCATTCCAAATAAGATGCAGGGAAAACAAAAGCTATTAACCTACGTGTGAACAAGTGATCTAGTCTGGAGTGACTTTTTCTCCACTTGGGAAGTGAGAGCACAGCAGGACGCACTTTACCGCCAAAACCTCGATGAAGCTAGATTATGAAAAGCAGCAGCTCCACGATCGATCCAAACAGCACGGGAATTTTTGTTAACCATTCCCAAACAATGCTGAATCCCAAACCGGTTAAACCCAGTCTTAACTGCCGTTGCTACAGCTAGCCTCAGGTTGTGTTGTGCAGCTAATGCAGTCTCCTCCAAACAGGTTAATCTGCGCACAATCATCCACGATGTCTTCTTCCTACTGATTTTCCTCCATACGGTTTACAAAGAACTTGTCAAAATATGGCAAACTTCTTAATAAACACATCTTACACTCATCTCTCTCTGTCGCTTATAGAATAGTTATTTTAATCATCGCTCATTTTCGATTTAGGGGTGTGCCGATTCACCATAAATCGATTAATTGCGATGTGAAACGTGCAAAATCTATAGCGATTCGAAAGTGTTCAAAAGTTGATTACTTTTCATAATCATTAAATGAGAAAAACATAAAAGTCCAGCGTGCTGCACGGACATTTTTAGGGGACGGACCGGCGGAAACATCATGGATACATAGTGTTTCAGCTATGCAGCATGACATTTACAAAATACAAGCAAATATTTTGCACTTAGTTGTGAAAGAAGTGTGTTTGTTGGTGTGTATCATATTAGCAGCAACATCTTCTATTCCCCGGACATGTCCACTTTTTCAGTGCTGCCGGGGCGTCCTCCCCAAGTGCAGCGAGGGACAACTCATGTTTACCAGACGTCAGCTCAAGTGTAGCTTTAAGCATGAAACACAAAGGAAATTTCCTTCATTCCATTCCAACTAATGTGTGGCAGAGCACCATACTTAAAGATTATTTTCTGTGAATGACAGAATGTCAGGATGACCCCTGGGCCTGTGCTCATCATACCCATTGGATAATCTGGCCGTGTTTAAAAATGCCTGGGTTCAAAGCTTTTGATCAAATCAGGGGATTCTTCACTTTTACGCATTTTCCTGCTCTAGAAAGGTATAGAACAATCTGAATCTCTTGAAATAGGCAAATTTCTATATTTAATTTAGTTTGTATAAAGAACATAATAAATCTAACGGTTTTTTTTTTCATTCATACCGTTTTTCAGCTTTTAGGATAGATTAACCTTTCAGTCACAACTTAACATAGCTATAAAGCCTGAATAGCTCAGTATTCGTTACATATTCGCATGATTTATCAGCCGACTGAAGCACTGAGCAACAATGCTACATTTCTGATTGAGGTTTCCCAGGCAGACGAACTGTAGTCCGGTCAAAGTAGAAAAGGAAGGAAATGCTTACTTGTGAACCTGCAATAGCCCTACAACACCACGGGGGCTCTGACCCCTCCCATGCCTGCTGTTGATCATTCAGTTTGTTCATTTTCTAGCCTTAAAAGTCATTTCTTAGTCCAATGTTAAGCAAAACCTTTTTTTGGTTATTCTCAGCAGGCGCTGAATCCGTATCTGCTTCCTTTGAGTTCCTGGAGGCCAGCTGCATGCTGACACTCAACAACCTGAACCTCAGAGTGCTGACGGACTGGGAGATACAGATTAATTAATCATGGAGATATCTGGTTTTCCTTTAGCCTTTGGACTGCCGGCATTGCTCAATAATATCAATATATCCTCCATCTGTGGGCCGTTTTAAATTACTGTAATCATCTGAACTCCTTTCATGTTCAGATTTCAACCAAAAAAGTTATTACAAAATCACTTTTGGTTGTTTTTAATGATTTTTTTTTAAGTACAGCAGGTAAATTACTGCCTTCTGCAAAATCACCCCTGCTTCTTGAATTTCTGATGTTTTCACATCACAGTTTTAAACTTGAATAAAATATATTGGGTTTTTTTGATAGACTAACACAAAGTAGCACATGATGTGAAGAGGAAGGAAAATGATGCATGGTATTCAAAGTTTGAACAAATCCTGAAATATATGGAAAGCATTAGTATTCAACCCTCTTTGCTCTGTTACCCCTAAATAAAATCCCGTTTGATAAGTCTTCCTCATAGATTTCCTGATTATAGTCATCCATGTGTTATTTATACTCGGTGTAAAATCAGCTAAATACCCTTAACTCACCATCCCCATGGTGAAACATGGTGGTGGCAACATCACGCTGTAGGGCTGCTTTTCCTCGGCAGGGAAGTTAATTAGATGTTTGTGGGAAGATTCAGGGAGCAAGATAAAGGACAATCATGGATAAAAAAACCGTTAGAGGCTGCAAAACATTCGAGACTGAGATGGAGGTTGACCTTTCAGCAAGACAAAGACCCTTGATGGACAGCCAGAGCTACAAAGGAATGGTAATATGTTTCATCATGGCACAGTCAAAGTCCAGACATAAATCTAAATGAGAAGCTAAGTTTAAGAAAAGACTCGTCAAAGATTTCGGACTGAACTCAAAAGCCATACACACTAATCTGATTGTATTTGTGACACATTTTTTTGAAAACCTTGTATCCTTTAATTTCCACTTTACAACTCGGCACGACTTTCTGTGGGTCTGTCTCATAAAAACCCAACAAAATATACTGAAATGTGTGGTTTTATTCTGACAAAAAGAGAATCAGTTCAAGGAGAATGAAGAGGTTTTTGTACATCCATAATGTCAGGTCATAAACTTTAAGCACACTTTTAACTCATATCGATAAATGACTCCTTAATTTCAGAGTAAAAAGGATCTTTAGTAAAATACATTTTAATGCAACCTTCAAATCACTGACTTTCTCCTTTGTCAGAATGCAAAATAAAACAATATTCTGATCAACAGGACTGCTTTGTGTTATTATTACTATGACAATCTGACCTTCACCAACATTTCTGTGTTAACGTGAACATATACTATCAGCTATAGGGATGAAACTAAAGAGAACGAAACAAGGGTGATACTCCGCTTCATAGCATTAGCCTGCTCTAGTTGTGCTGAGGCTGCTCAACACTGAGCTCCATTGAGAAGAGGTTTAAAGGACTTGAATGCCTTCTGCTGAGGCAGGGCATCTACCAACCACTCTTTACATGCCCTCTGGCCTTTGTGTCACCCAACAATGATGGCACCAAAGCACGGTTTGCATCAGCCAATAGGAATGCAACAAACAGGTGTTTATGTGATTTGTGAGTTTCTGTGTCTTGGTGAATGGCAGCCCAAAGGTGAATGTTTCTTTCACGCAGAGTGTTTGCATCTAGTCTGTGACGAAGGGGAGGGGGACGTCACTCAGAGAGAGAACCAATCAGACATTAGCTGTTTGGATTTATGCCAGGGTCTTTTGGCTTGTAAGAGTTTCGTACAGGTGACCAGGGCCAGTTTTTTTTTTCTAAAATAAAGGTCTGTTGAGAGGAGATGCCATACACACCGTCTGGCTTTTTCTGCGACCGGTTGATCCGGGAACGAGAGAGGAGAGACGGGGAAGGGTCCTTGAACAAGCCCGTCCGCTTCAACGGCCAGGACTACAACACTCTGAGACAGGAGTACCTTCAGAGGAAGACTCTGTTTGAGGATGAAGCTTTCCCCGCCACAGTGGAGTCTCTGGGCTTCAAGGAGCTTGGACACAAGTCCAACAAGGTCAAGAACATCGTCTGGAAGAGGCCCAAGGTAGGTCGGGTTTGGAAGAGGGAAAGGCACAATTACAAAGCTAAAAGTGCATGAATCACAAGGGGGAGGTAGGATATGATTTTTTTTATACACAACTACAAACTTGCAAGATAACGTTGGAATTTTATCCAAGCGGAGAAGAAACAGAAAAGGTTTATGAAAAAATGAAATTGGGAATGAAATACTAAAGATGTATCCAGGAAGAAGCTTTATACCTGTTTTTGAATGTCTGTGACACAATGGAGCTTAAACCTTCCATTATAGTCTGTTTTTAAACTGAAGTTAACTTCTTTTTGCACTTTGTTTCTGCAGGAAATCTCTGAAAACCCTCAGTTCATTGTTGGAGGAGCAAGTAGGACAGACATCTGTCAGGGAGATCTAGGTAAACTTTAGGCACGTGGGGAACATCACAGTTTTACCACTTGTCCTTAAAAAATGGTCTTTCCCCCTCTATATTTGGTGAGGGAAACGTTTTGTAGGGGTTTAAAAGATTATTTGAATATTTTTGAGGCAAAAGTTTTGGCATGGTTAAAAAAAATGAAAGAAATCGATCTGTTTCCAAAATGTTTCGGCACTTCATTCAGGCTGGGAGATAACGAGTGGGAGCAAAACTTAATGCACATTCAGGCTGGGAAATAACGAGTGAGAGCAAAACTTAATGCAGATAACATTGCAGAGCAAAGACGCTCTGTTTTATCTTCTAAAGCTTTCTAGTTTTGAAAGTGGGGCCAGCCTTTTGGAAATCTCACGGATAACCTCTGCACTGTCTAAGGTACAAAAACAGAGAGTGAGCTTTCATTGATGCTAGCCATGCTTATTGCTAAGATGCTAAAGGCCGTTAAAATGGTAATCTCTGTAATCACGTTCTTGGTTTATATAATGTTAGTAAACCCCAATCTTACGGCGAGTGATCTCTCTCACGCATTTGTTCACAGATGCTGCTCATTTTGGCTGAAACAGAATTAGTTAAAAGTGAGCAGGATTTACAACAACAATCTGTACTTTCATAAAAGTAAAACACACACAAAAAAGCAAGTTATTTGACATCCCATGAATCCCCCTGCATACGGCCTCTCTGCCTGCAGCGGCCTCCCCATTTTGTGCTTACTCTTTTGGAAGGGAATCCAACCGGCAGCACTTCCCATTGTTGTCTCGTTCACACCGCAAATAAAAGGGACCAAAGGGAACAAAAGTCCTGGCAGACACCGTTAACCATTCACTGTTGGAAAAAAAAAAAATACATTGTCCTCATGTAACAACCCCGTTACACACCTAGATTGTAAAAAAAAAAAAAAAAAAGCCAAAGATCAGCATTCAGCAGCAACCTTTCCCTCCTGTAGGACAAAATTTGTCCTTTTTACAGAACTCAATAATGCAAATGGCAGAATTAGGGCTAAATATAGAAATCTGGAAAAATTTGAACATATTCTTTATCCTCAGGCGTTATTAAATGTTGTTTTCTCTGTTCAGGTGATTGCTGGTTGTTAGCTGCTATTGCTTGTCTCACCCTGAATGAGAAGCTTCTCTTTCGAGTTGTTCCCCAGGAGCAAAGCTTCTCTGAGAACTACGCTGGCATCTTTCACTTCCAGGTGAGATCTCATGTCAGATGTGATCGTCTTCTTCTATGGCCCTAGTCTCTTCCTTTAGGAACAATTGTTTATGGAAACTTAATAATGTTAACTTGATTTATTAACATTTCACATGCAGGCACTAAATCTGTATTAATTTGACAGCTATTTATTCTAACTGTGCTTTAAAAAAAATATTCACACCTCTTGAACTTTTCAAACATTTCGCCACATTACACAAACAAACTTCATGGGTTTTCATTGGATTTTTCATGTTAGACCAGCAGCCAGCATTGCATAATTGTGAAGCAGAAAGAAAATAATACATGGTTTACATTTTTTTTTTACATCTGAAAAGTGACATGACAAGTCAGCCCTCTTTACTTTGATACCTTTTAAATAAACTCTGGTGGAACAGCTACATTTCAAAGTCACCTGACTAGTAGATAGAGCCCAACTCTGTAAAATTTAATTTCAGTATAAATTCTTCTGTTGTTTGACATCTTCAGACATCCACAAATCTAGTATTTATGGTAGCAGTGTGCCAATTCACTTTTTAATCGGTCCGCCCCCTAAAATGTCCAGGCGGCACGTCAGATTTTTATGTTCCTGTCATTTATTTACTATGTAAAATAATCAGTTTTGAACACTTATGAATCACAATCGATTTGGTATGTTTTACATCTCAATCAAACAGTGAATCAGCACATCACTAATTTATGGAAAAGCTAATGAAGCTAAACACAGCGCTATCCTTGCTAGGGCTGAAAACTTGGGTGGAGATTCACCATCCAGCAGGATAACAACCCTACACATACATCCAGAGCTAGAATGCAAATGTTTTGTGTTTCTGAATGTCCCAGTCAAAGTCCAGACCGAAATTCAGTTGGGAATTTGTGGCAAAACTTGAAGGCCCTTCGCCAAATTTGACGGAGCTTGAACTGTTCTACATAGAGAAAAAGGCCACCATTTCAGTCATTTTATGTGCAAACCTGGTAGAAACATACCCCAAAAGACTTACAGGTGTAATTGTAGAAGAAAAGGGTTTGATTCTGGGATAAATACATATGCAAAACCACACTTTTCAGATGTTGTGTGATATTTGCTTTTTCCTTCAACTCCACAATTGTTTGCAACGTTTTGATGGTTTGTCAGATAAAATCCCAATAATATACAGTGAATTTTGTAATTGTAATGTGACAAAATATAAATGTGTGAGCTATAAATACTTTGGCAAGGCACTGTAAATACTAATTCCAATGATAAAGAAAGAATAACTATGAATGAAGGAGTTGGGTATTTTGCAGCCTTATTAGATTTATAAATCACATCTTTACATTTTAATGAATCCTGCATCTATTCATACCTTAAAGAAACATGATCATCTCATGTTTTTGATCATTTTTGGTTCTCTGTATTTCAGTTCTGGCGTTATGGTGACTGGGTCGATGTTGTCATTGACGACCGCGTCCCAACTTTCAATAACCAGCTGGTCTTCACTAAGTCCGCTGAGAGGAACGAGTTTTGGAGTGCCCTGCTGGAGAAGGCCTACGCCAAGTGAGTGGTGATACTCTAGAATGAAGGACAGAAGAGTTTTTAAGGTGCTTTCAGCTGCTATTGTCTTTATGCTGCACTCCTGTCCTGTGTTTATCACTTTAATTATTGCATATGTCCTGCTTTTGCTGGAATATGATCTGTTGGCTTTTATGGACGTGGGTTTGAATGTGTTTTGGCAGAACAAAGTTAACTGTTCCTTCAGCTACAAGATCAGGATGTTAACCACTCCTTTTGAGATTGATTCAATCATAAATAAAGATATTAGCTCCTCAATCACTCATAATTTAACATAAATTAGTTCTACATTGTGTGAGGGAATTTCTTTTTTCGTAATTCATTGAAACCACGCTGATGTGCAACCTGTAATATCAGGATCCTTTGTTGACTTGGTTGATAAACATATTAGTATCACGCCTATTATATCAAAGGTGTTGAAAAAACTTTGTTGGTTCTCAGGAAAGGTTCAATTGATAAAGACTGGATTGTTGGGGCTGCGAAAGCCTCTCTTTAATTAGATCGTTTTTTTTTATCGTTTCCCGATAAGTAGTTGCAGGCAGGTTGACGGCTCTTATAGCAAAGGTTATAGCTTAGCAGATGCTGTTTTACAGCTGAATCTCTCAAAATGACATTTTGAATGTTCTTTTCTAAAATAAAAAAACAATGGTACGCATCTTTCAAAAGTTTCAGAGGAATACTACTAGTTGTATCGCAATTAAATATCTGGGTTTGTTTTTAGATTCAAATGTATTTTTAGAGAATACTTTTTTATTTTGCTTTCTGAATAGTTGTTATTTAAAGGAATGTTCCCCCACCAACGTTAGAAAATGTAAAAGTATTGGACTGTTGGCCAGGGGTGGACTGGCCATCTGGCATACCGGGCATCATCCCGGTGGGCCGTTGATCCAACGTGGGCCGGCCTCTGTCTTTTTTCCTTTTTTTTTTCCTCCTCTCTCTAAATTCCCTCCAATTGGGCCGGCCAATTGGCTAGAGAGGGCTAACACTGTGTTGCCAGAATCGACACATATTATTGTTCTATGTTTGTCATCGTCAATCAATCATGGGCTGACAGCCTATGAGAGCCATGACAGTGCTGTCAATCACAACACAAACCAGGGTGGGCGTGACCTCATGACATGGGCCGGAGTGGTGGGACGGGATGCTGCTGAGCTGAAAATGGCGCTGAAAAAGTCCGGCTCAAAAAGCTGAAATCTCTGGAGGTAGAAGCTGCTAAATGTTTAAGGTTGACAGACCTATGTGGTGCCGGGGTCACCACCCCAGCAGCAGGTGCTGCTGCGCGAGGAGACGCGCAAAGTGGAGAAATCCATGGTAAGTAACATTAGCTTGGGGTTGTGACCTGAATAACTGAATA
This sequence comes from Valencia hispanica, assembly GCA_963556495.2. Taxonomy (NCBI): domain Eukaryota; kingdom Metazoa; phylum Chordata; class Actinopteri; order Cyprinodontiformes; family Valenciidae; genus Valencia; species Valencia hispanica. Next base: position 34,086,256 of record OY747720.1, read on the forward strand.
CTTGTGACAACATATTAGCCCAGAGTTGAAGGGCTGACTGTTGGTAGTTGAGGTTGATTTTGTTAAATATGCCAAATTGTGATACTTTTGGTTATTATTGTTCAGATGATTTAGCTAAGCTAGCTAACAGCTACTAATGGCAGCGGTGTCTGGTTGCCATAGCAACAGTGAACATTAAGGGGAGTCACTACAGGTGAATAGGGAAAAAAGTTAGCTTCAAGATACCTTAATGAAACTTGACAAACTTAATCTTAGTATTAAAACAAACATCTTTTGTATTAGAAGTTTTGATATAAATTTTGTTTAGATATGCAAATGAGGTGTAATCTGGTTAAAAATGTGCTAATTTGCATATATTTGTAAACGTATCATCTCAAAATTGGTGAGAGACAGATAGAATTTTTCTCTAATTTTGTAATCATATATGTTATCAAAAACTTTTTACAGAGGGAAATAGGTGTATTTCATTTAATCACTTCATAAATCAAAAAACAGTGTCAGTAGCTCCAAAAAACTCATTTTCGCTCTGTTTTCTCACACAAAATAGCACAATTTTTTTAGAATGATGTATTGACAAATCACTCTGTAATTTTCTTTCAGCTCATAGCACAGAACGATGGTGGAAAGTTTGGTGAATATAGGTATAACTGATTTCAAGGTTATTCGATTTGAATGTTGGAAAAACTAATTTTGAGAATAACGCAATTAAAGATTTGCATTAGATAATTCAATGCAATGTGAAGTACAAATGACCCTGGAATCCCTCGTTTCGTGTTTGTAATTGGTCTAGGCAACCGGAAAAACAGTGAGACCGAAAATAGAACCCCAAATCTGCTGTCGCACCCGCACTAAAATAATAAAAATAGTCGATTTTAGACGCGTTTCAGAGTTGTAGTTTGTTTTATTCTGAAAGCCAACATGTTATGGATCTTAAATATCCACAAATCTCAAAATTGACCAGGTCACAAAAAAAATCCATGTTTTTGCCTGTAGTGTCTTGCCTTAACATGAACTAATGTGTCAAGCCACATGTGCTTTATTTGTTGACTGCTATCAAGGAATATGACTCTCATTTGTACTGTAGTATGCATGAGAGGAGATGATGCGAGATTTGTGGACTTTTATGTAGTGTTGGCTGATAATGTAGTGGGCTGGTCTGGACAGAAAATGCCAGGGCTGAATTCTTGTCCCAGTCCACCCCTTCTGTTGGCCTATGGATTGGATCCTGCATGGCCTTGCTCCTGCTCCTCTGTTCATTTTAAATGTTCTGTGTACAGGACTAAACGGGGAGCTCCAGAGGAGACTGTATGTGTTTATTTTTAGATGTTTCTATGAATTGTTTTGTACTTTTTCTTTCATCTCTATAAGTCAGAAGTGGTTGTCAAACATTTTTACCTCGCAAAATAAAGAAAAACAAATATCAAAAAACATTTGGTCAATAATTTACTTCAAATCATCACATCAGATGGATTCTATAGAGCAGGGATACTCAACTAAACTGGGCAGAGGGCCAAATTGAAAAACTCGGAAGAGCTCAAGGGCCAGTTAATAAACTACATTCAACATACAAAATAAAAACTTTTAAAACAAGTGTAGCTTGTGCTCATGTTTTGATGCATTTTATTACCACATTGCGTCTAAGTAAAAACTATTCACAGCAAATTATTAACAAGAAAAAATGGGACCTTTTTATCATTCTCACTCATTTGTTCTATTTATTTTTATTCCATTTATTTTATATTGTCATCATTTTGTTTACTGATGCAATTTCAGGAGAAAAAAAGTAAAATGTTACCAGAAACCTACAATATCCTAACTTGCACTCAGTTTATAAAGATGGTAAAACTGGAGACTGGTGTTAAAAAATTAAGCCAACCTTTATTTTATTCTAGCTTCTTTAGACAATCATTTCCTCAGGAAACCCAAAGTACAATCCACATTAGATCTGCCATTTTAATTTTCAAACCTAAAAGAGTAAAATACATAAAGTTGATGTATTTTATTCTTTTAGGGTTTTCTTTTTCACAGTTACAACAGATCATCAAATTAAATTTAATATAGACAAAAATGATTCAGATAAACACAAAATGCAGCTCCCAAATTATGTTGCTGCACCTTTTTTTTTTCAATATCACATTTATCATTGTTGCAACTAACCAAGGTTCTCACAGGACTCATTGATTCAAGCATTGACTCAAGCGGATAACTTCACAAACAACTTTTAGAGTGAATATATGAAATTGGATAATTCAGTTAACAAAAGCACATAGTAGCACAGTGCAAACCATCCAGAATTATAATTGTTTTGAAATACTTTATAAAAATCCGACATGAGACAGGATGCTAAGCCCCTCTCTTGCCCGATCATAGATGGTCCACCATCAGTCACAAGAAGGTTGATTTTATTCATGTCCAGAGAATTTTTATCAAAAAAACCTTTCAACAAACTATACATGGCCTCACCTGTTGCGTGGCTCTTGATGGGCAAAAGGCACAGCAGCTCCTCTTTAAAAAGCTCCCCGTTAGAATATCTCACAAAAACAGCCAGCTGCGCAGTATCTGTTGCAACTGTAGACTCGTCCACAACGCAGCGCAGGTGTTATGGATTAAAGGTGTTTCTGTATTAATTGGTGACCAACACATGCCTGTTACTAGACACAAGGATGGCCCTTAGCTGCCCTCATAAGTGCCGTATTTCTTTTCCTGCAGAAATAAAATGCAAGCATTTTTTTTGTCTCACTCTGTTAATTCAGAGCATTTTGTAGTAATGGCCGCGGGTCAATCAGCACCTGCTCACGGGCCGGACTAGGCCCGCGGGCCTTGAGATGAGTTTAGCTGCTATAGAGCAATCTTTTTTAAGGTTTTTTGTGGCCACAGTGGCCTTTATTAGCAGTGGGTAGTGTGTAGAAACGGGAGAGAAGTGGGGGAAGGGACATTCAGCAAATGTCCGCGGGGTGGAATCGAACCCCGGGACAACCGCATCGAGGACTGAGGCCTCTGAACATACATGGGGCACCCGTCTTAACCTCTCTGCTACGTGACGCCCCTGCGCATAATTCCTTTATTGGTTAATTCAAGGCCACTAGAATCAGGAACAGATCTTGTTTGCTTACCACCTCCGGCACCGATGCAATAATTTCCACCGATAGCATTCGCATTGGGGGTACTGCATGTCTGATAGTATCTGTTACCAGAGGAGGTTCTGAACCACTATGGAGAAGGCAATCGGCATTTGCTCTTGGAGTAAAGAGGTCCACCATGGCTTTGATGAATTATGTCCGTATCTGAGCTAGCACCAATTGGTGAAACCTCCATTCCCTCACCAGAAGACCATCCCTGGACAGAAGTTTGGCCCCCATTTTTGGGCAACCATGGAAGTGCGTAGCTCTGTTGGACAAAAACTGCATACTGCACCACTGCAAATGAGCATATGGCAGTTGTAGGAGGGGATACAAACCCGTTCCCGTGTTGTCTGCTTTTATCAAATCTTGCTCTCTGACAATAGGGTTTCAGGCATAATAGGGTTGATAGTACCTCCAGGAGATAGGGGTGGACTGCCTTTCAGACCCTTCTTAGTATCTTGCCATCTGACAGGCCTTGCCACCCACTCAGGGAAGAGTTTGTGGTCACCAACATGCTCACAAACACCCTGCCGATTGGAGAATCCTGTTTAGGTAAACTGGACACATGGAACGAACGAGAGCTGATGTGCAAGCTATAGTTACTGTGCATCTTGGCTGTGTGGAACACATCATCGACGTGAGTGGGTCCATTGCTGAAAAGGCATAGTAAGCCATGGGGAACCATGGCTCTCACTGAAGCTATTAACTTGCAAAGTTGTCTGGAAATGCAGTTGACATCCCAACCGAAACTTAGCAAAGGGGTAGATTAACGCAATGTTGCAGGCTGCTCTGATTGGCGTGCTTGACCCGAAAGTGAGCCTTTTCTAGCCCTAGATACAAAAACTACTGATTTCCAATCTGAGATTGAATCACGGGGGCAGCAGCCTAAATAGGGAGGCCCAAACTTCTCCATCCCCAGCTACTTAGGGCAGCTCCTCCAGGGGAATCCCAAGATGCTCCGAAGCCAGCCAAGAAACATAGTCTCTCCACCAGATGCTCAAGCCACCTCAACTGGCTCCTCTCGATGTGGAGGAGCAGTAGCTTTCCTCAATGAGTAATGAGCCCAAACTCTGAATATGCATTAGAACTATCAGAGCCCACTCCCCAAGCTAAGGAAGGATGAAAAAACCTTCCTCCCTGAAGGGAGCTAACATTGGGGAACGAGCAACAATCCTAAAAAATAGGAGAAACTTTTACCCCTTCAAGTGCAAAGCGTAGAAATTGTTCTGGATGTTTTGCCAAACAAAATTAACCGTCTGTTTGGTCCAATGATGCAATTCAATCTCGACAGCATTAAGGAGGTGTTGTTAGTGAGGTGAAGAGTGTAAGAATAGCCTTCTTTACAGTTGACATCACAATTTAGCTCTGCAAGTCCTGCTGGGTGCTAATGCTAGATAAACCAACCTCGTTTACCAATTGAAAATACACGCACAGAGCGCTTGGACGGCGATGTGAAGGCAGAAATTATAGGCTATATGAAATTTAAATGCATCTTACTGATGATCAAATATAAAATGGAGGAGTTTGTTTTGATGGAGAAGAGGGTATTGAAAAGGTGCGGAGATGTATTACAATAAAAACACAAGTTTATCCTGGAGTGGATGGTGGTAAATGGTATGAACTGAAAAATAAAGGACTTGCTATTCAAACACCTGTTACACCCATTACCGTGACAACGCCTGACAGCGGCTGGTCCACAAAGTTACTTATTCCATTGAGAGTAAATCTAATTGGCAAAAGGTTCATTTGACATGTAAAATGTAGATTTTGTTTTTTTAGTATTGTATTTGATACATTTACTATGACATTTTATTTTCTCATTATTTTATGATTTGTTTCTCATAACTTTCTCTGACATCTGATCTGGGTATCTACAGTTCAATTTGAACATCCCCCTACAGCAGTGCTTAGTTCCTTCCCATTTAAACATCTTTAGGAGACGAAACCACAACTTTGTGATCAGAGTGACTCAGACCCATAGGCACCCAAGCAAAATGTGCACTTGTTTGTCTAGGGCTGCCTCCTACAATGCAGTGCGACGTTACGTCACAATCTATTTTTAGCTACTTGGAAAGGGGCTATTTAGGACTAAAAGAGACAGTGACCTTTATGTGTGTAGGGTGTCTTATGTTATTTGCTTAAAGGTATTATTAGAAGTATGTTCAGCCAGAACTCCCAATGGCCTGATATCCAATCCAACATGTATTCCACCACTTAAAGGGAACTAACCTTTTGACTAATTCGGCTACATTTGCATTTAACCTGATTTATTGATCAATGTATGTTGTCTTTTTTTCTTTTAAACAATAGGCTAATTTAAATTTAAAGCAGAAAAAGTAACAGAAAAATGTCTCTCATCTGTTTCTTTGTCCAGACTGCATGGCTCTTATGAGGCCCTGAAGGGTGGGAACACCACAGAAGCCATGGAGGATTTCACTGGTGGCGTCACAGAGTTTTACGAGATGAAAGAAGCTCCCAAAGAGCTCTATAAGATCATGAAGAAAGCCCTGGAGAGAGGCTCACTCATGGGCTGCTCCATTGACGTGCGATATTAGTTATCTTCCTGCGACTATAAAAGATTACAGCTAAGAGTGTTTAAGCTTTATAATGCTAAATGGGAATGATGGTAGTCTCTGTGTTGGTTTGCTATATTGTCATATTTACTCTTCCTCTGTTCTTGGTTTCTTCTTGTTTTTGCTCGATGTTTCATGGCTTTAGTCCCTGGTTCCTGCTCGCTTTGAAACTCGCACAGTGACGGGACTTGTGAAGGGTCACGCCTACTCTGTGACGGCGGTGGACGAGGTAAAGGCGGCAGCTCAGCTTGGACCATTAGCATGTTCAGTTCCACAGCAAGGGATTCACCTGGTTAATCTTTTATGCACTCCACACAGTTATAAGGCCAGTAGAAGTAGGATGATTCCCTTGGACTCTAAAGTGCTGCATAACTATTAGTAGAGCAGTCAAATAAGTAGGGCAGCATGAGAGTTTAAATATGTCAACACTATTTCTATTTCTGTATGTCACTACAGTGTAAACCCTCTCAGCACAAGGACACTAAAGTTCGTCTGGTGCGTCTCAGGAATCCATGGGGCCAGGTGGAATGGAACGGCCCCTGGAGTGACAAGTGAGGATTTGTTTGTGTGTTTTACACATTCCTTAAATTTTTTTCTTCAGTCTCACAGATATCCTATATTACATTGTTTCTAACAGCTCCAAAGAATGGGCCACTCTCTCTAAGGTTGAAAAAGACAAAATGCAGCACCAAAGTGCAGAGGATGGGGAATTCTGGTAAGTGCTGGATTATTAAACATCCTACTGGAGTTGTGATGTTTAGTTTAGTTGTCTCTGTTTAAATGTCAGGTTTTCCTGCCTTTGTGTAACATACAGTAGATCCTGTACATTTCAACATGTCCTGTCTGGCAGAGTGGCACTCAGAATTGGTGTCTGAGTACCAAGTAGAAGCCCAACAGATTTACTTTCACGAGTGGAGCATTAATACTTTTGCTATAGTACTCCACTTGATATTTTTGTGAGAAATCTTTATTAGAAATTGGTGTGGGTTTTATTTCTGTTATTATGGACACAGAGATGGAAAATAAAGGGGGAAAAAAGAAAGGGAGGTAGGGAAAAAATATAAGAGGGAGAGCGTGAGTTGAAGATACAAGAGAGGAAGGAGAACAAAGAAAACACATGACAACATCCCAATTCGCCTCCAGGACGACAGAGAGAGGGAAAAAAACAATGATAAAACAAGCAATGCAAACTGGGAACTACACAACCACAACCCACAAATAGATATATAAATACAACAACAGTGTCACTGAAAAGCTCATGGTACCGATGATTACAAGATCTAGTTGTTGTAACCTCAGCCCAATAATGTTTCTGTAAACACCGAAATACCCACACCTGTTTGTGTGTGTGTGCGTGTGTGTATGAGCATGCTGGTGCATATAAGGTTTCTCCATATGAGTGTTCAATAGCTGGTGTGAGGAGCCATCGATCCGCCTCCCAGGAATCGACGCAGACACGGAGATCGCAGCCATAGACATCCAATGGACCCCCAGACCACAGGAGCCCCAGGTGGACAAACACAGGACTGACCCCACCCCTGAGAGAGGAGTATTCAGCAGCTACAATGCAGGGGCCCGGGGAGTCACAGCGTCAACCCCACGGGCTCCTCCGGCAACCAGCTACGCCAGGGCGGATCCAGCCATGGACTCACCAATAGCCACAGAGAATGGACGGCTCCCCCAGATCAAGCCTAGCCAGGACCCGGACACTGAGCTCAAGCAGCTCCCGAATCTCAATCCTGCACACCACAGAACACCAAGACCAAGCGTCCACCCAAGGTCAATCAAACCCACCAATAAACCGATCGAGCATGAAACATACAGAACAGGCGATCAAGTGGAGACGCCAGACCCGACCCCACTGTCAAGCCACCAGACAGCTACCACTAAACAATGGCCAAACAAGACTCTCCCAATTAGGCACCCCGGCCAACGGCACCGAAAGGAAAACATCGGCCCTGCACACCGGCCGACCAATACACCAGTACACCCAGGCCCAGCCAGGCAGGGACCAGGGATGAACCAGCATGCCCCCAAACACCAAGCCTCAGACACCAAGAGCCACCAACGCATCGACGGGCAGAGGCATCAGTCACCGGTAGGGAGTTACGGAGGGGAAATAGGCCCCCCATTTGGTGGCCCTACATGAGTGGTAAACTGATGGAGCGGGTGGACAGAGGTCTCTGGGGATTGGGAGGGAAGGACTGGGGGACAAAATTCCTTCCCAGGGTGCCAGCTCCCCCACTGACTCCAATAGGCACCTCCATTCACCAAGATCAAGACCAAGACCCAGGAGCCAAGTCCAGTGGCCAAAAACGCATCAGGCGAAGAAACGCCGCCCATCCTCTACATCCACCAGCGTGATACCCTAAGACGCAAAGGCGAAACACCATCCAGAAATCAGCGATGAGAATCGTCTCAGAGAAGAAAAAAAATAAATGCAGCACACATCGGCCACCGGCTGACCATGACCCCAAAACACCGGCAACAGAGACATCCACACCGGCCAATCCCCAGCCAGGACCACAGCCAGGGGGCGAGGCTCCCCAGAACCCCGAGTCCCCAAGCCCACCCCAGACCCACCCAGGAGCAGCACGGCCACCAGCCCATTAACCCATGTCCGCCAGTACAACCCTCCGAAGGCACCACATGCAGCCGCCAAGAGTTACTACCCAAATATGTTGTCCGTTTTACAGCACCTGGCTGGAAGAATATGGGGTAGATTGACCACACAAGAACAGCAATCATATTATCCTACAACTAAAGTGAGTGTTGTGTTGCGCATTGTTGAGATATGGAATAAAACTAAGAGAGACAGATTTTTGTATCATGAGTTTTCATCCATGTTTAGCCTGGAGCAGCAAAGAAAATACATTCACTGGAATGAAGTGCTATAAGGTTCAAGTAAGCGCCCTACAATGGTTCTGCCACTGCCATGTTTTACAGGGTAGCCCCAGGGTCTTAAAAGTCTTTAAAAAGTCTTAAATTTCATGTTTCCAAATTAAGGCCTTAAAAAGTCTAAAATTCTGTTGCTAAAGTCTTAATTTTTGTGCAAAGGTCTTAAATTTCTATCATACTAGCCTATTTATGTATTTTAAATATTTATAATTTTTAGCATTGGTGCATTGGTGTCCATTTATAGCCAAACCGGACGAAAAAAACCCATTACATTAATGGACGTTTAACTTCTTGGAGCATGCGCAAACAATACTTTGCACTATCGCAACAACGTAATTACATGAGAGAAAACATCACAAAATGGGGAAGTGTCGCTTTAATTCACAGTGGCTTAGAGATCCAAAATGTAGCAATTGGGTCAGAGAGGTTCCGGGCAGCGACGTCGAAGCAAATTGCCTTGTGTTGGAAAACATTCAACCTGACTACCTTAGGTCATCTCGCTTTGGTCTCTCAGATGAATAGTGTAAAACACACGGCATCTGCCCGCCACTGCCGGCCGCCCATTGTTCAGTTCTATACCGCACAACCTTCGCCGCCCCAGACATCATTGCTAAAATCAGCAGCGCAAAATAATTTCAGTGGAGCACCAATGCTTCGGGCAGAAGTGCTATGGATTTTAAAAACAATTACGGACCACCACTCTTACAGCTCGAATGAAGACATCACTGAACTGTTTAAGGCGATGTTCCCGGACTTATTAAGTCGCTGCAACGTTCACCTGCGGCAAGAACAAGACCTCAAACATAACAAAATGTGGTTCTTTTGAGTGTACACATCTTTTTTGCACTTTGATACTTTGATTTATAGTATGAATATGTTCCAACAAAGCACACAATTTATTTTACTATGTGGCCCTATTAGATTTTCATGACTCCTTAGGCCTTCTGTTGGACCTTACATCGAGGTATTTTATCCCAGGTTTACACTGGCAATACTTTTTGGGGTCATGACTGTTGATTTTTACAAACAATGCAGACTAATCCATTCACATTTAAACTACTGTTGATATGCTCTTTTTTGCAATAAAAGTCAAAATATTTTAAAAAACATTTTTTTTTTAGTAATGGTCATTATGTTCCCTATTTATGGTGTTTTATGACAGCATCATAAGTGCAATATAGGTCTTAATTTTCATTCAAGTTGTCTTAAAAAGGTCTTAAAAAGGTCTAAAATTTGGGGTGGTTAAACCGGGGGAAACCCTGTTTTAGTTTGGGTATGTTGCTTTATTTCAGGTTAATCAGATTCCCTATAATTGATAATTTGTGGGAACTCAAAAGTACCAAGTTCTGGAATTGGATCAAATGGTGCCTCAAACAAATATTACTCTATGTCCAGATCATTGCACATTTTTATATTTACTGTACATTTTTCCTTTCCAATAAACTAGCCTGTTGTCAGTTGAATTATAAGTGATAGATGTTACATTAAATGTGTTTTTCTTTTATTGTCTCATCTTTACTATATTTTTTACATTATAAAAACCTGGAAAATTGGGAACTTTTAAAAATCCTGCCACCCATCAGGTTTGTCTTTTGTTATTGATTTCCATTGTTCATTCTGGTGTTCCTCAGGATGTCATTTGAGGACTTCAAGAAGAATTACACTAAGATTGAAATCTGTAACCTAACACCTGATGCCCTCGAGGACGATAAGATCCACAAGTGGACAGTTTCAGTAAACGAGGGCCGCTGGGTGAGAGGCTGCTCCGCAGGAGGCTGCAGGAACTATCCAGGTGCACTAACAGACTGCTGTCTAATATGTATAAAAAGTGTTTTGAGCAAAAATGTCCACTTGACAAAAAAAGAAGAACAGCAGAATACCAATAGAGCCTGATGGAATGGCTTTAAAAAACTGTGCAAAATCATCATAGATCAAACAAGAAGCCTTGTTTCATGTGGATGTGTCGATATTCCTGTATGGGTCTTGCAGACACTTTCTGGACCAACCCTCAGTACCGACTTCGCCTGCTGGAGGAGGATGATGATCCGGAAGACAACGAGGTGGTCTGCACCTTCGTGGTGTCCCTGATGCAGAAGAACAGACGAAAAGAGCGAAAGATGGGGGCCAACCTCTTCACCATCGGATTCGCCATTTATGAGGTCATCCCTTAGGTCCCTAGTGCTGAATGCAGTACACAAACCTATTCCCAGAAACATTAAAAATGGGTTTAAAATGCAAAGGAAACACAATTAAATCAAACTTAGACAAAAATACAGAATGGTTCTCAATTTTCCAATGTTTTCATTAAACAATGTCAATCTGTTGACTCCGATTATGCTAAATGCCCTTTGTATCCTAATTACACCTTTAATCTTTTACAGGGCGTTGACACCAAACGTGTTTGAAGCGTCAAAAACGCGCTTCACGCCACTAGTTGGACACGCGAGTATTCGCACCTTGAAGCGTGAGCAATGCGAATTTGACGTGCTGAAAATATACCATTTTTATGCACGTCAAGCCTGAAATATGCAACTTCTGGGAAGAGCTTGTGCCAGACTGTGTTTTTGCAAGATGGCAGCTGTCGATGCACTGTTTGAAGAGAGAGTCTCTGTTCTGTATTTACTCTGGAGAGCAGAGCAGCAGCGTTGTGTACGTCCTCGCCGTACTTGGGTCCAGGTTGCCCAATCTCCTCACTTATATTCTTCAAAGCAAGGTCCTTTCTATTCCTGTCTCTGTAGAAGAAGCAGCTGGTGTCGTATAGCTCCGGACGATTAGCCACGGCGCTGATCAGTCTTTCCTCCATGTTGAATGAATGGCTTTAGCGGACCTGCCCTGAACTTGGTCACAGCATCACTGGTAACCAGGCTCCCTATTGGCTGACGCGGCGCGAATTGACGCCGAAGTTCAGCATTTTTCAACTTCAGCGGATTATGCATAAACGCGCGTGAAGGACGAATGCACAAAATGCACCACAGGCATATTTTCTGAAGCGCGTCAAACGCCTCATTTAACCGAATCTGAAGCACGAATGAGGCAAAAAAGCATTATCGTGCTGCAAATCTGCTTCTGATATGACACGGGACCCTCTGACGCGCATCAACGCGCTTCTCCATTGATTTTACCTGTAAACCTGACGCTCTTGACGCTTCAAACGCGCTTGATGTGAACGCACCGTTAGAGGCTATAGATACTAACCTTTGATTTTCAAAGAACAAACAGTCGGTTGTTGATACATATGAGATTTAATCAAATGACTCTCTGTCTCTATATTGCCCTATTTTACACGGTAAATTGACTGATATCATATAGCCCTCTTCTAGTCATACCAACCACTTAAAAAGCTTTAAACTATAGCCAGATTAATCAGTTCTACTGAACGTGCAGTGATACGCATATCAGTGGGCAACTTGGTGTTAAAGGCCTTGCCCAGGGGCAGATCGACATGCGGCAAGGGGAAGAAGCTGGAATCGAACCCACAACTTCCCAATCCTAAAATGAGCACTGTACCAAGCAAGCGTCAGTTAACAGAATATTATATTTAAATTAATATAATATTATAATAATGAAAGGTATAAAAGAGAAACAGTATATCAGTGCCTAGCCTTCACGTGTATATCATCATCTGCACATTTGCATAAAACAAAGATCTTTTATATAATGTTAGAACAGGTCTCTCTTGAAAATGAGAAATTACTTAGCAGTGAATATTTAATCTGTATAAATAAAAGTTAAATAACAAAATACCATTCTTTCTAAACCCGTTTTAACATCTAGTTTAGGAAATGCCCTCTTTCTTTTTTTTTTTCTTTCTTTCTGTCTTTCTTTCTTTCTTTCTTTCTTTCTTTCTTTCTTTCTTTCTTTCTTTCTTTCTTTCTTTCTTTCTTTCTTTCTTTCTTTCGAGACTTCTGTCAGATTTATTGTGAAGTTTTGCATTTCTATTAAACTAAGTTCAAAATAACTGAATTCTGAAAAAGTGCGGAACTTTATACATATTTGTGCTTATTGAAGAAACGGCTTCTAAAAATATAATGGTAATGTTTGGCATCCTTTCATCTGTCTTTCATTTTTGATTTGATACTATTTGCATGTGACCTTTAGGTTCTAGATGGTTTAGCGTTCATAATACCTGCAAGCAATAGTATAAAAAAAAGTATCAAAATATATACATCTTGTTTTAAACTATTATACTTAAGTTAAACTATTTAACTTTATTAGCTCCTTACCTTCAGTCTGCAATGGATTATTTAAGCCCATATATATATATATATATATATATATGGTTTCCGTAGGTGAACCTGCGGAAGGATCATTAACCGGTGCTAAAAGGTAGCATGGAGCAACATTTAACATTACATTCTCAAAGTCCCACAAGAGACATTAAAGTGTCTATGCAGAACCTTAAACATGGTTAAAATTATAATCATAGCACCACATCAGAATAGAATTTGTCATTTGATAAATGACAAATTCCCTTTTTTTAGCCATTAGCAGCTAAAAAGTTGTTTTTGCTTTAAATTTCCATTCTCAGTCATACTGATGCTGCTTGTATCTTTCTACAGGTGCCAAAGGAGGTGAGGAAGGTGTCGACAAAACATTCATGCTGAAACTGCAATCAGTTGCATCCTGCATTTGTTTTTATCGCCATCATCCATTTATTATCTAAACCTAACCTTAGTTCCTTATCCATGCTTTTACCTGTCCCCTTGCCATTATGACTGCCCCCTGCAGATGCATGGAAACAAGCAGCACATGCAGAAGGACTTCTTCTTGCTCAACTCCTCCAAGGCCCGCTCCAAGTCATACATCAACCTCCGGGAGGTGACGCAGCGCTTCCGGCTGAGCCCCGGCGAGTACGTCATCGTGCCTTCCACGTACGAGCCGCATCAGGAGGGAGAGTTCATCCTGAGAGTCTTCTCTGAAAAGAGGAACACCTCAGAGTGAGTGGCTATGGGTTGAGCAGGGTGCTGTGATGTGGGCCAACAGGACTGTTAATGGGCCAAAGGGGGGTAAATACTTTCCCCTCATAGATATAGAGTTAGATGTACCTTTATAATTTTTGATATTTGCAGTTTGTGTTTTTTTGACTATATGCTGCTGCTTTGTGTTGTTGGGTTTTAACCAAATGTTGGGTGGGATAAACGAGCACCAAGAGCGAACGATTTTAACGGCAGTTTGATTTGTAGAACTGGAAGAAATCGCCCCGAGTTCGATGCTGTTATGGAATCTTTTTTAGGACAAGCAACTTCCGATTTGAGCGTGATCCGGTAAACGTTCTAACGACTCCGTACAGGAAGACGTAGCCTCAGCAAATCACCACCCTTCCCCTGCTACCCCGGAGGATGAAACAGCGAGCAGAGCCGGCCGACACTGATGGAGCGGGACGTGGCTGTGGATCAGGCTGTGTGATAGACGTGCACAGAATCAGCTTATTCTCGTAGTTTTTTACAGTAATACTGGTGTAAAGCTCTGGTCGAAAGTTGACTGAATAATTTTTAACATTTAATGATTAATTCCAGCTTTCCTTTCAGGTTGGATGGGTTATAAAACAGAAAATCTCAGTGGTTTTTAAAAGCAACGCCTGCATTAACAAGTTTGACTTCATAGTGGATTTTCTTTGATCCACACATGGTCAGGATTATACATTCAGGATCAAATACTAACAAACACCCTAAAAATTGGTTTCTTATCCAGCTACCCAGGTTGAGGTCAGATCTTCAGGAAAGCCATTGAGGAAGTTACCAAAAACAAACTGGATGTACGGTCATGCTCAGGGTCTATTTTAAATCTGGATGGAAACTGGATGGAATAATGAAGAGGGAGAACTTCCTCCAGATTGGTCTCTAATTCATCAGCTAGATTTTTTTTAAATTGGAAACATCGGGTGGTCCATCAGGACTTTGAAGAAGTGAGGGGGAAAGAGCTCTGTTGAGTGATTTTATTATTCTCTCGCATTTAATCACACCTTTCCTTAGTGGCTAAAGAACCATCTAACCACTGCTGCTGGTTTAGTTACTAGCAAAAGTATTAGTGGTTATAAATAAGTAATGAATTATCAATATTACTATTACCAAAATGAACAGTTACGGGGGCACCACCTGAAACAAATAACTACGCTCAAATGTCAGTCTCAGTTGACTGTTGGTGTCAGTCTGGAAAAATTTAACTACGGGACAAAGAATGAAGGTTCGAGTTCATGCACTGGCGTTTGTAAATCAGCAAATCACAATAAATACACAATACCGCAAATTAGCGGAATAAGTGCGGGGGACGGGGGCACTGACACAGGAAGTGTGGTGGACATGTCCCGCCTGTACCCCGCGTCCGTTACACCTATGCATCTGGAGAATGATCCCAAACATGCATCCCAAACTGCTTCTTGAAAGGATAAATCAGAAGAAGACTAATACTGATCTCAATCCTGCCCTAAATGCCCAGTCCATCTCAGGAAACCAGTCAGTTTAAATGGAACAAATTTATATTTTTTATATTATATTTATTATATTTTTCTAATCATGTTGACGACTCAAAACTCTTTACACTGGAGCCACATTCCCCCATTTGCACACATTTATACACCGACACGCAGACCGGAAGGTAACTTGGGGTTAAGTTCCTTGCCCAGGGGCTAGGGCTGGGCGATATGGGGAATAAATTCTACTACAATAATATTTTTCATATCAGTCTATTTCAATATATATCACGATATAAAACAAATCACTAGTTTTGTAAATTTTTAGTCAATATTTAACATTCCCTGGTTCTATTTGAGGATATCAGAAGGTTCTTTTTGAATTAAAAACTTATTGTAAAAATTTGAACATGTCATCGGACATTATACAACTGTGAAAAAGTAAAGGGGCTGGGCGATATGGATTAAAAATAAAACCTTCAATTTTTTTATACCACTTTTTTATGTGAAATCGATTGTTTTCTCTCTTTCTCTTCTTAAAAATATATTACAAATGACTGAAAACATTTTTTAATACTTGTTTTTATGTCAATCATCCCTTGTTGGAGTTTACCTGAATTCAAAGTCCAAATAAATACAAGTTGTAAAACAAGATGGAAGGCCTCGCGCACGCTGACATCCCTTTGAACTGTTGAAACCCAAGAGGTGTATTGGTGAAATTTCTTTTTCTTTCTCCGATATTCTCGATATTCCAAATGAATTTTTGAATATTTTGAATTTTTCTATTTGTGGAGATTGAATCCATAAATTGAAAAATGAGATATAATCAATATATTGGCCAGCCCTACCAGGGGCACATCAACATGTGACAGGCGGAAGCTGGAATCAGACATACAACCCAACTACTCTACCTAGTGAGCCACAGTCGCCCGCTACCATGACCTGTACCATTCCTGGTCAAGTGTGGCTTCTCTGCAACCTGCACAGGGAAATCAATCCAAACCTTAGTGTGGGTGTGTGTACATGATCCTGCATGTATACAATTATAACTTTGGCCCTGTTTAGATTAGAGAAAATCCAAATTAAATTCAAAGCTGGTTGTCTAATTTTAGTTTTTAAGAATCATTGAAGATTTATGTTTTGTATTCATTCCACCCCTGAAAATGAACTGTTCAAATGACTAATTCAAAGCCCAAAATTAATGTGTCAGTCATTCCCATGAGTTTATGTAAACTGTTACCTGGTAGTTACTGAAGCCTCGTCAGGAGGAAGTGTCAGGTATCAACGTTTCAGTCACAGCTTTGTACCTTGTTGAATATTTTTCTGAAATTTTAATGTTAATGAAATACAAAACAAGTCAACCTCAGAGACAGAACACTTTTAAATCACATCCATCTCAGGATATCAGATATACAGTGGCTTGCAAAAGTATTCGGCCCCCTTGAACTTTTCCACATTTTGTCACATTACAGCCACAAACATGAATCAATTTTATTGGAATTCCACTTGAAAGACCAATACAAAGTGGTGTACACGTGATCAGCGCTCTCCTTGTTCGGCCTGTGAGTTTAGGTGGACGGCCTTGTCTTGGTAGGTTTACAGTTGTGCCATACTCCTTCCATTTCTGAATGATCGCTTGAACAGCGCTCCGTGGGATGTTCAAGGCTTGGGAAATCTTTTTGTAGCCTAAGCCTCCTTTAAATTTCCCGATAACCTTATCACGGACCTGTCTGGTGTGTTCTTTGTAATTCATGGTGTTGTTGCTCCCAACATTTTCTTAGACAACCTCTGAGGGCGTCACAGGGCAGCTGTATTTGTACTGACATTAGATTACACACAGGTGCACTCTATTTAGTCATTAGCACTCATCAGACAATGTCTATGGGCAACTGACTGCACTCAGGCCACAGGGGGCTGAATAATTACTCACACCCCACTTTTCAGTTATTTATTTGTAAAAAAAATTTGGAATCATGTATGATTTTCGTTCCACTTCTCACGTGTACACCACTTTGTATTGGTCTTTCACGTGGAATTCCAATAAAATTGATTCATGTTTGTGGCTGTAATGTGACAAAATGTGGAAAAGTTCAAGGGGGCCGAATACTTTTGCAAGCCACTGTACTTGAACATACAGTACATGCCAGAGGAAAATAAGGAGACATAGCTTCAGGTGTGGATGAGATGTTGATGGTGTCTGCATGCTGACTGCTGTTTGTCCATTTTCACTCAGGGAGATAGAGAACAGGATCGAGGCCGACCATCCTGTGGTAAGTCGGATCTACTAAACAGTAGCTCTACAAACTCTCACTACCCAGTATCCATCCATGTTTACTTTGCTTTGCTAAGGCAAATCTCAACCAACCCACCATAAAACAGCTTTTACCACATTTCACCTCATCATGTTTTGCCTTATTATGAAAGTAAATGCTTTTTTTAGCGTTGTAGTTTTTCCACTAATATTGCTAAAAAACAAAAAAAAACACCTGGTTTATGGCTTCCTTTACATGGCAGCCGGCTCCAGCCTCGGTGGGGGAAGAGAGCGAGGAGGACCAGCAGTTCCGGACTATTTTTCAGGAGATAGCCGGTGATGTGAGTAAAGGAAGGATGCGAGGAGCAGAAACCTCCACACGATTATTATTCAATATGAATTAATTATTGTGGAAAAAATTTATTTCTAAATCAATCAGATTTGAATACTGCTTCTCTCCCAGGACATGGAGATCACAGCTAATGAACTGAGAAACGTCCTCAACAGGGTGATCACCAGGCGTAAGTCCAGTCTGCTCTAAATCTTTCTTATCCTAATATATTATTATTTTACAGTGACTCGCAAAAGTATTTATTCTCACTTTTTTTCCACATTTTGATACGTTACAGCTACAAACTTTATTGGGATTTTCTGTGATAGCTCACCACAAAATAAGCGCATGAAAAACAGATAGCAAAAGAGCGCAAGTTTTTGCATTCTTTTAAAAAATCTAAATCTGAAAAGTGTGGCATGCTTTTGTGTTCACCTCCCCCATCCCCAGATGTTGCTACAGTTTCATCTGCAGGTCTTTCAGTGTATTTCTCAGAGATGATTCTTATTTTTTTTTCAGAATAGCTCGAGCACAGTCAGATTTGATGGAGTCTAGGACTTTGACTAGGCCATTCTAACACATTAATATGTTTCCATCTAAACAGGGGGGACATAATGTTTTGCCACATGGGGCAAAATGGTGCATTCGAAAGAACTTCTGGCCCAAGTTGTGTTTTTTTTATAGAAATGCGTAAATAATTTCAAGATTTGTTATACTTTTAACTGCTCAACAATAAGGTAAATATGCCATATTTTATTGAAACAACAAAGGATTTTAATAGAAAAGAGATCTGTATTGCTTTAGTGAATAGGTGTACCCTTTTCTGGTTTTGAGTAAAAGTCATTTCTGGAATTTGTAGATATGAAAATCAAACCACAAAAAGTGGTTAATAATAGACTAATACTTTGTGTTGTACATAACTTTTTCCATTTTAGGGGGAGATGTTTAATTTGAGATTTAAAAAAACTTTACAGCATGAAATAAAATATGACCATCTGCATCAAGGATCTGTGCTGATGGGCCAAATAGATTTTATCCTTAAATAAAGATCGCAGGCAGCAAATAAATCATTCCAAGGGCTGTATATGGCCTCTCGTGGGACTCCTCTAATCCAAACCATTCCACTGTAGCACTCACTGTACATTTAGAGTTGTTCACCTACCAGAAGATGAACATCAGTCATCTGAAGTCTTTTGTAGTCTCTAAGAGGTTGTTTTCCACCCATCTTCAAATCTGATCAGCTACCCTGTCCCTACTTAAAAATAAACAAACAAAAAAACACAGCATGATGCTGCCACTACCATGTTTCACAGTGAAGATGGTGGTTCCCACAGGATGTGCAATGTTAGATTTCTGCCGCATAGGGTTTTGCATGATGGCCAAAAAGTGCAGTTACAGTCTCATGACATCGTTGATTTTTTTGAAATGAAAGAAAGAGGAAAAAAAAGATTACACACAGGTAGACTTTGTTCACGAATTAGGTAACCTGTAAAGGAAAGTGGCTGCACTGTAGGAGTAAATAGGGCTAAGTGCAAGGGCATGCCACACGGTTGTTTATTTGTGAAAGAACAAATGTGGTAACAAGTCATCTTTTAACACATTTTCCCTTCTTGTCACGCTTTCCCCCCCCCCCCCCCCCCCGTGTAGATAAGGATCTGAATACCGAGGGCTTCAGCCTGGAGAGCTGCAGGAGCATGATAGCTCTGATGGACGTATCCTTTGTATCGAGTGCATCAGGCAGGCCGTGTTGTGCACAGGGGACACAACCTGCCAAGACCCTTTGGTGGGGTCTGTGACGGACGCTCACAGGAACTAGGTACCCATCTGAATTTAGCTCCTCCGATGACCGAAAACCTTTTCAGCATGGATGAGCTTGCTCCTATTTGGTCCAATCACCACAGACTGTGTTTTAGCAAAGATGTTAAAGGACTATATTACACACATGGGGAAGAACAGATGGTGTTGCCCCTATGTTCATCAGGCCGAAAAGTCATGCAATGACCACACAGTCTGTAAAAAGGAGGTAAGAAATGTATTAGAATAAAGTGAAGAAACCTCCTGTCACCTTTCTTTTGCTAAGAACGTGACCGTTTGCTAAGTAGACTGAATTTATGTAGCGAGTTTCTAGTCACACCGACCACCACCAGGATGTTATAATAGAACCACACTTACCCAGTTGCACTCGAACCCACAACCTTCCGACTGTAAGACGACAAACCCAACCCCCTGATCCAAAATGGCCCCGATTTTGTGAAAACGCTCCTCGTGTTCCTCACCATTAACTACTCAAGTCACATGCTGTTCATCATTCATGGATAGTCAACAGGGCAGCGTTGTAGTCAAGTCACCATCTCTCGAGTCCAACTCACATTTGAGTCCTAAGTGTTCGAGTCGAACTTCAAGTCCAAGTCCGATAGGATTAGTCCAAGTCGAGTCCAAGTCAAGGCGCTAGTTCCTACAGGCCAAGTCCGAGTTCCAAAATGAATCTTCTGGGAGCAAGTCAAAAGAAAGCAGGGTTTAGATTGTAAGACTAGAATAATGGCAGCCATACATGGTTTACTTTATTTAAAATTTTAAAAAAAGTACTTACTGCCCCCACACTATCAATAAGCTAACACAGTAGCATGTGCAAAATAATAAAGCATTAAAATAAATGTGAAAACAATACCGAATCGACATGTCACCCGTATACTTACAAAGGCTTTGGGAAGTTATTAATTTTGTTCAGTAATCTTACCTAATATAACAAGCTAACATTAGCATCGGCGACATGCTAATTCCAAAAATAGCAATTTATCATGTCGGAGTCCAAGTTTAAGTCCAAACGTTGCAAGTCATCGGCGTGCTGCTCGAGTCAAGTCTCAAGTCCATTAAACGTGACTGAAGTCTGGGCTTTAATACTCCAGACTTACAGGACATTTCGAATGAAACGCAATGCAAACAGAGGCAGATAAAACACAAACATGCAACAAATACATAGTTTTAGCCTGTGGTATTCTGCTAAATGAAAAGTGTACGAGTGAAAAATGAAGGTGGATTCTCTGTGGGTTTACACTATGCGGAGTTTGGTCTTAACCGGGTCCGTTTAGATGGATGGGACAGGTAGACTCAACCTGCAGGAGTTCAGACATCTGTGGAATAAGATCAAGCAGTGGCAGGTGGGAAATATTCATATTCACTTAGAGCCGTTTTAAAGTGTTGGTGTCATAGAACAGAACCTCCTTTAGCTACTTGTTTTTCATATCGAGCCGCTGGGGTGGGATGATATTCAGTGTTTACATGATAAACTCACATTTTCTGTTTTCCAGGGAATCTTTAAGCATTATGACGCAGATCAGTCCGGCAGCGTCAATAGTTACGAGATGAGGAATGCCGTCAACGATGCAGGTAAGAACAGATGTTTTTCCCACCCTTTATTTTTTCATTTTCGGTTCCAACTGTTTTGAATGAATGAGTTTAGTTTGCCGAAGCTAAGAGAGAAACATATTCGCACTGCAACCACACACTTCAATGTTTTCATTAGGATTTTACGTGATGAATCAACACTAAGCAGTGCGTGATTGTGAAGCGGAAGGAAAGGTTTTCAACAAGGTTTTAAAAATAAAAATCAGCCAGTCGTGACAGTCTCTCTTTGTAGAACCACCTCTCCCCGCACTTGTAGCTGTGAGCTAAAGCTCAGTGAGATTGGTTAGAGAAGTGTTGCCACAGATCCTCTATAGATTTAAGGTCTGACCTTTGACTAGGCCGCTCTTAGAACTTTCGTAGCTTCCACGTCTTTGCTTAAGAAAAGCCTCTATACAGCCTGATGCGGCTGCCACCACCAAGTTTCAGCATGGGGGTTTGACGTGTTCAGGCTGATGTACACCGTTAGTTATCGGGTCTTCTTTTAGCTTTCTTTCAACAGTGGCTTTGTTCTTGCCACTTTTCGTCTGCAGCTCCTTCAGACTTACCATAGCCTTCTTTGATGCTCGTCCAGTTATTCACCTTAATGTCCAGCGTGCATATTTAGGTGGAGAATCTCTTGGTAGATTTGCAGTTTGCCTCTCTCTTTCTATTCCTAGATGATAAATTTGAACAGACTTCTCAAAGCAGTTGGTTGCACTAGCCTACATTTTATTCACGGGTATCATAGTGAAGATTGGAGATTACAAATGCTGGCACACTTTTCAGATTTTTGCTTAGAAATATTGCTGAAAATCCTGCCTCTCTTTCCTTCTACTTCACTGTTTTTTTTCCCACAGGTTTGTGGTTGTAATGTAACAAAATGTGAAAAGTTCAAAGAGTGTGAATATATATTTGGGAGGCACTGCATGTCTTTTTGTTTTGGGAAAACAGAAATATCAGTACAAATGTTTCGGTTTTTAAAACATTCCCAGGTTTAACACTGGGATTTACACGAATAAACGGACCTCCTCTCTTAGTTTCTGACAACGTGGGCTTTCTGTTCTAATATCTTATGACTGAGGCTGAAGTTTGTTGTTGTTGTGTCGCATTTACGATGAAACTGTGAGATCTTTCTTCGCCTACAGCCTGAACTCATCCTCTAAATGTTCTTGTCACTGTACAGTCATGTGTCTTATGTCCTGTCCAGGCTTCCGTCTCAACAACCAGCTATACGACATCATCACCATGCGCTACGCAAACGAGAACATGAACATCGACTTCGACAGCTTCATCGGCTGTCTGGTTCGGCTTGAAGCCATGTTCAGTAAGTCAAGCGCCCCCGTTAAGGCAGAATTCCCTCGGAAGATGGCGGGATTTGAAATTCCTGTTTGTTTTCTTGTCAATGGACAGACATTAAAACTTGTGCAAAGGTCCACAAAGAGACTGAATGATGCTAATATATATATATATATATATAATTTATTTTTTTCTCTGTATTTTTCAACAACCTCAAAACGTTTGTCATCTGAACTCAATCAACGGAACCCAAATAAATTAACTAGGCTAAGTAAAGGAAGCAGATTTCTTCATCTTTTGCTTTTTTCCACACCTGAATATTTCAGTTCATCAAAATAATTTTCATATAAACTCAGCAAAAAAAAAGAAACGTCCTCTGACTTTCAACTGTTTTGACTTTCAGCAAACTTAATGTGTAAATATTTGTAGAAACACTAAGAGTCAACACCATAAGACATAAACTAAAAATGATTCACAGACATGTGACTAACTAACTGTGTTAGTTTTGGTCAGCAGGGGTTTTCCTCCCTCCAACTTTTCTACTGATGCCATTTCGCCCCCTTTCTGTTGAATCCTGAATGAACACTGACATTTTTTGAGGCAAGAGAGGCCCTTTGGGTGTCGTTCTGGATGAGTCGTCAGTGCACTCTGACATCCACCCCCTTAAAATTAACCACCCTTTCATGCGTTCTTCATTTGTGGATAATGGCTCTCATCAACGGTTTTCTCACCTGTTCTTGTTTCTTTCGGCTTGAGGTGCTGCTTTATGAGAACATTTGTTCTACTTCATGTTGTCAGGTATCTTCTTTTGTTGTGGACCTTTACTCTAAAGGTCTGGGAGTGATCAGGGCTGCATGTGTGCTAGTGAAATTTAAATTTGGTTTACTCCTGATTTACCAACGAGGTAATTGGCCTACTTTCTCACATAGGACCACCCCTTAAAAAAGTCTTGTTGACTGAGAAACCATGTAATGTTCGTTATTTTTAAAAATATGATTGGTCACTCTGAGTTCTATAAGAATGCTGCACAGGAGGTTTTCTCCAACCCCCATTGGCTGCATTAATCCCAGAAAGGAAATAGACTGCAAAAACGTGCGAGTCGGAAAAAGCCAGTCTCTTCTACGTCACAGAGAAAATTGGTATTCATGGCCTCGTCCACTTTGGTTTGCGGCCGCCCAAGAAAACGTTTTGGTTTTGCGGCCAGGAGAGAGCAGAGCACGCCTAACCATTAGCAACTCCACCACGTGGCGGAACACGTTCTGATACATTTAAATGTAACAAAAAAAGGAAACAGAAGAAAATCTCCTAAAAATGGCTTTAGATGTAAACATAAACTCAGCAAAAAAAGAAACGTCCTCTGACTTTGAACTGTTTTTACTTTCAGTAAATTTAATGTGTGTAAATATTTGTATGAACACTAAAAGAGTCAACACCATAAGACATAAACTAAAAATGTTTCACAGACATGTGACTAACAGAAATAGATTAATGTGTCCATTAAAGGAAGGGAGGCTCAAAATCAAAAGTACCAGTCAGTATCTGGTGTGGCCACCAGCTGCTTGAAGTACTGCAGTGCATCTCCTCCTCATGGACTGGACCAGATTTGTCAGTTCTTGCTGTGAGATGTTACCCCACTCTTCCACCAAGGCATTTGCAAGTTCCTGGACATTTCTGGGGGGAATGGCCCTAGCCCTCACCCTGCGATCCAACAGGTCCCAGACGAGCTCAATGGGATTGAGATCCGGGCTCTTCGCTGGCCATGGCAGAACACTGACATTGCTGTCATGCAGAAACTCACCCACAGAACGAGGAGTATGGCTGGTGGCGTTGTCCTGCTGGAGGATCATGTCCGGATGAGCATGCATAAAGTGTACCACATGAGGTAGGAGGATGTCTTCCCTGTGGCGCAAGGCATTGAGATCGCCTGCAATGACAACAAGCTCAGTCTGATGGTGATGTGATATACCGCCCCAGACCATGACAGACCCCCCACCTCCAAATCGATCCCGCTCCAGGGTACAGGCCTCGGTGTAACTCTCATTCCTTCGACGATAAACACGAATCCATCCATCACCCCTGCTGAGACAAAAACCGTGACTCATCAGTGAAGAGCACTTTTCTCCACTCCTGTCTGGTCCAGTGAAGGTGGGTTTGTGCCCATAGGCGGCGTTGTTGCTGGTGATGTCTGGTAAGGACCTGCCTTACAACAGACCTACAAGCCCTCAGTCCAGTCTCTCTCAGCCTATTGCGGACAGTCTGAGCACTGATGGAGGGATTGTGTGTTCCTGGTGTGACTCGAGCAGTTGTTGTGGCCATCCTGTACCTGTCACGCAGGTGTAATATTCGGATGTACCGATCCTGTGCAGGTGTTGTTACACGTGGTCTTCCACTGCGAGGATTGATTAGCTGTCCTTCCTGTCTCCCTGTAGCGCTGTCTTAGGCGTCTCACAGTGCGGACATGGCAATTTATTGCCCTAGCCACATCAGCAGTCCTCATGCCTCCCTGCAGCATGCCTAATGCACGTTCACGCAGATGAGCAGGGACCCTGGGCATCTTTCTTTTGGATTTTTTCACAGTCAGTAGACAAGTCTCTTTAGTGTCCTGCGTTTTTAGAACTGAGACTTTAAATGCCTACTTTCTGTAAGCTGTTAAGGTCTTAACCATTCCACAGGTGCATGTTAATTAATTGATTATGGTTAATTGAACATGCATGGAAAACATTGTTTAAACCCTTTACAATGAAGATCTGTAAAGTTATTTGGATTTTTACATTATCGTTGAAATACACAGTCCTGAAAAAGGGACGTTTCTTTTTTTGCTGAGTTTATATGTTTAGTTTCCATAAAAAAACTGACTGCCTTCTAATGGAAGACCATCACAGCATTGGCCAGGAGTGCTGATTAATAGACACTTCCTCTTCTAAATGAGGCGACATGCCAGATCAGGGTGTTGGGTTAGGTCTCATTTTACTTCGAGATTTAGAAAACGGTTGAACCTCCAAGTGTTCAATAGCAGTTACAGTTTGTTTCTCTTCTCAGGGGCCTTCCAAGCATTTGACCAGGATGGAGATGGCACCATCAGACTCAGCGTCCTGGAGGTACGAAACCATCGGCACGTTCCTACACTTGCCGACATGATAGATACAAATGCACATGCACTCATCTTCTTCATTTGAGCTTTTCTTCTTAACATCCAGCCTCAAATATTTACATACATCAGCAGGCTGCAGAGAAGCTGCACGCTTTTTTATTGCCATCATCAAACTTTCAATTGGTTGGTTTTCTTGCCATGGACATGACTATTAAACACAGAAGTGCAGAATTTTCAATAGGGTTAAGGATTTGGGGAGACCTTTCAGGAATTGTCCAAAACTACTTCTGATGAGTGTTTGGTATCGTCGTCGTGTTAGAACACCGAATTGTTACCAATTTTCAGCCGTCTGCTCCAAACGGCCACCCTCAGATGAAAGAGAAATGGTCCATATGTTCAGGAGTAACCCAGGAACCAACCTCAGCCTCAAGCTGATCATAAACCTGGAGATGCTGGTCCTACAGTGTAAGGCTGGGTGATATGGCCTCGAATCTATAGTGCGATAGAATCTAAAGCAGGGGTCTCAAAAAACCTTTTCATTTCGGGCCACATTAAGATTATGAATGTCCTCAAAGGGCCAGTTGTAGCAGACTCTATTGATATAACAATCCATAAACATACTGTACAAAATAACAAATAGCTTCCTGCATTCGATGAGTACTTCTTAAGATCTAATAATATTGAACATCTTTTCACATTGATGTAATTTGGCATTGTACAAGTACAAACTGATTTGATTGATAAAATAATATTTTAGCGCTCCACTGCTATCTTGAAGATTCTATAAATGTGGCCCTCCAGACTCTAGAGGACCGGATTTGGCCCACGAGCCTCGAGTTTGACACACGTGATCTAAAGCATGTGTGGTAAAGATATCTATTGTTATATATTCTTTTTTTCTTCTTTATATGCGACAAAATGACTGTTTATTAACATTCTCACTTTCCAGATACATTGCAATAGAACAACTTTAACAAAGTTTAGAATGCCATTTAAAATACATTTATTGTGAAAAATGCATTAAAACACTTTTAAAATCTTTTTCCCAAAAAAAAGCAACACAACAATTCTCACTACACGAATAAAGTGAAGATATTTTATACAAAATAAAAGCTAAATGTTAGGAAAACACCAAGTTCAAAATTGTCTGCTTTCCTTGTTACTTATTTATTCATTTAATATGCATTAAAAATAAACCTGCTCATATTTGAATTAAAGATGCTTCAAGTTCAACAGGTTTCGTTTCGGTTAAATGGAAAACAAAATTTAAACTTACAATATCTAGTGTAAAGAGGAACAATTAACATCAGTATATATCCTCCTTGCATATCTGGTACAAAGTATGTTGGCAAAGCTTGATGACATCATCAAAAGGCACAATCGCAGTAGGCCAGTATCGTCAAAATCTCCACCTTTGGCTTATTCCTTTTACATCGACCACTACTACTCCAGTGTCACTGTCACACAGTGAAGCCAGCTTTCAAATGTAAGAACACAATACTAGCTGTTAAGCATGGTTGAGGTGGCATCATGAGGCTCAGACCTCCACCCTGTTGAAGATGAACGGACCATGCCAGTGGCGTCTAAACTTTTCGCCACATGGGACAAAATTACCAAATTAAAAGCACTAGTTGGACACGATAATTGAATTTCTTTTTTTCTTTTTTATATAAATGCAAAAAATATTTCCTTTTTACCTGCTCCCCAATAACATACAATATTTTAATAACAGAAGTAGTAGTAAAGCACAATTACATATTAAAAATTTTAATTAGAATTTTCTGTTGGATGTTCTCAAAGAGTCACCTTGAAACTTCGAAAACACTCCCTGTATTTAGTTAAACTTATCTGGTGCGCCAAAGTCTGCTATTGAGTAAAAGTCCCTGGATGTTTGTGTTTTTACGTTCTATGAAACGGGAATAAAATAAGTAGTAACTTTTTGCATTTTAGGAGGATTTTCTTGATTCAGATGATTGCAGTTCAGCAAAAGCCTTTGAAATCAGCCATCAACTGAAATCGGGCGTGCTGAAGCAGGGAATCATCTTAAACATGCAGTGAATCATCTGAAACATGCAGTGAATCATCTGAAACATGCAGGGAATCATCTGAAACATGCAGGGTGGTGTTGGCTAGAAAAACACTGATTTAAACAATACATACAAACTTCTGCACACAATGTTGGCATGAAAAATCGTCATTCAAGACATACGGTACATTTTATATTGACTTGAACTCTGATATTCTTCTACATGTAGTGTATGTGAATTTCTGGTTAAAGCGCTGCAAACTTAACCATTTTTGTTCAATTTCTCCTGAAAAAGTGTTGTTTTCTCCCCCCCCTCCCCCTGAAGTGGCTCCAGTTGACCATGTACGCCTAGACGGGCCCCATCTTCTCCCAGGTGAACTCCAGTCCACAAGAGGACCAGACCTGCCAGACTTTACCTCAATGCTCAGTGTGCCTGACCGCCAATAGCTTTCATCCACCTCACCTCGCCTCCAGAAGCTCCGAACTCGTCTACCCACCGTTCTGTTTCCCCTGCCTTTGTTTTACCATGATCACAATCAGTCTTTTTTTAGTTATTGGCTTTGTTTGGATTTTTTTATTTATTATCAATTATTTTAATTTATGACTCCATCACCGTTGTACTGTTCCATTTCTCAGGCAGCAAACACAAACAACCTGTTTTTACGGTCACAATACCTCACAGAGCCCCCCTCTCATACAATATACTGTTGTTTTCTTCTAATATTCATCCCTCTGACCTGGGCTTATACATTTGATATTCAATTCTCATTTACTTATTTTTCTTCACTTAAGTTTCATCAGTAAGGTTTTCCTTCCACCAGGGACCGAGGCATGTTGCATACCGCTCCAAACATGGCTCCCCCCGTTGGAGAAACTCAGGCCTCCTGTTAACCTCAGTGCCAGTCGGCAGGACTCTCTCCTCACCCGTCTTCCAGTTTTTAAGCTGTGCAAATGGTCGGAATCGATTAAAGATGAAAACATAGAGCCGCCGGGTCTTCATCCAGAACCAGGCGCTTAAAGTTCAGACATGGATTTGAAAGAAAATTGCTTGTTTCTGGTTTATTTTCTCCCCCTATATGATGGCTTTGGTCAAATGAGTGTACTACATTTTTAAGCATTTTAACCCATTAAAATAAATATGTAGCTGTTTGACTGTTTCCTCCATTCCTGATTTGAAATGTTTTTGTGTTTTTTTAAAAGGTCAAAATATCAAAACAGACAAATTTTGTTTGTTGCACACAATTTTTTATTAACTTTTTAGATTGCACTTCTTTATAAAACAGCTCTTTAGAACGTTGATAAAAGAAAATCTTGAAGAAACTCAGGAATGCCAGATGAGAGGTGAACTGCACACCTTCCTTTAACATAAACGGAACATCATGCTGGTAAAAACAGGCGGAAACTGCCTTTAAAAAAAGGCCAAACTGTGCTACCAGTTAACTTTACTATTGGCATGGGAGATGAGACTTTATTATTCCTTCCACATTCTATCCAACACCTCCTCTCAACATCCTTCAGATCCACACTTCATGAGAAAACTCATAAATAAAGCTTCTGTAGCCTCCTGCTTGATGCTCTAAATTTAAAATAAACTAAAAATGGAAAAAACAAAACCTCACTTCACGATTGATAAACAAGGTTCACGTAACAGTGAACAGTGGTATTAAAACACACAGTAGCAATCGCCACCACATTTACGTCTTAGTTCTCACTGCAAATGTCCTGAAACATCAAATCAGACGGTCCTCAGAAATCTGGGGTAGCGACAAATAAGTAACGTTAAATAAGTAATGGCAAACAAAACCCTTTTGATTAATTCCCACCACGCCGTTAAATACGACCGAGGAGATTACACAGTAACGACCAATCAGACCTGCCGTAAATGTCAGCCTACAGCTACTAGTTATAAAGAAGAAAAAAAAAGTAACTTCAGGTCGCTCAATGTAACACATCACAACTGCACACTTATAAAAACATCTCAAACCATGCCACATTATAGTGAATGTGAGTGATAATTCTAAAAAATTTTTGTTGCTGTAGTTGCAGCAGGAAAGTGTAACAGATCCCTCAGACCCCGGCATCACTGGAGTTTCTCTTTCTTCAAAAAAAAATGAAGTCACGTGTTTGTTTCTCTTGCTTTGGTCAGTGAAAGAGGTAAACGCGGTGGTCGGACCAAAGGAATGGGGAGTGGTGTTTCTCAGAATGCATTTAAAAACAACACAACCCCCTGCCCTCCTGTGACAGAATTATTGTTGGATTCCAACACTGAACGTAAAGAATGGAGTCGTCAAGCCCTCGTCGGGCTTGCAGAGAGCACAGTTGGGTGCAGACGGTCCCGAGAACAATACCCCCCCCCCCCAATATGGGAGGTTAAAAAACAGAGAGGGGTTAAGAAAATAGGTAGGAAGGGAGGCCAATAGTGAAAATGTTCCCACCACCGGCCCTCTAAGGCTCCACTGCAGTCTCTTCCTCGGCATGTTTCTGCATGTGCTGCATCACCACCTACAAGAGGAAGAACAGTTTCTCATGTCAGTCAAAATTTCTGTGAAGTTTAACAAAACACAACTAACTTCATTGCAACACAAATCTCAAGGTGCTGATGAAGCAGGAAATATAGCTGTAGAATAAAGAAATGCAAATATTTCCCCCAGTTTTGTCTAAAAACAAAACAATTCAAGCTCCATTACAGACCAGGTGAGGATGAGAAGGTCTCGCTTCGGTGCATTTGTGCTTCTAGAGCTAAGGAACCAAGCTGCTATTATCACGTCTGAAGCCTGTTCACCATGGAGTACTAATTCTGACAAAATGTACAATAAATAAATGAGATCAAATAATAAAAATGTGTTATTTATTTCCTCATTCATTTCTTTAGAGTTATTTCCAAAGGGCAAACTCCACCAGCCAAATGTGAAGTCAATGTGGAAGTTACAAAAATTGCAGTCCCCCCCCTCATCCACTAGGGGCTGACTCCACAAAGGAGCAAGTTCCCATTGACTCTCATGTTAAAAAGGCCAACTTCACAGCAGAAATAAACATGTTTACAGCCTGGTAAAAAAAAACATTTTAAGTTTAATAGTTCAAATTTACCATCAAGACAACTCTGAGGGGGGTGAATTTTTCGATTACTCATCCATTTAGATGTAATTTAAGCTTGAAGTTATGAATATAAGGGGCGTGTCCTTTTGATTGACAGCTCTCAGATGAGCCGTCAGTGCTAGCAGCTTGCTCCCCCTGCTTTCTCCAGAGAAGGCCACAGCCTCTGCCTCAGGTTAACAGTCTTGGGCCATTTCTTTTCTCTGTACTTGACCATCAGTTGTGTCCGCCATGTTTATTTATGTTTGGATGTTAATCTTGCCCTTATTAAACAAAGATGGTTTGCCGTGGTATCAATTGCACTAGCAGACCGTCCAAGAAGTCTCTGCTCCATTCTTTTCGGTAAGTAAAATTATATTTCTGCTGTGCATTTAAGATAACACTGCTTGATCAAAAATCGGTTGAAATGATCTCAGTTCTTCTTTACATATTGATTATTAAAACTTGTTTGAATTAAAATTCACAGTTTTAGTGAAAGTTATGGACCAACAAGACTTCATGATTTTATTTGACAAAATTATTGAATCTACCTAGAAGGCAGAAGCAGACCCGGATTAATGCAAAGGGAAACTAGGCACTAGGGCCCGATTGGCGGGATGGGGCCAAGACAGAGGGACAAAAATTTTTTTTTTACAAATGTCCTATCTACAATTTATTTCAATATTTATTAATTAACTAAAAATAGTGACGATGTTTATCTTAACCATAGACTCTTACATTACGTCACATTAACGCCAACCAGTCCGAGGGGACGTAACATCCCGGAGATCAGCGGCGGTCAGAGGTCAGAGCGGGACAACAAAGCTAGCAGGCAGGTCGTTTTTTGAGTAGGCTAACATTCAAGATGCTTTCAGGTGCGGCAAAACGTAAAAAGAAAAAACATGAAGAGGAACAAAAGCAGAAACAGCGGGGGGCTTTACAGAAGTTTCTGTCGGGCAGCCGTCCGACAGCTGTGAACCTGCTCGAGTCAGCAGAGCCAGAGGCCGAGCCAGGTCCGGAGACACGGTCCGGAGACACGGCCTGAAAACGCGGCGGGAAATGCGGCGGAAGTTGCTGTGGCGCCGTTACAGAAGGACAAACTGATGGAAGAACAGCAGCCAGCCAGATGTGCCAGATGTGAGCCCAACATCGTTTTGAAGCAGGAGCCTCTAGACCCAGAAAGGGTATTAACAAGCTACCCATCTGATCCTGCAAAGTGGGAGCAAATTGATGACAGGATGCGTGAGTACTTTGCACTAAACCATCCCTGTCAAAATATTGGAGATTTCTCTGCATCACAGAGGAAATATGGAGACATTAACCGAAGCTTAACTAAGGAACATTTCTTTAGAAAAAAGCTAAATGGAGAAACCCTGTCAAGAAAATGGTTAGTGTACTCACCGTCTACTGGCACTGTATTCTGTTACTGCTGCAAGTTGTTCAGTATAAGAGACAATCAATATGTCACTGGATTTAATGACTGGAAAAACTGCTAATCGCTTGCATGAACATGAGAATAGTATGGATCATCGTACTGCTGTGCTGAGTCTATCATCCCTTGGAAATAAAAATGCACACATAGATTCAAACATAGTACAGCAACAGGAGTCAGAGAGAGCATACTGGCTCAACATTTTGAAACATATAGTGGCAACTATTCAGTTTCTTCACGAGGACTGGCCTTCCATGGGGACGATGAGTTAGTAGGATCATCCCACAATGGGAACTTTTTGGGCTGCTTGGAGTTAATTAGTCGCTTTGATCCACTTCTGTCAGAGCATCTAGCCAGATATGGAAACAAGGGCAGGGGACATACCAGTTACCTGTCCTCTACAGTTTGTGATGAGTTTATTCAGCTGATGGGTAAGAAAGTTCTGCGTGCCATTGTAAAAGAAGTTAAAGATGGCAAGTACTTCTCCATCATTGTGGACTCAACACCTGACGTCACACATGTTGATCAGCTTGCTTTGATAATTCGCTATGTCCTGAAGAAAAGTGGCGAGCCTGTCGAAAGATTTTTGGAGTTCAAACCGCTACATGGTCATACTGCAGAACACATGGAGGAAACACGCAAATCTGAGTTAAAAGAACTGGACATTGATTTGATGGACTGTCGTGGGCAGAGCTACGACAATGCTAGTAACATGGCAGGTAAATATTCTGGACTCCAAGCAAGAATAAAAAATAAATATCCTAATGCTG
This sequence comes from Valencia hispanica, assembly GCA_963556495.2. Taxonomy (NCBI): domain Eukaryota; kingdom Metazoa; phylum Chordata; class Actinopteri; order Cyprinodontiformes; family Valenciidae; genus Valencia; species Valencia hispanica. The sequence continues at coordinate 34,118,911 of OY747720.1, forward strand.
ACTTCATACCATGTTCTCCACATTCTCTTAATTTAGTTGGTGCATGTGCTACAGAATTTTGCCAAGAAGCAGTTTCATTTTTTGGCTTCATTCAAAATCTCTACAACTTCTTCTCAGCTTCAACTCGGCGGTGGGAAATTTTAACAGCCCATCTCACAAAATGTGAGCGAGGTCTGACACTGAAGAGCCTTTCCGGCACAAAGTGGTCTGCAAGAGCTGATGCAACAAAAGCTTTGGAGATTTGGCTACAAAGCTATACAGGATGCTTTGAGCGAAATCAAAATTGACCATGGAACCCCCAGAGCGGCTCAATATGAGGCGAGTCAATAAGAGTGATGGACACCCTTGAAACTGCAGTTATGACAGTACTGTGGGATGAACTGCTGAGAAGAATCAATTTAACCAGCAAAGCATTGCAACAGGTACAAACTGATGTATGTACTGTTCCTATTCTGTACAGTTCACTCATAGAATACATAGGACAGGCCAGAAATGACATCAATGTCTATGAAGCAGAGGCCAAGACTCTCACAGCAACAGAAGGATACAAACCAGACGAGTGAACAAAGTTATGTTTGGTGAGTCTGCAGGTCCAGAGGTGCGGCGCTCAGGCCGTGAAGCATTCTTGATTGACACACATTATGTCATCTGTGACTGCTTGTCACAAGAATTGAAACAATGCAAAGACGCATGCAAAAATGTGGAGGAGAAATCTGGTTTCCTTACTAAAACAAAATCAATGAACATTGAACAAATCCGTGCAGTCACAGAAAAGCTGAAGAAAATATACCCCCAGGATCTTGAGGAGGACTTTACAGCAGAGTTTTGCCAGTTCATCTCAATGGTAAAAGATGAAGATTCAGTCATGGCCATGTACAAGAAGTTCCAAGAGCTAGGCTTGAGGGATGCTTTCCCTAATGTGGACATTTGCCTTCGCATGTATCTGACATTACCGATTGCAAACTGCTCAGGAGAAAGATCATTTTCTGTGTTGAAACGAGTAAAAACATACCGGAGAGCAACAGTAACAGAAAAAAACTGAATGCCTTTGCCCTGTTGGCAATTGAGAATGGATTTACAACTGCCCTGGATTTTGAAGACATTATCGAGGACTTCACCGCATCAAAACTCAGGAGAAAGCATCTGTAAATGCAAGTTCTCCATTTAAACATCTAAATCTGAATAAGTGAATATTAAAATCAAATGTAAGATGCAGATAAATTAAATGTATAATATAGGGCTATACTTTCTACTATAATGAAATGAAACATGAAAAACAAACCAAGTATATTCAAATCTCAAACAGCTGTCTTTCATCTTATGTATACATTTGATTATTTCTCCACAAGATTGTGATGACGCCGTCAAGACATGTTTCTGCTGTGATGGAGGCCTGCGATGCTGGAAGGCTGAAGATTATCCCTGAGTGGAGTATGTTAAATGGTTTCTTTAGCAAGTGCTGCTGGTTTTATTTATTATTATATATTGTTGGACAGCTTCTAAATGGTCTTGATGAATATGAAGGGGTCATGTTTGTCTTCTTGTTCCTATACTTAATCACAGGTGTGAATATGGGCTCCAGGAGAAGGGACAAGAATTGAGCAAATAAGATAAATCTTATTTGCTCTGTTTACATAGTTTACTGACACCTATTGGTTATTTACTGGGACTACTGCCTTAACAATGACACTCCCAATGGATAAGATAAGGATAATTTAATAGCATTTAATAAAGCCGTGTAATGATGGATAAATAATGAATATCAAAAAATAGTCTGATAGACTGTTTAATATACAACACATGACGTATTTTGGCATACAAACAACCAACTTGCAAAGACTAGGCTATGTAAAATGTGAATTAACTTTGATTAGTAACTATGGTAAGTTTCAGATTTCAATTCATAAATAACATCGATGGAGGGGGGCCCACAAAATACAGCCTGCCTTGTGTAGTACATTTATTTAATCCAGATCTGGGCAGAGGGGTAGCAGAGTCGCTCAACCGTGTTTTTCTGGCTAAAAGCGCACGCCAACCTCCGTTCGCTTTGGTTAGCTCCGGGTTAGCTCGTAGCTGCATTGGCTCAGAGTTTGATGGGTCTCAATCATCTGCCCCCGCCCACCTCTTTGCCCATTTTTTGTATTATCCGAGCGTGACTAGATGAGTGGAGCGGCCAAGATGGCGTTGGTTGACTTTCTTGTTATGTTAGCTAATGCTAGCCAAATCCGGTGAGGGCAACTACCAGACATGACGCGCTGATGCGCCGACGCGAACTACAAAGTGTGCAAGCAGCTGGGTTTTAATTTTATAGCGTCAACTTTCGTCCGTTTGAGCGATTTGACGCGTGGATGCGCTGACCGGTGTGAATGTGCCATAAGTGCTTCTAGGACAGTAGGTCATGATGGAAAAATCAAAGCCTTCTGTGTGTAATGTTTTGAAGGCAAAGCATCAAGAGTGCTTTAGAGACATCAGAGCAGCAGGATTATCTCTGAGATGTTCTGATCCTGTGAGATCGCTGCACGCTTTGCTATCATGCCATCAGAGTGACGTGGAGCAGTGTCGCAGGAGTTCCAGCAAAATTACACTGAAGTTCCGATAGTGGAAACGGGCATACTAATCAATATGCTTATAAATATCAAAAAACGCCTGAAAGACCTTCATTTTTGTTTAGGAAGAAGCTATTTTTCCCTCCATAGCCCAATGATCCTTTTCAAACCTGTTTTATTTGGAAGTATTCAAATATGGTGTTTTAGTTTCACATCATTTTTATTTTAAAAAAGATGCCTTTTTATTCCTTTTAGATCTCTAGATTCTTTAAGTTCTGGGTTTACAATAGAATAGAAATATCCTTTATTGTTCCACAGTGCAGGGATTTTGGACTGCTCTTAAGATTTTTCGCTAATCTCTATTGCTGGAATGTTGTGAAATGAAGGCATCACTGAACAAAAACGGATTTATATCTATTTATTCAAGAATAATACAGTTCAGATTTTTGTTAGAGATTGTATCGGACATAAGTTTGTCCAAATGATAAAAACAGAGCGGTGAAATAGACCTTTAGCACACTACTGAATCAAATGTCAGCTTTAGCACTTTTGTTGTATTTAAATATCCATATTGTCATAAATAACTAACACAAAAAGCTAAAAATTAGTGTCGAATGGTATGAGAATCCTTTGGCAACTGACCAGTTGATTCTGATGCTCCAGATGTGTGTGCCCCCTTAAGAAATTGGCAACTAAATTTTCCTTCTACTTGACAATCATGCTATATTATCTAATTTCTTTTTTATTGCATTTTATTGACTTCAGTCAGGTGTTTTTTTTCATTTAAGCAGGTGGCGAACATTTTAAGTGCAATTCTGTTAAAATATGAACATCCTTGGAAGTGTTTGAAATCTGCTGACTGTGTTCATACCTGCTTGAAGCCGTTGAGTACGCTGAAAACCTCGTCACAGCTTTTCCAGCGGCACTTAAACGCCGGGAGGTTGGTGCTGGTGTGCCTGCTGATCACGTGCTGCTGGAGATGCTTTGACATCCCGAAGACCAGCTGGCAGCCATGCCACTGTCAACGCAACAGTCAATCATATCGACCAATTAACAATTCACGTACAGAGTAAGCGGCTCAGATAGATAAATGACATATCGACAACATAGGTCTGATAGGTAAGAGGGGCAAGGTTCTACAGGAGCTTTCTGAAAAAAAAAAAAGTATTTCAGATGCATCAAGATGTATTCCAGTCTCACAGGATAGGCATGCAGCATATTCTTACCCAGCAACGGTAGTTCTGCATCAGGTTCAGCTTCACAGCCTCTACGCTGCCGTCGTAACATCCTGTGTAGATCTGAATGAAACACACACATCCTAATCTGTTTGATCCTTTAGATCTGATTTTATTTTTATCTAACAGACATCATGTCTGCTTTCCCCATACAATTAATACAGAACCTAAGTATATATTTTTTTAAAAACTCAAAAAATGCATTCAAAAAGCTGTTAATTCAGTGCCTTGAGGACGTTTTCACACCAGCTGAAATGTTTATTATTTTGTCACGTTTCAACAACTGCAATGCATTTTAATGGGATTTAATATGATAGACCAACAGAAACTTGGCAGACACTAAACTTACTTCGGGGTGCTGGATGCTTGAAACTGAATGTGAAGGGTTCTCTACTGCACTCCATAAGGGCGACTACCCTGCAACTTTTAGATGCTCCAACTCACCTGAATCAAATGAATGGCTTCCTGCCAGACCTCTGCAGAGGACATTTTTCCATTTCATCCCTGATTAAACCAACTGTCTGTGCTGAACTCTGCTGCTAACTATTTGACAACTTCAGAGCATTGAAATGTCATTCCAAGATGGTCGGTTGATCATTTAATATGAACTAAAACAACAGGGTGGTGAAGTCACGTAAAAGTAAGGTTAATATATCACCACTGATCCATGCACTAGTCAGAATGGAAGCTCATCAAAAAGCAACACATTGAAAATGTGACAGGACATAATATTCAACAAAATACCTTTAATTTCCAGAGACTCACGTAACACGTCTTTCAAAAAAGCAAAAATGTCAGATTTCACTTTGAAAATCACATATCCCTTTACTTTTATTTCACAATTTTGCAATGCTTTCTGTTGCTCTATCACATAAGGTCCTTCAAAAATACTGTGTACAAAATACACAATACAAATACACCGGAGTCGTTGAAGTTGTAATGTGCCAAATTGTGGAGAAGTCCCAAGTGGTGTGAATATTTCGCAAGGACAGGTATATTCCAAATAAAAATACTATAAGTTAATTAGAAATAAGGAATTTATGTTTCCTCACCATGTTCTTATGGATAGTCATGCACAACACCATATCGCTGTATCCACCATAGACCTGCAGCTGGTCCTGAGTCTGCGGAGAGAATTAACATTGCTTATCCACTGAACATGATTTTGTCATAGATTCTACTGATTAATTGAAAGCAATATTTTTAGTTTCGTTTTCAGGCGTACAGACCTGTAGGTCGTAAACTCTGACCAGTTTGTCCAAACAGGCTGTGACCATCACTTTCCCAAGAATGGTCACCACGGTAACACCATGGCTATGGCCCTTAAATGAGTGAACAAGCTCCCCTGTCTGTTTTTCAGAGAGAGAAAAAAAAAAACCAACATTTAAACCGATTGATCATTTCCTAAGATTACAGAAGAACCACGGCGTGAACTCACATGGAGGTTGTGAGCAAACACTGAATGATCGCTGGAGCCGCTGATTACCAGATCATTGACCACCTGAAAGACAGAAAAGATGGAGGAGCCTGTTACACATGGTGCTAAGCTGTAAACTTGTTTGGTTGCATTTTTCCCTTTTGAGGTCATGAAATATTTTCCAACACAGATGATTTTGTCTCCCAGCCGAAGCCCAGAATTCCGGCCTGACCGACCTTCATGCAGAGAACAGTCTTGGTGTGGCCCCTCAGCGTGCGCAGCAGCAGTCCGTTGTGGGCCGCCCTCACACTGATCGTGCTGTCGTAGGAACCGACCAGCAGGATCCTCCTGGCCCCCTCCTGCGACGAGGCCAGACAGCTCACGGCACGTGGCCCGTGGCACTCGAACACGTCCATCTGCTTGTTTGTCTAAACAATGAGCAGCAAGAAATTAACTCTGTCAACTCAAGCAGGCAGAGATAAATGCAGAAAGAGGCTGTTCTGGTCAGATGAGAACAAAATGAAATACTAAATCACCCACAGGTGAAAAATGGTGGCAGTTTAGAACTGAACAGGGATATTTTGTATTTCTCACCTTGAGGTTAAAGGTCACCACTGTACCATTTGCCAGACCAGCATATAAAGTCTTCCATCGGCTGTGAAGGCAGAGGACTCGGTCGGACAAAGAGAACTGTTGCTCAAATTCTCGTGTCTGTAGACGACATTGGACATCAGCCCATGATGCCTCGAAAGCGTGCCTCCAAACGTGGAAGTTGAATGAATCAGAACAAGTGAGTTTTTACCTTGAGACTGTAGCAGCGGATGGTCTGGTCACTGGAACCAGAATAAAGGCGATGGTGTAGGGACGGAGCTGCGGACACCAACAGGCAGGTCACTTTGGAGCTGTGACCCTCGAACATCCCCACACATTTATGACTCTGCAACAAGAAAACTCGGTTTGGCTGCTGGAACGCCAGAAATGCGTGATTATCGGGCACCAGAAATGTATCATCACCCACCACCAAGTCGAAAGCTCGGATGGTCCGATCTCCTGAGCATGTGTACAGCAGCCCGTTGTGGATCTGGAGGGCGTTCACCGCCTCCTGGTGGCCAGCAAACATTCCATCAGTGGGGATCTCATCCTCACCATGATCAGAGAACGCATCTAAGAAACACAAACATACGTGTGACACAGTGTGTGTGTATGTGAGGGGGGCTCTTCAGCATTTCATACCTCTGTAGTTGTGGTTGTTTTGTGTCAAACTTTGCAAAAAGAAATAGATTTAAAGACTTTTTACGGTCATTTATCATTTTGTACCACCTTGGGCGATGTTTACACTCGCTTTAACATCCGAATTTAAAAATATTTTCTATGATGTGCTTATAGGCTAATGTAAGAAAATGAGGCTACATGACACCAATGAATAATGTATCAGAAGGAGGTTGCTTAGAGATGTTTTGAGTTGATATTTCATAAGAGTCAACAGGGCCAGATGGGGATCAGAACAAAAGAGATGTCAATAGGGTGTAATAAATAGATTTTCTTTAAATTATGTACAATTAAATGAAATAATTGATGAGATGTGTACAGTCTGTGTAAATATCTCATGTTACAACATGAAAAACAGTGGCTTACATTCAGGTGCGCTCAATAGTCCGAAAATTATGGTATGTACAAAATGGGGGGCAGTGAGGCGGCCAACTGACCCAGAGCTCATGAACAAAACAATCTATGCGCCTAGGAAGACTAAACAGTCGGACAACCACTAACTTAACCCTTTTTCTCCCAGAATAGCTGAAAATAACCCAACATATTACTCCATAGCTTAGATAAAATTACATTGGATAAGTTATATTCTGTAAGTCAAGATGTGCAAAATGTATAATACGTACCTGATGAGGTCCTGGGCAATGCGTTGGGAAAGGGCAAATCACTGTGGAAACAAAGGTTCAATCATCAGACTTCTTACCGAGGCACAGAGGTAGTAATCACGTCAGACGGTCTCCCAAGTATCAAACTTTTGAATCAATTTACTTTTGTAAGGGTGACTTTTAAAGATTTAGTTAACTTGTATGAATTAGTGAGATGTAGCGGTTCCTGTAAATATAGTGGGGCAAAAAAGTATTTGGCAGCCAAAAAGATGAGAGATCTTTAATTTTTCATCATAGGTACACTTCAACTGTGAGAGACGGAATGTAAAAAAAAAATAATCCAGGAAATCACATTGTATGATTTTTAAAGAAATAATTTATAATTGTGCAGAAAATAAGAATTTGGTCAACAGCAAAATTTCACCTCAATACTTTGTAAAGTAACCTTGGTTGGCAATTACAGAGGTCAAATGTTTCCTGTAGGTCTTCCCAAGGTTTGCACACTGTAGCTGGTATTGTGGTTCATTCTTTCATGCAGATCTTATCTAGAGCTGGGATGTTTTGGGGCTGTCGCTGGGCAACACAGACTTTCAACTCCCTCCACAGATTCTCTGTCTCCATCCTCCAGATGGTCTATGGCAAACTTTAGACGAGCCTGGACATGTGCTGGCTTAAGCAGGGGGACCTTTGAAGTGCTGCTGGATTTTAATCCATGACGACGTGGTGTATAACTAATAGTAACCTTTGTTACTGTGGTCCCAGGTCTCTTCAGGTCCTTGACCAGTTTCCCCCATGTAGTCTTGTATGATCTTGTATGTGAATACTTATTTTCTTAACCATTTTACAACTAAATTCTTTAAAAACCACACAATGTGATTTCCTGGATTTATTTTGTTACATTCTGTCTCTCACAGTTGAAGTGTATCTATGGTGAAAATTACAGACCTCGCTCATCTTTGGACAAACTGCACTATCGGTGACTACCAAATACTTTTTTGCCCCACTGTATGTAATTTGTAAAAAATATTTATCTAGCCAAAAATATTTGTTAACATCTATACTGAAGAATATTTATAGCAAGGATGGCTGCTGTCTGCTTCCAAACATGTACAGATAGTTAAATTCTACTGAACAATCTTAAACGAATTGTACTATGAGCTGTAGACATCAATAGTTTAAAACAATTTAGCAGAAAATTCTAGAAAATAGGGATGTAAGAAAATATCAATATGCTGATATGTCATATTTTATGTCACGATATTGTATTGATTTTTTTATTTTATTTTAGGATTTGAATGGAACCATTAATGATGACAGTGATTTTTGAAGTGAATTAAAAGCATGACCGTTAGTTGATGGCACCTTCTTTGTTCCACTGGATCAACTAGATGTAGTAATAAAACTGGATGTGTTATGCATTAAACAGGTTGGAGTGTTTAGAATGCTGGGACGGTTTTTCTACAGTTAAATTCAGTTTTAAAAATCACAGTCGCCAGATTTTTAGCAATACAGATCCCTACTAGAAAATGTAAATAAATAGATTTTTTTTTATTAAAGACCCACCTCTCAGAGGATTTGCACAGATCCATGTCACTAGTGGAGGAGACCTCGTTGCAGGCCAGGCTATGAGGCTCAGGTTTACATGGGTCTTGGAGCAGAGGTGGAGGAGCTTGGATGAATGCTTCCTTCTGTGGCTGCTGACAGGCTGCGCTGACCTCCATGCTTCCTTCTAAATCAAAGTTCTCTGCTGGGGCAGCTTGGGGAAGCTCTACCATTGCGTCTGGAGAATTATGGTCCTTCTTTTCAGTTTCTAACGCTGAACATGGTGTACTGAGAGTTTTCTTGCTCCCCTCGTCTGTAGGCAAGCTGGAGGCGCTGGCCTGAGAGCCGCCGCTTGGCCTCCTGCGCTGGCGCAGCCACCTCGGCCTGGAGGCCTCTTCGTCCATCTCGGTGTCGGTGCTCTGAAACTGCTCTGCTCCCTGGGCCTTTTTCAACACCTTCCTCTTTTTTAGCTTCCTCACACGCTTTCCACTCCTCAGTTCAGACGGAGAGGCGGGTGGGTTAAACGCAGAGGTGGACTGCACGGACTGGATGTCAGCACTATCAGGAAGCTCAGAGCCTCTCCTGGTGGGCGATGGCTTGGTGGAGCTTTTAGAGTTGTTGTAGCTGTTGTCAGGTTTTATGATCTGCGCTGATAACTCCTCTTTGCAGTCTGGAGGCTCTTCGCCATTTTTTTGGAAGGGCTCGAGCTTTCTGTCAGGAGATGACCCCAAGCTGTAGGCAGCATCTGCAGAGTCCCATATAGAAACTGGTTAAAGCTGCTATACTGAATCTGCAAAAAAAGGATAGCTTAAAAAAAAATTTTTCATGCCTCTTAACGACTTTCTAACATAGTATAGCTATGAATATTTTGTGGAGATCAAAAAAAAACTGTGGCAATGCACGTTTCCAAATCAGGGGGGAGTGGCCTAGGGATGATGGCCGAAGGGAGCGGTGAGATTTCTGTGACTGTTTTTATGTTCTGCAGATTCAGAGATTATAGCAACTTTAAATTGGAAGCAAAATAATTATTTAATAAACGTAAACATTGAGAAGCTGGCAAGAAATTTAAAAAAACACTTGCATGATTTTCTTTTACTAAACCAGGTCTGAAATGCTTCTTTGTGGTCAAAATTTACAGCATGACAATGTAATAAATCACCTCTCAAAAAAGGCATAGCCTGTCACTAGCTGGCACGACTACTAGCCTCTAATCACTAAACGCTCTTACCTAAGGCGTTAATGTCTGAACCAACTGGAAGCTCTGGGGTGGTGCTGTGAGCACAGCTGGTGAGATTTATATCAGGGTCCAGTTCAGAGGTGACAGTAACTGGGGACTGGGGCTCCTCCTTGATGACTACAGGCAAAGGAGGACCAGAGGAAGGAGGGGAAGCACACGCTGCAGAGTGATTGAGACTGGAAACAGCAGCGACTGTAACTGAGGAACATTTGACGGAGGACGTCGTTTCAGGGGACTCAGCCCCGAAAGAATCCACGTGTTTTTCTTTCAGATTGATGTCAGGTGCTTCCTCAACAGTACCTAAAAAGAGAAAATATGAAGCTAAATCCACTGTTTCCTACACAGGCAGTGCCATAATTCCTTAGAAACAGGTCACATTAGTTTTACAACGCTTGTTCAAATGTAACTTTTTCGTTAACATGACAACTTAAACCTCATCGTGTCCCTAATTAATGTCCTCCGTGTCTGGTCTTTCAGTTTATTTGATGATTGTGTTTTCTAACCTAACCCTGCTTTAAACCTCTACACAGCTTCACCTCTGACCTAATTACTGTGTTTCTTGGTCTTCATGCTGCTGCTTGTTCACTAATGTTCTCTAACACACCTATGAGGGCCTTCAGGGAAGAGCTGGACCTATACTGAGAAACATTTACACACATACGCACTTTATTTAGGGGTCTCACTGTAAAGGGGGCCTGCAGAAAATAATGCATGCCACACTACAGACTTTTATTTAGCAAAAATGTTTGAAAAAAACCTACGCATCATTCTACTTCTACTTCACACTTTGTGTAAAATCCAAAATGGGAAAAAGAAAAGTTCAAGAGGTTTGTATTATTTTGCAAGGCACAGTAACCTGTAATGCCAGATCAGTGAGTGCTACAAAACTTTAATGGTCCTATGAATATAAAGCTCTATCTTCTCAATTCTCTGATTATAAAAACATAATCTGAATGTTCTTTTGTTTTTTGTTTTGGGGGGGAGGGGTTACCTTGCATGCCTTTAAGCAGCTCTATCCGTTTTATCCTCAGTGTGCTCATCTCCACAGTAATCTAAAGCACAAACACATGACATCTGTTAAGGATAGAATTACTCCTGTAATTATGCATTACTAGGACACTAAAGACCTTAAACGGTTTAGATAAATGTAATACAATAAATGGAATATTACTTGCAAAATGGGGTAAAGCATACATTAAGTAATCAAACCCATAAACACCCCTGCAGTGGGGCAAAAAAGTATTCGGCTTCCACCAATTGTGCAAGTTGTCCCCCTTAAAAAGATGAGAGGTCTGTAATTTTCGTCTTAGGTACACTTCAACTGGGAGACAGAATATAAAACAAATTCAGGAAATTACATTATATGGTTTTTTAAAGAATTTATTTGTATAATGGTGCAGGAAAAAAGTATTTAGCACCTACAAACAAGCAAGAATTCTGGCCCCCACAGGCCTGTTACTACTTCTTTAAGAAGCTCTTCTATACATCACTCGTTACATGTATTAATATCACCTGTTTGAACTCGTTATCTGTATAAATGACACCTGTTCACACCTTCAAGCAGTCCGACTTCAACCTCCACCATGGCCAAGACCAGAGATCTGTCCAAGGACAGCAAGGACAAGATTGTACACCTGCTCAAGACTGGGATGACCCACTCTACAATAGGCAAGCAGCTTGGTGATTAGAGATCAACTGTTGGAGCAATTATTAGACAATTGAATAAATACAAGATCACTGATCATCTCCTTCGACCTGGGGCTCCATGCAAGATCTCACCTTGTGGGGTACACATGATCTTTAGAACTGAGAGGAAACACCCCAGAACTACATGGGGGGGCTGGTCAATGACCTGAAGAGAGCTGGGACCATATTAACAAAGGTTACTATTAGTAACACACAACGTCGTCATGGATTAAAATCCTGCAGCACTCCAAAGGTCCACCTGCGTAAGCCAGCACATATCCAGGCCCGTCTAAAGTTTACCAATGACCATCTGGTAGTCCGCAGGAGGCATGGGAGAAAGTCATTTGGTCAGATGAGACCGAAATACAACTTTTTTGCATATTCGCCGTGTTTGGATGGGGAAGAATGCTGAGTTGTATCCCAAGAACACCATACCCAGTGTGAAGCATGGTGTTGGAAACATCATGCTTTGGGGCTGTTTTTCTGCAAAGGGGACAGGACGACTGATGAAGGATGAATGGGGCAATGTATTGTGAGATTTTGTTCAAAAAACTCCTTCCATCAGTGAGAGCATTGAAGATGAAATGTGGCTGGATCTTCCAGCATGACAATGATCTCAAACACACTGACTGGGCAACGAAGGAGTGGCTGCATAAAAAGCATTTCAAAGTTCTGGAGTGGCCTAGCCAGTCTCCAGACCTCAATCCAATATAGAATCTGTGGAGGGAGTTGAAAGTCCGTGTTGCCCAGCGACAGCCCAAAACATCCCAGCTCTAGAGAAGATCTGCATGGAAGAATGGGCCAAAATACCAGCTAATGTTTAAACCTGGTGAAGATCTACAGGTAACGTTTGACCTCTGTCATTGCCAACCAAGGTTACTTTACAAAGGATTAAAGTGAACTTTTGTCAATGACCAAAAAATTATTTTCTGCACCATTATACAAATAAATTCTTTAAAAATCATACAATGTGATTTCCTGGATTTGTTTTACATACTGTCTCTCACAGTTGAAGTGTACCTATGATTAAAATTACAGACCTCTCTCATCTTTTTAAGTGGGAAAACTTGCACAATTTGAGGCTGCCAAATACTTTTTTACCCCACTGTATGATACTGTGCAGATTCTGTAGATGGACAGGTCTGGAGAAGTACCTGCTGTTTAACCACCATGAGTCGCTGCACCTCCATGTAGGCAGCCTCCAGTGCCGCCCGGGCCTGGATCAGATTGGTGTCCACATTCTGAAAGGACTGACTCAGCTCCTCCTCCCGCAGAGACACAGCAAGCAGCTGGTCGATCTGCAAACGCTCTGCACCGAGCACAGAAAAACACTTCCATGTTGGTAAACTCGGTGTGTGTGAATATGTTCATCTTCAATCTGGACACGAACCTTTTTTTGATTTGACTTTTCTTCTTTTATTGTTGTGCCCTGAACAAGATGCTCCTGTGCTGGTAGAGTCCTAAATGAGACAGAAACATTTTATGTTTATGTCTGGAGGGGTGAAAATGCAACAGTAGAAACGAGAACCTGTTGCACAAACCCACCCCAGCTGCACGCCGCCTCTTCCCCGTCCCCTGCCCATCAAACTGCTCCGTCCCTGAGCTGCTGTCCCCCAGCGCCGAATCAGATGGTTGGAGAACTTTTGCTGTTGTGCAGTCTAGTTTGTATGGCTGCTTCTGCTCTTCCTCCCCTGGCTGACACTGATGCTCTTGTTTTTTAGGAGCGGAAGGAAGTGTAGAGCACAACTGCCCGGAGCTGCACCCCTCGTTCTCTACAGTCTTCTCTGATTTTAAAGATGCCAACATCGAAAGAGGGGTTGCAGGTGCAAGGCTGCTTTCTGACAATGAGCGTTTTCGAGATTTGCTCTCGGAAGTGGTTTCCATCAATGATTCCCACTGAAAACCCTCGATGAGGGGTATGCAATCCTCCTCCTGGCTTTGGGACTCCTGCTCATTTGGCACCATCTCAATCCCAAACCTTAAAAAAAGCACAAGTTATTACTTTAAATAAAAATAAGTAAAAACTTACATTTTGAGAAGAAAGGTCTACCTTGGCATGCCTTTTCCCTTGTCCTGCTTCTTTCGGACCTCCTGATAAACCTGTTCCCAGTTCACAGAGCGGCGCGCGCTCGAGGAGTTGATGAGCTGTCTCACCGTCGGCTTGAGGCCGGAGTCTTTTTCCGTGTCGCTTCGCTTTGACTCGCTTACATTCCGCACGCGTCTGGCGATGTTCAGGTTTGGCTCGTGACCCGTTGTTTTACTCTTGGAGCTCATGTGTTTGGTAAGGTCCCGCTTTAAGACAGGGTGGAGGTCAAGTTTGGACAGAGTGGAAGCATCTGATCCTGAGGCCATCTGTGCTTCACCGGTTCTGGGAGTGTCGCTCTCCAAACTCGGCCTGGCCACCGAGACCTGCATGGCCTCAGTCAGGGCCACAGAGAAGCTGTTCCTGTTCTCCTCATCCTTCTTTACTGAGGCCGCAGGCTCTGGGTTTTCAGTGGTGGAGGTGCTTACGTGAAGCGACTGGACAAACTTGTCTTCTGTCAAAGACGGGGCTTTCTCTTGGCTGAATGTAACAGGTGATGTTTTATCAGAACGCTCACTCGCACTTTTCTCTATGATAGCTTCACCCTGATTGTGTCTCTGGTCTGTTTGTTGCTCCCCAGGGTTGTGTGCCCTCTCCAAAGAGCCTCTTCTTTCAAAACCAATCTGCCTGAATGAGCGAAATGACTCTGGAAGGTACTTTTCCTGCCTTGATGTAAGGTACCCAACAGGCCCACTTTGTTTCCCGCTTAGTTTTGATTGCAGACTGGAGGCCTTGCTTTGCTGAGCTTCACTCCTGCTACCAAGAACTGGGGAAGTCTTCTGAGCTACATGTATTGAGGATTTCTTCTCCTTCTGACTAGACACACCAGATCCTCCGTTTTGGTCGCCATCTCTCTGAGAACTGCTTCCTTGACTGCTGCAGCTTCCGTCACTGAGATGGGGTTTTAGTTTTATTTGATCCATCTCATTCTCTTCCACATTTTGCATATTTGAGTCCCCAGGTTTACGTTTAGACTGGGGCTGTTTCTTAGGTTTTGTAGCCTTTTGGTGCTTCTCCGATATATTTTGGTGGGTCTCCATATGTGACCCAACAGGATACGGTGACCAGCGACAGCTTTTGTCTAGGTTTGGATTACTGCCGAACGTGTTAGAGTTTTTACTGTGATAGTCTGAGTCTGCCAGTGATGTCTCTCTGTTGTGAAGCCCGGCATCCTGCTGACCAGTTCGGACGATTCCTTTACTTTCAAAGTTGGTAAAAGCCTGGCTCAAAAGATTTGTTGCATTTGTACATACAGGATTAGACCCCAAGAAACTGTGGGGTCTAGCCTTTGGGGCATACCTGGCAATATTGTTATGACCATAGAGCCCATTACTGCTGCCTCCACTGCTGAGCCAAGGCAGTCGACTTTGCTGATTGCCCCATGACTTGTTGAGATCCACCCTTTTATTGGAAAACTCTGCAGTTGCCCATTTCTGCAAATTGGGGGGTTCCTGAGCATGCCAGGTGGCACTCCTCCCCTGTTGGCTCTGACGCCAAGGTCTTGCCACCTCTGTGCTGCCATCGTAATAGCTGCTCCTGTGCCAAGACTTGTGATGACTGGGTCCACTGAAGCCCTGCGGAGGTGCCTGCCACACACGCTCCAGGCGGTAACGTTCCTTAAGGTTGTTTAGTCTCTGCTGAAACTCTTCTTTTCTCTGCCGTTCTTCTTCTTCTTTCACCAGCCTTGCAGCTGCAGCCTCCTTCTCTTTTCTACAAATGAGGAAGCAAATTTTACAGCTCATTAACACACCATCCATTAAAGACAAACTTATAAAGCTATAATGATGTAGAGGAATTGGTTGCCCACCAGAATAAGAACCTTCAGCTTAATTTGCTCTGAACGTCGACCAGTCACTTGAAAACTCAAATATCAAACTGTTCATATTGTTTCTGATTTGCGGGTGATCTAAGATTGTGTGCATAAATCATAACAGATGCAAAGAGCAGTATTCATATGAGGACTTTGAGTCTGGTGCTGTGTGTGCTAGCCAGAGAGAGAACATGCGCAGTGGATTCATGATGCGTCTTTGGCAAAAAAAACCCGTCATACTTTTCAAGTCTATGGCTTTTAGAGAATTAATTACTATTTGTTTAGAATGTGGCGTGTGGTGTACATGTGCCGCTGTCTACTCCATGCAGGACGCCATGATTCAGAGTCAGACTTTTTTATATCCTTAATGAATATCGGTTGTTTTTAATCAGGATGGTATACTATTAAGTTAAGTTGTTGTAAGGTGTTTGAAAGTCTTGCTCTATGCACCCCATTTTAATTTTGAGCACTTGCCCCTCTAAAGGTCTCTGCACAGCCCAGGTCTGTATTACAGGGGTTCTAAAGAAACCTCCGTAAACTGCAAAGGATTATGCCTCATTTCATGTCAACAGGAAGCTGTCTTTACCCAATTCAAAATACAAAAAGTAAACTATGAACTGCAACCATACAGAGTAAATGATTCATTAGGTTTGCTTCCATAAACTAACACTCTAAGCTGTTTCAACACATCAACACCCAGTGGCACAAGTTCAAAACACCAGAAGAAAAATAGATAGTTATCACACTTAATAGAATATTTGTCAAGCAGATCTTTGTGGAGAAATATAGGGGATATCTATGTTTTCTGAATGACATTTAAGGCAAAGACTTTAGTCTCAACATGTCCCATCCTGATATTGATGGCGGGATGAGTCTGACTACTGTTTTTTTTCAATATTAAGATTGTTTGTGAGACTAAAGTTATAAGAAGTAGCCTAAGAAATTAAGCTTTTACCAGTTATGCGACAATGCTAAAGACATGAAGGAAGATATTCTTAAAAGAAGAGGAAGGACTTTTTAAAGGGTGTTATTAGTATTACAGAACCAGACTACATGGTACTCTGTGTAAATATAAACACTAATTTTATCAGGTCATTAACGATTTTTCATTAAAATCAGGCAAACCATTAACTATTTATGAGGTAACTTCTCAAGGCAGGTGATTGCAATGGATTTACGGTGTCAGAGAAAAAAAACTGTTGAAAATCATCTATCACTTTATTTCCACTCTACAATAAAGCATTATTTGATTTGGTCGATAACATAAAATCTAAATAACAAAATCTGAAAAAGGGTATGAATACTTTTGCCAGACACTGTCTCTGAATAACTTTTGTTTTATAATTACTAAGTAGTGTAAGTTAGAAATGTCTCTAATTCTTCATGTAAGACAGAAAGCGAGACAATGTGTGAAACATCAAGACACCAGTAGAGCAAAGCTCTGAAGCGACTTTTGTCAAAGCATTATCTAAACATTGGGTAGTGGAAAGCTTTTTAACGTCAAAATTACCTCTTCTATTATTTTATTTCACATCATCAATAGGCTAAAAATCTATTCATATCTCCAAAAGGCATTAGGTCCGTTTGAACTCTGTATTTGCGGTCATGTCTATTTTGTTTAGCCTACAGGTCTGACATCTGACCCCAGCCACAGCTCAGTGTGAAGCTGTGGCTAAAACAGGCCTGGGAGCAGAATATGACTATACATGGCATATGTTGATAAACTACAGATTGTTAACTCGCTTATGTTTACAGCTTAGTTATGTCACAAAACCTGAAAAAAAAGGTTTGTGTTTATAAGTTAAGAATTAACCTAACTGAAATGCTTATGACTGAAACGGAGCAGTCTAAAGTGATTTTTACATGAAATAATGGTGTTTGCTGACACATGTATAACACGATAGCCTACAAACAGTTGTGATACATTTATTTTAAGCAATGAAGGTAATTTTACCATAGACTGGATAGTCAGCTTACCTGATCTGCTCCTTTCTCTTTTCGATCAGGTCCACCAGAGTCTGGTCAAAGTATTCTTCTTCGTGGTCGATTCTGGCCCGCTGTTTGTCAGCAGCCGCCACGTTTTGTTTGTGCGTGGGGCTGGAAATGTGGCCGGCATAATCAGTCAGACTCACCACCTTCACCTTACACACTCTGCATTCATGTCCGCAGTCCCTGGGGAGGGAAGGCGAGAGAGGGGGTTCAATCGTTCCTTCTGGCATGATTGGGATCTGGTCTTAGTTCCTATTGGTGTCTCCACCCTACAGAGAGTGCAACGGCACACCCTGGCTCTACTTTCTCTAGCTTTGAAGTCTTAAATTCTGGAAAGGAGATTACTCAACGATCCTTCAAATAAATTGTCCGATTTGTCTCTCACAGATCAGGAGGTAGCTAACTTAGAATTTCCTATAGGTAAAGTCTTAATCATCCTGATCTCAATGTTCCCTATTTCAGCAGGCCATAGGTGGTAGTGCAGATGGAGCAGCCAAGCTGGACCCAGGCAGCGTGCTAGCCTAGATGTTCGAGTCCAGCCATGCAGCACAGCGCTGGGACGCGTGGGTGGAAGAGAGGCAGGCGCCCTCAGCTCAGTGTGCCTTCATGATGGTGTCCGCTGCGCTCTGGAGCATTACAGAAGGCGCCGTTTGTATTTGACCTTTCCCTGCACTCCGAGTGCCAGAACCCAACCCCCTGCCCGCATGACGGCATGTGTTATCAGGACAGGCCCAGAGATCCTGACCGCCAATCCCATGCGAAGCCTGTGAAACCGAAGCCGGGTGCAGCTGCTCATTGCCTCCATTTTAAACCTCTCCCAAGTATGCTATCCTGTAATCCTGTTGGGGCCACTTGCTTTCCTGGCCCATTCTCAACTTCTTCTGCAAATCTGTGTCATGGGGTGCTGCCATTTCGAGGCCTCTCGTGCAGCTGGCAAGCACCAGTAAGATAGAATTACTCATTTTTGACACAGCAGCTCTCAGCTGCATCTGTGCAGCGGATAAAACCCTTTGGCTCAAGATTAACGATCACGTTTCAGCAACTTGATCAGCAAACATGTCAAATCAGGACACCAAAACACATTTTAACAATACCTTTGAATTATTGTTATTATTCGGATTACTAAAGCAACACTTGGAAGACCCAGCTCCAAACAATACAAGCATAAATGCTTAACATTAACTCAAGATCTCAGCAACAGGCCGCATTCCTTAAGTGAACTAACGGGGAGTCACAAGGAGGCCCTTTGACTTCTAACAGTCATGCCTGTTGTTCCGGACAGATTGTGTCTAAATATACACGCTGCAGTTAAGACAGCTGTCAACTGCTACCAACACGTGCTGGTGTGCACACGTGGTACACACCAAACAGATTTGGACAAAACTCTTAAAAAGAAACATAGAAGTTAAAACAGAAACATCATTACAGTTTCAGACGGGACCTGAACTCACCGGCCTTTTAGCTTCTCCAGCTCTCGGTGGTGAAGCATGCTCCTCATGTGCTCATCCATCTCCTGCAGATTAATAATGAAATGCATTTCATTTAAACATCGATGTGCATAAAAAAAAATTTCACATATAAACACCAGAAGTTCAAAGAATATATGCTTTCCATCATCTGTACACAAGGACAACACTTATGCTCTTTTGTATTTATAATTCAGATCAAATGAAAAGGCATTGACATGTTTGTAATCACCTGCTTGGAAGCGCAGACGGTTTCACACAGGCTACACTGTCTGTTCCTCATCATCTTGGAGTGTAGGTGGATCTCAGCCTAGTACTGTCCAGGGGGAGAATGTTTTTCAAACCAAATAAGCCATTAATAAAACATCACATAAGAACCGTAAACAGAGCGCTTTTACAGAGCTGCTTGACAGCTTGTGGTGTTTCCTGCGGCCTGAAACCCCCCACTCTTCAAACAGGTGAGAGAAGACGGCACCAATGTATTTAATGCATCATCAACACAGTCCGAATAGGGGGGGAGTTCAGCCTGGACACTGGTGCAGTTCCTGGGCGCTGACAGAACAACTTTGTTGCCAGATGGCAAAACGCTCGCAGCATCAGAGACATGTCTGGACTCGTCTAAGGTTTTATAACAAGCCCTTAGTTAAAGGTAGTACCAACCATCAGCTTTCAAAACAAAAAGCCTAAATATAATGATAGTTGGGATGACCCCACCACTGGTAGGACTGGTAGGTTTGTTTTCCAGTTTGGAACCCTCCACCTGGGCCCGGTGTGCTCCTGCTTGCTCTTCAGGGGTGGCTCCTCTGTTCAGTAGGGATTTCACCCTGGCGACCTCTAATTCTTGCTTTTGGTTATGAAAAAAAGAGCCTTCAGGGAGGGAGACAGGGAATTACTGAGGAGTATACAGAAGCAACTTAAGGTCAAGATCAGAGACAGCAAGGAGGCATACAGGAAGAAGCTGGAGAACAAACTACAGAGGAACAATATCTGAGATGTCTGGTCAGGAATGAGAAAGATCACAGGTTTTAAGGACAGGAAGGATTGGATGGAAGTCTGGACAGAGCCAATGAACTGAACACATTCTTCAACAGGTTCAGTTCTGGAACTACCTCAGCATCCCCCTCTCCTGTTCCCAGCCAAACAGACATCCCACTATCCTCTGATCAACAGCTTTCCTGTTACACCTCGGATGTTTTATCCTTCACCTCAGCCATGGACTCTTCTAATTCCACAAGTTTGACTTCAACCAAGTCAGGAAATGCTGCTAGCCCCTTTGCCTCCCCCTCCCACTTGTCTGTCTCCAAAAGTCAGGTGAAGAGGCAGCTGGAGAAACTGAACCGCAACAAGGCTGCAGGTCCAGATGGTGTCAGCCCCAGAATCCTGAAGGCCTGTGCAGAGCAGCTCTGTGCGATTCTGCAGCACCTCTTCAACCTTAGCTTAACTCAGGAGAAGGTCCCAGTGTTGTGGAAGACATCCTGCCTTGTTCCAGAACCCAAAAGAACTCACCCATCAGTCATCAATGACTATAGACCCATTGCCCTGACATCCCACATCATGAAGGTCCTGGAGAGACTCCTGTTGGCACCCCTGAGTAAGCAAACAAGAACGTATCTGGACCCACTGCAGTTTGCTTATCGCTGTGGAGTTGGAGTTGAAGATGCCATCATCCACCTACTTCAACCAACCCACTGTCATCTGGACAAAGCAGGCAGCACTGTGAGGATCATGTTCTTTGATTTCTCTAGTGCATTTAACACAATTCAGCCTGATTTGCTACGTCAGAAACTCCTGAAGACACAGGTGGAGCCCTCAACAATCGCGTGGATCAATGACTACCTGACCAACAGACCACAATTTGTGAGACTGAAGAATTGTGTGTCAAACCAGGTGGTCAGCAGCACAGGAGCACCACAGGGGACCGTACTCTCACCATTCCTTTTTACTCTGTACACCTCAGACTTCCAGTACAAATCAGAGACCTGTCATCTGCAGAAATACTCAGATGACTCTGCAATTGTCGGGTGTATCAGAGATGGACAAGAAGCTGAATACAGAGAGTTGGTGGACCGCTTTGTGACATGGTGTGGAAACA
This sequence comes from Valencia hispanica, assembly GCA_963556495.2. Lineage (NCBI taxonomy): Eukaryota > Metazoa > Chordata > Actinopteri > Cyprinodontiformes > Valenciidae > Valencia > Valencia hispanica. The sequence goes on from OY747720.1 coordinate 34,139,885, forward strand.
ATCGTCTCACCTTGAATGTGAACAAAACAAAGGAGAGGATTGTAGATTTCAGAAGAAACAGGGATAAGTCAAACACTGTTTCCATCATGGGAGAAAAAGTGGAGGTGGTTGAGGAATATAAATACCTCGGAGTTCACCTTGACAACAGACTGGACTGGAGACTGAACAGTGAAACCGTCTACAAGAAGGGACAGAGCAGACTCTACTTCTTGAGGAAGCTTAGGTCCTTCAAGGTTTGCAGCAAGATGCTGCAGATCTTCTACAAGTCTGTTGTGGAGAGTGTAATCTCTTCAGCCATCATCTGTTGGGGTAGCAGCATCAAAGCCAGGGACTTAAAAAGGCTAAACAACCTGATAAAGAAGGCTGGTTCTGTTCTTGGGACAACTGTGGAAAATCTGGAGATGATAATGCAAAGAAGGATTCTTCATAAAATCAAAAAAATTATGGACAACCCTGAGCATCCTCTTCATGAGACAGTCATACAACAACAGAGCGTCTTCAGTCGGAGGCTTCTTCAGTTTCGCTGCAATACAGACCGCTACAGGAAATCCTTCCTGCCCACAGCCATCATTATCTACAACAACTCCTTAAAGAATTAATTATATGAGCTATACCAACACTTAATTTCCCTCTGGGATCAATAAAGTATTTTTGAAATTGAATTTTTGAATTTTGAATGTTTTGGTTTTCCACCATATACATTTCCACACATCCAGGCATTCTGACATTGCCGATAACTTATCCAGGCGGTAACAAGTGGGGGCGTGTCCGGGATTTGGACATGCCTTGGATCAAGGGCAACAAACTAACTGAACAAACTGAGACAACACAAGGTGGTAATATTTTAGGAAAATATTTAAATAAATACAAACAGTAACATGTTTGATTAGTACTGTGTCAAAGGCCCCTGAAAATGTTTCCTTGCATTACGTGAACAATTTTTTTGGCTGCTTAGAAATATTACTGGAGATAAAAAACTTGGACAGTCATATAGTGGAAACTAAAGGTGCGCCACCTAACACTCTCTTTAAACTACGGCTGTTTTAAAACTAAGTCTCCAAAGCAACAAATGGCTGTCCCAGCAGACTAATTAATCAGCTAATGTCAGCTTGTTATACTCACAATATGCACAATAACTCTTGAAAACATGTTAAATTAATGGGTTATTTTGCACTTTTACTTAGGCTAAATAAATACAAATATTGTAGAAAATATCAATTAAAATTGTAATAACATATTTTTAACAGTAGGAGAAATGTTAAACTGTGTTTTTAATAAAAAGGAATTTGATCATGTTATTTTGCAAATATCATGATCTAATTTACCTTGGGTTTCAATACCATCAGAATCTAAGACCCATGGCTAATGCGGAGTAGTAAGCTCCAACTACAGATGCAAATCCCCAAATACAAAAACTAGAGAAATGTACTGATCTAATATTCAGTCAAAACAGAAAAATATGAATAAAAAAGCAACATGAGTCACATTAGAACATCGTGTCTCACCTTAACTAGCCTTCCAAGTGAAAGTTCATTGTACCCTTCAAAAGACTCTGTATTAGCAAGCCTAACAAGAGTCTGGACAAAAATACGTTCCGTTAGACTGATCTTTATTCTTGTCATGCCAATCTTATGATTCCTCATAAATCCTTCATCTCAATCAACAAGATGATAACAGAAGTTGGCACTCCTCTGGGTGCTCTTCTATTTTGTAAAACAGTATGCTTTCAAGTGAAAAACCTAATGGAAAAGCCTGAAGATCCTTTTTACAAGAAAGTAATCCAACAACAGATTTTATTCAGAACCTCTACCACACCCACTGCTACATCATATCCTTCATGCTAGCAGCTACAACCACCTAGGAGGACTCCTAGAAGAAACTCAAGACAAGTTACTACGCATAGTTTTGCTTCAACAGTAAAATATTATTTAATTAAATTGAGTCCCTGCTGCTTTTTAATTTAGCCATACCTTAAAGAGCAATAAAATAAAATTAAAATGTCAACACACAAACTATGTATTACGAGTTAATTAGCAGCTCCTTGATATCACTAAAGGACAATAAAAGCAGCTAACAAAGAGGTAAGTTAGCTTGCTACCAGTTACCCCACACGACGAGTTACATTACTATTACAGCGTTTAATGTATTAATTCAAGCAAGGTAATCAGTCTTTCAAAAAAAAAAAAAAAAAAAAATCTGATTGTTACTATCCAAGTTTCCAAAAGTAAATGATTCATTTGAGTAGAGGGTCGCAGAGGGTATGCTCTAGCTAGCTTAGCTATTTAGCTTAGCTGCTGAGAATGTAAACGCGACACGGATATTTTCTAAAACTCCAGAACGCCTCTCAACAAAGCAATTTATAAAATGTGTTTATAACTGTAACATGTAAAGGGAATAAAACTCAGTAGACCAGTCAGTTATAACATGTACCCCCTGCGAGCTAAAGCTAGCAAGCTGTAAACAACTTGTTTTACCAGCCCCACCAGTTTCACCACTGCTTCACCTAGTTACCTTATTATATTATCATGTCAAGAGTACTGCTAAATATGCTTTTTATACCCAACGTAAATACTGAAACATGGCTGTTGTTTACCTTTAGAAACTCCAAATGTGTGCAGCAGTGCGTTTACTGCAGAAGCTAACAACATCCTCCTTCGAGTCCTCGCCCCCAAAGTGAACCACATCCTGTGATGCGTTCAAGAGCAGCGTCTGTGTAGGAACGAATAACCAACAAAAATCGCTCCCCCCCCGCGCATCACTAACTTTGCTACAATTACATGTATCGCATATTTGTGTAGCTGCATATCAAATGGGCCTATAAAAATCCCATTGTTGTTGTTGTGTTTTTTTTTTTTACATATTAAAATAAACTAAAATAATTCAGTTTTAAATCACATTTAGAGACACGATTTGGGCATAAAATCACATTTATTTTTATTAAAGTGGGATCTAACAAACAACAATTTCATAATTTAAGATAATTCTAACAATGACCACATTGATATTTTTCCCAACACAATAAGCTAAAAAACGAAACAAAAAAGGAAAAAAAACATACACTAAAAACAAACACTAAATTCAGTTTTTAAAAATCCCTTTTGAGTTAATGTAGGAAATGTTTCAGACATTTTTATTTGTCAAAAAGTACATATAAAAAGAATCACTATAAAATTCCCTTGTAGAGTTGTCTAGCATCCAGAACTGTTTCTCAGTTTCACTAGCACAACATATTAAAAGTATCTAATTTCTCAGCAACATATTCCCAGAAATGTTTAGAAATGCAATAAAATATTTTACTTTTATAAAGAAAATACATCTAAGTGGTTCATAAATCTAAAACGCTAAAATCTGTAAAAATGTCCCATTCCAAGAAATGTTGCCTTAGTGTGAATCAGTCTCTCCAATGATAAAAAAAACAGTGTACATAACAGCATCAAGAAATGCATTTGTGTAAAAATGACCAGTGAATTGGATGTTTATCATCAAAAGGAATTCTGTCAGCTTGATGAAGCTTGTCTTTTAACTTATTTGGTTTAGTTCTCTCGCTTTATGCTTCAGATGCCGCTTACGCATCTTAATAATCCATGTTATGGTGAGTTTAGCAAAATTTGCAGCCTTGAAGAGCGCCATGAAGACAACGCAGAGGATGCCTATGGAGCTCCAGGGGTTTGCAGTCACTATCTGTATAGAAAGAAGCACGGTTGTCCTGAACATTGATGGAACCCATGTGTACAGACTATTCTAATAAGGATCATATCTCTGGGAAAACTTACCAGCCTGATTTCCTGAATGTAACGATCTCGCCATTCAAAGACAACAAAGAAGAGCTGATCTGTTTGTTCTGCTTCAGGCCTTTTGTCGTTGAATTTAACCACTCCAGACTAAAAAAAAAAAAAACATAAATCATGAAAGCCTAGCCTTTAATAAAAAGCATCTGACTGTATCTAAGCTGGTATAAGTTTGGGAATACCTCTTGGCGAAACTCAACCGCTTCGTTGTTTCTCCCGGATGTTTTCACTAAAGACATTTTGACCCAAGTTCGGAATCCTCCAGAGAAGGTCCACATGGAGTAATTCCGCTCACAGTCCCTCATAAACTCCGACTTGTTTGCACTTGAGGACCAGAGAAGAGAGGTGGCATGAGCTGCTGGATGAGACTGGATCAAGTTCAGTTAAAAACGTATTTATACCACTAACACGTTTTTACAATTCATTGCAACCACAAACTTTGTATTATTATTATTATTATTAATATTGAGATTTCAAAGAATAAACCCAGATAAATCATAACTAAAGCGCTAAAGTTAAGATGACAAATCTTTGTTGCAAAAAGCTCAAATTTAATCAGATCAGATGGGGAGCGTCTGTGAACAGCTCATTTTATTGACCTCCGCCAGGAGTTATAGGTTTTCGTGCTCGCCTGTGTGTCTGTTAGCAACATAACCTCAAAAAGTTATGGACGGATTTTGATGACATTTTCAGGAAATGTCCGCAGTGAGACCTGGAACAACTGATTAAATTTTGGGGTTGATCCAACATGAAGTGCGTATCCAGAATTAGATAACAACATGGGAATGGGGGGGAAAGTGCTTTGTCCAGCCTGTCTCTTCAGGGCGTAAGCCCCCCCCCCCCCCCCTCGGAGATCCAACTGACTCCCCCTCAGCAAGCCAGGAGTTTAGGTGACTCTCTGGATGTTATCGTAAAGAACTTCACGTTGACGCTTAGCTCCTCCTTTCCCCGAATCCTATGCCTTTGCTGCTTTTTTAAAAACATCCTTTATTGAAAATAGCACAAAGCATAAACAAAGCAAAATACACCACAAATGTTATAAATTCTTAGAATAATTAAAGGTACAAGAGTTCTTGTGGGTTCGGTTTCGTTTCCCCATCTACTCAAACCAGACTTTGTGTTCCTGCTGAAGTAAAAGCATCTCAACAGCATGATGCTGTCGCCATGCCACACAGTGTTGCTGGTCTGTTCAGGGTAATGTGCAGGATTAGTTTTTTAGCAAGACATGGGGTTTAGAATGTAGGCGAAAAGTTCCCTTTTGGTCTCATCTGACCAGAGCTCCTTCTTTAACGTCTCTGCTGTGTCTTCCAACTGCAAATGGGACGTCTTCTTCAGCCTTTATCTCAACAACAGTTTTCCTCTTACCACTCTTCGTTGAAAGCCAGATTTGTGACTGTATGACTAATAGTCTTCCCACCACACCTGTGGATCTCTGCAGCTCCTCCAAAGTTACCACTGGCTTCTTGGCTACATCTTTATCCTTACTTAGCCTGTCAGTTTAGGTGGACAGCCATGTTTTAGTAGGCTTGCAGTTTGGTCATGATTTGTTTAAATATAAATGCAAGCAACACATATTTTTAATAACTAAAACATAGCCAAAACAAATATAGAAACCATGAACTTACTTCCTTTTTCCTCTCAACTATGCTCCACTTTGTGTTGCTCTATCACATAAAATCACCAATAGATACACTGAAGATTCGAGGGTAGGGCTAGGAACCTCAGGGTATCTCACGATACGATACAATCTGCTTACGGTGCTGATTATACCACGATATGGTGATGTTGCGATAATCAATATATTGCACATGATAATTTACGTTATATCACTATGTTTTAAACAAAAACAAGTATGTATTTGATTTAATTTTAACTTTATTTTGCAACATTACCAAAACACATGCTTGAACAAAACAAATGTTATGGGTGTAAAATATGAAGCTGCAGGCACATTTTTGTGCAGTAAAGATAGACCCAATAAAGTGAATGTATGTCCTACATAAAAGACAAACAATGTTGTCCCTTTTTAAGCTGAAACAGAATACTTTGTAAAGCAAACTTTAGATATTAAGCGCTTGAATTTAAGGTTTTCCAAAAATAGAACTTCAACAATAACTTTAGAGCAAACAAAACATAGTTGTAATAAACTGCAAACCTGGTCAAACGTACACGTGCCACAAGGCGGTATGAATACTTTTGCAAGGCTTTCTGATCACACGTCTCAGAGGTCATTACACAGGGATGATAAAAGAGCTTTAGATGAACTCCCAACAACATCAAGGTTTAACTAACTTTTAATCAAGTTTTGCCTGACATGATTACTTCCCTGTGATATCCAGCTGTGATTGTGTTATCTGTGCCTGTTCCTTACAAGAGAACAAACGTTTCGACATCAATAAATTGACTAGGGACAGTTTGTCAAACACACTGATTCCTTTTCAGCCAAAGGTTTTCTTAGAACCTTAGAACCTGAAATAGACGAGAATTTAACCGGATCTAATTTCAGAATCTACCCCATTTCTCCTTGTGCTGGACATCTAATGTAAAAAAACCTAACTGAAGTGTTTTTACCAATTGTTTTATACAGACTAACTCCAGTGTTTCCTTCATGGGGATCCTTCATGCTTGGAGCCCTGCCAGTTTAACCACGGATGTCGCTGCCTTTGGGATCGCTATTGTCGGGGTGGGCGGGGCTCAGCACCGCAGCCATCTGGCTGTGCTGTGGATACCTGCCTGCCCTGATCATGGCGGTCCCTGTGGTGACTCTTCTGTGGCTGTGGGGGGGGGGGCTTCCAGTGTGGATGGATCTCCCAAATATTGTTTTCTCACAATGGTATAATTCTAGATGTTTATTTTTATTGTCTGTTCACTTAGAGACACAGGAACGGATTGAGCATTGTCTTTGCTGCGGAAGGGGTATGTGTCTTGTGTGTGCTGAGAGTTTAACTGGTTGTGTATGATCGATTTTGCTTTAAATGTTTTTTATTTTGTAAAGCACTTTGTGCTGATTTTATCACGAAAACTGCTCAACAAATAAAATGTGATTGATTGATTGTACTTTACTGATGGGAGAAAAAAACAGGTTTCTTTAGGTTTAACCGGTTTATATCACTGATGTTATAACGATCAGATGACGTGAAAACAAGTTGCCAGCGAGGACACATGACAAAGGCACACAGAAACAGCATCAGCAAAGACTCGATTGTCCACAGCAGTTATCTCAAAAGGCAAACAAAACAGGATCAATACTTCAGGTTTGTGCTTACCTTTCAATCAGGTCACTAAACCGAGCAAAAAGCATGTACGAAATGGCGCTGAAGTCTTCCTGGGTTTCATTCTGACTGAACTGCATGAAGATCAGCTCTTTGTTTTTGACGTCCAACGGGCCGCGGACCACCACGGCTCGTTTCTATGACGCAGCAGGAGAAAGCAGATATAAGACTGTAAATCAGCAGTTACGGTTCACAAGAATTCAAACCCCTTAAAGGAATTTCACATTTCTTTTACGTTACAGCCACAAATTTCAATGTATTTTATTGCCATTTTATTTGATAGCCCCACAGATGGTCAGATAGAGCTAAATGCAGGGCAATCCTGGAAGAAAGGCTGCAAACAACTTGACACTGGGGTAGAGGTTTACCTTCCAACAGGAAAATGACTTTGAACATACAGCCAGAGGCGCAACAGAATAGTTTAGATTAAAGCATGTTCGTCTGTTTGTATGGCCCAGTCAAAGTCCAAACCCAGATGCAATTGAGAATCACTGGTTAGATTTGAAAATGAATATTAGGAGATGCTCTCCATCCAATCGGACTGAGCTTGGGCCTTTTCAAAAGAACAAGGGGGAACAATTTCACTGCTATGGATACACTCCAATAGATTTGCAGCTGTAATTAAAGCTAAAGCTTCCGCAAAGTATTGACTTATGGTTTGGTACAAATGCACAGCACACTTTTTTTCTAGATTTTTCCTTGTAAAATATTTTGAAAACTATAATTTTTCAAGTTTCAAGGGGTGTGAACACTTTTGCAGGGCACCATTTATCACAGACGCTTTTAGTTGCCTATCTTACACCAAATCAATGTGTTTGCATCATACCTGCTTTTGGTCGGTGAATGGCCCAAAGTAAGTCACTTCCGTGATCTCACAGTCTCCTTCTTGAGGCGTGCCGGGGTCCATTAAAGGTGGGATGTAGTCATGGTAGTGATGCTTGCAGCTCAGCAGCTGAGCATCGTCAGGGAACAGAGCGATACCTGCTCAGAGACCGGGGAAATAGATAATACTTAATAATAAACTCTAAACTAACCTTCACATAACATTTATTTTCAGTTAGGACACTCTGATCGGCCAAAACATTATTTTTATTTGATCTTTAATGTTTCATTTTCATTTGATCAGATCCCCCAGTTTTTCTCGTGCCGAATTTGCTTTAGATCACCTGCCTGGCATTTTGCATTTCAGTCCCGGTGACATGTAGCGTGAACCGACACAATAAACACGTGTCACGTCCACGTTTAACACCTTTATTTGCTTGTTATTATTCACACCGAGTTGGCGGCTGGTGGTGCTGGAAAGCAGGTGTGAAGTAAAGTAAGCGCCAAGTACTCTCACTCTCTACTATGTAAACACTTCTCATAAAGTGTTAGTTTTACCCCAACTACAGTAAATTTACCCAAACCACAAAATAAAAAAATAAAAACAATTTATATATCAATCATCCTGGATTGTTGGTTATTTCGCACAAGAAAATGACATCAAATTTATTAAATAAGAGGTTTGTCTAAACTGACCTACAGAGCTGAACATTATCAACTGTCTCTATTGGCATTCCTCGCACAGCGAATAACTATTGGTGTGTTACTGTAAGTGCAACAGTGGGAGAAATTACAGTGCTAACACTATTTGATAAAGACGGATTTCACTGTGTTGTCTAACATGTGGTTAACGTCTTGCAAAACTATTCATATCTCTGGAGCATTTGCATATTTTGTCATGTTACAACCACAATTCTGTGTGTTTTATTAGGATTTCATGGTATAAACCAGCACAAAGCTGAGCATAACGGAGAATAAGCAGGTACGGTTATAACTGTAAGCGTTTCTGCCAGCTTTGCATATCTGGTGAATGTTTTACCCATTTCACTTCTTCGCTAAACAGCTCAAGCTCAGATAGTTCTGATTAGGACAGCTGCTTTCTAGTCTTGCCACAGATTCCTAGTCAAATTCCGACCTGAACCCTGCCTGGACCACTCTAACACAATAATAAACCATTCCTTTGTATCTCTGGCTGTGTGCTCAGTGCTGCTGTCCTGCTGGAGGATTAACCTCAGTCTTTTCAGCTTTCTTCTAGGAAGTACTATACTCCAGTTGAACCAGCGTCCCTCCCCCTGCTGAAGAAAAGCGGTCCCTCAGCATGATGCTGCCACCACCGTTTTCGAGCATAAAGATGATTTCAGGGTGAGGTGTTTCATTTGACACAGTGTTTTACACAAGCTTTTTGTCCCATCTAGCCATTGTCCACATGTTTGATGTGTCCATTACGTGCCCAGGTCCTCTGAGTCCAGTCTACTCAACATCCCTAAAATGAGAACAAAACATGGAGAAGCAGCTTTCAGTTTCTATGCTCCTTTCTATGCTGAAACACTGACTTCTTTTAAATCACAACTAAAACCTCCTCTCTTTAGAGCTGCCTTTGAGTAATGTTTTCATATATCATATGTTTTGTGTGTGCTTCTTGCTTTATTGCTCTTTTACTTTATATGCTTTGTGTGTGTTTTACTGCTATTTTTATTTTACCCCTTAATCATGTAAAGCACCTTGAATCACCTTGTTGTTGAAAGTGTGTTATACAAATAAAATTGCCTTGCCTTATGATAACGATTTAGTTTCCATTCTCGGGTCATGGATTGAAAGACACTCAAAGTTATCCTTTTTTTTCAGACTTAACACCACTTTACACTTTGCAAAATGTATGCAGTGTACCTTGGTCTTCATGATACCTTACGTTTATTTTGATTTTTTAAAATTGTATTCCTAAAATGTGTTACTTTTTTGTTGCTCCGTCATCTAAAATCCCAATAAAATACATTGAAGGTTGTGGTTGTTTGACAATATTTGAAAAAGTTCAAGGAATGTGATGAGCTTTTGTTAGGCACTCTTGGACTCTATGGTTTAGTTCGGACGCTGCACCAACCGTCCGGTACCCCCTTCAGCATCACACGCATTGTGCTGCGTTCATACAAACCAGGAGGTGAGAATGAGTCCACTTCCTTGTAGCTGACAGACATGACGGGCTGACTGAGTTTATCCAGAAAGTCGGAGATGGTCTGGTAGGCCAGGAAAATCGCCACGGCGGTCAGCACCAGGTAGATGAAAATGAGCAGCACAGTGAAGACGTTTTTCACACAGGTTTTGCTGAATCTCCTCGGTGGACCGTTCTCTCTCATGTCATCCCCTGAAGAGAAGAGGGAAGGGTAGAATCACAAGGGCGAACAGGAAGGGATGCTTTGGGATGATAATGAGGACGAAGATGACAGAGTAAATCTCCAAGAAATTGTGATATAAAGCAAAACTTCAGTGTTCTCAATATGAGAGAGGAACTGGCGCTTGCCTCCTGCGACGCTGCCGTTGGACTCCACCGGCACCGGGTCCTCGTCAGCGCCATCAAAAGAGTCCTGAGACTGACCATTACCATCGTAATCTTCGTAATCTTCAAAGTCTTCATCGTTAAACTGTTTATTTAACAAAAAACAAAAAAACAAGAACTATTAAGCTTGTGCATTTCAGATTTGCTCTTCTGATCTTGAACGTAATTTTACTTCAATTCCCTCTGGGATCAATAAAGTATTTTTGAATTTGAAATACGCAGTCAAAGTGTCAACAAACTGTTTTGTGGTTAACTACGGAGAACCTTCTTTGCGTAAAAACATCAACCAGTTCATAACTAACTCTAAATGTATCTGTAGCTGTAATTCTTGCACCAGTCCAGACCTGTCACCTGTTGAAATGCAGCGGATTAAAACAGAGGCGTACGAGACAACAGTAATAAGGAGTGCCGCAGTCCAAAAAACAACAACATGCATGGCCACTTTAAAAGAATCCATTTTTGATGTATTGTTTTCAACCCTCTTCCAAAAAACAGAAGTCATTTGTTCAAGCAACCCAGACTTGGATTTGTTCACATTACGCCCAAAACTAATTAAGCAGTAGGTTTTTTTTGTTTTTTGTTTTTAAACCAAGCATGGTTCACAGTGTACACTGAAAAAAAGAGAATCGGTGATCCAACTTAAATAAATTGCGTTAATTGGTCACATTTAATTGAATAGAGTTTATCCAAGTAAATCTATTAAGTTTATTAAGTTGTCAAGTTAAACAAATGTAAATAAATTAAGTTGGATGAACTTAGTGAATTAAATGTGACCAGTTAACACAATTTATTTAAATTGGAGCTGCATTCTCTTTTTTTCAGTGTATAAAATGTAGGACTTTCTTACTACGGTACTTTTTGATACAATATTTTTTTTTTTTTTTTACTGTGGCATTAAAACAAATATTTGTTGCCACATCTAAATGAGCCAAATTATATGATTCATGCTATTTATATAGAAATTCCAGTGGTTAACTTGCTTATTATGCAGTAGTTTTACTCACACCCAGGGAGTCGATCCAGCGGAAAACTACAACGCAAACCTATCATAAATGTAAATTCTATCACAGCACCTGATGTTTTGCTCTTTAGATTTTCACCAAATTCGTCCAACATGGCAACAGCCAAACACTTTCCATAAAACACCGACTTGTTGCTTTGTAGCGTGTTACAACATGAGTGTGAAGTAGCTGGTTGCCGTTTTAAACTCCCTTGCTATGGCTATAGTCACGTGAGAAAGTCTCTCTGAATGACTCATGCTGTTTTTTATTTAGGAATATTTCGACAAAAACATGAGAGAGAGAGAGAAAAAGGGACGTTTTGATAATCTTACCTGCTGGTAGGAACTCCTGCCTCCCGCTCCGGGCATTCCTTCGCTCTTCTTTCCCTCTGTCTGGAGCTGTCGTAAAACTTTTGAAGCTATTTCTGCTTGTTCACAGAACTGCGTTTATGTCTAAAGCATTCATTGTTTAAGGAAATGTCATTTCCCTCTGACGCGCGCTCTGGATCCGCGGTGTCTGCTTTATTATGGCAAGCCGTTTGACATACTACTTCAACTCAGAACCACTACTCGTTGAGCCCTCCCCCACTCCCCCCTAAACAGGGCCTTGGCGACGAAGATAGCGGCCCAATCTCCAAGCACCTCCACAGGCAGCAATACAATTTGAACATTTATGTTTCCTTGACGCGCCTGACTTGTTTCCTTCCCTCCTTCCCTAAGCCTGCTGTAACCTATGGGTGCTTTCACGTGCTCACGGGACTTTCAAAGTTCATTTCTAGCCACAGTTTGTAGGACTTCTTCCAACGAACATCATCTTAAGCCATAGTTTCCACATGCAAACATATGCTTAACTAGTTTAGTTTTGAGTAGCAAGAGCAAGACGCACACTTACAAGCGTGTCTTGTAAAATAAACATGTTTTCACCACCGCTTAATATTGTTGAAGTGAGGAGCTGCCGTACTGGATTTTGAAGTCATCTTCTAAAAAATATTTTTTCTTTTTTCTTTCTTTCTTTACTGTCAAACATCATTTCAGCGTAAACTTTTTTTTTTTTTTTTTACTTGTCCTGTTTGGCAGTGTGGAGCTCAGAATTGGTGTCTGAGTACCAAGTAGAAGCCCAACAGATTTACTTTCATAAGCGGAGCAGTACAGCTTTTGCTATAGTCCTCCACTTGATATATGTGTGAAAAATCTTTATTATGAATTGTTGGGGTTTTTATTTCCTGATGTTATGGACATGGAGACGGAAAATTAAGGAGAAGAAAGAAGGAAGATGAAGAAGAGAGGTAGGAAACAAAAAGTCAAGAGAGAGGGTGAGTTGAAAATACAAGAGAGGAAGGGGAACAAATAAAACACAGGAAGACATTGAAGTCTGCCCCCATACCTACAGGACGGCAGAGAGAGGGGAAAAAACAAAACAAAACACGGAAAAGGAACATCGACAAAACAAACCAAACATTGTGAACTAAGAATTACACAACCACATCACACAAAAATAGATATAAAAATACAACAACAATGTCACAGAAAAACTCATGGTACCGATTAATCAAGCTCTAGTAATGATAACCTCAGCCCAAGAATATATCCTTAAACACCAGAGACCCCACATCTATGTGTGTGTGTTAGCATGCTGGTGCATATAAGGTTTCTCCATAAGAGTGTTCGATAGTTGGTGTGAGAAGGCATCAATCCGTCTCCCAGGAATCGATGCAGACATGAAGGAGATCGGAGCAAAGACGTCCAAAGGACCCCCAGAGCCCCAGGCGGACCCGGGCGGGGCCGACCGCATCCCCCAAGGGTGGAGCAAAGGAGAACCCCAGGGGAACGTCCAGCGGCTACTATGCAGGGGCCCGGGGGGCAGCAGTGACGAGCCCACGGGCCCCGCCGGCAACCGGCCGCGCCGTGGCGGGCCGGTCAATGGACCAGGAGAGCCGGGGCCCAGGGGCACCCCACCCCCCAGCAGGGACCCGACAAGGGACCGGCCGACGTGGGGCCCCTGGCACTGCAGGGGCCGCGGCCGGCCGCCACGTGCCGCCACCACCCTAGGCCAATCCCCACCGCTAACTTCCCAGCGCCCCACCCCTGCCCTACGTCGGGGCGCCCCACCGATAGCCGCAGGGGACGGACAGCATCCCCAGGCCGGGCTCAGCCAGCATCTGGACACCAAGTTGTACCAGCTCCCGGGTCCTGATCCCGCACAACGCAGAGCACCGAGACCAGGCATCCAACGAGGGCCAGGGCCGGTCCAACCCGCCAATAAACCGACCACGCACGGTGCGCACAGAACAGGTGATCGAATGAGCAGAGACTCCGGATCCGCATCCCGCCAAGCCACCAAGCAGGCACCACCCAACAATCCCAAACCTGGCACCCCTAAAAGAGGTGCCCCAACCAACCAAAGGAAGATATCGGCCCAGCGCATCGGCCGATCGACACACCGGCCCCCCCAGGCCCGGCCAGGCACGCACCAGGTCCGAACCGGATTGACCACCGATGCCCCGGCAGGCAGGGGCCCCCGTCACCGGCGGGGAGTGATGGAGGGGAAATTAGCCCCCCATTAAGTGTAAGGCCTGAGGTGCGCCAGGCAAGGGGGCAGACCAAGATCCAACCTGACAGGTAGACAAAGACATACAGACACAGTCATACGTTCCCTCCCTCTTAAACACATACATTCTCACTGACTCACCAAGACACCCAAAAAAATGACGCTGTACCCTCACTCACACACCCCATACACACTTTATGCTCCCAGGTCCAGGTACCGATGCCCCAGTAGAGCCACCAGCCCCCGGACCCGGGAGATGGACCCCCTATCTTCTAGGACGGAGACAAGCAGACCGCCAAGGGCCCCACAGTGGCAAAGCAGCCCGACAGCCCAGGACCCCGACCAGACCGCCTGTTCCTCCTCCAGACCCCAACCCCTGATGGCCCGTAGCGAACAGGGGTGTGAAAAGACCCCTAGCCTCCATCCTCCCGCTCGAGTATGGTGTTGATGCGTGTTGTTATAATGTGCATTTAAAACAGAGGGGTGGGATGTGGGGAAGGCAGCCACACATCCCCCAACCCCCACCCCGAGCCCTCAGTGTCTATATGTGGTTTAACAGTGGGCACCGGCACCAAAGTTGAAGCTGATTGAACCGCTCCCCCTCTGGATGCCGAAAAGTGTGCCCACCCCAAAGTCCCTACATATGTGTCGCGTGAGAATGTTATTAGTGGGAGTGTCTAAGTTGTATATTAACATTGGGACCCAGGACGCCACGGGATAGCAAGGAGGGGCTTCCCAGTGATGTGCCCATGCCCCAAGACCCTATATGAGTGGGAAAGTGATGGAGCGGGTGGACAGATGTGTCCAGGGATGGGGAGGGAAGGACTGGGAGACAAAATGTCTTCCCAGGGAGCTAGCTCCCCCACTGACCCCAATAGGGACCGCTGTTCACCGGGATCCACCAGGGGAAGGGAGGCCATGGCACGTTCGACCCGGGGCCCATGGCCACAGCACTACAAAGCCCCACGGACCCCAAGGCAGTCCCCCCAGCCCCATCCCAGAAGGGGAACTAAACCCACCCTGACATTCGCTCTCTAAAAAATATTCTGACTTTCCAGTTAATCTTCCCAGTCTGAAGTCGGAATTTTGACAAAGAACTAACAAACCAAAATGCAGTATTAGGAAGGGAATTCAGAGATCGAATGCTGTTAGAATGAAATAATAGAATAAAATAAAAAATTTATAATAGACACAAATTTATTTCAATAATTCAATAAATCTGAGTAAATTTGTCTAAAGATCGGCTTCATGCTTTATTGCTGTTTTTTTTCTCTGCTGTTTTTCCTTGATCCTATATTCATGTAATGTTTTTTTTAGTCTCATATGCTTTGTCTGTGTTTTATTGCTATTTTTCCTTTATCCCCTAATCATGTAAAGCACCTTGAATTACTTTGTTGTTTAAAGTGTGCTATACAAAAAAATTGCCTTGCCAAAAGATAAATCAGAATTAACCACATTTTGCGGAGTAACAATTCAATTCTGTTTAAATGTAATTGATTTAAGTGTTGTTCACCTTTCAAACTAAAATATTTTGCACAGAAATATTCATTAAAATCTATCCAGACAAAATTGCAGTAAAGTAGATGAATGTTGTTATATGGTCCTAAGCAACCACAGGGAGGTGTACAACAACCACTAAAATAGAAACTAACTTTCAAAGAGAAACTGGTTGAATGTCAAAGTCTTGTCGATGTCAAATGTGTTTATTTGGGATTCTTATGCAACACATTTATTTACCGCGGGGTCATTTATTTAAACAGCTGAAGTTGACCCAAATATTTTACAGTTTAAACAACAAAATATCAAAATAGAATTTACAACAATAAATCACAACTAATGCAAAGAAATTGGAATAAAACAACAATAAAATGTAATCTAAACGCCACAGATTTCACGTAGCTTGGTGAATTGTGGGAATGCGGTCTCACAAACTTTATCTTGGAAGGGTGAGAAAATTTCCGATAGTTCACAAACGCAGCACCAAAAGTGCGACGAAAGGGAAGCGGACTGGATGAGTTTCCGCACATGATCAGTCCAAACAACGCCCCTGCCATGGCAACGGCGCAGGTTTGTGTCATGTTTGTACTTCTTTCTGTGAGTTTAGCTCAAGATGTTAAACTACAGTACAAACCAGCCGCAAAACCTGTGCGGCTTTTCACTGAGGAGGAGCTCCAGAGATACGACGGCACCGAGGTAAACCTTCTGTTGTCGTTTTTTACTGTAATCAGTCCTCTTCGTTTTCCTGATTATGTGCTTATGAGTGCATTGTTCATTCTTGGTTTAAAAAAAAAAAAACTCCCCCCCCCCTCCGTTGTTTCACCTTCCATTTTTTCAGGAAGACCAGCCTATTTACATGGCAGTGAAAGGTGTGGTGTTTGATGTCTCCAAAGGAAAAGGTATTTGAATAAGAGTTGCTCAAAAGTGGAGTCACGTGGAATCCCTCTGGAAGAAAACCCTTTCAGACGACCTCCTGATAGTTTTTTTTTTCTGAACTCAGACCAGTTTTCAGCTAATATTTACTAACATGCCCTGCCAGTGATGTGTCGTCTGTTTGACCATTTTGCAGAGTTTTATGGGAAAGATGCTCCATATAACTCCCTGGTTGGGAAGGACTCCACCCGAGCTGTGGCCAAGATGTCCCTGAACCCAGCAGATCTGACATCAGACACCGTGAGTGCATAAAAGCCCCCGAAGCTCCACCCTCACACACCCACCATATTGTCCCAACTGTTTTCACACTGATCTGGTTCCATACCTACAAGGATATCTAATCCATCCTTGTGCGTTTTCAGCCGATTCAGTGGATTAAAGCTGTGCAAGTTCACATGAATGCACCACTCCATATATTTTATTTTTATTTATATTTTGGTTTTCACAGTGGGGTCTCTTTCATTTTTCAAGATGACCAGTTTGAACCTGACCAAAACCAATTATACGCATCATCCGAACACTGCTCTCACATGATCATATTGCCCCCCCCCCCCCCCCCCCCCCCTTTACAGATATTTTCTGTTTGTGCTTTTTGTTTTGGCGCACGTCAAACGTTTGAGATCATCAAACAGTTTTCAGTGTCCGACAAAAATAAGACGAGTAAATAAAAACAGTTATCAAATTATGATTAAATGTCTGTTTTTTTAAAGGGAAAAAGCTTTTAGATAACTGTGGAGGAAGTTTCATTCGCTCCTCTCTTTGCGATTCAGGGTGGTTTTAATGCAGTTAATTTAAGTAGATGCTTTGACTAGGCCACACCAAAACCTTCATTTTGGTAGCAGAATTCATGGTTCCAATCGTTTCCAGCAAGTTGTCCATTTCCTAAAGAAGCAAAACAGCCCCACACCATGACACTACCACTGCCATGCTTAGCTGTCAGTATGATGTTTTGGTTTGGGTTTTTTTCTGAAGTGTGGTAAATTTTCACCAGATGTAACCAGATGCACACTTTCTATCAATTTCCACTTGTGTCTTGTCAGTCCTCATGATATTTCCCCCAAAAATCTCAGAAAATTAGATGTTTTTTTTGTGTTGCTAAATGGGAGACAGGCTTTTGTGCTCTATTTGGACGCTATCTTTTTTCCTGTCTCATTCTTATTGTTGAATCACGAACATTGAGCCCATCTGAGTAAAGTGAGGCATAATCTGCTTTAGATGTTTTTCTTGGTCCTCCCGGGATCTCTTGGTTGAATCGTTTTCTGCGTACTTGGGATAATTTTAGTGGGAATGTTCACCGCTGTTTTATGTTGTCTCCATTTGTGGAAGACGTCTCTCGCTGTGGTTCACATCCCACTTCATGTTGACAGACAGGTTCTATTGAAGCTATTTCTTAAAATCTACGTACAGGTCAGGCTTTAATCAAGCCCGAGTGTGTGTTGTGAAATATAGTAAAAAAAAAAAAAAAATTCTGGTTAATCACAGGTATTTTAACTTACGGTTTACAAAGATGAGAAATTATATTTTCACATTGCACACGTTTGGTTTGGATTGACCTGTTTTTCCCTTTTAATAAATGGAATCTGAACATAGTACTGTGTGACAAAAAAGCAAAAACGGAAGAAATCTGTTAGGGGAACCAATCATTTGTCATGCCATTTTTATGAAGAAAGGACTTTGTTGGCCTGATTTAAATGAAAACTTCCAATATTTCGTTGTCCCGCAGATTTGCTTAAAAGTTTTGATCGTAATTATTTTTGCTGGGCTCCACTGAAATAAGTGACATCAGCTTCATTGTCATGAAAACAGTTGGTATTGTTTATCACTTTGGCTACACAAACTGCATACCCCAAACTTCCTGTTGTTGTGACCAAAGCATGATCATTCTGTGAGTCATCAGGTTCCACTACAGCATGATGACCCTCTTGTTTCTTCTCGTCAACAACAATCACACGTCATTTGGCGTGCTTTGCTAAATTAGAAGGTGAAGTAGCTTTAGTAAGGGGACAGTGGGAAAGTGTTCCACGAAGCCAACATAAATCTAACTGGGGTAAATCAGAATGACTCTTCCTCCTGATTCTCCCAAATATCTGTTGACCTCAATAAACTCCCCATCCAACCATAATCTAAAGTTCTTATACAGTGCCTTTTAAACCCATCTCACATTTTGTCTTGTTACAACCACAAATGTCGACATAAGGCCAATTGTCTGTGATAAATCAACACGAAGTAGCGTGCAATTGTGAAATGGAAGAAACTTTTCCTTTATCTTCCCCTCACAGTTAAGTATCGCTTTTTGTCGCTGTGTGTTTTGGAAAGCCGGACTTTAGCTCTTAATTAAATAAAGATGGATGAGAACAGATCTTCAGAGTGGGGTCTCTTATTCCATTCTTATCTCTCTCACACACATACCATCGCTTCCTGTAGTTTGTCTCTTGTGCTGGCACAGGTTTCTTCTAAAACGGCCTTCCGCGACCCCACTATCGTCTGCAAAACGTTGGTCACCCAAAAGGAAATGTGTCCTCTAGGGAGTGCACTTGTTCCTTATTCCAGCATCTGATTCCTGGTATGCTAGTGAGCAAGCCTTGGGTCATACAAAGGTGTGAAGACTTTTCCACAAGCATGTATGCATGAAATCCTTAAATTCCACTAGTCTGTCACAAGAATCTAAACAAAATGCAACAAAGTTGTAACGTGATAAAATGTAAAAATGTAGTATGAATATTTTTGCAAGGCACTATAAAAGATATGGTTTTATGTTTCCCTGTACAGACAGACCTCACCGAGGAGCAGCTCAAGTCTTTGGATAGTACGTTTGAAGGAACTTACAAAGCCAAGTATCCCATTGTGGGTTACACTGCAGCGCGCCTCCTCAACAAGGACGGAAGCCCTAATGAAGACTTCAAACCAGAAGACCAGCCTCATTTTCAAATGAAAGATGAGTTTTAAGGTCATCTTAGGCCTTTTGTTTTTCTGCTCCACCATAATCGTGATCAAAAAGTGTAATACACACAGACGGGAGGTGAACAAAAGGAATGATCCTCTTCAGCTGATCTAAAGGTATGCATGGTCCCCGAACCTTTATTCCCATGAACTCGTTTACCCTGTCTCCCCGGGGGATTTCTTTGTTTTGACTGATTACTTGGGTAATCTATTTTTACTCTGGTTGTTGTCTTAAAGGCAGATTTAATTAGGGTTGGATTCATAGAAAATGTTCATTTCAGAAAAGTGTAAAAAATGATGAATAAACTGTCTGATTCCTGATCAAACAAAAAGTCTGTTTGTATTTGCATCACACTTAAAAAGAAAACCTGAAATCCCCAATTCAGCTCGAATTTCCTGTGTTTAAATGGCGCCATCTCAGAGGAAAGATCAGCTCAGGGTAGTTTACATGAATACAACGAGGGTCGATTCAAATCTAATTTCATTTATTTCAGTCACCACTACGGTCATGTTTCATCCAAATGGTCCATTTTGTATCCAGTTGAAGATTCAGACTAGCTGGTAAAGGTTATTTTAGTAAAGCCAGTCGATTGCGAGAAATCTAGTCCCTTCTATAGTCCTCATATTAAAGATTACAGTCATCTCGCATTGGGGGTAACAACCCCATGTACTACATTTAACAAATTAAAGCTAAGAGATGCTATATGTTAACAAACCAAATCTATCTTTGCATCTTTAAAAATACAACTGATTTGTCAGCGAGCCCTAAGAACAACCAGATTTAAAACACCTTCAGGCATTATTGAATTTATCAGTGTGGATTTGGAGCCATCTTGTTTTGTGTTGGTTTCCTCTTCAATCATCTGTTTCATCTGAGAGATTTGTGTGAAAAATGGACCCAAACTGGACCACCCGTTGGTATTTTTGTAATGTTTTTGTAATGTTCTACTCGCATATACAAATATATCCAACCATCTCTATCTTAATATGTGAAAAAAAATCCCTGAACTTTCAGGAAAAATGATCACTTTCTTTAGCCAACAACAAGGTCCTGGCATAAACCTGGCTGTTTTTTTTTACCGCTTCTCTTGTCGGAAGTGGAGCAGCTGGTTTAAATTGGTTGGTTTCTTAGAACCAATTCTTCTTCTAAGGTGGGTCCATAGATTCTCGATGGGGTTAGGCGTTGTTCCTGATCATCCAGACCCATTTCATTTCATCTGAGGGTCAAAGAGATATTAGCATATTTGAAAGAACACTGTCAATATTGAATCAATACCCAGAACTTGCACACCTGGCCAACTCTTTAGCTTTGTCCTCCAAACATATAACAGAACTAAACAAACTGAACTTTGATTTTATTTAAAAAAATAAGAACCCCCACATTAAATAGCTGGTTAAAAATTGTGAAGAATGGTGTAGTAAAGCAATTGGTTGTTGAAAATTAAATGGTTTCAGTCGTTCTTACAAAATGGTAGTGAGATATGGTTTTCACTTACATCACTGGTATTTGATTAATTAGGTGGCATAAAATCATATTAAAATGTAATTTCAAAATACAAAAGCATAAAATGACAATCTCTGCCTTCCATCAACAAGTTTTATTGAAAAAAAAAGTTTATTCCAAATAGCCAAGTATAAAGAAATCCACTTTTAAACAATTTATTATATTTATCCCTATAACCAATTTATTAATTCTAAATTCTAATTTTATGTTGACAAATGCCATCCATGTAATATGAAGATGAATCAACCGAGCATTTATTCGTCTTCTGTAATATAATTTAAAATCTTTGGAGGCCCTAGGCAGTTGCCTAGGTGCCAATGCTCTGCTCCAATGGACATAAAATCAGGTATTCTCATGAAAGAGAAATGCACTGAATTAATTATCAATAACATTCTTATCACTACTTATCATTACAAAATTCTAAACACATAAATGCTGAACTGTTGAATTTACATGTGAGAATTTTTATTGTGGAACAATTTGTAGCACTGTTTGCTAACAGCAAGAAGGTTGTGGATCCGAAACCCGGCTGGGGGTTCTCTGCATGCCGTTTACATGTTCTCCCTGTGCATGCTTGGGTTCTCTCCAGGTACTCCAGCTTCCTTATTGCAGAAACAACTAATGTAAATATCACATTAATAGTTAAAACATCCTTTATTGCCATCTGGAGTGTAACCTTTCGAGAGTTTTCCATTTTAAACATCGGAGTTCGGTTTAGATGCATGTCCATAAATTAGAATATTTTCAAAAAGTTTATTTATCTAATTAATACAGTTAAAAAAGAGAAATTCAACTTTAATATTATGGCACATGGCAAAACAAAATTAATTATTATGAATTACAGCTTATCCAAACCCGCAATAACTAGATTATTTTATTTCTTTAAAAAAACCTTTTTAACCCCTATTGCTCACATTTTCAAGTCGAGACAGAGGGTTGGATAAGATGTCAAGAGACAGTGTGGCAGCAGCTGTGGAACTTTTTCTTCTAACTACTTCTTCCTTGACCCTCTCACTCCCCAGACCTAAATCTTAAGGAAAACCTGCAGGATCATCTTAAGAGATGAGCACAGAGGAGAGAGGAATTGTCCTAAAATCCGTCTCTGTGTATGCTCCAGGTCTGAGAAATATTTTGGGAGAAACTAAGCACTGTCCTGTTGGCAAAAGAGTAAACGCACAGACAGCAGGGGGAGCCCAAAATTGTGCCACAGGTAATTTTGTTTGAAATTTTGTTTTAACATGTTTCTTTCCTCCATCACTTAATAAATACACTCAAATGTACTCAACTGAAAGGTATTACTTTTCAGAAAAAACTTTCCAGAGTGAGATTAGGATTAGTGCAATATATGATTAATTCTGAAGCTTCTAAAAAGAATTATACTATATTGTATTGTATTGTATTATGGAGTTAGCATGTTCCTCCCATGCATGCGTGGGTTTTCTCTGGGTCCTCTAGCTTCCTCCCACAGTCCAAAAAACACGACTGTTAGATTACGGTAATTGGTGTATGTTCATTGCCCTTAGGTCTGCATGGAACCATTGTTTTAGTACCTTTTTACAGATCCCTTGCAATAAATGTTTTATTTAATTTTTACTGCTTTTTTAGGACAATATTAACATCACATAAATATTCAAAGTGTTTTGATGTTTTTTCATACAGGTGTAGACAAAAGGTCATTCTCATTTTTCTCTTGATTCTACCATTTAATAAATCCTGTCATTGGTCTAAAACAGAGTTGTCCAAACTTTTTGCCAGAAGGGCCCAAATGCACCTTCGGGCCACAAAAATTATATGTTAAATAGTTTAAAATAAATGTCCTCTAACTTTTTTATTTTATCTGCTCCATGATAAACTCAATGTGCAAGATTTTATTGATTCCAACAGTAAGACATTTGTAGAAAAGTGATCTGTAAATCATTGTAGATCCAAAATATGAAGGGCCTGTGTTGTTAAAATACAAGCATACAATTTCCAAATTTTTCGGTTGATTTTCTTTTTTGAGCTCAAAGATTTTAAATTTTTTTAGTCTTAGTTCAGCAACAGCAATGGGACATGGGTCAGTCTTTGTTGCAAAGCATTTGCTGTATGAATCAATGGGAGAGGGGCACCAGAGAACACTTTTGAGTAGAGGTAGCTGGGTGTTCGTGGTTCTATTAACTATGACATTAAGATGAATGCAGAAGCTTGGTTAATAAATGAGAAAAACATTGTGCTGTACCATCATTTTTTTCATTTTATGTGATGTGAGATGTGCAAAAATAGATCATATACATGTGTAACTTTTCTTTTGAAACATCCACTGTCTTTAACTAAATCATGTGCCCCTGCAGCTCTTTTCCTGTTTAAAAGCTCACAATCTTTGCATTTTCTGCCAAAGTTTTGAATTATTAAAATCAATATGTTTGAGCCATGATGCCTCAGAACAGGAAAAAGCACATCCAGTCTATGTAGCTCTGAACAAAGGTCACGGTGATTCAGGTCCTGAGACAGATGCTTGTCTTTGGGTGTAGCTGTGTGTGTCCAGCCCTTACTTTTGATCACACCCGGGGTAAATCTGCCCGTTTTGTGTGGTAGTTACCCACGCAGCTCCTCCAGCATCACTGTACACACTTTGCTTGTCATCTGAACAGGTTTTACACCCTCAGCAGATTTTATTTAATCTAGAGGAGCTCATCCAGGATGCCTAAAATGGTTAGACTGTAACTGAATGTTCTCATGTGGCTCTGCAGTGCTTCTTGGTGTGAATTACGCAGCCATCTTTGCGGTTTATTATTTATTCATGGTGGTATTTGATGTGTTCATCTGTTTTTGAAACCACATGGTTTCTACCATGAGTTACCTATGTCTATTGAAATCTAATTCTAATCCACCAAACAGCTCCAGATTAAAACAATGGGAGAATTTATGCTCGTATTTTTACTCTATACAAGATAACTGACCAAGAAAATATTAAACTTGGATACTAGGGGGTGATTCAAAATCTTAAAGAGTTTATTGTGAATCAAATCTTCATCATTGGAATGACTGCCCTTTTTGTTGCTGCAGGAGTTTTGAATGATTTTGGTGTATATTTGTCTGTTTTGTTTAATTAAAAGTATATAAATAATCCTATTCCTTTGTTTAATACTACATTTACATGTAAACAAGACCCTCGGAGCAAAAATGGGCTGAATCTGTTTCCCTGTTTTAGCTCCATTGTTAAGTTTGGTTCATGATGTATATAAAACAGAAATTTACTGACTGTTGAAAGTTCATCGTGCCAAACAATATTGTAAAATGTAAATTTCTTTTATGCTGATGTGCGTACAGATTATGGATGGATGGATGAATGGAAACAGTTATTTTAGTTGTTATAAGAGTGCACTGACTTAATTTTGTTTTAATATGAAAAATATCAAGTTGTCTTTACGCTGTACATGTTGCTGTAATATAGGCAATCATTTAAAGGTTATGATTTAGCAAATATATTTACAGTATGTACAGCTTCTTTGGTTAAAAATCTTTTTTTCCAGCAAATGGTTTAAAATCTTTGAAATTATATCTATAAATTTTATTGTGTGATGTACTTGATACCAATGTTGCATTTGTTGAGCATTTTAACATCTTTTAGTGAATATCTTCTCCAACTCTTGCCTGATACTTTGCATCATGTTTTTTTTAGGATTGTTGTAAACATTCTTCATGCTAGCTCTTTGAGTGTAAATGTTGTTCTCACTGAAATCTCTCCCATTGGTCTTTTACTTATTTCTTCCTTCACTTATCATTATCTATTTACTAAAAACAAAAAAAGTTCTGTTGTTTATAAGAGGGCAGAAAGATGAGCATGTTTACTATCATGTCTCTTGAGGTTTCTCTCCATATGTATTTATATCTCAGGCTGCCAAGACTGTCGATCTCAGTGAGATTTGGTACTTCGGCCTTCAGTTTATTGACAGCTAAGGATCCACCGGGTGGTTGAAACTTGAAAAAAAGTGAGATGATTGTTTCACACATTGTGGTTGATAAATGTCATGTTTCATTCATTTCAGATGACAAAAATCAACTGTTTTGTTTAATCAGCTTCCTTCTTTCTAGGAATTTGAATATTTAAATATTCACATTCCTAAAAGTTCTGGGCAAGGAGAAGGAGTTGCAATCATTTTTTCCCCAGATTTACTAATTATTCCTAGACAAATTAATAGCTACAGTTTTTTTGAACATCTAATTCTTAGTTTTCCTCATCCAAGTTACAGAACATCAAACCCACTTTTGTTTGTGGTTTTGTATTGTCCACCAGGCCCTTACTCTCAATTCTTAGATCAGATCTCACATTTGTTTTATCTGATTTAGTATTAAATACTGATAATATCATTATAGTGGGGGATTTCAATATTCATGTGGATACTGAAAGTGATAGCCTATTGCAGCCTTTAATGCTATCTTAGACTCAATTGGCTTTACTCAAAAAGTACAAGGACCCACCCACTCGGGTCAACACAATTGGAACCTTGTACTGACACGTGGCATTGAGTGTGAGGAAATAACAGCCCTCCCACATAACCCTGTCCTGTCTGACCATTTTTTAATAACTTTGGAATTTATTTTAACTAACAATCTCAAAGGACATATCATTATAGTAGAGCTTTATCAGACAATGTAATAAGTTTTAAAGAATCTGTTTCATCCATTTTTACTTTTTTCAGTGTCTCAGAGTAACTCTGTGTAGGGCAGCATCTCTAACCCTTCAGAAATTGATGGTCCGGTTCATAACATTACTTCCTCATTGCATCTGGCATTAGACAGTGTAGCCCTCTTAAAAAAGAAAGTAATTAGCCATAGGAGATTGACTCCCTGGTTTAATGCAGAGCTGCATACTTTAAAGCAAAATACTAGGAAATTGGAGAGAAAATGGCACTCTACACACCTAGAGGATTCCTATTTAACATGGAAAAAATAGTCTACTGCTGGATAAAAAGACCCCTTGACAAGCTAGAACATCATATTTTTCATCATTAATAAAGGTAAATAAGAACAATTCTAGGTTTCATTTTAGTACAGCTGCCAGACTTATACAGAGTCATAGCTCTGTTGAGCCAACTATTACCCCAGCTCTCACTAGTGATGGCTTTATGGGATTCTTCATAAATAAAATAAATTCTATTGAAAATAAAATCATTAGCATCCTCCCAAACATGATTACTTCTTTCTCAGTTATTGAGGCAGCATCGGAGAGAACTGTAGAACCTCATTTGTGTTTGGACTGCTTTGATTCAGTCGAGCTTTTGGAATTATCAAAAAATATTAGCCTCATCTAAACCTTCAACTTGTATGTTGGACCCGATCCCAACCAAATTATTTAAGGAAGTGTTCCCTTTGGTTCCTGGACCCATTTTAGATGTGATGAATCTATCCTTAGTAAATGGATACGTACCACAGGAATTTATGGTCGCTGTAATTAAACCTTTACTTAAGAAACCTCCCCTCGATCAAGATGACTTAATTAATTAATTACAGACCTATATCTAACCTTCCTTTCTTATCTAAAATCCTTGAGAAAATAGTTGCTAATCAAGTATGTGAACATCTAAACAGTGACAACCTGTTTTAGAGTTTCAGTCAGGTTTTAGAGCTCATCATAGCACTGAAACAGCACTGGTGACAGTTACTGATGATATCTCATGGCCTCAGAGTATGGACTTGTGACTGTTCTGGTCTTGTTAGATTCTCTCTCTCGATAGATAGATAGATAGATAGATAGATAGATAGATAGATAGATAGATATGGGGGGGCGGAGCAGCCGCCACCGCTCTCCTTCACCCTGCCTACCATTATCAAACCGCTTCGGTGCCCTGGAACACGACTTTCCTCCTCTGACTGTCCCTCCGGCCGCCCTGAAGCCCGCAGTTCCGCAGGACTGCCGCCCATCCCCTCCCAGCAACCGCAGCAGCAGCCGGACTCCCGCAGCCCTCCACGTCGCGCCAAACCCAGGACCGCAGCCAGGACTCGCCGAGGAGTCCTCCACTACACCCCGAACCCACGGAACGAGCCCTCAACGCCAACTACAGATCACTGCAGTCCTGGGGAAGCTAATCCGCCCAACATCCAGCAGGTCCTGGAGGGTGAAAGATCCTATGCCCAGCATCAACTTGCAGACCAGCCACCCACCACGGTCATCATTGGAGACTCTATTATCAGGAATGTAAGGATGAGAGGAGCCCTCACTCTGTGTTTACCTGGAGCCACAAGGATATTACTGAACAGGTCCTGGACCATATCCAACATCACCCATCTGTGAGTAGAGTTATTATTCACGCTGGAACCAATGACATTGGTAAACAGCAATCTGAGCTCCTGAAGCTGAATTTTATTCATTTGTTTAACCTTTTAAAATACACATGTGTCTGTTTTTATTTCTGGCCCCACCCCCACTGTAGGCAGAGGTATTGGTCGTTTTAGCAGGCTATTATCTTTGAACACTTGGCTTTCGTCTGCCACCGTGATGCACAATATGGGTTTTATAGACAATTTTAACATGTTCTGGGGCAGGAGTCAATTGTTTGGACCAGATGGACTACATCTTAACAGACAGGGTGCCCGCATGCTGGCAATGAGCCTGGCATGCCCTCGCCCCCTGTCTACCACACCATCCCCGGCTGCTCCTGCCCTCTCTACCCCTTCTGCCACATCCTGATGTGCAGCTGGTCCCTGCTCCTACGAACTCAGTTCTGATTTTAACAGTAACTCGCATATCGGACTTGGACCTTGTTTTACATCATTCATACCTGTTATCAGCAGAGAGCGGAAAAATTATATAAAACATAGCAAATGCAACCCTAATAATCTCAAACAGTTACCAAAAGTCCTACCTCCAGTAAACCATAGTCACTCCATCTCCAATCACCATTAATATGGCACTTCTAAATGTTCGCTCTCTGCTGAATAAAACTTTTATAATAAATGACCTAATTTTAGACCATAATATTAATTGTTTATTTTTAACAGAAACATGGCTGAGTGCAGATGCCCCCGTTGTTCTTACAGAGGCCTCTCCACCAAATTTTAACTTCACTTATTCCATGAGGAGTTGCAAAAGGGGAGGCGGAACTGATTTTATTAGTTCATCAACGCTTTCTGCCAAACCTGTTTTATTTGATAATTTTAGCACTATTGAATATACTGCATCTTTTTTTAGCACTCCTCAGATTTTATGTGTCACAGTTTATAGGCCTCCTAAAAAGATTGCACTTTTTATTTAAGAATTTTCAGAGTTTTTATCAATTTTGCACAACTCTTATTAAAGAATAATTTTAGCTGGTGATTTTAATTTACATGTAGACAACGTCTTAGATCCTTTATCAACAGAATTTTTAAATATTTTGAATAATATGGATTTTAGTCAACATGTCACGGAGCCGACTCACAACAGAGGACACACCCTGGACTTGGTCATCCCATATGGCCTGTCCACCAGTGTGTCCTCTGTTGTTGACTTGGCTGTCTCAGAATTCAGCAGCACGTGTCCTGACTAAGACCAGGAGGCGGGAACACATTACACCAGTCGTATAATCACTGCATTGGCTCCCCGTATGTTTTAGGATCGATTTTAAGATTCTTCTAATAATTTTCAAGTGTCTTAATGGTCTTGGGCCTTCTTATCTTTCGGAATTTCTTTTACCGTATGAACCTACGCGGTCTCTGCGCTCCTCTGGCAGCCGTCTCCTTGTCACCCCCAAAGTCAGGACACACACTGGTGAATCGTCTTTCCATTATTACGGCCCTCACCTCTGGAACAGGCTGCCAGAGAACCTCAGGGCCGCAGAGAACGTTCATGTTTTTAAGAGCAGGCTCAAGACTCACCTTTGTAACATAGCTTTTAACTGATTATTAATTATTAAATCTAATTGCTCTGGATGTTTTATTTGGTTTAATTCTTTTTAGTTTAGCTTTTAGCTGGCTATTTATCAATTATTGTTTATCTGCTTTGCATTTTTATTTGATCATATCTTATAATTGTTTTAATTTTAATATTTTAACTTATTTTAGTCTTCCTTCCAGTGTTTCCTCTGTGGGAGCCCTCTGCCTCGGGGGCGGTGGTCGGGGGTGGCTGCCTTGGTGCTCTCCAGGTGGTGCTTGGGTGGAGGTGGGGGTTCCAGCCCTCCCTGTTCTGGGCTCCCTGGGTCAGTGCCTTGGCTGCTGCTGTTGTTCTGCTGCCGCCGATGTAGATGGCTCCCATGATGACGTTTCCTGGCTCATCTGTACTCAGCCCGTTTTGCTTTTGTCTATTGTTGCTTTTATGTGTGTGCATGGGGGGGGGGGGGGGGGGGTTGTTGGGTAAAGCTGTGGAGATGTTTTTTACTTTTGGGTTTTGGGAAAAGGGGGGGGGGGGGGGGGTTGTGGGGCATTTTTAATCTGTAAAGCACTTTGAGAAGCTTTGTTGTGGTTTGAAAAGCGCTTTATATATAAAGTTTTTGATTTGATAATACATCAGAGATCTGATTGTTCCATATGTTCCTAACAGAGCACTTTGCTCTCAGACTTACTGGTGTTTCCTAGGATTTCTAAAAGTAGAATAGGACCCAGATCTTTTAGTTATCAGGCTCCTCTCCTGTGGAACCAGCTCCCAGCTTTAGTCCATGAGGCAGACACTCTGTCTACTTTTAAGGCCAGGCTTAAAACTTTCCTTTTTGATAAAGCTTATAGTTAGAGTGGCTTAGGTCATCCTGAGCTATCTCTGTAGTTATGCTGCTATAGGCTTAGACTGCTGGAGGACAGACTTACCACTTTTCTTCACTCTGCTACCTTTCTCTTCTACTACTCTCCAGTTGTATTTCTTTGCTATTATTTCAACTGTTAACTTTGTTTTTTCTCAGTGTTTTTCTCTCCATAGAAGATATACCTGGTCTGGTATCCTGCTTAGCTGCAATACCCTGTTGGATGGGGGGCATTGACTGGGATGACGCTCCCAGTAACTGTTCATCCTCCATGTCCTGTTATCAACTTTTTGCTTTCTTTTTATATATAAAGTGCTCTTACATCAGTTCTTTTTGTTCTTTCTGTGTCTCTGCTCTGTCTTCTCGAACCTCCAGTCGTTCGTGGCAGATGGCAGCTTGTACTGAGCCAGGTGCTGCCGGAGGTTTCTTCCTGTTAGTTTTTCCTCTCCACTGTTGCTACATGCTTGCTCAGTATGAGGGATTGCTGTGGTTGGAGTCTGCATAAACAGGGCACAACCTCAAGTCAATGACTCGATGCAATCTGCTGGGATTCCTAAAATAGAAAACTTTTAAACTGATTTAAAAAGTGTGTGTTTGTATTGAAATAACTTTTTTGTAAAATGACTTGAGATGACATCTGTTGTGAATCGGCACTATATAAATAAACTGAATTGAATTGGAGACAGATTAGAACCTCAATTAGATTTCAGTCTGCTTCCATTGTAGCTCTGGCTGTGTATTCACTGTTCATCCTTGGTTTTTGATCAGTAGCATCTTAGTTAATATTTATGCTGACTTTTTGATATATCTCATTTTCTCGTTTGCCGTTGTAAGATTAATCTTTAATCCGTGTTTTAATCTTCTGTGTAGGTTTTTGGCTCAGGATGTAAAGAAAGAGAGTCCCCTGCAGTTTAAGCTCAGAGTTTAGTTTTATCCAGAGGATACCGAAAGGAAGCTAATCCAAGACATCACCAGGAAGCTTTTCTACCTGCAAGGAAAGGCGGACATTCTCTCAGGAAATATCTACTGGCCTCCAGATATTGCAGAGCTCTTGGCCTCCTGCGCAGATGAGCAGCGCTTCAAGTAAGTGCATGCGCAGCATTACTTAATCCTATTAAAGCACCAAAAGCATTAACAAGAATCAGTTCACCTTTTTATCACCAGGAAAAAGTGTCATGATTCTGAGGTTGCTGTCTGTCTCCGTGAGTGTTCCTCTTTTTCTTCTACTCTCCCCTTCTTGTTAATGTGCTGCTGGGTCTCTGTGTAGGCTGGGTCACTCTGGTTACCTTGCAGCTCACCTGCTCTCAATCAGCTTAAAAACGTCATCATTGCTATAATTTCCTGGCGCTTAAGAACAGATTTAAAACCTTAGAGATCAATAAATAATCCAAGGTTTTAGACAAGCTGCACCACCCTCCACTAATTCCCTGCTTTACCACCTTTTAAAACCAAATATGAAAATAAATCCAACACAAACTATTAATCAGCCGTATTGATTGCATCCTGTTCTTTTAACATGCACTGGCCAATTAAACTTTTGAACAGCTTTCAAATTCAAATATAAAAGACAATATACTAAAAAGAGTACAGTTCGTTGAAATGAAAGAATAACACACCTAGTGAGCAAAAAGAACATGATTCCTTGAAAAGATGCAGAAGTGCTCGCAGATATGTCTGAGCACAGCTGGACGGCGAACAGAACGAAACAGAAGACACTGAAGAGAGCTGGAACAGCAAGCTGGTTCCACAGAGATGCCCTAAATTCAGCAGTCTGTACAGCTCAACCACCTAGGGGACAGGAGAGGAGAGCTGATGTGATGTAAAACTGTTAAATTCAGTTCGATTCAAAAATACTTTATTGATGCCAGGGGGAAATTAAGTGTTGTTGTTGTTGTTGTAGCTCATTCAATTAATTCTTTAAGCAGTTGTTGTAGATCATGATGGCTGTGGGCAGGAAGGATTTCCTGTAGCGGTCTGTGTTGCAGCAAAACTGAAGAAGCTTCCAACTGAAGACACGCTGTTGTTGTAGGATAGTCTCGTGAAGCGGATGCTTGGGGTTCCCATAATTTTTTGATTTTATGAAGAATCCTTCTTTGCATAATCATCTCCAGATGTTCCACAGTAGTGCCAAGAACAGAACCAGCCTTCTTTATCAGGTTGTTTAGCCTTTTTTAATCCATGGCTCTGATGCTGCTACCCCACAGATGATGGCCGAAGAGATTACACTCTTCACAGCAGACTTGTAGAAGATTTGCTTGCGGCAAACTTTGAATGACCTAAGCTTCCTCAAGAGGTACAGTCTGCTCTGGGCCTTCTTGTAGACGACCCTGTTACAAACAGTGTAATTACTTTATTTCTTCTGACTATCAGTATGCTTTCTGCTTTTAGGTTGTGGAAAATGCTAATAAATGACAGAGCAATCAGAGCATCATGACCCTGCAGATCCACTGAGATCAGCTTTATCAAACCGATACTTTATACATCGAGAAGATGGATCCTGAGAAAAATCAGGATGTTAGATTGGCCCACTTCTTTTTGTGTAAACAACCCCAAGACTTCTTAGCTTTGGCCAACTTGTTCTGCAGATTTAACCAAAAGAATATCCTAGTTGCTGCTCCACTACCTTCTAGAATCTCACTCAATAACACATTTTGTGATCTTCGCGAGGAAAATCAAACTTTTCGGGGCAAATATTCAAATTTTTCTTATGCCTGGTGTTAGATTTAATACATCCCTTCGAATTATTTTTAGTAGTAGGTTTTAGTTTTGGTACTGCCTCGATTCTTTCACAGAGGCCCAACTCTACAGCTAAATTTCACCAATTAAACTTCTCCTCCTCACATAGTTTTGTTCCCCCCTGACAAGAATCTGAATGGTAAATGGACTGAACTTATTTAGCACTTTTCTAGTAATGCTGACCACTCAAAATGCTTTACACTGGAACCACATTCACCCAATCGCAGTCACAAATGCACACACATTCATACACTGATTCGTAGATCAGTAGGCAACTTGGAGTTAAGTGCCTTGCCCATGTGACAGGCGGAAGCTGGGATCAAACCTACATCCCTCCGATTACAAGCCAACTACTTGGCCTAGCGAGCCACAGTCGCCCCAACCGTCAATAAAAACGGTCCCTATCTGCAATTAAAAGATTCAGTTCCAATTATTTGAGGGCTGTTGTCATGATTTGTTTTTAAAGAGGAACCAAAAAGCAGTGATGAACTTGAAAGGTTTAATCTTGAATTTAAAAAAATAGGTACTTACATGGAACATTAGAAGCATAAAAATTGGGGAACAACTATGAATTGGGTGGTTTGGAAACTAACTGCACAACAAGCTGCCCACTATTAGTCATGTTACACAATGCATCTAAGAATGCCGCAGGTCTGTGCGCGCTTCCCCCAGGGAACAAGGTGGGCATGCACTGTATGATTTCTGTCATATATTTTAGCCCATTTCCCGGTCATGCAACAATTTTTGCGATCGGTTCGTCTTCAAAGCTGTGTAAAAATAAATATTTTTTCTGATATGCAAGAATTTCTGCTTGCATATCTAATTTTCCTCACAAATGTTATACATACATAATAAATAAAAGTATACATTGCAGTAAAAGTATACATTTTACTGTTGCAGAGTCCTGCACTGGTCCAATTATACCAACCCCCATGCATTAAGATGATTTTTAACCCGCCCCTTTACCCAGTTATCTCCAGATTAAATCCCGTCCCAACCCGCCCGTTGATTTAAAACCGCCATTGGTCTGTGTCCGCCGCAGCTACGCGCTCCAATCCCTCTGTAACTCTCCATGGTGCTGTCAGCTGAGCTCTCAGATAGTGATGCTTTGAAAACGTGTCCAGGTCTGAGATGATAATCAGTCAGATGCTCTCAAAGAATTTTTTATTTTTTTTATTGATTCAGTTACCTGAACTCTATGCGTAAAGTTGAAAATATCTGCGGGTCTGCAACAAGTGGTCAGGGATGTGAATTGTAAACCGTTTGTGTTAAAAAAAAAACGAAAAAAACCCCCCGAAAGATAACGTGACCCCATATTACAATAAATGATTTCCCTTTTTATTTCTCTGGAATGTTGCACAGCTGATTCCTATTTTATGCAGAACTGTAGTGAAGTTACAGTTGACGTTTCTGCGCACAGAACGGCGAGGTTTGCAATGGAAATGAGTTTTTGTTTGTTGCGCATTCTTCTTCTGGGGCAAACATATTATTAATGTAGCCAACATTATTCTTTGTGCTACGATGTGGATAAACACGATATTTCCCAGACAACAGTCTAATGATGGTTTTCAGCGCTGTTAGAAAATAAAAACAAAATAAAACACAATGGGCTTTCAATTTTTACACCTGTTATTACACCACACTGTATATTATAATAAAATGTCAAAAGGATAAATACCTATATATGAATGATTATTTATTGTCCCCACCAATCTTCAAACCACACTCATGTTTATGGTTATTGTCCCCAGCAATTTTAAAAACAAACCTACGCCCTTGAGTATAGGTAACTACATCAACCAACAGAAAAGATTTCCATGAGAGCATCTGAGCATCATCTCAGACCTAGACACCGTACTCAACGAATCTTGCTATCTGAGAGCTGACAGCACGTTGAAGAGTTACTGAGGCTTTGGAGCATGTTGCTACCAAGATCCCAACCACCGGTGCATGTTGGGTTATTTCTTCCTGCTGAAGCGATAGCTTGTGGGTCAGGAAACGGTTTGTTCAGAGTCTTTCTGACTTCTGATTCGTTTATCTTTAGTTGGATTGACTACTGCAACAGCGTTCTCACAGCTCTGCCTAAAAAGTCAATGAGACAGCTACAACTGATCCAGAACGCCTCTGCTCGTGTTTCTTGCTAGAATCAGGAATGTAGAGCACATCACCCCAGTTCTAAAGTCATTACACTGGCTCCCTGTAACTCAGAGAATAGACTTCAAAATACTTTTACTAGTTTATAAATCATTTAATGACCTAGCGCCAAAGTATGTTGAAGATCTACGCTCACTATACCGACCCCCAAGTCCACTTGGGTCCCCTAATTCCAGTCTACTTAACATCCCTAGAATTAGAACCAAACATCGAGAAGCAGCTTTCAGTTTCTATGCTTCTCTAATCTGGAACAAACTTCTAGACAACTGCAAAGCTGCTGAAACACTGAATTCTTTTAAGTTACGGCTAAAAACCCATCTGTTTAGAGCTGCCTTTGAGTAATGTTTTCAGGTATCCTGTTTTGTGTGTGCTTCATGCTTTATTACTGTTTTTACTTTGCCCTAAATTCATGTCTACTTTGAGTAAAGTTTTTGTTTCATATGTGTTTTATGCTTTATTGCTGTTTTTACTTTATCCCCTAATCATGTAAAGCAGCTTGAATTATCTTGTTGTTGAAAGTGAAGTATACAAATAAAATTGGCTTGCCTTGCCTTGCCTTATTTCAAAACTTTGGCTGAAGTGGAGCTTTTATTTCCAGTCTCCATTGTGGCAGCGGAACTCGCATTTAGCCTCCAGAACAATATCTGAACTCCCATAAGAAGTTATCTGTCCAAGGCAAAAATAAAAAACCTGATGAGAATAGCCTCTGCATCAATCCCACTATTTGATTACGCAGAAGTGGGTGTGCATTTCTGTTCCATGCGGAGCAGGAAGAAGCTGTGCGACTGTGCAGTCAGGCCAGAGCAGGTGAACTGTTGCATTTTAAGAGCACTTGTTTAATCTCCTTTTTTGTATGTAGTTCTCTGTTCAACTTGTTTGGAATAAATATTTAATGCTGCCCCACAAAGTTTGCTGATAGTGTTAGGGGAACTGCACCTAGCAAAATGCGCACTCCCGTGACTTTGAAACATGTACTCATTCGTGTGTGAGCCGACTGCAGCAGCGAAAAGCTTCACTGCTCACTTCTCTTCTAATGTTATGTACAACATGTCTACAGACGAGATAATAAATGTACCTTTCCAGCCGCTAGCTTAGCTTATCTAGCGGCTAACTGACCGAGAACGTATATGTGGGTACATATATATATTTCATCATTATGTCATGGCACGCACTTTCTCACAACTGCTCCCTGGATGTTCTGTTTGGACCTGTATCACATCTAAATAAATAGATCTACAACCCCTACATGCCACCGCTTCAATCGTATTGTCGGGACATGGAAAAAATTGACTATAGATTGCAGAAACACCCTTATTTTAACACGTTTTACAAAATGCAGGATAAATACTGTTGAATGTGTAATCAGATGAGTAAAAATAGGTTATAACCAGATTTTTTTGGCCCCATCGGTCAAAATGACGGACAACAAAAATGTCCAAAGTGACCTCTGACCCCTAGTCTCAGTGATTTCAGTGTGGGCCTCTGACCCCCACTGTTGAATCATGCTTCCTTTGTACCTCCTTGGAACAACCTCCAGATCACCCGGCCGAACTCTTTGCATCCTCTGGAAGATGTCCGTCCAGGTTTTTTGTTGTTTTTCTATATGACAATATGGCGTTGTTGCACCTTTAATCTTGAGATCTTTGTGGGAGATTTGAGGTAACAATAGGCCAGGAAGTCTTGGAACACACAGGAAAACGCCTGGTAAGGCAAAGCAAGGTAAGGCAAAGCAAGGCAAGGCAATTTTATTTGTATAGCACACTTTCAACAGCAGGGTGATTCAAGGTGCTTTACATGATTTGGTGATTTAAAAAAAACACATGGAATTTAACATTGGAAATTAAAAGTAAAAGAAACACACATTACACATGATACACAAATCAAAAAAGCAAGAGAGCATGAACACATTTCATACATATGACATCAAGCCTTTACTCAAAGGCAATTCTAAACAGATGGTTTTTAGTCTCGATTTAAAGCAGTTCAGAGTTTCAGCAGCTCTACACTCGTCAGGAATTCTGTTCCAGATAAGGGGAGCATAGAAACTGAAAGCTGCTTCTCCATGTTTAGTTCTGAGTCTAGGATGTTTAGTAGGCTAGAGTTGGAGGACCTGAGTGGTCTTGGTGGTTGGTACTGTGACAACAGGTCTTCAACATATTTTGGTGCTAAGCCATGTAATGATTTATAAACCAGTAGGAGTATTTTGAAGTCTATTCTCTGAGCTACAGGGAGCCAGTGTAAGGACTTTAGAACTGGGGTGATGTGCTCTACTTTCCTGGTTGTAGTGAGGACGCGAGCGGCAGCGTTCTGGATCAGCTGCAGCTGTCTGATTGACTTTTTAGGCAGACTTGTGTTGCAGTAATCAATCCGTCAGGGGGGATGGGGGGGTTACGTTTTTGGAGGGTTTTCAAGCATGACTGGCCTGCTTAGGGGCCAGGTTTCTTTAGATTGGGACATGATGTGCTGCTTTTTGAAACCACAGGTCTGACAATAAACCAACTTGGGTGTGGCTCAGGAAGTTTCATGATCTAAAAAGTGGGGCAGTTATATTTTCAAACAGGACCTGGCTAACAAAATATTTCCCTTAATAAATGAAATCATCATTTGAAAACTTCTGTTTTAGTATTTGATCAGGTTATCTTTGTCTGAAATTAAAGCACTACACCCTCCCAGCCCATCCCAACAATTTTGCAACTCTGTAAGAGGGCAGATATATTTCC
The DNA here is from genome assembly GCA_963556495.2 of Valencia hispanica. Classification (NCBI taxonomy): domain Eukaryota; kingdom Metazoa; phylum Chordata; class Actinopteri; order Cyprinodontiformes; family Valenciidae; genus Valencia; species Valencia hispanica. The sequence continues at coordinate 34,177,040 of OY747720.1, forward strand.
ACAGCACTGTATTTCTTACAATATTCAAATTCAAAACATATACACATACTTGTGTGGTACTGGTAAAGCATTTCAACCTATTTATAGCTTATAAGTATGCATTTTTTCTTCCTAGATAACGTCATGCACTGAATTTAATTAATCAAATATGTAAGACATAGAAATATATTTTCGTGTTATGTATATTTTATTTTGATCCAAATCTTTAAATAAACAATGTTGAGACAAATTGTACTTGTTTTTTTTGCATTCCATTAAGAATTTAATTGTAACTAAAAACTTTAATCCGGCTGCTTAAGACTAGAATCTGCCAAATAAGTCTTGATTTTCCTTTTTTTGAAATATACAGTAACAGTATTAACCAAAGTGCTTTACAATTAAGCCAAACAATAAAAGACTAAAAAAGACTAAAAAAAGGGCTAAAAATAAAACAAAATGGATAGAAATAACTTTAAAATAAATAAAAATCATCATCATCATAAAAACTATTTTGGGTATACTCAACTCAAAGGTAAAAGAAAAATTATATCAGCTTTTAACAGATATATTATACAACTTTAAGAGAGCCACATTAAACTAGATGAGTGGCAGGAATCCTCTTAAAGGTGTTAGGATGGTGAGGATATCATATAAATAAGGTGGGGGAGAGACCATTTGAAACATTGAAACAAAGCATTACAACTTAAAGATTTTAAAAATGGTTAAATGGCAATGGGCCCAATATAAACCCCTGAGGATCCCCCCCACAAAAAAACCCCTACTCCTACCTGTGAGGTGCCACATGTTTTAAACCTGGACAGGGTTGTTCTGGTTCCCAACTTGATACCAAAGCATAATGATCCACAGTGTTAAAGATGGCTAATAAGTTTGAAAGCACAAAAACAACCAAGTTTGCAGAGTCAGCTGTTTGAAGAACGTTAATAAAAACACCTAAAGGAGGTGGATAAGGGATTTAAAATCTCCCTGAAACTCCTCACATTTATCATGACTTTCTAAACTTCTTTTAAGTTCTATTTAAACTACTAGTCTCTCAAACTTTTTAGGCAGAAATTGTAGTTTCGATAATGGCTTGTAGTTTAAGGAAACAGGATGTTTTTCATGAGTTATGTGGGGTTATTTTAATCTGTAAAGCACTTTGAGCTGCACTTTTTGTATGAAAGGTGCTTTATGAATAAAGTTTGATTGATGAGTGGGTAGGTACACAGCAGCATGGTGAAGCACATCTGAAATACAGCAACACGACTGAGATTGTTCTCCAAGTTAGAATACATGGACCAACAAAGTCATGAACTTCTACACACGTTGGAACAGAACGAATTACCTTCCTGCTGTTGTGCTGACACAGCTTCATTTATGACAGCCTGTGACTCATGTCATCTCCAAACAGGTTACAGAAATAGCACAACCAGGGCTATGTAGCACTGTGCTCTCCGATCAAAGGTCACAGGAGGTTCAGGTGGGGAAACATGATTTGGGTGCCTTTGGGTGGGGCTGTGCGGTTCCCCCCGCTTCTGGCCACACTGGAGGTAAATCTGTCAGTTTGGTGCGATAGTGACCAAGTTGGTCCTCCCACGTTACTGTGAGCTATCTCTTGAGTTCAAAGGACACAGGTCCTGCCCCTGAGCTTGCCAGCTAGAGCGGAGAGGCTGTCTTTATCAGGTGGAGGTTCTGCTGGGAGTTGGCCACTGCAGCCTCGGTCAGCCCGGAATACACTTTCCTCTGATAGGAGCTTGTCCACAGACCGCAGCCAAGATGTCTAAACTGGTAGGATTCCTGTTGTTTAGGATAAATGTTTTTTTTTTTTACTGCATGTGTCCTTCCTGGTTTGATAAAAGCTCTGTGGGGCCTATAAATCCTGCTTGTAATGTTCAGTAAATCATTCATGATGACCTATTTAGGAGCAAGTTAGAATTCGATACAATAGAGGTTCAGTCAATAGTTACATGATCTATTTAGGCTGATGATATTTGATTATTTCTATTGGATGTTTTTCCAAGAGGCAACGATCCTTCTTGTCATGTACTCATTAACTAAATGTAGAGTTTGACCCATGTTGCACACATTCCTGACAGTGAATTACCGTCCTAGTGCTTCTTGCACTTACGGGATTCATGCAGATGATGCACATACTGATAAATAACGAGTAAATTCAGACTCTTCAAGGATTTCTCCAAGTCAAGAATAGCAATCACCAGCAAATCATGACTGTGTGGTTCCACCACTTCACTGCTCAGCTCAGAATGTCTAAATGTGTCTGAAATGATCGGTCTAACTAAAACAAAGGAATCTTTCATGTGTCACAAGTCTTAAATGTCTTCAAGTTAAGTCACTCAAGTGTTCAGCATGAATCTGATAAAAGTGGATCGACCTGCATTTTACAACAGCAGCTATGCACTTTTATTGACTCTCCAAGGAGACATACTTTAGGCTGATGTTTGCTGAAGTTCGACTGACATCACACACTAACTGGAGACATGCATCAGTGATGCTGTGTATTCCTGGCGTCGATCTGGAAAAAGTTGAAAATGCATTTTTACTACTTTGCTTCTTAAGACGAAAACTATTCACACCCACGGGAGATTTCTTGATTTTACTTGGATATGTCTTCTGATTGGAAATACTGGCAAACCTTTGGAGTGGACAGCCAGAATCCAGATTTGAATCTGGTAGAGATTCTGTGGAGGGCGCTAAAGATTAGGGTAACGGCAGGGAGGCCTTCCAATGCCAAAGACTTCACACCCATCACCAAAGATGAGTCATGATAACGTTAGTGGAAGCCTGCGAAAAGCTGGTCGTGGAGAAGCATTTGATTGCTGGAGCGATAATAAAGATTTTGAATTGCATCTTGAGGAAGATATAAATAATTCTTATCATACACAATTTCAATAAAAGGGACATGAAAATTGATTTTTTTTTAATAGTTACATTATTTTGAGAGATGACTTTCTCATTCTCTATCACAAACAAAATTCTTGGAAAAATGAAAATCATTTCAAGTTTAGAACCCCTGGATGTATGAATAATTTTTGGTAATTTCAGCACTTTTCTCATTTGGCCAACTGCATTTTGGTCTCATTCACCCATGGAAGTTTTTCACAAAGGTGTTTCGCATGCTACGAAATTAAATCAATTAAATTCAGATTATTTACATTGCGCCAATTCACAACAGATGTCATGTCAAGGCACTTTATAACAAAGTCATTGCGAAACAAACTTTCCATTCAGTTTAAAGGTTTAGCTAGTTTTCTGTGTAAGGAATCCCATCAGATTGCGTCGACTCACAATTACATAATTGTGCTTACATGCGAGGTACCTGCATAAAAACCTCATAAATGTGGGACATGTTCTAATGTGTGGTTCACACATGTATCAAGTTTGAAACACATAGTAGCCCATGTTTCGCATGTGGAAATCATGTTGTGTATGTAAAATCCCATGAGAAACATGTCAACATTTGAAATATTTCACATGTAGAAATCAAATCATGTGTTACTTAAAAAAACGACATTGGCAATATTATCTGATATATAATATCTATATAATATAATATAATATCTATAATATGTTTCCCATGTACAGGTTATATATATCCTGCAGTAGCGACCTTCCACATCAGAATTTTTCCACGTTTCACATCTCACACAATTGTTGTGTTCATGTGGGGGAAATTATATGTAGAAACATAAACAATGTAGCTTAAAACAGTGTGGACTGTTTTAGAACGTGTTTCCTATTTAAAATGAATGCAAATTAATAAAATTCATAGTCATGTGAATTATGAACCAACATGTGTTTCACATGTAGGATAAATATTTTCCACAGCGCAACTTCATATGTTACTAAAAAATTATTAAATTGTTATGGTCACTTGTGGAAACTATAGTATGTAATCTATAATAAAGCAGGACAAACTTTCACATGTGGAAGTTTTTCTTGCCTGTGTTTTACACGTGACAATCCTGCTGTATAAAACATTTGACAGAAGTCATAATTTCCACCTGTTTCACATGTAGAAATGATCTTGTAAAATACTATTTTTTTTCCTCGTGATATGCATCTTGCTAAAATTGGTTTCGCATGGGCTTTTTGTCACCACATGTGGGGCATTCAACATGTTTTTCAATGTGATGGTGACAGCCTGTAAACAAAGTTTTTTTTTTTTTTTTTTTTTAAATAAGGGTGTATGGTAGCGACAGTCACATTGCATGATTGTCAAACTTGACAAATGCATTATGAAGACTCCAGATAAAGATGTTATCTCATATGTGTGATAATGTAAGGTGGAAGCAATTTAAAAACCTGGTGATGGTTTCATAATTGGATGTTCCATTTGTTCCTGCCCAACCTTCAGTTTGTTTATCTTTATGACAGTCAGGGTGTGCTCTGGTATAACTTCATAAAACTGCTCTGTATCTGCTACAAGCCTTAGCCCAATCGATGATCTTGCACTGTTTGCTTTTTTTAATCAGATGAACTAAACCACAAGTAAACCTTTCTTTTCTTGTGAAGATCAATTTCTGTACCAAACCCCATTTTAATGTAATTTGCTCCAACATTGGCTGATTTCACCACCTTCTTGCGAGCAGCAAGCATTCTCATGTTTTACTCTGCGAACCTTGTGCTCACATGGCTAGTCTAAAGTCTAATGAGATAGCGAGCAATTATGGTTTATGAATAATCCAGTTAACAGGTCCACATTGAGAGTGTGATTTCAACAAATCAGTGCGTTATTGATGTTTTCCCCCAGGAGGATTTGTGGATCGGAATATAGTCAGAGATTTAAGCCAGATCAGATATAAATGTCTGACTTAAAGGAGTGAAGATGAATAAATGATTGGATAGAAAATGTGTTATGACCACCCAGCCAGAACATTTTCGCCATGAATGTACTCAGTAAACTGCCTTTTTTTCACTGCAGGTCAATGTTCGCGTCACAACGATGGATGCAGAGCTGGAGTTTTCCTTTCAACCAAACACCAAAGGAAAGCAGCTGTTTGAACAGGTCTGTACGTTCCAGTTAGCAAAGCACACATCTATAAACAATAGTTTTCTATGAATCACAAGTGTTTTTGGATGGACTAAAATACTATTTTATATGTGCATAACATATTTACTGGCAAATCATCTTTAAGCTAAACTAGATCAGACCATGATAGGAAAAAGAATTGAGTGAAAGAGGCTTCAGAGGATTGTCAGAGAACATTAGAGAACAAACAGCATCATGATGACCAGCAAAGGCAGCAAACAGGACAACAAAGAAGTTAGGCTTAAGATCAAAGCAGGTTTAAGTTATGACATATTTGAACAATTCGTGTGCAATGTTCAATCTAACCTTCTGAAAATGGAAAGAGTAAGGCACAACTGCGAAACTATCAAAATATGGATATCTACCTAAGATTAAAGTAACAGGCCAGAGAAGGAGAGCCTTAATCAGAGAGGCAACCAATGTGATCATAACTCTGGAGTATCTGCAAAGAGCTCTTAGTTTTGTACTCCAGCAATTTGACCATTATGGAAATGTGATAAGAAGAAATCTAGTTTTAGGAGAAAGCCACAGGGGACACAGCAAACATGCTCAGACTGAGCTGTTTACAGCGCAGCTGTGCTGGAAAACTGACACTGCACATCACCCCACACTGTGACACCTGGTGGTGGCATCATTATGCTGTGGGGATGCTTTTCCTAAGCAGGGACAGGGAAGTTAGTCAGATATTTGGAGCCAAATGCAGATAAATTATTTTTTAGAAAACCTGTTGCAGGCTGCAAACGGTTGAGACTGGGATAGAGCTTCATCTTCCAACAGTTCAACCATACTGAACATACAGCCAGACGGTTAATGGAACACTTTAAAGCAAAGAAGATCAAGCTGTTGGATTGGCCTAGTCAAAGTAGTCACCTAAATCCAATCCAATCTTTGATAGAACTTTTTGGATTCTACAATTGTCTTTCAAACTGTCTCTGCACACAATTGGACAGCGCTAGGACCAATCAGAGCAACAAACAATGTGACGTATTCAAAGCGACAGAAATAAGTCAACCGGGCAGTCAAAACGAAGGACTTAAGTGCATCTATCTGCTCATCTCTTGAAGAAAGTCTAAATAGTCCAAAGTTGATGCTAAAGCCGTTTGAAACAAGTGGCGTTACTCAGCCGCCGCTACCTTTGTTGTTTTGCTCCTTCGCAGCTCGGCCGTCATCGTTACAAAAAACGCTCACCGAAATGGTGCTAAGCCTGCAAACATAAAGCGATGTGGTTGGCCCAGCCTACACTCAGCCGAGCCAATGGTAGACCTGCTTAGGCTACAATGGAGCGTGGATAGACCAATCTACAGAGCAAAATCTTTTGCTACTGCGGTTTTTCTAGATTCCTATAGGCTAAAATCTGTCAGTAGATGTGCAAAACTGGTGGGACATACTTCAGCCACTTTTCTGATTTTTATGTGGAATAAATGTTGTAAACCATCTAAGATTTTGAATTCACTTCACAGTTTTGTCGTGCTTTGTGTTGTCCAGTTAGCATACTTTTTTTATCAGTCTGATCGTTTGCTTTGAAGGAAGATGTCTGAAAAACATATAAACATTGTTAGTAAAAGTTCACTGTTTCAGCTACTATTATTTATACTTAAAGTACCTATATGCCTGTTTTACAGACAGTAGAGAGAAGACAACTAAAACAACTAAATCCTTCAGTTTTCAAGAAAAACTAATAATAAATCACAGATAAAAGGACATAACCGTGACAAGTATTCGGTTTTCCACCTTTCAGATGTTTCTTTCTTTCTGCCATGTTTTTTTCTTACTCTTCTGCTTTTGTGTTTCATTGTCAGGTTGCCAAGACGATTGGCCTGCGTGAGACTTGGTACTTTGGCCTTCAGTTTGTGGACAACAGAGGATTTGTCTCGTGGCTGCAAGCTGAAAAGAAAGTGGGTTTTTTTTGTGTCAGAAGGTTTTTAGAGCAATAATTATAACAATATCTGCCTTTTGCGGGGTTTTTTTGCAAATTTATTTAGTATAAAATAAGGAAACTCTGTTGATTTAAATAATAACGTGAGGGGAAAAGCCTTGTTTACTTATTTCCCCGGAACACACTATATGTCTTTGTTTCAATACCATTTATTTAAGTCGATTCTTGTTTTGTTACAGAATTTTAAAAAAAAGTCAGCTGAACATTAGTGTTCTTTTTGTAAATCAAAATGCTTTAATTTACACTTTTCACCAATTGTCCTTCTCTTTATCTGACTAAGATGATTCAGCTGCCTTATGCAGTGGTGTAGTAATAATAGTGTGTAACAACAAAAATCACAGCTTGGTAATGAAATATGGATTTCACCATACATTTTTTAACAAACTCAATCAACAAAAAATAATTCTGCTTTGTTTTTATTTGGGATGATGACAGCACAAGAGGCACAGGAAAGAGGGTGATGAGCAGACATTTGTAAACACTGTGTACAGAATACAAGTAAACAACTCAGATGGAGTAAGCTCATTAAAAAAGCAGATAAAGAGGGAAAAACAATGAATAAACAAATTTGAGGCATTCAAATGAACTCATCTCACTTGCCTTATGCCTTATGTGATGTCATCAGACTCATTTGTGAGTGGAGGCTGATTAGATGACAGGTACATATTTTGTAATTAACATTTAGCTAGAAAACAGTAAAACAAATAGAAAGCCAGATCACGCCAGGTTATATGGCTGACAAACTATATTTAAACAGAGTTTGCTTGATTTTACTGAAAAGTTTGACTATTAGCATTAAAGCTACATTAGTCGATCCAACGAGGACTAGTCTAGTCTCATCCAGTCCTGAGGAAAGGGTTTAATAAGTTTGTGGCTCTCCCTATCCAATTTCGAAAATAACTTTGAGGTGTCATACTGTAAAAAGTCTGAAATCCCTGTTAATTATATTATTATTTTAGTTTTTTTAGCCTTTTTTCCAAACATCTTTGAAATAAACTAATAAATCAAATAATCACTGTGCTTTCTAACTGAACTTATTTATATAGGTGTCAGCTTTTGAGAAAACAAGTTCATTTTACCAGACTAAAGTGAATTCCTTGTCTGTGACCAGTTGTATATTAACTGATGTCTACTTAATGCTGTTTTAAAACATAAAAATACATAAACGATCCTTTTTTCTTTTGCACATTGTAAGCTTTAATCCACACTTTCCTTATCTGTGTAGGTGTTGTCTCAGGACATAAAGAAAGATACTCCCCTGCAATTCAAGCTCAGGGTCCAGTTTTATCCCGAGGATGTCGACGAGGAGCTGATCCAGGACATCACCAGGAAGCTCTTCTTCCTGCAGGTGAAGGAGGACATCCTGACAGACGAGATCTACTGTCCACCGGAGAGCGCCGTGCTGCTGGCCTCCTACGCCGTCCAGGCGAAGTACGGAGAGTACAACAAGTCAGTGCACCAGCGGGGCTACCTCTCCTCTGAGCGTCTGCTACCTAAAAGGTGAGATCAGACTGTGGGAAATGTTGCACGGCATTATTTAAAAATTCCACTGTTGAACAGATAACCTGAACTTCTTCCTTGCAGGGTCAAGGAAGTGCAATTGTGTCTTTGATAACTAGAAGACGAGCGTCAACAACAAAATAAATGACATTTAAATATAGTTTTATCTTTGTTACAGACATCTATTCAGAGGATGTTCCCATAAAAGCATTCAACGACGTAAAAATGAATAACTCCTAAGTATTCATGTCACATTAACAACTTTTGTGACAAAAAAACTCTTATCAAAAGAGCTTGAAATAGCATCCATGATTATCTATGTTGGGTTACTCCAAAATCACATTTATCACTGTGGTGTAGTAGAGCCTGCCAAAAAAATAAAAAATAATCTCAACATGTTTATTGCTTCATGTCATTGCATGTTATAACAAGCTATAAATGCTCTCAATCTCAAGGTCTTATTAAAGTCCGTGATAATTTTTTCCAACCAACCTTGGCTGTCATCACTTTTAACTTTCATTTGGTCCTTTCTGCTCCGCTGATACTTTAAACCAGAGAGTAGTTTGAACATTTTGTTGCGTCTTTCCTTCACATCAAAACACATTTCATACAGTTGTTGTGAGTGGGGCAGGGCCTAACTGCAGACAGGAACTTGGAAGAATAACAATAAGATCTTTAATGAAAAAATAAGGCACTTACAGGTGGGATTAAAGGGCAGGATGGCAGGGAGGACAGGTATTATCACGGAGAGTAAGGGAAGGAGCCAGTGGAGACCAACAGAAATCAGAGAACTTAAATATACTTAGGAGGAGTGGAGAACAACAAGGGAAACAAATGGGCTGATCAAGGCTAAAGAGATGCAGTTGAGAGAATGAGCGAGCAAAGGGAGATTAAGTCCTGGAGAAATTTCAGTCTGGTTTTAGGGTGAACCACAGCACAGAGATGGCCCTTCTAAAGATTTTAAATGACTTTATATTAAACTATGATGCACAGAAGGTGACAGTGTTTGTTCTACTGGATCTAAGTGCTGCCTTCGATACAGTAGACCACACTATTCTTTTAACCCGTTTAAAACAGATTGGCCTCTCTGGTGCTGTTCACAAATGGTTCACATCCTATCTTACAGACAGGACTTTTATGGTAAGTTTAGATACCTGCTCCTCTAGGGTCCATAGGATTACATGTGGTGTGCCCCAGGGTTCGATTTTAGGCCCAGTGCTTTTTAACCTGTATATGCTCCCTCTTGGCAGCGTCATCAGAAGACATGGAGTCAACTTTCACAGTTATGCTGATGATACACAGCTGTACATCTCCATGTCTCCCGATGACACATGGCCAATGGATGCACTTTATAACTGCATTTTAGACATTAAATCCTGGATGGCAGAAAACTTTCTCCAGCTCAACCAGGACAAAACTGAAGTTTTAGTCATCGGTCCTGAGGCTCAGAGAGAGAAACTTTTACCAAAACTACAATCACTGTCTTTTAATCCCTCTTTACAAGTGAAGAACCTGGGCGTGATTTTTGACTCTGAGCTCACTTTTATTCCTCACATAAAAAATATTACTAAAACTAAAGAATATTGCCAGAGTCCGCCCCATTCTCTCTGGGGCCAACACGGAGACACTGATGCATGCTTTTATCTCCAGTAGAATTGATTACTGTAATGCCCTGCTTTCTGGTCTTCCCAAAAAGAGTATATCAGGTTTACAACTACTACAAAATTCAGCAGCACGTGTCCTGACGAAGACCAGGAGGCGGGAGCACATTACACCGGTCTTAAAATCATTGCATTGGCTCCCCGTAGATTTCAGGATCGACTTTAAGGTTCTTTTAATGGTTTTTAAGTGTCTTAATGGTCTTGGGCCTTCTCATCTCTCTGAACTGCTTTTACCATATAAACCTTCGCGGTCTCTGCGCTCCTCTGGCAGCCGTCTCCTTGTCACCCCAAAAGTCAGGACACACACTCATGATGAGGCGTCTTTCCAGTTTTATGGCCCTCACCTCTGGAACAGGCTGCCAGAGAACCTCAGGGCTGCAGAGAACTATCATGTTTTTAAGAGCAGGCTCAAGACTCACCTTTTTAGCCTGGCTTTTAACTGATTATTATTTATTACTGTCTGTTTAATTGCTCTGCATGTTTTATATGATTATATTTTTATCAGTTTTACTATTTAATCTTAGCACATTCATTTACTGTTTATTTTTATACTTTAATTTATCTTAATCTCCGTTCCAGTGTTTCCTCTGTGGGAGCCCTCTGCCCCGAGAGCGGTGGTCGGCTGTGGCTGCCTGGGTGCTCTCCAGATGGAGCTTGGGTGGAGGTGGGGGTCTTGGCCTTGCCTCCACTAGGTGCCCTGTGTCGGTGCCTCGGCTGCTGCTGTTAGTCTACCGCTCCCGGGGCAGATGGCTCCTCTGACAGTGTTTCCTTGCATGGTTCATCTACACTCGGCCCAATGTCCTTTTTTACTTTTTCTTTTAACTGTGTGTGTGCATGGGAGTTGGGTTGGGGGGTGGGGGGTATAACTGTGACCATGGTTTTAAATCTGTGGGGGAGGGAAGGGAAGGTGGTTTTATGTGGGGTCATTTTAATCTGTAAAGCACTTTGTGACGCAACTTCTTGTATGAAAAGCGCTTTATAAATAAAGTTTGATTTGATTTGAAGTGAAGATATGCAGCTGGGAGGGGCAGCAGAATGGCCGGGAGAAAATAAACAGAACCGAGGGAACAGAAAAGGGAAAAGTAAACATACTAAGCAGAAAGAACCTCAAATCACAAAACAGTAATCCTAAATGCAAAAATGATAATGAAGCAGAAAAGAACTAGCACAGGGAAGAGAACTAAGATGTCAAGATCTAAATAAATAAGAAATTATCAAAACACAAACACAAATGACAATAAAAGTACAAACACCTTTGGATCATAACAACTGTAGGCTTTTTGATTAAATTTAACTTGTGTACTTGTATTAACATCATGCTTACAGTAAACTGGTTCTATAGTGCTTTAGAGAAGCATTCACAAACGCTGAACCTTTTCACGTTACAACCAGAAACTTTGATGTGTTTTATTGGGATTTTAGTGATAGACCAGCACAAAAGAGTGCATCACTGTGAAATAGAAGGAAAAAAGATTCACACTTTTCATAATCTGAAAAGTGCGATGTACATTTCAGCCTCCATGAGTCAGTGGTGAAGTCAAGCAGCCCCACAGCATGGTGCTGCCACCAGCGTGCTTCACCATGGGGATGGTTAATGTTCCAAGACACGGAACGTAGTGTATGCATGTTTGACCAGAAATTTAGCTCTCATTTGGCCAGACCTCCTTACACAGGTTTGCTGTGTCCCCAAACTGCCAATGGGTATTCTGTTTTTTTTTATTGCTGCTTGTCCATAGACTAGTGGTTCCCAAACTTTCCATCTTCTTACTCACAAATAAAAAGCAAAGACGCTCCGGCCCCCAACTCTTGGTTGAGCATAAGCATTCCTGCTGAGTCAGGTAAAGAGGGGTGTACAGTGGCGATGTAATCTGCAACAACTATCAATATATTGGCCAGTATGTTGGATTTATTAGTCCTGTTTAAAAAAAAATCCTTTTTGGTATTTATAAAATGCATATGCTTTCTTATAGCTATTTTTTATATGCAGATTATTTTCCCAAGAGGATCTCAAGACCCCACACGTACATAATTGTGACCCAAAGTGGGGTCTCGACCCCAGCTTTGGGAACTACCGATATAGACCATTTTTGGAGTGGATAGTTGTGCTGCCAACAGATTCTCCCACCTGAGCTGCAGCTCATCCTGAGTTACCATGGGCCTCATTGCTCCTTTTCTGATTAATGCTCCCTGTTCTGATACTGAATTCCACACACACAGGTGAAGTTTGTGATTGCAACGTGAAACACTGTGAACAAGTTTAAGGATATTAATTCTTTTCCAAGGCACTATATAAAATTTAAATGGTAACAAGGTTTCTACAGTGTTTAGGGTGTAAAAGGAAAGCCAGTTATATTACAACATTTCTTCGTATACTGGAATTTTTATAGAGTTTGGAACTAATAAACAAATACAGGAACTTTTAAAAATGGGTATGTCATTAAATGCCAATGTTCCCTTCGGAGACATATATTGTTTTTCTTCACATATGCCGTAAAATCATACGAGGTAAATATCAGTACAGTTGCTATTTGAAGACATAACAGAAAAGAAAGGGCCTTTGGTGCCTGCAGCATGTGTTTAATTTAGCTCTGTATGTATACACAGAGTCATCCCGCTTTGAGCCGTGTGGCTTTATGACAGCTTGTCTCTCCTCTTAGAGTGCTGGATCAACACAAGCTGTCAAAGGAACAGTGGGAAGACAGAATCCAGGTTTGGCATGAGGAGCACAAATCCATGATGAGGTAAGTAAAGACTGACTGACAATGTGAGAGAAATCTGCCGTGACGAATGCTTTGCACCGTTATGTTCATACAATATAAAAAAAAGATAATGATTTATGTAATATGCACGTATTTGTCCTGCGTGATAGTAAACTGGACTTCTGAACTACAAGTCAATCAGGCTGGATTGTGCTCAGTCAGGCAAATTTACCTTTATTTACTGATTTATATGTTACAGTTACAATCAACATGTAAGTTCATAAAATTAGTTATGCAAATTCCGAATAAACATCTGTGCTTTAAGATTTTAATGACAGCTAGTTTGCACCCTGAAATTATGTTTTTTTATTGGTCAGTGTTTTAGATCATACCTTTAACAAGCGCCACCATCTGTATAGAGGGTTTAAATCTAGAGAAGTATATAAGGGAAATACATTTTTAAAAAAAAGAGAGAAAAACGAAGATTGTTGTGAGTCCAAGAGCTGAAATACTGATGCCATGAACCAATAATAACAGTACTTAATCTCCTGAAGAACTATGCAGACACTCTTTATCCAATAATAAAGATTCGGTCATCTCAGTATGCTGAATGAGCGAAGTGGCTCCTATTGATGGATGCTTGTCCTACGCTTTGATTAGGGAAATCTTTCTTTTAGCATACAGGGCACTTAGAATGAGCTTTCATTCCTAAATGGACATTTGATCCTTAAATATGAACAAATAAACCAAGGTACATCCCATCTTGATAGATATATTGAATGACAATCATCACTGCAACATCAGTGTGAGCATTTTCACACAAACTGATATTCAGGGTTTTTGTGGGGTTACAATATTTAGGGTGTCGTGCATTCAAACTCTGCTCATCAGTTCTATATTTAGCCACTTGGATGGACTCAGACTGTCTTTTACACCCACATCCAACATTTGGTCTCAGTGAAAAATGAGGCTAGAACTCAAGGAGAGTTGTTGGGTCATTTGAAGATAGTCAAGAAAGATGGGAGTGATCTGGGTTATTTCCAATTGATATTGTCAGTGCATTACTCAACAGTAGAACACGATTTACTGTTATATTATGCGGCAAAAATGTTTCTGAACCAATGTTATTGTGACTTCAAACAGGGAAGATGCGATGATCGAGTACCTAAAGATCGCTCAGGATCTGGAAATGTTTGGTATTAATTACTTTGAGATCAAGAACAAGAAGGGCACAGACCTGTGGCTGGGAGTTGATGCACTAGGGATCAACATCTATCCGAAGGAGGACAGGTAAAACCTTTATTTTAGGGTTTATTGCACAAACCTTTGTGAATATTCCAATTTTTGCTGCTCAATTATGATTTCTTTCTTTTTATTATCTATTTTCAAAAGCTGTATTTCAATATTAACATCGGTCATTATGCATATCTGTAGTGTGTTTAGACCTTTTTACATACAGACATGAGGGCAACAAACCAGCAGTCAAACTTCTGTCAATGACCTCAGCTGTCGTTTCCTTTCTCCCAGTCATGTTTTTACTCCACGTAGATTTTGTTTGTAACAGGTTATTGACCTATCTATTTTTCTGACTGCAACATGCACTTAATATTTCTCCCTTTCCTGAGTTTCTGATGCTGCCTCTAATCATCCCCTTGTTTCTTTTAAAACGTCTCCCAGGCTCACCCCGAAAATTGGATTCCCCTGGAGTGAAATTAAAAAAATTTCTTTCAATGAAAAAAAATTTGTCATCAAGCCTATAGATAAGAAATTCCCAGTAAGTATTCGAAAAACTGACGAGTCAGTAAATACATCTTTACATTTCAAGCAATGCAACAGTGAAGAAAAGCGACCTTTTTAGAATTGCATAACATTTTGTTTTTCCCGTGCCCCTGGAAGGACTTCATGTTCTACGTTCCACGTCTGCTTGTCAACAAAGGCATCCTGCAACTTTCTATGGGTAACCATGCCCTCTATATTCGCCGCCGTAAGACCGACAACATCGAGGTTCAACAGATGAAGGCTCAGGCCAAACAGGAGAGGCTCCAGAAGAAGATGGAAAGGTAGACAAAGGCGGAGCGAAAGTAATCCCGAAGTGAAATAGTTCCAGGAGACTGCAGTGCATGACAAAATTATTTTTAGTCCTTGAACTTTTTCACATTTTACCAAATTTTGACCACATATGTTAAGTGTATATATATATATATATATATATATATATATATATATATTTTTAGATAGACCAATGTGAAGTAGAAGAAAAAAAAAAGAAGATAAAATCTAAACAGTGCAGCATACATTTGTATTCCGCTCCCACAGCATGATGCTGCCACCACCATGTTTCACTATGGGGATGGAGTCTTTAGGGTGATGTGCCGAGTTACTTTTACACAACATTGCTATTTCTGTCCATGCCAAAAACTTTGATTTTAGTCTAATCTGACCAGAGCACCTTCTTCCTCTGTCCGCTGCCTGGCAAGCTGCAGATGGGACTTCTTACAATGTGAGAGACATTTTTGGGGTGCGTGACTAATAGTTGTCTTGGCAACAGATGCTCCCACCTTGAGCTGTGGGTCTCTGCATGCATCATTTTGTCTTCCACTTTAATAGTATCTGCAACTTTGCATTAGCTCCAACCCCCCCAAATTACATTGAAGTTAGTAGCTATGTAATGGCAAGATGTGAAAAAGATTAAGGAGGTGTGAATACTTTTCTAAGGTGACTGTATGGGATGTGAGTGATTGTGTGCGATCTTGACTTTTGCGGTTTTGTTTTGTCGTGTGTGTGTGTGTGTGTGTCCCCTGCAGGGATCAGCTGGAAGGCGAGAAGAAGAAGAGAGAAGCCATTGAGAGGGAGAAGGAGCAGATGGAGAGAGAAAAGCAGGAGTTGATGATGAAGCTCTACGAGTTTGAAGAGACTACTAAGAGAGCGGAGCGAGGTGGGGCACACCACGTCACACGCAAGCTGTCTAAATATGAACGATGGTTAGAAAATGTTCCTGATTTTCCCAATACGGCGAAGAAAAAACTCAGAGACAGCCTACATTACAGCCTCTGTTGCAGTGGAAATTTCAAACCGTGCTAAATTATTTTACTGCCCTCTGCTGTTTCTCTGGTTGACAGACACAGAATGGTTCATCAGTTTAAGATCATTTCAGCTTCTGCTGGCTCTTCTTTTGATTCTTTCAGTAAATATTCACATAATGTAGCGAGGTCTGAGACATGGAGAACCAAGTCATGAAAAGGGAAGAAGATATTTAGAATATAAAGCATCCCTGAACCCCTGGCGACGTGCAGTGCCTATAAGAGATTATCTTGTGTGCTAATTCGGTCCCGCAGATCTTCAGGAGCAGCTGGACCGGGCCATGAGGCTGGAGGAGGAGAGGAGGAGGGTGGAGCAGGAGGCGGCCCGGCTGGAGGCTGAGAGGATGGAGGCCATAATTGCCAAGGAGGAGCTGGCCAGGCAAGCTGAGGAGCAGCTGAAGAGCCAGGAGCAGCTGGTGAGTGTACAGCGCATAAGTGAACAAATTCAGCTATAAGTATAAACACACATTAGCTGTTTCAGCCACAGTTTATGATTTTATCATCTTTTGTACCTTTAAAGTTTAACCTGAGTAGTTAGGTAAAGGTATATGTCAGCATAGTGTTGCATTCTTTTTTTTCTTTTTGTGTTTTTGTTAGGATAGCAGCAAAAGCGGAGAAAATGGGTTTGAATCCCTGACTAAACTTGCTTTGCATTGTTCCTCCTTCAGGCTGCAGAGCTGGCCGAGTACACCGCCAAGATCACCGAGCTGGAGGAGGCCAAGAGAGCCAAGGAGGAGGAAGCTGAGACATGGCACATGAAGGTGAGCTTTCTAACAGGTGATCAAAAAGACGACAAGGAGATTATGTGAAAAATGTCCCAATAAAACACATTCCTCCTCTGGTTTATGTGAGAGATCAGGAAAAAAAGAAGCTTTTTTTATTCGTCTCTGGTTTAGCAGATTTAACGTTAAACGCCGCCTACATTTTTTGGTAAAAATGTGTAAATAGACCACATAATTCCATGTAAAAGTGGGAAACACAAGAGAACATGCCATTCATGTGAGGCAAGTGTTTGCTAGACGAGGATCCATGTTTATCCTACCACCAGGCAGATAGAGACAGCGTGTCAAACGCACATCAGCGACGTAAGACGTGGCATCCAACACTCCAAGGACTTGCGCCCGGCAATCCTTTTAGCACTCCTTGTTCTATTCACATGAATCAACACTTTAGATTTAACCATGAATCTAGTAATCTGTTGGTCTCTGCTCAATTCAGCAGGTTCCATGTGATGTTTGTTAAAGGGTGGTAAATGAAAACAATCCCCAACGCTGTGTAGAGCTGTATCCTGGAGTTCTCAAGTCCCCATAGCAATATTAGATTCTATCGACACGTCAAATGATTGTTTTTCTTTTTGGGGGGGGGGGGTTCAGTACACCAACAAAACTATTTGATGTCCCACCATAACAACTGCAAACGTCATATCTAAAAGCCACTGGGGTTTTTAAATTATATCCCTGTCAAATAAGGCATTAGTTTTTGGGGTTTTTTGTGACAAACACCAGGTGGTTTTGGCATAAAACAAAGAATTTCACTGACAAATTCAAACCTTCTTAAAATACAAATATTATGCCCAGCACAAAGTACTGTATTTGTCATTTATTAGCCTATCGATCTATTGTTTACAGCCCCTCCCCCCTCCTCTTTTAACAAAGTGTTAATAGAAAAAAAGCCAATCATTGTGGTACTGGTGATATTGTAAAAAAAACAAAAAAAAAACATGATTTTTTTCCCACTGAACAGATGCGCAGAAAATTAAGGTCAGATTTTTCTAAAATGTTTCATTTGCAATAATGCCACTGTTATAATCCCAGATCCATTAAACTGTAATCTGAATTCCCGTGGTACACCTTCACTGACGTGGTTCCTTCTGATGGTTCTTCCAGGCCTCAGAAGTGGAGCAGAACCTGTTAAAGACAAAGGAGGAGCTGCAAAGTGTGAGGAGCCCCTCCAACTCGGCCCCTGTTGCTGGCTCCCCATCCTCATCCTCCTCCTCCTCAGACAGCGAGAGTGACCATGAGCACAGCGAAGGGAACAGCACCTACAGCGCCGAGCTGCATTCGCAGGGCATCGATGACCATCGCAGGGAGGAGGAGCGACTCACCGAGGCGGAGAAGAACCAGCGCCTGAGGAAGCAGCTGATGGTGAGCTCAGCTTTCAAAGATGCAGCAAAGTTCAAACGAGCGTCCAAGCAGAGACTTGAACTTCCTTGATTTTAATTCATTTAATTTTCCGAGACATAAGAATTTCATTTCTGCACCCAGAAGAACTCAAATGGTTCCTCTTTAGAACCAGCTCCGAAAGTCATCTCCCACAAATCAAGTTACGTTAATTATTCTTTCAGTAATCTCAAGGTGAAGATGGATAGATGCACCAAACTGTTTCACTGGAAAGTGCAATCAACCCAGTGATGAAGAGGTGTGCACTGTTGCCTCACAGCGTGACAGTGTTTCTAAGTGCAGTTCGAATGTTCTCACTGTGTCTGCGTGGGTTTTTTTGCCAGGTCCTCTGGCTTCCTCCCACAGTCCAGAAATATGCATGTTAGGTTAAATGGTGATTCTAAATTCACTGTAGGTGTGAGTGTGCACGGTTGTTTCCTGTGGGTGCAGTTTTATCAGAGCTGCAGAGGAGCTGTTTGAAAGGTGCAGCCATATAGGTATGAAAATGGACCAACCTTCAAATGTCAGGGCTCTTAGATTGTGGTAAAAAAAACAAAAAACACTTGCTTTAGCAACCTCCACCCTGATTTTATAGTTTTCAACACTATTGTTTCCTCATGAAAGACAGCAAAAAAACAGGAAAACAACCAGTGTTACTGTTAGGTAGACATTGTTTTACATTACAGCAGTGAAACAGATGATCAAAGATAGCTATTTAGAGATTTTCTAGGTATCATCTTATAACCTAAAAGGCTAAAACCTCTAATATTTTTTATAACTTGCTGTTTCACGATCACAGGTTTGTTGTTTTCGCTTTCAAGTTTTGGGACAAAGTGGTTCCATGAGGTGCTTTCACGTGTTTTAACCACCAAACTTGACTGTTGTCACAGGACCTGAGCTCGGATCTGGAGCTGGCCAGAGACGATGCCAAGAAGACCCAGAACGACCTTCTTCACGCGGAGAACGTCCGTGCCGGACGCGACAAGTACAAAACCCTCCGTCAGATCCGCCTGGGCAACACCAAGCAGAGGGTCGATGAGTTTGAAGCCTTGTAGAAACCCTGGGAGACCTTTCCAAAATACCTCAGGAATGATCTGCTCAGTGTATTACATACATTGCAGTGATTGCAGCCAGTGGCGGTTCTTGCTTGAACGGTGACCTGGGCAAGCCATTCATGCCCCCTCCTCATCCCCTCACCCCTTCAAATGACACACACTCCAGAAAAAAATCCATTCCTCAAAAAACAGGAGTATTTTATGATATAACCCGTGGCGTAGCCAGAAATCGCCCTTTAGGTGGGCCTAACAAAAAATGGGTCGACCATATATCATAAATGAAGTTTATTTGTAAGTTCCACTGTTGCTTTAAAAGATATGTGTCTGCATCCATTAGAAACAGACAGAAACTTTTTTTTAACAAAAACAGCTTAGAACAAAGCATCCAGGCCAAATAACACATTAAAGGGGGGGTAGTATGCTTCTTCCAGGCACATATTACCCTTCTATAGCACACTCCAATAAAATTGTCACCTTAAGTCTTTTAAAAGTCCGTCATATATCTAAATCCACCTTAAAGAAATTCACTTCCGTATTGGACGCCTTGATTTTTGCATGTGCCTGTCTAAGACCCTCCTACTCTTTCTGACACTCCCCCTTCAGTTCGTCACATACCGTTCATCATCGCAGCATGCACGGAGTAGGAAAAAAAATCCCACAAAAGCTGCAGCTGGTGTGTTATAATTACTGCAGCTGGGAGTCAGCCGGAGTTGTGTGAGATGGGGAGGGGTAGGGGAGTTCTGCAGGGGCGAGGCTCTCGGCTGAGTAAATAAGGTCGGAGGAGGAGATGGGTGGAAAAGGCGGGGATAGGTGGGAGCAGGCGTTTCAGCAACTCCGAGAACTACCAGCAGAGACTCAAAGATTACTCTAACATGAGTGAATGGGTCACAGCAACACTTCAGACATGTTTTTAATGAGGGAAAGACCGGTTATCAGGATATTAAGCTTCAGAAAGTCCATTTTGCATAATACCCCCCCTTTAAAGCTGTAGCCTAACACAGGTAGCTAATGTCAGCTCTCCGACATAAACAACAGTTATTTTTATGACGTAGTTAAGCCTTATTGGGTTTCACTCAGCATTGAGACAACGTGCTGGTCTCTATTCTCGCATCAGATCAGCAGCAGTCATATGCTGATTGCGATACTCTACAAGATGTAAACGTAACAATATGGCCACTGTTTGGCACCCAATGCTTTAAATAATTTAGAAGCTAAAAGATTTAGAAGCTGTTAATTATGTTGCTGCATCCCCCCGTTTAGCACCAGAAGTTAAACGATCATCTAGGCTCTGAACTCAGCGACTGGTCCGCTTTTCCCAAGGGACTATGGGAAATGTAGTAGCAACGTGTTTCAAAGAAAACTCCCTAAACTAACTGTTTTTTAATCAATGTACATCCATTTATTGTTACATTAAATAGTTTTCAATGCATGGAGCTCTACTTTAATGGATTAGTCTGGATTATTTAGCTAGGGATCCTAATATTTTCAATAAAAGTATTTGTTTAAAACTTCATTCTTAGAATTGGTTAAACAATGTAATCTCACAGCTAGCCCTAGCTTGTCGCATGGCATGTTGGCATGGCATGTTATTCAAAACAGCCAATAACAGCAAGTCTTGCTCCAGTTTTATTGTTTTATTTTATGGTGACTTTAAGTGAAATGAATTGTAATTATTTATATATATAAATAATCTTTCAAGAAAGCCATTTATGTGGGTGGGCCTTGGTCCCAAGTGAGTGGGCTTAGGCCCACTTAGACCCCCTCATAGTCACGCCCCTGGATATAACTTATTATAAACTCTGATGGAGTACAAATGTCACAAACCACAAAAGAGTTTTTAAAGAGTGTAATCAGTTAAGAATAATTTAGTGTAGGGTTAACCATCGTGGTTTTCATGCTAGCTTTAACCTGAGGTCCCAATGCCCAAAAGGCATTCAGAATGCTTTTCACAAAAGGAATAAATTGCTCATAAACATCTAATTATGTCACAGACAACCTCCATCTAGTCTAGAAATATCATGTTTAGATTTGGTTATTCAAAGTATTTTAACTTCTAAACTACAGATAAATAAATGCAATCTAAATTATCTTAAAATAGTCAAACAGCCCTTTAATGTAACATCATTACCTAACTGGAGTGTACGGCCCACTTCCTTTTGTGCTTATGCTACACATAACAAATGAATCACCTAATCTCCATTGATTGGACATGCAAATAAACAATAAAACCTATTTTCCCCTGATGCTGGCTCTGCCCCTAAAGCCATGCTTCCCTGGGTGGAGTGTATTATTGCCTATCTTCAAGAACCTCCACTGATTACAACCCCGTTTAACTTTAAGATCCATAAAAAGAATGGTCTTGAACTGTGTAAAAGTACTTCCATGCATTTTACTTTGCTGCTTGAAAGTATGATGGCCACATTTTGTCGCACTAAAACATTCCTAAAATGTTGTTTATTCTCATTAGGATAATTATAGATGATGATTCTGGAGACCAGCCGAAATGTGTGAAAAAAGCTAGTATGAGGGGAGCATATATATGTTCATCATAAGTTGCAAGATTTGCATTCGGAGATTTGTTTTACTCAGTTTAGATTTATTTAATAAATGCAACATGTTGAAAAACAACTGTTAATTATTTGTTCATAATTAGCTAGTGCTACTGGATTTCTGACTTGCAACTGAAATGTGTTGTGTGGACATTATTTGTACTAGCAATTAAAAAATAAGTATCAATGAACAAAAAAACATTCCAACTAAACCTCACTGTCTCCTCGATAGCTCCAACCTCAAAATCCAATATGGCTAGCAGACCTAAAAAAGGTGGAAAACTGCAGTAATAAACTGTTTATTTGGATTTTTGATCATTTTGTTATCTTCAAGTTCTTCTGCCTTCTCCCATTATCCAAAAACATACACATTGGGTTAGTTACAGCAGGTGGACATTTTATTCAGAGCTTCATTTGTTGACGAAAGGGTTATCAATCACCATCTACTCCAAGGAAAGATTGGACTAGCTAAAAATTGACATTTTTGGAATACAAAACCAAACAGTTTAGCATATGTAGACTATAACATATATAGTGTAGTACAACCTAGTCCTTTTCCAAGTGACATTCATAGGTGCTGTCACAATTGTCATCCTCATTTGACTTTGAGATTGTCAATAAAGTCCTACTGTAGATTGTTATAAAAACCATCTAAAATAAAACACAATAACTCCAACACACACAATGGAAATCATTTACCCACATACAGTTTTGTTTACAAAAACATGTAAGCAACTTTTTTTTTTTTTGGTGCAGAAACATTTGCTACTTTTTGTATACAATAACGTTAAGAAGTTTCTTTAAAGAACATATGACCCATTGTGGTTTCTTCCCAACATATCAGTTCTTCAAAATATTAGAGTAATATCAGTATTTAGTTGCTATTTAATGCTACATATATATATATATTTCTTCTTTTTTCTTTTTTTTTACCCGTAAGGAGAGGAGAGATGATTTCCATTTCTGGCTGACAGGATTTGGCTAAGCTTCATGTGCACTGGCAATGGCTGCCCAACAGGTGGCAGTATATAGAGTGCTTATAGAGTCCAATAAAGAAACTTAAGCATTTCTACTAAAAGAACTGGGACATAATTTCTAAAAACTTTTTTCCTGAATCTTTCATTCACCCAGAGCATTTTAACTATGCAGTTCAAAAACACAGCCATGGATTCTAAATGGCAACTCCTTCTTACTGCTGCGAACAAATAATAATAATTTAAGGTCAGTTACACTTTGAATAAACAGAAAATATGTAGGTGTGTAACTGTGCTCGTATTCGTACCAAAAATATCCAGTACAGCCCAATCGGTTGGGTACGTATATGTATTAAACAAATCCAACGTGGTTTAATAGCTGAACAAATGCAGAATGTTTATGTTCGTTCTGTAGCAAAAAGTCAACAAGTTACACCAAAACTAAACAGGAAAGACTCCCAGCTCTCTCATTAAACTCTGCAATTTGGAAATATTAGGGTTTCCCCAGCAACTACAGTGGAAAAGGTAAGGTGGATCGAATCAGAACTTCATGTCAGTGTACGCATTTTCAAAAACAGTTGCTTGCTCTGAAATTAAACTGACTTACTTACCTAAGATAATGTCAAGCTGAAAGTAAACGTCACCGGTACGGGAGAAAATGAGGGAAAAGTCCAAACCCCGCTGCCTGCTGCATTCAACCAGTCGAAAATGCTGCATAGCATATGAGATGACAACACACTGTTGTGAAGACGAGCCCCTCTGACCAGAATGGGATTTACCAACAGTTGTGTTTTTATTCAAGTACATTCAAGAACAACTGGTACACTAGATTGTCTAAATATCAAAACAACTCCAAAGTGATTTAAACCTTTTTTTATTCTTAAATGTCTGCAGACATATGAAAATAATAATGATTGAAAAAAACACTAAAGAGCATCAACCATTTAAGTGGATTTATTGTGGTATAATCCATCCATCCCTGCTTATCCTCAATTATTAAACAAAGATCTGTTTTACAGCAAGCATCTTTTAGTTGTTTCTCTTGATTAAAATGAACTGAAAACATACCGTACCAAGACTAAAACATAAGTATGCACCGAACTGCGATTTCTGTGTACCATTACAGGACAAGGTGTATGAATTTAAGCGGAAATGACGGAATTATGGTGTCATTATGGAGAAAAAAAAAAATTTCAAAATGCTGTAACACAACGTTCCTGGTAAATAAAAAGCTGCTACTTCACTACATGGGGCCTTTTTCGGGTTCTTCTTCTAACCTGGTAAGGTGTTTTTTACCCTGGCAAATACAGTGGGTTAATTATAATGGCCCCAGAAAAGTACCCTGGTTCCTGGAAACCATAGGTACTTTTCTGTACACCCGTGCCTACATGCATACCCTAAACTGGGTTATTTTTTAACCCAGCAGTTTTTAGAATAGCCTATAGATCCAGCTTTTACTTCTTTTTTTTTTTTGTTCCATCATGTATTTTCAATGAAATGGTAAACAAATTTGGTGTTTGTAATGAAATGGGTATTCTCCGCTAAAGCCCAAATAGCTGAATTCACAGTGAGTGAGTTGAAGAATCTATGATCCATCCTGCTAAAATATTTGCACAGGGAAAGGATGGGTTGCTAGACTACTCGTGAAGCCAGGGGAAACAGGATGTTTAAATAGCCACTGAGTAAATAAATACATGTATATATAGTTATTCTTGAATGAACGCATGCGTTGCACTGAATCTTATCTGCTAATGTGACAAACGTCTCGCCAAAGGCTGAGGCCGGTTGTATGTTTGTGAAAGGTAAGCGTTTCAACTCCCAAGAAGTCTGTGGGATTGCCCTGCGTGTCTTTATCTTTTCTTTTTTTTTTTCCTGCGGGATCTAAATATAAGACGGTGACAAATAGTCCAAATAGCCTACAGTAGCAACCCAACTGTGATGTGGGGGTGTCGCGGCTCCATCTCCAAAAGTCTCCTCTGTTGGATCCGGAGCGCGTCAAGAGAAGGTCGCAGAGCGCCTCAGCTGCCGCATGCGGCCCGACTGCCCCCACTCCCCCCTCCTCCCCCGTCTCTCTCTTTCTCATCTCACCTTGTCACCATGAAGAGACAAAACGCCAGGACGCTCGCCCTCATCGTCAGCATCCTCACCTACCTGGTGGTCGGGGCGGCCGTCTTCGAGACCCTGGAGTCCAAGCAGGAGAAAAGTCACAAGAGGAGGCTGGACGCCAGGAAGTACGAACTCATGCGCAAACTGAACTTGACCAAAGCGAACTTCGAGGAGCTGGAGCTCGTCGTTTTACAGCTCAAACCTCACAAGGCGGGAGTCCAGTGGAAATTCGCCGGCTCCTTTTACTTCGCCATCACTGTGATCACGACCATAGGTGAGCGCAGGTGGAATGATCCTTCAGGGTTTTTTTTTATTTATTTTTATGATTGAATATGAAGTGAAATACTTAATTGGTCCCTTATGCGTCAGGTTTATTAGTCCATCCCAGAATCCCACCTCTTTTGATGAGTTCTAAGGTTAGAAAGTTGCTGGGGGTTTTTTGTTTTGTTTTTTGCTCATCAAGCCGAGTCTTTCGTTCTTACATATGTTTATAGTTTGATAATTAGAAATCAATGAGTTTATGTGAGAATAACATGGATGCTCATAATTAAAGAAAGTAATATTTACTTTCAGTTCGAGGGACACAGAGGAATATTTGACAAACTGTTGGATTATTCAGTACAATAAACAAAATCATGACCTAGGAAGGAAATAAATTAGATATAAATGTGTTACTTTTTGTGTTCTTTGATTTCGCCACATTTTGATTTCTAGTAATAAAAAAAAGTTTTTTTCACAAAAAAAAAGCTTAATTTTACAGATGCACCAATCAGAGATTCTGTGGCCAATTTCCAACCACCGATTTTTTTAGGCATTGACATGGCTAAAATTGAGCTTCCTTAACAGTTGCAGGTTTATTGTAAAATAAAACTTCACATCAGTAATTAGGACCTGAGTTACTGTTTCTGTGAGAGAGAGAGAGAGAGCAGTACTTGTGACACAGCTCTGTAGCTAAACTGATTTTACTATCATTTCAAAAGAAAGAAAAATAGTTGTAGAGTTCACATTTTTATTTCCCTTTAGCATCTTATATTGGTGATTAGCACAATTAGTGAGGTTGGAACTACTCACTGTAAAGAGTGGATTTAATTTAGAGTAATTAGACTACATTAAGTGTCAGATTTCCCAAAAATTGCCAACACTTGCTAATTCAGCAAGACAAATAGAACTGATCTCTTGGAAATGGTCAAATAAGACCAACTTTGCTATAAAACGTTTAGCTTCTTAAAGCTACATTGTGTATTTTTCTGAGTTTATTCTTAGCAAAAACCTCTTTGTTCTTTCAAAAATATGTGCTCATAGATGTGTAATTACTTCCACCTACTAATGAAAGTATTCTTGTAAGTGTAGAATCTGCTATTCAGAATACATACAAGCGAGTCGCTCGAATGGGTGAATCCATGTTGAGCCTCCATCTTTGAAATACATTGGCCAAAGAGGGACATTCCTGGAAATTCTAGCTCCGCCTTTCGCCCTTTGGCTACACTCAGTTGCACCGTGACGAATGCCAGAGGGAGATTGTCTACTCGCGACGCGGCAGACGTCTGACTATGTAACTAAGTGCAATGTAGTTTTCTAAAGTAACCTCATCACTGGAAGGAACACTGGACGAAGTCGTAGTACTGGAAGCCATGTTAACCTTGGCATGAAACGGCCACCGTAGGAGTTAAAACGCGCTCGGAATGGGGGGGTGGGAGGTGGGGCTAGAACGTAATATTCAGTTGGTTGGTCATATAGAATTTCACCACTAGATGGAAGCAGATCTTACACAATGTAGCTTTAAAGTGTAACTGAACCCCTTGAAAAATCATAACCCCGCCCCCAGACAACATTAGAAAAATTCTACAAAGTGGGCGGTGCCAGGAAGAACGGAGGGGTATGGCCAAGTGTGGGGGATAAGCGGAGGGGGGAGCGTGGGGGTGTGTTCAGGAGGACAGTGACACCTCGCTTAATCTGACACTGAAACATGGACAGTGACCAAAGCGACGTTGGCAGTTTTGCGACTGATCGATCTGATCAACATTCATCTGTTTTGAACGTTAGCCTATGTTAGCATTACCACTCAGAGACTGGACTCCTCCTGTCTCCCTCTGCCTCAGCAGCACCGACCTCGGGCGGCGCTGACTCAGCGCCCTGAGCCAGCAGATGTCCTCCGCCGTCACCGGAGAAAGAGGAGTAGAGGGAGGCTTTATGGAGCCCAGCGGCCGCAAGCCGCGTGAATTCGAGCCGCTGGCTCAGGGCGCTGAGTCAGCGCTGTCTGAGGCCGCCGCTGCTGCTGAGGGAGAGAGAGACAGGATGGGTCCGGTCTCTGAGTGGTAATGCTAACATAGGCTAACGTTCAAAACAGTATGTTAGCTATGCTAACCAAGTGCTAATGTGATAATAATGGTAAACACAGTCGATGCCTGTGACGTAGAGATGTACTGCTCTCCACCAATCACAAAATTCAAATGCAGTAGCCACCGTTCAATCCTAAGAGGGCAGCACTAAGACGTTTTTAGACCAAAAAGTGTAGAATTAAACAAGTTTACACCAAAATGTAAAAAAATCCCCAGAAACTGAAAGATTGCATTGGTAAATACCAATTTATACAGTTTATAGGCAAAAAAAAGTTGTTTTGGGGTTTAGTTACTCTTTAAATTAGAAGCCCCAAGCAGAGCCGGCCCAAGGCACAAGGTGATCTAAGCTGTTGCTTGGTACCCCTAAACCATCTGGGGCCTTTTCATAGATGGTTGAATTTCAACACAGACCATAGATCTAAAAACTGCTTGAATGTTCATTGAACATCAGAATACATTCAAATTTGATTGACAGATTAAAATGTTTTAATTGTTTAAAATTAAAATTTAAGATTCAAAGGACTTTGTAAAAGTACAAAGACTAATCGTCATTGTCTGATTGTTGTGTTGACATAGTTACAGTATGACGATATGAGTTTAATCTTTTCTTTGTGTTTGAACTTGGTTTATTCACAGATCAATCTCAGTAAATATCAACCAGTTATCTCTGATTGCTTTTATAAGCTCAGCCAATTAAGCTTGGCCCTCTCTCCCAGATTCCATCTAACCTGTACTGAAACATTGGGCCCATAGAACCTTGAACCACCCCTTCAATCGCAACGTCTACAACAAAGAGTTTCATCAGCATAACTTCTTAAAGCATAGGGATAGTGTATTCACGGATTAGAAAAAAGAAAAGGTTTTTACTTTCCAATCACCAATCGGAACAGTTAAGAGCAAAATCAGCTAATCACCTTCTCCAGCCAAGTTCTCCACATGTCTAGTTTTTTTTTTTTTCGATAACCCTGCTCCGGGTCAAATGTGGACTGACTGATGCTAGGCTGGTTTTATTCATGGATCTGACCTAATATGCAGATTTAGGTTTTCATGTCCAAAAAAAGGGTGAAAATGACTATAAAGCTACAAAAGAATGGCTTGAAAAGAAAAACCCAGAATTTTGGATGACCAGGATTATTTTAATATGTAGTTTTATTCCTAAATAAAAATATCAGATAAAAAACCCAACAACCTCACTGCTCCACAATAGATAAGTTACTATGAGCTTCTTTTTGTGATCACACTAATGCCTGCACGGTGCCCTTAAAAACAGCTTTCTATTAGTTATTTTGGGTTGCAGTTCCAAAAATCCCTGTTGAAGAAAACACACCCATAATATTATTTCTATTTGTTTTTATTCCTGTTAACAATATAGCTTATTGTCGGTGTTTAAGTCTAACAAAACCGTGTTTTTTTTACTTCACCGAGGAGAATTTGTTTTGTTGATGTTTTTTAGTATCTATAGGGCAGTGAAATATTAGTTGGCTCTTTACAGCTTTCCTTTGTCTTTTTTGTCACTTTTAAATGTTTCAGGTCATCGAGTACGTTTTATGCCGCATTCACACCAAAAAACGCTCACAAAGTGAGTAGTTTGAAGCCTATACATTTTTAAGCCCACCACATGCTGAGTAGAAAAAGAGCGCGTGGGCTGGACTTCCTCTGTTGCCGGATGTTTTAAACAATGGCGGATCATATCAAGAGAGTGGCTTGGCTTCCGATCTCATCACCAATCTTCCCCCAAGCAAGTTCTTTTCCATTCCTGTCTCTACAGATATGAGGACGCGTCGTACAGTTCCCTGCGCTTGCACTCAGCTACTATTAATTTGTCTTCCATGGCTGAAATGATTTCTTCCCGCCCTGCCGCTCCATTCAAGAAATGTGTAGTGACATCACTACAGTGAGACGCTCTGATTGGTTGACGCGTAGAGGATGGCGCCGAAAGTTCAGCTAGCTCAATTTCTGCGTTGCTGGCTTTTGCTGCTTTGAAGCTCGGAAATCAGCAAAAGTTTCAAAAATTGCCGCGGCCAAAGCACACAAAGCACCGCGGAGACTCTGACGGCCCTTTGATGGCTTCAACCATAGACTTAACATGTAATCTTGCTGTTCT
Source organism: Valencia hispanica (assembly GCA_963556495.2). Classification (NCBI taxonomy): domain Eukaryota; kingdom Metazoa; phylum Chordata; class Actinopteri; order Cyprinodontiformes; family Valenciidae; genus Valencia; species Valencia hispanica. The sequence continues at coordinate 34,206,228 of OY747720.1, forward strand.
GGGCGTTGACATTTTGGGCAGTGTGAACATGATAATATCAGGCAAGGATAATAAAGATAATTATTTAAAGAAAAAAAACAGTCCAAATCAACCAGGCATCGTGTGAAATAGTAACTAGCATAGCATAGCATTTGTGATAACTGATAATGAGTTTTGAGTATAAAACCCACTTAAAGACATGTTGCAGCATCTCAACCAGATTTAAGTCCAGATGTTGACTAGGCCATTTAAAAACATTCAGAGGGGTTTAAGATATTTAGATGTGGACTTGCTTGTGTGCTTTGGGTCATTGTCCTGCTGCATAACACAAGAGTCCTGGAGCTTATGGGTCTTGAACTAATGACCGGGGATTCTCCTTTAGGATTTTGTGGTCGAAAGCATAAATCATGGTTCCACCGATTATTAAACGTCAAAAGCTTCATTATATAACACTACCATAACCATATTTTACTTTAACATCAGATCTTGCGGGATGCAAACCTTCCAAAATTTTCCACTTTTTCCTGTCAGTCAGCAGAATATATTTTCCTCAAACGCGTTGCGGATCAATAAGATGTTTTTTTATATATAAAGTTTAAATTTGAAATGGGTAGTTGTGTTCTTTTTTTGGCCTTGAAACTCTCCAATAGATCGCCATTCTCTTTCTCATTGTGGAATAATGAACACTGACGTTAACTGAGGCAAGTGAGGCTTGGAGTCTTTTAGCTCTTGTTCTAGGTTCCTCTTCTGGGCTCCTGGATACGTTTTTAATGCACTCTTGGAGTCATTCTGGTAGGCCACCAGTCCGGTGAAGCTATACCACTGTTCAATGTTTTCTCTGTGTGTTGATAACGACTCTTAATAAGTGATTCTTGATTATACAGGTCAGGCAGTAGTCAGGATTCTGAAATTGGACCAAAAATGTGGTCATCACAGTTAAATCATTTAACTTTTAATACTGTTGCTTTCCATCAAGAAGGTTCTGGGTGGAATCCTGGGCCGGGATCTTTCTGCATGTAGTTTGCATTTTCTCACTGTTCATGTTTGGGTTCTTTGATTGTACATCCACTAAGAGTTCAAAAATGTTCATGTCAGGTTAATTGGTCTCTCCTAATTGCCTTTGCGAGTGTTTGGGTGCATGGCCGTTTGTCATGTGTTTCCCTCTGACTGACCTGTGACCTGTCCAGGGTGCATCCTGCCTCTCGTCCAGTGACCTTTGTTGCAAGGCACCAGCAACTGACCTGGCGGAGGGTTTTGCCCCCTTTTTGGGGGCTGAAGCAGGCAATGGGGTTGGGACAACATCATCACAGCATACATGTCCTACTCAGAGTGAAGGATCGTATTTAAAAAAACAGCAGGTTTTAAACGGTTTCTCAGTGAATGAGACCTTTAATTAGTGAGGCTATTAAGTCTGTTAGCCAGCCTGCAATCACTACTTAACAGAAATGCAACTCATAGATTGCCAATTTTAGCTTTAAAACAGCATTGCCTTGAGTAATGTTTTAGTTTTCACTCAACGAAGGTTCTGCACATCCAAAAACATTCCCAAACAGTCAAATTTGTCTGTCTTGCAAGCGAGCAAAAAGTGTAGCAGCGTTCTTTCCGCCAGCTGACTGGCACTGCACAGCAACAGATGAGAGAGGTGCAGCCGTGCGCTCATTCAGCAAATTCTGCTCAACCCTAGCCCTTTTTCTGTCATCTTACTGAAAGGACATTTACCTGAAGGAAGGGCATGATGGACAATGTTGGTAGTTCTGTTAAAACCTCAGTTTACCTTGATACTGGTTACTGACTCGTGTAGAATCTCGGAATCAACACAATGGTTTAAGAAAAGGCCAGTCAGAAATCAGTTCAGATACGCAAAAACGATGCCACCCTCCTGTCTCAGAGTAACAGAAATCTTGCTTCCCTTCTGTCACTCAGCTTAAAACCTCTGATGATTCTATATTTAATGACATGAGAAATCTCTTACATGTGCAAAAAACTTCCTAAAAAAAAGAGCTTTAAGGATGGTACTCTGGTACTTCAATCTCATTTTGATCGAAACATGTCCGATATTTCACTAAAGAAACAAATGATCTGTTTTGTGAAAATATTGTTGTTCCAGTGAGACTTTTCAATGGGGCAACGCCAGAGGATTGGGATCTATATGTAATGGGGGAAAAATTGCCCAACATTTCAGGCATGACATGGGCTCTGTGCATGAGGATACCATTGATCTGTATTAACTGATCATTTTAAAAATGTGTTCAATTAAATGATGAACTAACTGACTTAAAAATGTAACATTAGTTGTTAAAAAAAGCTTGTGCTGTCAAAGTTGTACCGTATTATACTGATCAGGCCTGAAATCTAAGTGTAGTAATGGACTCAAACCTGAAACCCTCGGAACACCGGAAACACATAAAGGCAACAACAAGGTCAGCCTTCTATCATCTGAAGAACATTTCTAGGATTAAAGAACTGATGTCGCAACAGGACCTTGAAAAACTCATCCATGCGTTTATCTTTAGTCGGATTGATTACTGCAACTTCATGTAATGTTTTTAAGTGTCATATGCTTCGTCTGTATTTTATGCTTTATTGCTGTTTTAACTTTATCCTCTAATCATGTAAAGCACCTTCAATTACTTTGTTTTTGAAAGTGTGATATACAAATAGAATTGCCTTGCCTTATTAGAATGTAAAATGGTTCGAAATGATACTACATCCAGTGGCAAAATGGTTTGATGGCATCCTAGTAAGCCGTTTTCTTCTTGAGAGTTATTAGTTATTCATGCGTGGAGGCAACATTAGACCATATGTGTAGTTAAGAGTAGGGGTGTCAAATTATCGCATTAATCGCGATTAATTAATTACAGCCATATTTAACGCGCTATGTTTTATAATCGCGTTAATCTAATTTTTCATCTTTAATTTTACTGTTTTTGCATGCGAGTTGCCTTAAAATAAAATCTGTTTTCATGCTTTGGGCTTCTTGTGTTTGAGTTGATGGTTAACCAAGATGTATGGTTGTTGAAAAACTGACCCAAATGCAGTGGAATGCGAAGGTGGGATTTTACTAAACGGAAAAGATGACAAAAACTTACTTGACAGGAGGGTAACCGAGAATGAACCGGCGAGTTGTGACTCACAGAGAACTGCTTAAGTGTACTGAGGAGGTGTGAGAAGTGACAGGGAGAAGACCAGGGACTAATTAGTGAGAACAGATGCAGGTGGAAACAATCAGAAACTGTGTCAGGGAGAACACAAGAAAGGAATAGACAGGAGAAGAAACAGAAAACAATCTTAAATCAGAAGGAAAAACTAGAAAGTAACTAAAGATGAGATATCTAAGAGGAACTCAAGGAAACACTGGAGAACATAAGGAGATAAAAACTTGAGGAAGAAATAAATTAGGAAACTATCTATTGAGAAATGAACTAACAAGGACTGCTGACCTAAGGAAACACAAATAAAAAGGTACACACAGAAATAATAAAATAAAAAGGTGAAAACATCTAAGAGCAGGAAGGGAAGAAATACGCAAACAAGTAAGTGCCAAAATAATAACACCAAGACATAAACTAAAAATAATAATTTAAATTAAATATGGAAAACAACTAACTCAAACTCAAACACCTAACATCATGACAACCACACCCTGAAATGGACATCGATTGGCTGTCATTAGGCCTGCTTATCATGAGCTGAGGAGTGAGCGGTGAGTTGCAGACAGTATTGCCAACTTAGCGACTTTGTCACTATATGTAGTGAGTTTTTAGACCCCTCTAGCAATTCTTCTTCAAAAAAGCAACTAGCGACAAATCTAGAGACTTTTTCTGGGATTATAGGAGACTTTTGGATGAAGCACGTATCCTTGTTACTCTCACTGAGCAGCGGTGGTGCCGTGGATTGCTCTCCGTCTCAGTGAGCTCACAGCAGACAGCAAGTCGGTGCGGAGCAACTCCTCCCGCCCGTCCAGGTCCAGCTGGACTCCCTCAGAGCAGATATTTACCCCACTGAGTCCAGAATGCTTACGAATCGCGCATGCTCGAAGCCGAAGTTGCAGTCAGCACTGGGACTAGTCTCAAAAACAGAGAAATGTAAATGTCTGGGACTTCATCTGTTCATGTTAAAACAGTAAAGGACCTCATAAAGGCACTTTTTTCATTATATATTTGTTCTGCCACAATAATGTAAAGAATTGTAAATAAATATACCTCAAGATGAGGGCTTTTCTCAGCAATTATTAGGTGCGATTAAAAAAAGAGATTAATTAATTACAGATCATAATCTCAAAGCTTTTTTAATCTCTTGACAGCACTAGTTTAGAGATTAAGAAAAATCACAACAAACAGCTCAATAAACCAAGAGTTCCTTATTTTAGTGTCATGGAGTCAGGAGCATGTGATGGTGTTAATTCTTAAGCAGTTTTGATCAGTGATTAGCATAATTCGCTCAGTTAGCATTTCTTATTGTAACAGTACATAATCTGCTTTTTCTAGATTGTAAACATTCTAAACTCAAATCAGTGTCTTTCAGAAATTTTGAAATCCTTCATGGCAGATAAAAGCTAAAAGGTTAAAATGGATAAAACAAACCATATTTTTGTATGGATTACAATTGTTTACCCAGGCACAGTACTTTTATCAGTAAGGTAAGGAAAGTAGCTATTTGCTGTCGTAAAAGTCACTAGAAGTTGCTAAATGACTGAATAGATGCCATCTAATTTACAATACTGACCCTCTGGATGCGAAAATAGACAATATAACTGCAGTGATTTAATTTAAATTAACTTCCGGCCTTTACCATGAGGGATCCAGCCAGATGTGGTTTTGGTCTGGACGCAGGACTAGTACCAGTCCGGTAAACTTTGGACCAAAATGACGGCATTGTTCCTTTTTTTTAGCTGGTGCTTTTTTTTAGCTGGTGCGGTTTGCACGTAGAGGTTGCGATTTAATTTATTTTGAGGTGATAGAGGCCTGAACAACCAGGCATGCTTGAGAGAGCATGTGCCATGACGTAATGATATGTATCCTACCCACGTGTATTAGCAAAAGTCCACATCCATAAATGTAAATTTTGAAACTCAACTCCATTATTTAAATTCTTTTTAATTGAAGTTGATCCTGACTTTAAATATCTTAAATTGACTACAAATAAGAAAGGTATATTAATGATTGAAATTCATTCAGATGTTTTCAACAAATAAGCTGTCACAATTACAACTCTTTAATACAAATACTGGTATGAAGTCTGTACTCAGCCCTCTTTTTTTCTGTATTACTTATTTTTATTTTATGTTGTTACATTGTTATTATTCTTCTTTGCCTTGTATAGGCCTACCTATTGTACAAACTGAACTACAATGACTGCATGTTCACTTCTTACATTTAAATTAAAAACTGTGTCAGTTAGCCACTGGATAAACTAAGCTAGCCAGCTCAGACACCCACATGAACTGCATGTAAGTCAAAGAAGATAATAATTTTGTTCAGCGCTAGAAAAATGAGCAAAAATGGCCTCTGACCGTTGTAGAGCTCGGACTAATAAGCACGCACTTGAACGTCGCAGGAGTGCGCATTTTGCTGACTGCAGTTCATCTAACAACCACATCAAAGCACTCAGCAAACTCCGCAGAACTGCTTTAAAGTGTAACTGAACCCCATGAAAAATCATAACCCCGACCCCAGACAACATTTGAAAAATTCTACAATGTGGGCGTTGCCAGGAAGAACGGAGGGGTATGGCCTAGTGTGGAGGATGAGCGGAGGGGGGAACGTGGGGGTGTGTTCAGGAGGACAGTGACACCTCGCTTAATCTGACACTGAAACATGGAGAGTGACTAAAGCGACGTTGGCACTTTTGCGACTGATCGATCTGATCAAAGTTCATCTGTTTTGAACGTTAGCCTATGTTAGCATTACCACTCAGAGACTGGACCCATCCTGTCTCTCTCTGCCTCAGCAGCACCATCCTTAGGCAGCGCTGACTCAGCGCCCTGACCCAGCGGATCTCCTCCACCGTCACCGGAGGTAGAGGGAGGCTTTATGGAGCCCAGCGGCCCCGAGCCGTATCAATTCGAGCCGCTGGTTCAGGCAGCTGAGTCAGCGCTGCCCGAGCCCGGTGCTGCTGAGGCAGAGGGAGACAGGATGGCTCCAGTCAGTGTTGCCAACTGTCTCCAACAGAAAGTAGCTGAAGTTGCCCCAGATAGTCGCTAGATGTCGCCAGATGACATCATACGCTAATTTACATAATGATGACGTCATCACGTGATGACGAATGAAACAGAAAGGAGGAAATAATTATATTTAGATTAGGATTTGGTCATAGGATAGGGTTAAATAATACATTATTTAAACAGGGGAAACATGCTACAGGGAAATGTGACTTCTGTCTTCAAGAAGAGACTGTGGAACATGTTCTATTATTTTGCCTGAAGTACTGTTGAGAAAACTGGTACAAAATTTACAAGATTTCAAATTGCAACTGGACATCAAAGACCTTTTAAGCAAAATTTTAAGATCTAGAAGTTCTCAAGAAGACGAAATTAATACAGAGAATATAGTTGTTTGTTTTTTAGTACTTTGTAAAAGTAAGTAGGGCATATTTTGCATGCATCAAATGTTTCTTGCCAACCGCCATTAAACAGAAGTTTATTGCTTATGGTATTATTCTCAGTGGGGTTTTTTTGTCATAAGTTTTGAATGTCCTACGTTTTTTAACTACACCATACATTTCGAACATTCCTTGAATGCACCACAGGTGTGCGATGCAGCGTAATACAGACAAGCTTCTGCCTTAATTCCCATTGACAGATCGGTCTTATATACATGCAGATTTATTTTTTACTTTTGAATTAACATTAACTTTGAATTAACATTAACAACTTCGATTGTGAGTGGATGAAATGAACCGAAAAAGGTTTATGATTGGTCAGTCGACATACTCTGATCATGCTGCACATACATGCGCAGATCATTCCCTTCCTGAGCGTTGGGAAGGAGCAAGCTGGGTCTCTAAACTGCAGAAAATATTGGCGACAAAGTTTCACAGAAAGTAGTTACGGGTGGTCAGAAATGTCGCTAGATGTGTTGCTAGGTGCTTTTTGGAAAAAAAAGTCGTTAAGGGGGTCTGAAAAGTCCTTAGAAATAGTGACAAAGTCGCTAATTAGGCAACACTGGGTCCAGTCTCTGAGTGGTAATGCTAACATAGGCTAACGTTCAAAACAGTATGTTAGCTATGCTAACTAAGTGCTTATGTGATAATAATGGTAACCTGAAAAACGCAATCCAACTCCAAACTCGCCACGGGGCCGGTATGTCAGAGATAGTTTTATAACCAAACCCACGGGGCGTGTCTGTGAGACCATGACTGTGACACAGTCAATGCCTGTGACGTAAAGATGTACTGCTCTCCACCAATCGCAAAAATCAAATGCAGTAGCCATTGTTCCACCCTAAGAGGGCAGCACTAAGACATTTTTAGACCAAAAAGTGTAGAATTAAACAAGTTTAAACCAATATGTAAAAAGAATCCCCAGAAAGTGAAAGATTGCTTTATACCAATTTATACAGTTTATAGGCAAAAAAAAGTTGTTTTGGGGTTTAGTTACTCTTTAAAGCGGACTAAAGGCTGGTGTGAGAGCGCCGTAAAATTAAGTAACCCTGTGATGTTCTGACAACCATTGTATGTTCTGTTTATGTATCTTGCATGTTTTAACATGGTTCTAAGTTATTTTATATGCTTTTTATTTATTCTATTGTATTATTTTGTATGCGTTTTGGTTTAGTATTGGTTTATTTTTCCCGGGTAACGTTTTGATTACCTTTTGGATGTTGTAAAGTGCTATGTAGATACTGACTGATTGATTGATTGATTGATTGATTGATTGATTGATTGATTGATTGATTGATTGATTGATTGATTGATTGATGTTGGCAACAGTGGATCCAGTAACTGGACATGGAAGACCACAGATGTTGGTCAGTCACATTCTATGTTGCAGCTAAACAAACAAAAACAAAAAAAACTCTGCTGAAGTCTTTCTAAAAACTGTACAGCTTCATATCATAAAAATGCTGTGTTATGTTCACTGTTGCATGCACCTCTGTCAAATTAACTAAACATCTCCGGATGCATTGTAACCTATGATTGTAACTAGCAATAAATGTTTAATTGAATAACTGTTTACCAGGATTTACATTTTAGAGGATTTAATAAAAACAATACACCTGGCTCTTTACAATACACTTTTTTAAAAGGGTTTATTAAATCCTGCAGATATTCTTCTTTATTTGGTCCTTTCAACCTATTTAAAGCAAAAACCAGTCTACTCCTTTCTGATCAACTTCAGCAATGTGTGAACTAAGGAGAAATTGCTTTCCATTGACAATATTGAAGTCTAATTTAAAGATTGAATTTGTCTTCATAGTACTGGTATTGGAGTGGTTGGTTCGCTGAGGGTAGTCATAGTCAGATTGGTGTTACTTTAAATGGACAAATTAATGTAAAAAATCTGAGATTAGTTTGTGAGACCCTATATTTGCCGTCCTGTAAACTCATAAATATGTGATGTACTCCCTTTCAGGTTATGGCCATGCAGCGCCCAGCACCGACTCAGGGAAGGTGTTTTGTATGTTCTACGCGCTGCTTGGGATCCCGCTCACCCTGGTCATGTTCCAGAGTCTGGGAGAGCGCATCAACACGTTCGTCAGATACCTGCTGCATCAAGCCAAAAAGTGCCTGGGAATGCGTCAGACCGAGGTCTCCATGACAAACATGGTGACGGTCGGCTTCTTCTCCTGTATGAGCACTCTGTGTGTGGGGGCTGCGGCGTTCTCCCACTGCGAGGGATGGAGTTTCCTGCACGCCTTCTACTACTGCTTCATTACGCTCACCACCATCGGCTTTGGAGATTATGTGGCTCTGCAGAGGGATGACGCTCTGCAGAATGACCCCCGCTACGTGGCTTTCTGCTTTGTTTACATCCTCATGGGCCTGACAGTGATTGGAGCATTTCTGAATCTTGTTGTGCTTCGTTTCCTGACCATGAATACCGAGGATGAGCGCCGGGACGCCAAGCAGAAGGCCTTGATGTCTGTGGGCAAGCCCAGAGGAGAGGTGACTCGTCTTTTACCACTCTCAACCTCAACTTCGTCCACAGTCGTGGGAAACGACACCACGAAGGCTAAAGATTTAAAAGGTGCCTACACTGAGGTGCTGCATTTCCAAACGATATGCTCCTGCTTGTGGTACAGAAGCAAAGAGAAGGTGCAGGGCTCCATACCCACCATGGTCCCTCAGGAGATGACATTCTCTGATGCCTACTTGCAGCAGAACAGTAACTGTCCTCACTACATGGATCCTGGATCAACAGGCTGTGTGTGCAGTCCACGTCAGTGCACCAGCATAAGCTCCATAACAACAGGCCTACACATTCTTTCTCCATTCAATTTGTTTAAAAGACGCAGCTCCGTTTAGCCTTTCACAGCAACTGCTCGATCTAGAGCACACAAAACTTAACAGCAACTAGATGTATGTGGTGCTATAATCCTGGTATTCCAAGAGTATGATGCGCAAAAAAGGAAAATGAACACAGAGCAAAGTCTTGATCAAACATGTAATGAAGAAAGAGCAGCCAGTAGAATTTTCATTTTGAGGTTTCGTGTTTAGACAAAGGAATCAGGTCCAACCGGTTCGAAGTCATGTGGATCTTGGCACATGAGCCCAATGCAGTGCATCTGATGTGCCCAAGAGGCAAAGGCACATCAGATGCTTGGCCGGTAGAGTCAACAGAGTGAGATGATAGTGAAATGATGACAAACAAGAGCTGAATCCTGTTGGCTCTGCGGCAAATAAGGATTTTGTGTTTTCATTAATGAGCACGGCATTACTTCCTTAATTTTTCATTTCGCCATTCTGTTCCTACATCTTTTAAAAGTAGGTGTGTAATAGGGATGCACGATATATCGGCATCAACATCGGTATCGACCGATGTTAGGCGTTTTTTAACATATCAGCATCGGCCCGATAAGTAACAGAGGGCCGATATTAACAACTGATGTTTATTTATTTCCATCTTTTTGATGTTTCTGTCTGTGTTTTGGGGGGGTGTTATCCATGTGGTGTTTGTTTGGTCATGTGACAGCGATAGTGATGCAGCGCAGAAATGTGGGGGTGTTTAACTCAAGCAGAGAAGCGATGTAGATGGTGTAGAAGATTTTCCACGGTGTAGGGAAATATACCGTATACCATATCGGTGCGTATCGGTTATCGGCCATAACAGCGGGATTAACATCGGACATCGTTATCGGCCCAAATTTTCATATCGGTGCATCCCTAGTGTGTAACGATACGTCCAGCTCACAGGATGAGACAATTCACCACAATGGGTTTACGAGACAAGATTTTAGCAATATTGTTGTTAGAAAGAATCCCCATTTTTGTTTACAGAATATATAATAAAGAGTACAATAATCCAGTCAAGATTTGAAAAGTACATATGTTGGATGCTTATTTACATGTAAGGTGATTGTAATGTGACCAAGAGATAAACAAATACCACTCAGGCCGTTAAAGATAAGCTTCAAATCAGGATCAAATTTTAGCCGCCATTAGCGGCTGACAGTTAGCCAGATAGGTAATCATTAATATTCTTTCGCTGTTTCTTTCTACCCAAAACAACGCCACACACACATGATTTAAAAATGGAGTAGGCTTCTTGAAAATACTTCTATATTTTTCCCACACAACAGGGCAACTCAAGAACTACCTACTTTTTTGCTTCAACTTAACCTAAGAGTGTCAAACATAGACACAACATGGAGTCGGGCTTAAAGCATGCACTTTCATACCCGGGGTCCAGAATAATCACTGGCACTTATTTCACCTGACGTAGCCATTGCATCGTACTTTGCCAGAAAGACTTTGATGAGAAATGTTGTGGCATTTTATTTACACCAGACCTCATGTCATCAGAGACACCCAAACTTCAAAAACATACTTGACCCATCACAACTTTAGTTAAGTCTGCCCCAATTATCATGACTGTCAGTGCTCTCTGCCCAAATTGCTGGTGCCAGAGTGACAAAATTATGAAATTTGTCAAGTGGAAAAATATAAAAACAATGTGATCACTTATCTTCAAAAATTTGCATTAGCAAATAAGGCCACGTATATACTCACAATGCAATGCATTTGTTTTACTCCATTAGCAAAAGATGTATCACAAATACAGTTTAACCACTCTGACCCACCTACAGTTTATCTTAATCAGGTTTATGGACCATATTTACTGAAGGTTAATGTTTCTTGGTTAATTTTTCCCATTCATCTCATTGATTGGTAGTTAGACAGTAGCATGGTTCCCACATGACAAGAACATTCACCAATGGCAGTAGCAACATCTCATTAGGGAAGCAGTGGGCTGAAATAAAAGTCTTTAGGTTTACCATATGCTGGATAATGGGAGAAATTACGGTATCTGATCTACCAGTTTAGTCTAATTTTCCTTTGTTCTGAAGCAAGTTTTCATACATCTTAAAATGTTAGCCATTTTAAGATGTATGAAAACCCATCAAGAATTTACAACCATAAATATCCTGATCTGTCAGGGATGTTTAAGATTTTTTCTAAGAAGGTTCTTTGACGTTATTATAAGTAATATAATCTGTAGTAAAATGATTGCTGGGCTTGTTGAAGAGGAAGAATTGGTAGAAGGGTAACAGCTAGTCAGTCGGAGTCTAATTTGAGTTATTTTAAACATTTCAAACTGAAACAATTATTCTCTATTTGATCCAATGCTTTGTTAGCCAATATTTAATTTCCACACCTTGGCTAGGGATTGTTATTTAGTTTGTTTCTGTTTTCTCAGTCAAACGTCGTCTGCATTACTATGCTAAAGTTTGGTGGAGGCTGCTAGCTACATAAATCAAATGCGACTCTTTTGTCCATTCTGACTAGTTATTAACCTTCCACTACTCTAAGTACTTATTCACTTTTCAATAAACGTAAGTGTAAAAGACAAGTTTCTGCTACAGGTGTGAAAATAAATGGACCATTTAATTAAGGATAATATCGTTAGCTTTTTGGGCATAGTCAGGTTAGCCGTTTTGGCTGCCTCAGGTTATTACGCTAAACTAAGCTAAATCTTTCCTAACTGCTACTTAGAACCACACAAGACATTATATTATCATTTTTAATGCAATATCAATGAGTCCAACATTTGGTAGCTATAATTCAGGCTCCATGCAATAACACCGCTTTCCAATAATTTATATGGCCATTTAAATGGACTTTGTGTTGTGCCTACAGCTGAAATAGAGATTTAATTATTTAAATTCAGGTGGATTGGTGAGTACGTTGTAAGGAAAATATGGGTTTATCCCAATCGATATCACAATATCCAACAAAAAGCTATACGTGCTACTATGTATACTATAGTAGTATACTATAAACACCTTGTTTCTTTACTAAATCTATCTCTTAGGCATTTACTTTTAACAGTTTTTGTTGATGGCAACAGAACACAGAATAAAATATCTGCCCAAACAGAACTGCCATACCCACATTAGACATAACATGCACAGAGTTGTGCAGATCACATCTGGAGCAAACAGTAGATTCAAATGCTTTTTGGGAGCAGTCTGTTGGGGCAGATGGGAGGGGGGTTACCATGTTGGTACAATGGTATAATTAGTTGGTTGTCAATCAAAGACAGCTTTGCTTGAAAGATGGAATCGAGATGATTGATGGATAGGAAGAAATTCTCTTTCAGCTAAAATTTCACGTTTTCCTGGGTACAATTTGGTGGTTTGTCTGTGGGTGGTGTGATGCAGAGTCACATTTGTTTGACTTTGAGGAGCAACAACAGGATTTTAACCCCAGAAGATGAACAATTTCCATTTGCTAAACATTGTATTCTGCAGCCTAACAATGAAGCAGCTGAATAAATCAAAAGGAAATAAAGGAGGAGAACAAGTTATAGTCATAGTTAATAGAAAGTACATCCTCTTTCAATGCTAGGTTTTTATATTTTTGGAGTATTTTAATTGGTGATTGGTCCTAACCAGGCTCTAAAAGTATTTAAGCCTCACCCCAAGTGTACAAAGAAATTCCTTTTTCTTTCTTTTATTAAATAAAGATGAAGGCATAATAAAAAGTGGTACCTGAAAAATAAAGTACACCCTATGCTTCAATAACTTGTAATACCACTTTTAGTAGCAAATATGTTTTTGCTGTTTGACATTAGCCCTAAATTACATCTTTTAGAAGTGACCTGATCAAATCCTCTTTCTACAAAATCACTTAATTGCCCTCATGACCCAATTTTGACCAGTTTTTTGCTGTTGGATATGTGGGCTCAAATTTAACGCTGGGACGCTTTGATTAACACAAGTGTTCTCGGTCGACTTGACTTAAAAGGTACAGAGATCGCATGGGTGCAAATTTATCGCACCTCCATCACCATGTTTGAGTAGGTATGAGGTGTTTGTGCAGATATTCCGTTTTTTTCTCCAAAATGGTGCTGTACATTATGACCAAGCATCTGTAATTTGGTCTCATCTGTACCGATTAAATGGTTCCTGAAGTCTTATGATGCATTCAGTTTTAACTCTATACTGTAAACTCAGCCAATTAGCAGATCTGCTGCTATTATCAAGCTGGTCACATTTGCTTTTGATCAGGTAATGTTTTGCATTTATTAATGGCAGCTACTTTCCTTTTCCTGAAAGCAAAAACGAACTTTTTTGCTTTCAAACGTACGTTGTACGTTTGCGGTTCTGATCACCTTGTACCAAACTTTTTTGCTTACTAAATGGAGTCATGTACCATCGTACGGTTCATCCTGACCATTGTCAGTTTGTACCCTCCAGGGGGCATTTTATAGTTGCTTTTACAACTGATGTTTTGATGTACTCGTTTTTATAATCTGCTCTTAAAATGTGACTATATTACTCCAGAAAATATCTACTGAGAGGAGCTTGCTTAAAATTATTTTAACTTTATCAGGGGTCACAATCTTTCCTTTCTGAAAAGAGGAAACTGGCCCAAATAAGAATCAAAACCAAAATAATACAGATATATTATACAAAATTGGCAAAAAAACATTGTAAATGAAGTGTAAATATAGATGAGAGTCAAACACTTTTCAATTAATGAGCTCTACAAATCAAAATACGTAACTGCGAAGAAGAAATTTATACAGACAGGTTTAACGATTTGTTTCAGGTACAAAGGAAGACATTTGGGTGCAAAATGACGGTGCGAATTGATAAAGGCATGAACTGACCTGGAGCCATGTTGTGCATTTAAGCGTTGATTAAAACAGTTGTGGAACTGCAAAGAGCCAGATTTATGTGATGATACGACCGTAGCATTGCACAAGGGTGTACTTTCTATTTATCATCATAACAACAGATTAGCAGATGCATCAACTGAACTCCACCAACAATAAACTAAAGAACTCTATGTAAGACATAGTTTAACTTTCAATTTCAGCAAATTTTTCATCTTCGGGAAGGGAGGAAAGGGTTTTATGCCTTTAAAACCAAAAATGTTCGTCTTATTTGCAGCTGTTATACACAAAAACAGATGATTATTAAAACTGTGCCACAAAAAAATCTTTTACAATTATTCTATTATTACATGGAAATTCTCATCTGATGCAGAAATAGGAGGTGCAGGTAAATGAAGATACACACATACACGACATACACACATATATATATATATATATATATATATATATATATATATATATATACACACATACATGTATATGTGTATGTGTATATATATATATATATATACACATATATATATATATATATATATATATATATATATATATATATATACACATACACATATATATATATATATATATATATATATATATATATATATACACATACACATATATATATATATATATATATACACATACACATATACACACACACACACACGCTCACACACACACACACATACATATCACCCACCCATCTTAAACTGAGCTCAATCACAATAGACTGTTTTTACATCTATCTGTGATTGGATATATTTTTTCTTTTGAACTTTTAAGGATTTTAATCTTTTTAATGTTTGCTTTATTGTGTGAAATCCTGGGAGTCTAACATACAATAACCGGTACAGGTATCACATGCAAATAAAAGATTATGTGATGTCTCTTCAGAAGTGTATCTCATGTAGCAGCATCAACCTGTTGTGCTGGATTGAAATACACATTTACATATGATTTTTTGCAAGAAAAGTGCTTGCACCAAGAAAACAATGACTTATTGTAAGTTGTATGCAAAGATCAAATACTTGATCAAAGACTAAAGCTATTCCGGCAATATTAATCATACATTTTACAGACCTGTACATCAGCAAGAACAGGGAATTTTGTTTTTTAAATTTTTTATTTGATGCCATTTCGTACTTCATAGTAATTAATAATTCAGTCTTCATAGGTCTCTCCCCCTTCAGAACGCCCACTTCCTATTTCCAGGACAACTGGGAAAGTCTTGGGAAAGAGAACATTTTTTTCTGTTCTTGCAGCGTATGTATTGGCCTTAAATCTGTCAACACTAAAACATGAATATTTTGTCAATAAAATTACTGGTTTGATGCTTTTTGGTGATTTATTTATGGGCTGGTAAATCCTGACTTGATATAAGACATGAACATGTTGATAATTACATTTTGAAGAAGGTAGTCTCATACAGTCATGGGAAAAAGAAAGTACACGTTTCAGTTCTGTAGAACATTTTAGTTCTGCTGATTTCCAAACACAATTTACATTCATGTTACCTGGTTCTAACCTTTTCTTTAGAACGAATTAAATATAACCTCAAATGAATAATAATGTGACTTGGCATGGGCTGGTAGGAGATTGACAAGACGTGGTATCCTCAAGAAAAAAGGTCAATGTATCGCTGTATAAGGAGAAAGAAATAAAGCCAAAAAATGTATAGCATTATCCAAATGGCTTTTTGGAGGCTCTGGACACTGACATCTTCCTAAAAGAATTTTGAACCTGTAATGTACCTTTTGGACATTTTGGCACTTAACAGGTTTGAAGCCGTAATTTTTTCAAACCTGGGTACACTGTACCTTGATACGGCCATCTGGCCTATGCCTAGATGCACTGTGTACATTGTCCTGATTTACTCAAAAACAGCCAAAACATAGAAACTTTTAGCAGTTATAACCTGACAAATCATCTTCTGTATGACCTTCTCATCCTCTCACATTGTTGTTGAGAAATTAACCAGAGGGAGGCTTGAGCTGTATGAGGACATACTTACTCTTAGCCATGACTGTAAGTCATAATAGTGGAATTTGAGCATTACCATGCTGTTTATCAATATGTGCTGAGGAAGAAAATCGTGCTGAATGTATAGAAATGACCATTAGGGCCCAGATGGTTTCCCCCTGGGAATGTTGACTGGACTCCAGATCTGGACAACCTACAGCAGGTTAGTCACGAGCTTAAGTGAGACAGGGTACCTTATGTATTGCGATCAACTCCATTTCATGTGGCACAAGAGAGTGCAACACTAACAGGAAGCTATAAAGCAGCAATTATTATTTGGGAGAAGGTGCTGATGATTTAACTTTTACCCGATAACCAGAGGTTTACATGCAACATTTAAGACCAGATGCGATTTCTTTTCAAATAGTTAAAAATTGAATTTTACAGGTATTTCAGCATGATGAGTTCTGCTTACTTATTTGGCCATTACCATTAACAACTTTTATTGTTACTGATTTGATGAAATAAATAGAAAAATTGATATTAAATTAAGTGTGGGACAGTATATGCAACCTTGCCCTTCGCAGGTCAGAGGAGAAGTAACTTCCCATGATTGATCAATTAACTTACCGAGTCTTCTTACTTGATTTTTCATACCTGACAGTTCCAGCCCTTCCACAAACCCATTATTTTAGCAGAAAATCAACAGTTTTTGACGCAGAGTTGTTTGTCTGCTTTAAATGGACCAGGGTTCATCTTCCTTAGATGGGCCACTTTGCTTGGGAGGATGTGAAAGCTCACCCAAATCCTGGTGCGATCCAAACAAGAGGACCGTAGCTGGCCTGAAAATGTCGGACTGAGTGAACCATGGTGCCGGAAAACAAAAATAAATATCTTGCATACTGAATGAAAAGAGAAAATGAATCAAAAGGAGGAAATCAATGTATGTTTTTCTGACACATATCTGATCTGACAACATGTATATCCTTGGAATATGTAAATGCATAACCACGGCAAGAAGTCAAATTCCCTCATTCTCCAATATGCAGAGGATCATCCTGGACAGCTGGCTGCCTCGTCTGCCAGTCATACTCTGCAGCTTCTTGTGACAATCTATTGTAACTGTAGGATATTGCTGGCAATTACAGAGACTTCAACCAATGACAGACAGATACTGATAAAACCCTGCATTTAATAAGTTTAAATAGAAGAGCTACTACCTTCCTACTTCCAGGTAGGCAACTGTGACTCTGTGGGTAGAACAGTAATGACACAATATGAAAGTTGTAGGCTTGATTCCAGCTCCCTCCTGCCACATGTTGATGGGCACTTATCACCAGGTTGCCTACCCATCTGCGTGTCGTATATAAATGTATGCGCATTTGTGTGTGGGATTGGGTGAATCTTGCTCTAATGTAAAGCATCAGTATGACTATATAAATTCAGTCTATTTACCCTTTAGATGGGCCTTTATTTTCTGAACTGATGTGTGAAATCAAATTTCTTTATTTAAATGGAAGGACAAATCAGTGAAACAGGATTGCAAACCTTAGTGAGACATAAAAATACCCAGCTATATAAATAAATGACTGGCAAAAAAACAAACAAAAAAAACAAATTTCACAGCTTCACTTAATGTTGCACTTCTTTTAGGAGTGAGAAAGATGAGCTCAGCGTGAATTTACTCATTTCACAGTTGCCTTCTGTTCAAGTACACAGTAAGTGGCTGCATTCACTTTATTAATGTAACCTGTATGCTATGTTTCGATGCATTTCTCTTTGATGTTTAAATCCTGAAACACCTTCCAGGGGTGCAATAGTTCAAAGATATAATGCTGATATTATCATCATAAATTGGCATGAATAGGTATTTTTTTATGCCTCAAGTTGTTTCAGTTTCAGACAGATACAACTTTTGTTTTTTGCGTGTCTCTGCTTTGCACATCTAAATACTGACCCCCCCCCCATTCTTCAAAAGTCTTACCTGCATTTTGGTCTGTCCTTTGACTGGCCCATTGTAACACATGCATGTGATTTGATCTAAACCAGAGGTCCCCAAACCTGCTCTAAGAGAAAGTCACATGGGTTGAACATGTTCTTCACATGGGATCACATGCTATCCCATGTGTAGCATGAACTTCACATGTTTGGTTTTACATGGGTTTCAAATACTTTTCACATGTAATCATAAAGGCTTCACATCAAATTCCACATAGGTTTCACACTTTTTTTTTCACATGCAGGTTTTATATGGAAAATAATTATTATTCTACTTTTAGAAATCCTAGGAATTACAAGTAAACCTGCAGTCTGAGAGCGAAGGGCTCTGTTAGGAACATAAGGAACAATTAGATCTCTGATGTATGATGGAGCTTGATTATTAAGGGCTTTGTATGTAAGAAGAAGGATCTTAAATTCTATTCTGGATTTAACAGGGAGCCAATGAAGGGAAGCTAAAACAGGAGAAATGTGATCTCTCTTTTTAATATTCATCAAAACTCTTGCTGCCGCATTTTGGATCAACTGAAGGCTTTTAATGGCATTTTGTGGACTACCTGATAGTAAAGAATTACAGTAGTCCAGCCTTGAGGTAATAAATGCATGGACTAGTTTCTCAGCATCACTCCTGGACAGGATGTTTCTAATTTTAGCAATATTCCGGAGGTGAAAGAAAGAAATCCTAGAAACCTGTTTAATATCGGATTTAAATGTCAAGTCTCGGTCAAAAATAACGCCGAGGTTCTTTACGTTATTACTGGGGGCCAATTTAATGCCATCCAGATGAAGTGATTGACTAATCAGTTTCTGTTTAAGAACTTCTGGTCCAAAGACAGCAACTTCTGTTTTGTCAGAATTTAAAAGCAAAAAGTTTAGGGTCATCCATGTTTTTATGTCTTCCAGACATGCCTGTAATCTACCTAACTGACTGGGTTCATCAGGATTAATGGATAAATATAGTTGTGTATCATCTGCATAGCTGTGGAAATTTATCCCATGCTGTCTAATGATTCTACCAATTGGGAGCATATATATGGTGAACAGAATTGGTCCAAGCACAGAACCCTGTGGAACTCCACAAGTAACCCTTGAGAGTGAAGAAGATTTATCATTTAGATGAACAAACTGGAATCTGTCAGACAAATATGATTTAAACCAGCCTAGTGCTGTTCCTTTGATCCCTGCAACATGTTCAAGCCTTTCTAAGAGAATATTATGATCGACTGTGTCAAAAGCAGCACTGAGATCTAACAAAACCAGAACAGACACAAGTCCATTATCTGAGGCCATGAGAATAGCATTAGTAACCTTCACCAGTGCTGTTTCAGTGCTATGATGAGCTCTAAAACCTGACTGAAACTCTTCAAACAGCTCGTTATTGTTTAAATGCTCACAGACTTGATTAGCAACAATTTTCTCAAGGACTTTGGATAAGAAAGGAAGGTTAGATATAGGTCTGTAATTCACTAAGTCATCTTGATCAAGGGAAGGTTTCTTGAGTAAAGGTTTAATTACAGCTATTTTAAATTCCTGTGGTACGTATCCGTTTACTAAGGATAGATTCATCATATCCAAAATGGGGCCAGGAACCAAATGGAACACTTCTTTAAATAATTTGGTTGGAATTGGGTCCAACATACAAGTTGAAGGTTTAGATGAGGCTAATATTTTTGATAATTCCGAAAGCTCGACTGAATCAAAACAGCCTAAGCACAACTGAGGATCTACAGTTCTTTCCGATACTGCCTCATTTACTGAGGAAGAAGTAATCATGTTTGGGAGGATGCCAATGATTTTATTTTTAATAGAATTAATTTTATTTACGAAGAATCCCATAAAATCATCACTGCTAAGAGCTGGGGGAATAGTTGGCTCAACAGAGCTATTACTCTATGACACTTAATCATGTAAAGCACCTTGAATTACCTTGTTTTAACACTTTTAAGTGTGCAATACAAATAAAATTGCCTTGCATCACCTGTCTAGGTCCTGCAAAAAGAAGAATTTCCTTTCCAGGTTCAACTCTTCCAGGTTTGGTTTGACAACTCTCCTGTATTTAGCTCCATTCATCTTTCCATCAACTCTGGCCAGCTTTCCTGTCCTTCCTGAAGAAAAATATCCCCACAACATGATGCCGCCACCACCAATCTTCACAGTGGGGATGTTGTGTTCATGTTGTTTTTTGGGATCATGGGATTGATTTTATGAAGCCAAAATTTGTGGAGTGCGCAACTAATGATTGCAAGGCAGAAAAGCCCGCGCTGTGCATCATTTTAGTAAAAAGTCATCAGAACTAAACCTGCAAAGCAGATACGCAGACTGATGAACCCTGATAGACGTTTGTATCCGCTACAAGCAGAATTATCCCATCGAATTGTCAGTGAGGGTAATTAGTATGTTTGTAATTGTCAAAATTTGCTTGCCACTCCAACCTCCAAGCAGACTGTGAGGCCTGGTCCCGTGTCTGTGTATCTGCCGTGAGCTATTAGACGTGGACCACGGAGCAGCAACAGAAGGAGTGTCCACTGGACAAATCCCTGTATTGACTCCCTATAGCTATAGCATCTGCTGTTTTCTACTTTGGCCACAGACCTGAGTATCTATGTCAAAGACAAAAATAGGTCCACTGAGAAGGTCAGCAATGCCATTACATCACTTGGCAATGAGTTCAAAAAATGATATAAAAAGCTCTGAGTGGGTCCAAAGTTTGTCTAATTTATTAAAAGGTTTAAGTTCAGGACGTTTGAGGTGAGCTTCTGTTGGGGGATTGTTAGCAGTTATTGTCTTAAATGCATTAGAGAACTCTCTTGATGTTTCATGTAGTATAAATCCAGCTCTGCAGTCAATGAGGGGCTACAACCAATGGAGACTAAAATAACTCTTATCTCAGAAACACTAATAGGATTTTTAGGTGTTTTTTTATTTTAATATATAACAAATAAAAGTACCATCATGTTTGTCTTGCCAGTAATAATCTTCCTATATGTGAAACTCGTACTATAAGATTGTCTGATCTCAGAACGAGTTCTACACAGAAAAGTCACTGGCTCCACACTGCCATGAAACATTTACACAAACTCCACAGATGTTTATTAGGTTGGTTCACTTTAGTCTTCTCTCTCTAACAAGGTGCTGGCTTCAACCTTCAAGTACAGATAATCTGTATATCCACAAAATGAAGACGTAAAGGTGTTACAGTACCTCGAGAAAATATTTATGCCCCTTTTTGCCACACTACAACCCTAAACATCAAGTGTATTTCATTTGGATTTTATGCGATAAAACTAACACGAAGTAGTGCTTTATTGCAAAGTGGAAGGAAGAAGGAATCTGAAAAGTGTGGCGTACATTTATATTCAGCTTGCCGGAGTCAATACTAAAGCCTGCTTTTCACCGGACGCTTAAGCAGCGTGTAATGTCTGCAAAGCGTAATAGGCAGCCAATAGCCGGCATTATATTCAATGCCTTTGTTCCCACCAGGCGCGCATTGCTTTGTGTCTCAGCCTCCTCATAAATTTAGGCTTCAGGTGCTTTGCTTCCAGAAAACGTCAATCTCAGCAGTTTAGATCGGACCACACAGGACATCAGACATGGGAGGAGTGTAAAGCATCTGGAAATTTTCAAATTCAAAATAAAGGACAGGTGCAGAGTTCTGATTGCTTAAAGAGTAACACCCCCTTCCAGAGTCCTACTCGATGAACATTTCCGGTTTGAAAAATGCGGCAGAAAAAAGGCATTGCCTGGCGGACAGAGGAATGCGCGGGGAGGGCTGGGCGGCGTCAACACGTCCTTGGCTTTCCAACTCCAACGGAGGTGTGGCCAAGACCGGGCCTGAATTTGGACACAGCCTATATACTGCGGCATGATGGCTGACGTCAGTTTCCCCAGCTGACGTCAGAAACCCAAGTGAAGCCAGTAGCGATGCCCGATTCAAAGTCAACTGCAGTGTAACGTTTTAACCTGAAGAGGGCACTCCACTAACGATTTTTGGTACAAAATTATTTTTTTTACTAAAATACAAAATAATGACCAAACATGTAGACAGCACTATTAGACACTCATTTATACAGTTTATCAGCAAAAAAAAGTTGAACGTCATTACCTATAAAGTAAAGTGTAGAGCACTTTGAGGGGTGAGCATGACTAGAAAAGCACCATACAAGTTCAGTCCATTTAACACCAGGTTTGAAGTAAAGTTGGTCTGAGTCCAAATTTTTTTTTTTTTTTTTTTTTACAGACAATGAGGTTTAACAGACAAGTTAATCCTTAAATTAGTCCTTAAGGTGGAGAATCACCTCATTTATCTGATATCAGTGATCATCACCTGGTGTTCATTAGAAGGTTCGATCATTTCTGTACTTATAAGGAACAGAAGGAATGTAGTTCTCTCAAAAAACAGAGCACTGCATTCTAAAAGTTTTTTAAGTAATGTAAACATACGCTGTACACAGCCCGTCCCAAAACACAAGGGGCACAATAATACTCTTAAACCTGTTAAGATGGCCTTATTATATGTCAGGTCTATAGTAGGGAAGACATTTCTAATCAATGATCTTATCACTGAGCATGGCCTTGATTTTATGTTTTTAACCGAGACTTGGTTAGATAAGAATAGCAGTGTTTATCTAATCGAATCAACCCCTCCCAATTTTAGTTTTGTCAACCAGGCCAGACAGAACAGGAGAGGTGGAGGAGTTGCTGTTTCATTTAATGAATCATTCCAGTGTAAGCAGTTATCTCTTGGAAGTTGTCCTTCTTTTGAATATGTTGCTGTACAGCTGAAGGCCTCATCTAGAGCCATGTTTGTTAACATTTAACAGCTTCAAAATTACTGTGCTGACTTTAATGATGATTTTAGTGAACTGCTGTCTATAATCTGTGTTGATTTTGACTGTATAATTATTGTTGGTGATTTTAACATCCATGTTGACAATCCCCAGAACAAAGGGTCTAAAGACCTGAGTAACACTCTGGACAACTTTGGGCTGACTCAGCATATAACAGAGCCCACACATAATAAGGGTCATGTTTTGGACTTACTGATCTCGAAGGGTCTGGGCATTTCCAAGATTAATGTGCGTGATGTGGGCTTGTCTGACCATTGTTGTGTTTTCTTTGAGAGTATAATTTCGGTTCACATAAATGTTTTAACGGAGGTTATCACAAAACGACGTATAACTGAAAACACTAGTGACATCTTTAACCAGGTCTTCTCTCTAACAACTGCCCTGTCAGGGGATTCAGTCAATGAACTTGTCAACAGCTTTAATGCTAAAATATTAAATGTTATGGATACTATTGCTCCCACAAAGGTGAAGGTTATCTCTGGAAGGAAAAAGTCTCCATGTAGAAATTCCACACTGGTGAGAAATGAAAAAAAGGGAGTGTCGGAAAGCCGAGCTCAGATGGAGAAAAACAAAACTTCAGGTTCATTATGAAATCTATAAAGAGAAACTTCACTCTTATAACTTACAACTGAGGAATACAAGGAAGTCATATTTTTCTGACATCATCACCAGAAATAGTCACAGTGCTCGCACATTATTTGCTGTTGTCGACAGGCTAACAAACTCTCCTGTGTCAGTAGCACCTGAACTCTATTCCACCAAGGCCTGCAATGACTTTGCCAAATTCTTCACAGACAAAATCAAAAATATTAGACAAGCGATTGGTTCAGTAACGGCAGGTTCAGGATATGTACAGTGTCCAGGGAAAATCCGTTTAAACACCATGAAACAGTTTTATCTCATAAACAGCAAAGATCTAGAGGACATCTTACGTCAACTGAACTCCTCCTCTTGCTGCTTAGACATCCTGCCCACAGGCTTTTTAAAAAAGGTCTCAAAGATCTTGGAGTCAGATCTATTACAGATTGTAAACTCATCTTTAATGTCGGGTGTTTTCCCAGAGCCCCAGAAAACAGCTGTAATTAAACCCCTGCTGAAAAGAGACAATCTGGACAAGACACAAATGAACAACTACAGGCCCATCTCCAATCTTCCATTTTTAAGTAAGATAATTGAAAAGACTGTTTTTCATCAGCTAAATGACTTCTTAAGACAAAGCAACTGCTATGACGTCTTTCAGTCAGGTTTTAGACAGCACCACAGCACAGACTGCTCTGACCAGAGTCATCATTGACATCCGTTTGAATAGTGACACTGGAAAAATGTCAGTGTTAGTTTTACTGGATCTCAGTGCTGCATTTGATACAGTTGACCACATTATTTTACTCAAACGACTGGAGAACTGGGTGGGTCTCTCTGGCACTGTACTAAACTGGTTCAAAACATACTTAGAGAACAGGAAGTACTTTGTTTGTATAAGTAACTTTACATTTGAGCAGACGGGAATTACATGTGGGGTTCCCCAGGGTTCCATCCTGGGACCTCTTCTGTTTAACATCTATATGCTCCCGCTGGCACAGGTAATAAATAACAATATATGTTACCATAGCTACGCAGATGACACACAGATATATATTAGAATGTCACCAAAAGACCAAGGGCCTGTACAGGCTCTTGGGAAATGCATTGAGGAAATTAATGACTGGATGTGCCACAATCTTCTGCAGTTGAACAAAAACAAAACGGAGGTAATTGTCTTTGGAGCTAAAGAGAAAAGATTGAAGGTCACCACAAGGCTTCAGTCCATACACCTAAAAACCACCAGCCACGTCAGAAATCTGGGTATAGTGATGGACTCAGACCTAAACTTTGAAAAACACATTAAGGAAATCACAAAATCAGCCTACTATCACCTTAAGAATGTCTCAAGGATAAAAGATCTGATGTCTCAGCAGGACCTGGAAAAACTAGTCCATGCGTTCATCCTTAGTCGGCTTGATTTTTGTGACACCGTCTTTACAGGTCTACCTAAAAAATCAATTAAGAAACTGCAGCTCATCCAGAACTCTGCTGCTCGAGTTCTCACGAAGACCAAAAACGTGGACCACATCAGTTCAGCTCTGAGGTCTTTACACTGGCTGCCTGTCTGTCAGAGGATAGACTTCAAAGTTCTCCTGCTGGTCTATAAAGCTCAGAATGGTTTAGGACCAAAATACATCAGTGATCTCCTGACCCAGTATGAACCTACTCGACCCTTCAGGTCATCTGGATCCGCTCTTTTATCAATTCCCAGAGTCAGAACCAGACATGGAGATGCTGCGTTCAGCAAACTCCCAGAAAGCCTCAGATCAGCTGAAACACCCAGTTTATTTAAATCCAGGTTAAAGACCCACCTGTTCTCAGCTGCTTTTGATTAGGTTTTTATGCTAAGTTTTAAATCTGCACGGCTCCTTTTAAGATTTTTTTTCCCTCATTTTAATTCATGGTCTTTATTCCTGTACTTTTGCTTTTTCTGCATCCTGCTGTAATGCTTTTGATGTTTTATGTAAAGCACTTTGAATTGTCTTGTAACATGAATTGTGCTATACAAATAAACTTGCCTTGTCTTGCCATCATTACAAGGACAAGGTGATGTTGGGACACAGAAGGTAGGTTTTGGGTATGCATATTAATAAATAATTGCTTGAGGCAATTAATAATAATTTTATGTCAAAGTTACCAAAGTTTGGGGCACCATCCTGGGATCCAGGAAAATAATAGCCAAGTAGTTCAGTCTCAGGTAACGTTTATGAATACCTGCCTGATAAAGCTGAAGTAATTAAACAATAGAGGAAGGGATAATTTCTTGCCGTTCTTTGAATAGCAAGTTATTACATATGTATGTGGAATAATAACTTTCCAAAATACAATAGTTTAACAAAAGAATACAACTTCCCAGTCAAAATGCTTTCATCAAACTCACTAAGCTAGTAAAAAACTAAACTACTAAATAAAAGAATGAATAACAAAGCTAACTACCAAAAGTAAAACTGAAAAATGGACAAATATGCAAAGAAGTAGAAACAGTTACCAATAATATGATTGTGATGTCACAGTTCAGTATGAATATGGATGCTAAAAGACCAGGCTTGTATTGAAGAGTTTTGGATGTGAAGCTTAGTTAGTTTTAAACTAATTATGATCGGTTTAAGACAAAGTAGCACCTTTTGTGTCCAAACAACCAATTCACAATGCAAAGCAGACATGAAGACAACATTATATTGAGGAAGTAATGTTTCATTAAGTTATTTGCAGAATTATAAATCAACCTTTGGAGAATTGAATCTATTTTATAGATCGGTCACTGCAGTGATTGATCTAATTTAGTATTTCGACATACTAAAGGAGGTGGTTTCAAAAGCGACATACATTTTCAGTGTTTACACTACCTATTTTAAAGTCGATCTGCATTTTGAATAATGTAGATAACCTTTATTGTTTATGAAGGCTAATGGTCTGCCAAAACGCATGCTGCACTAATCAGAACAAGTGTACGGAGCTAATGTATTTAGTCAAGGGCCACTATGTTTAGCTTGGAACAAAAGAACAAAAAGAACAACCAAGGAAAAAACAATTGAAGAATGAAATCTTACAAATGGACCAAAAACGATCTAATAGACAATCAAAACAATCCTTAAAAATAGTTTATCCTAAGCTAATTTATCTCTGCCCAGAGACATTACTTGAACGATTCTTAGATCTCCATTGAAGGGTGGCTCTGTTGTCTGAAAAGACCAGCAATAAAGCCAAGAAACCAGCTGTTATAGCTGATCAGTTAGCAGCAGCTGCATGTGGTCAAGGCTAGCAGTGAGTGTGCGGGGGATAGTTGATGCTCAGCAGCTGGGGTAAGCAGCGAGGTTCTCTCTCTCTCTGGTGGAGCCTGTAATTCAAAGATTCTCTCTGTAGGGTTTGAAAAGACCAGAACATAAATCAATGGGAAACAAACAAAAATATTTAAATGGGGGGTGCCCTTTCTACTATTCTCACACTTCCCCCTCCAAAAATCAATGGTGTCCTGACATTTTGAGTAACTTTCCTCTCTCTGACAGTTGTCAGTTTACCTGCTGGCATACAGTACACAAAGGCAGTCCATTCCTGGAAAGAGTTAGAGTTTATTTAAAAGAAAAGTCCAACTAGATGCAACGCTGGGTCTTAGTAGTCCACATGGCACGCATCTCTTCTTAATGCCATATGTCCGCAGTAGTGGTTATTGTGCACGATAACCGTCCCCTGCCACATCCGCCACATCAACGGGTATCTGCATCTAGTCTGAGTAAGGTACTTTAACCTAAAGAAATTCTGCCATTCTACTTTCTGTGTACTTAGGAAGCTATACTTTGTTACTCCATGTTTATCAAAAGAGCACCATATCTAAATTAAAACTTAAATTCTGTCATATTCTGGTAACAATTAAATAAGCACTCTACCATCTTATCAGAACAATTACAACTGTCCCCCCGTAACTGTCATTTATATTTTGTCAAAAATAAATTACATGAACTATTCATGTGACAATGTAGGCTCACCTAACTTACGATATGTCAACAACAGTTTAGGCTTTCTTTCTCAGAAAGGATACTTTTTTTCTCCAACGGGGTATCCAGCATCACTATGGTCACTGAGGACAGACTGCAAGGACTCGTCACTCACAGCGCTGGGTGTTGTGATGCCTTCTACTGGTATTTCTGTCTACGGCTCTGGCCCATCTTCACCTCCAAACCCCTTCAGTGGTGTGGCTCTACTTTCTAGTTGAGACTCAGCTGTTTCTGATCCTGACTGTTGTTCCAACTGATCAACCATATCAGGTTGTAGTCCAATAATAGATGTCCACTGTTCATCTTCATCAAAAATAGGTTTCTCTTCTTTCTGTCTCTGGTCCCTGGTTTTCCTTCTGTATTTTGACTTGGTTGGCCCATCCATACTGGTGACAGGAAGGAAGTCACATGGGAGCAACAGGTTCCTGTGGACAACTCTGACACGTCCTTTTCCAGTTTCTGGCTTGATTTCATACACTGGGCCTTCTTGGAATTTCCTCTGTGTCACAATATACACTCTGTCCTCCCAATAAGACCTCAGCTTTCCTGGTCCTCCCCTCTCAGTCAAATTGCGGACCAGCACTCTACTGCCCGGGTTCAATTCTGCACCATAGACCCTTTTGTCATAATGGGTTTTCCCTCGCATCCCTTCTTTCAAGGCTGTTCGGGAGGCCAGCTGGTATGCTTCAGTCATCCTGGACCTCCATTTCTCAGTGTAGTCGGTATGGGGTGGGCTTTGGTCTTTTGCTGTGAGTCCAAACATGAGATCTATGGGAAGCCTGGGCTGACGACCAAACAAAAGGAAATAGGGTGCATAGCCTGTGGCTTCACTCCGCGTGCAGTTGTAAACATGTGCCACCTTGGCGAGGGAAGCTTTCCAGTCTGTCTTTTTCTGGAGAATTTCTGAGCATTGCCAAGAGTGTTCTATTGAATCTTTCTACTTGGCCATTCCCCTGCGGGTGATAAGGAGTTGTGCGGGATCCTGAGACTTCACTGTATTCCTAAAGCTTTGCAAACAGCTTGTTTTCAAATTCTATTCCCTGGTCATGGTGCAGTCGGGTTGGGAATTCAAACCTCAGTATAAAATCTCCAAAGATCTTGTCTGTCGCTGTTTTGGCAGCCTTATTCCTACAAGGGTAGGCCTGAGCAAATCTGGTGAAGTGGTCCATCACAACAAGGATGTATTCGTAACCCCCTTTACATTTCTCCAGATGCAGGAAATCAATGGAAACTAACTCAAAAGGATAGGTGGTGACAATGTTAGTAAGTGGAGCTCTGACTGGCCTTTTAGGGCGTTTGTTCCTCAGGCATCTACATACACGTGTGATGTAATGCTCAACATCCTTCTGCATGTGAGGCCAATAAAAGAGGTCCCTGATGAGGTTTGACACTCTCTCTACTCCCAGATGACCCATCTCTTCATGCGGTTCTTTATAAACAAAGGGATGGAACTTCTCAGGAAGGAGTAGCTGTAAACGACAGTTAGTCTTCCGATACAGCAACCTGTCACAAACGTAAAGTTTTGTTTTTTGTCTCACCAGTGCCCCTATTCTACTGTTGCCATAACGATGTCTCTTTTTGGGCTACCTATCAGATAGGACATATTTCAGCACCTCGCCTATCACTGGGTCGTCCCTTTGAGCATCCTGTAGAGCCGTTCTTGAGATTTCAGTCCTTAGCAAAGCATCTTTTCCTTCGACTATAATTGTGTTGATCATCCTTGGACTCAGCCATGGCTCAGCTTCTTGGAACTTGACAGCGACAGCCTGGATTACACTGTTCATGACGTCCGGTTGCACTGCTTGTGTACACGTTTGCATGTACTGGTCCATGTTCATAGGCATGCGTGACAATCCATCTGCATCTCTGTTATTAGCTTTTCCGGGGCGATACTTTATTGGGAACTGAAAATCGGCCAATTCAGCAACCCACCTGTGGGTAGTGGCATTTAGTTTAGCTGTGGTGAGAACATATGTGAGGGGGTTATTGTCAGTGTAGACCGTAAATGGTGGAGAGTAGTAAAGGTAGTCCCTGAATCTCTCACATATGGCCCACTTCAGAGCCAGAAACTCCAACTTTCCGGAGTGAAGGTGGTGGTTTTTCTCGGGTACTGTCAAAGTTCTGGATCCATAAGCAATCACCACCAGCTTCCCTTTCTGCCTTTGATAAAGCACTGCCCCGAGCCCCTCCTGTGAAGAATCACAATGCAGGATGAATGGTAGTTCAAAGTCAGGATAACCTAACACTGGTGGTTGAGAGAGGAAGTTCAGTAGCTGACAGCACCTGTTGATGTTCAGCCAACCATATAATGGGATGAGAAGATGGCAACTGTCCTCCACTTTTTAATTTTTTTTCCTCTGTTTTGTCTGTTTGCTTTTCTCTTTTACCATTTTCTCTGAAGAAAGGAGATCATATAGTGGTTTTGCTATCCGAGAGAAATTTGGTTTGTAACTACGATAGTACGAATTAAAACCTAACAGCTTTCTTAGTTCTCCAATGTTGGTTGGAGTGTTGTTCTTCAACCCCTGCACAGGAGCCATATCCACTGGATCCATGGTGTAGCCATCTTTTGTGACCAGTCTCCCCAGGAATCTCACCTGGTTTTTGAATACTTAACATTTTCTAGGTGTTTACTTGAGTCCATGTTTTTGGTAACGACGAAATACATACCTCAGATGGTGGAGATGATCCTCAAAGTTCTTGGAGTGTACCAAGTTATCATCGAAATAAGGTAAGCAGACATCATCCCGCAGTCCCATCAAACACTCTTCCATGGATCTCTGGAATTCTGCCGGAGTAGATGACAGCCCAAAAGGCATTCTCAGCCACTCATATAAACCCCAGGGCGTTATGAAAGCAGTGAGAGGGCGGCTTGACTCTTCCAGGATACCCTGGTGATAGGCTTTCCCCTGATCAAGGACTGAAAACAAAGAACTTCCTATCAGGCTGTTGAGCATGTCCTGATTGCGGGGTATTGGATAACGGTCAGGAATAGATTTTCTATTCAGTTTTCTGTAGTCACAGAAGAGACGGAGGCTGCCATCCTTCTTCCGTACATACACACGACAGGACTTGGGCATGGGGACTTGGATCTTTTTATCCACCCTCTGTTGAGCAAATCTTCAAGATACTCTTACTTCTCTGTGAAGTGGTTTAGGGACAGAGATATAAGTCTGTGTCACTGTTGTGGGGTCACTCAGACAATTCTTGAGTTGCAGTGAAGGGATGGTCCCCACATCATGCTCATCTCGAGCAAAAGCTCTATTCTCCTCACGTAAAAGCTGTTTCACTTGCTGCTGTTGTGCTGGAAGAAGGTGATTTAAAGGAACTGGAGGATCCCAACTATCCTCTGTACTGCTATGTATTGTATCCTCACTCCCACCGTCCCTGTTTTCTGTTACGGTCTCTTCCACACATACAGTGCTTGTCCTAATCTGATTAACCTGTTTGGGTTCTGTCTGCGCTGGGTATATAAACTTAACTGTCTGGGTCTGGCCAATTACAACTTTTGAGGGGAGGCGAATGTCATGGGCTGTGCTGTTTGTTACAGGAATAGTCAGAGGGGAGCTACATCCTCTCTGTAAGCTCACAGCACCCTCTTCTACCTTTAACCCTTCTGGAAGCAGTGAATGAAGACATGGTTCAAAAAGAACTTCCTCCTGAAACGGAAGTGAACCTGCTCTAACGTTGCATTTCACTCTTTTTGTCTGGCCAGCTGGAATAGTGATACTGTTTTTCCCTGTTTCAACTGCCATTACCCACACTGTCCCCCCTTTTCATCATTTTTAGAAACACTTCAGTTTTCTACAGTCAAAAGAGAAGGCTGCACTCACAGCATTTGTAGCAGTCTGCTGTAGATCGATGCCCCTGTCCAATAAATGCTCGATCACATTAAAGCCTTTGATCGGCTCATTTCCTATTCCCTCTTCACTAGTTACCAAAACTGGGACTAGGAGCTCTAGCTGTGGGAGGTTTGCCGACGGCAGTCTGAACTTTACTTCTACCCAGCCAGAGAAAGGGATCAGGGTTTTATTTACGGCCCTCCCATCTAATGTACCTGTTCCAATTATTTCAGTGAGGCTTTTGACCGTAGCATGTGGGATGTTCTGTTGTCTCCAGGTTTCACTTATGAGGCAGACCTGTGACCCAGTGTCCCACAGAGCTTTTGTTTCCACTTAATCCAATGAACAGGTGATGACATACTTCTTCTCAATAAGACTGACCAGTCCTGCTCTCTGAGATGGACAGAGGCGTTTTCTAGTTGTTCTGAGCTGGAAAGGCCTGAGTGGCTGACTAATGCGAGCTTTCAGTTCTTCAATCTCTCCCTTTAGTTGTCTGATTACAGATATTAGTTCACCTTCTGTTTGAGAAGTCGCAGGTTGGTTTATTTTTGGTTTGGTGGATGTAGGAATGGATCGCTCTTGGCCCCCAACTGCACCCACTAATGTGTCTTTGACTGGCTGGGTGTCTCTTAATTCTTTTACTTTAGGCTCTTTAGTATTTCTTCTGAATTTCGGTTGTCTCTCCCACTCAATACTAGCGGCTTCATTTGTCTTTGCTATCAGGACATCATCGGTGACCGTAGGATCATCCAAGCAACTTTTGAGCTTGTACTTTACATTGTCACTAATCAGTCCAGTCCCCACAGCTCTGAGAAATTTCTTTTGAACAAGATCCTGACTGTAATTTTCATCTGCACCAGGCTCTCTGGTGGAGGCTAAGAGTCCCTCTTTTAGTTCTATAGCTCTAAAGAGGAAATTCTGTGGCGACTCGTTGCTTTCTTGTGTGATGTTTATCAGTCGATGATACAGATCAACAGAACTATCCTCTTTATAATACCCCTTTAAGGTGGTACGAAGTTGTTGTAAGGTTAGATCTGATTTCTAACATCTCTCTGAGATTTAGACCTGGACTGATGGCTGGAACCACTGCTTCGATGATCTCAGCTTCGCTGTGATTTCTTTTCAGTCCTATTTCAATCTAGTGGATCAAGTTAGAGTATGACAGTTTGTCTTTCTGGCCCCTTTCTCCAATCTGACCATTTATTTTAAAATCCCGCCTGATGGTCAGTTCAGGATGAGGAACAAAGGCAGATGTAGGCGGAGGGAAATCAGAACCAGCACTTTGTTTATTTACCCTCTTTGCCAGTTTGTTCATATCCTCTTCAATCTTCTTTGAAGAAGTTTGAAAACTTAAATGGAGTGCCGCATACTGCTCCTGTAGACTCGCTAGTTCAGATGCATCTTCCACAGTACTCTCCTTTGATGCTGGTGCATCATCATTGTTATTTTCTATCTTGTTCTTTGCACTCCAAATGACACGTTTCAGGAATTCATGAGCAACTTCTTCTTCCTCTTCTTCAATCGCTGTCTCAGCTGTTTTACTTATTAATCTGATTAGTGCATGCTTTCTGGCCTGTTTGGTGGTTGTGATTTTGGCTTCAGCACATACCTCTTGCAGTTCTTCCAACCTCAACTGCAGCAACGTTTCGCTTAGCTGGTCTTGCAACTCCTCTTGTTCCATGACTGCTTTGATGGTTCCACCCACTCTTCCACGAAGCACCGCTAATCTTCCCCGTCCGGGCCACCAAATTTTATTGCACACTTCAAATGACCAGACAGCTGTTGAACATTTTGTGTGTTTTATTTGGGGGGTCTGTTAAACGAAACACAGAAACAGCATGAGCAGCTCGCCACCTGCTCAGTCACAGTAGCCTAGTTCTCAGTAATATACTGGGACTGTCGTGATACCTCCGGTATCCCTTTGCAGCTTACCCCACCTTGTGGCGAGACTAATGCACTACACCCTTACTGGTCACCACCATTTAAACAAAAGTATTTAAATGGGGGGGGGGGGCTTTCTACTATTCTCACATAGGCACTTGCATGTTCCTGGACATTTCTGGGGGGAATGGCCCTAGCCCTCACCCTGCGATCCAACAGGTCCCAGACGTGCTCAATGGGATTGAGATCTGGGCTCTTCGCTGGCCATGGCAGAACACTGACATTGCTGTCATGCAGAAACTCACGCACAGAACGAGCAGTATGGCTGGTGGCATTGTCCTGCTGGAGGATCATGTCCGGATGAGCATGCACAAAGGGTACCACATGAGGGAGGAGGATATCTTCCCTTTACCGCAAGGCATTAAGATTGCCTGCAATGACAGCAAGCTCAGTCCGATGGTGATGTGATATATCGCCCCAGACCATGACAGACCCCCCACGTCCCGCTCCAGAGTACAGGCCTCGGTGTAACACTCATTCCTTCAACGATAAACACGAATCTGTCCATCACCCCTGGTGAGACAAAACCGTGACTCATCAGTGAAGAGCACTTTTTGCCACTCCTGTCTGGTCCAGCAAAGGTGGTTTTGTGCTCATAGCCGGTGTTATTGCTGGTGATGTCTGGTAAGGACCTGCCTTACAACAGGCCTACAAGCCCTCAGTCCAGTCTCTCTCAGCCTATTGCAGACAGTCTGAGCACTGACGGAGCGATTGTGTGTTCCTGGTGTGACTCGGGCAGTTGTTGTGGCCATCCTGTACCTGTCACGCAGGTGTGATATTCGGATGTACCGATCCTGTGCAGGTGTTGATACACGTGGTCTTCCACTGCAAGGATGATCAGCTGTCCTTCCTGTCTCCCTGTAGTGCTGTCTTAGGCGTCTCACAGTGCGGACATGGCAATTTATTGCCCTAGCCACATCAGCAGCCCTCATGCTTCCCTGCAGCATGCCTAATGCATGTTCACGCAGATGAGCAGGGACCCTGGGCATCTTTCTTTGGGTGTTTTTCACAGTCGGTAGACAAGTCTCTTTAGTGTCCTGCGTTTTTAGAACTGTGACCTTAAATGCCTACTTTCTGTAAGCTGTTAAGGTCTTAACAACCATTCCACAGGTGCATGTTAATTAATTGATTATGGTTAATTGAACATGCATGGAAAACATTGTTTAAACCTTTTACAATGAAGATCTGTAAAGTTATTTGGATTTTTACAACATTATTGTTGAAATACACAGTCCTGAAAAAGGGACGTTTCTTTTTTTGCTGAGTTTATATAAAGAGTAGATGCCGCATCGACCGCTACTGCCTATTGGCGCTGATGAGCCGTGGGGCCGCCATCTTGAACTGTTGTCCCCCGCGCCACTTTGTAATCTGTGTGGCAGACGCAATGAACTGTCAGAGCGTTTATTAAATCATAAGTCGCTAAATACTAAAGTGATTTTCATGAGTTGTTTTTTGTCTGCAAACCCCAAACATTTAGCTATGATACAGGACAGATGCTTCGGCCTATTTCTATACTCATAGTTGGCTTGACAGTAATAGAATATTCTGATTTACTCATAAAATGTATGCAAAACACACAATGCTATAAGATAGAGAAGCAGAAAGTGCTACTAAGCCATTTTATTAATTGATTAATATATACAGTATAATTCATACGATACTACTTTGTCAGTTTACACTGAAATTTGTTTTGCCTCCATGGTGTCTCCATTCAAGATACAAAAACAATACAGGAATAGTCACATTCATGTGTAATTATATATATATATATATATATATATATATATATATACACACACCTCCCACTTCTTTATATCTTTTTGGGAAACCATCAAATAAAAAAATGAAGAGAGTTTTGGGAGAGTCTACACCAAAACAATGTACAAAGGAGGTCAATCTTATTTTCTTCCTTCTTTGTTCTATTACCATTTCCATCTTCCCATTTTATTCACATTTTCTTCTTTACTTCTTCCTTCAGATTTCTTAGAACCTCTCTTTAACAAAAACAAAAAAAGGCATTTCTGTTGATGACCCAAAGCTTCTTAAATGATCAGCAAGCTTGTTTGCAAACTATTCAATGGTTGGATAGACATTTTATACCAGCAACAATTGTTTTATTTCTACAGTAGCATTCTTGTGTCAGTTGTAATCTAAGTCAGTGGTTTAAAAATATACTATTTATAGTCTTAGCCTTCTTACCGTACCCAACGCTACCTAGCTAAGATTTCCCTGGTGGACATAAATACATACAGTAATACATTTACAAAATATAGACAATACAAATTTTCAATCTTACTTGTGACAACAGTATTCAGGCATCTTGTATTAACTGCTGCTGTTTTGGTGGAAGTCTGCGTGTAGCAACCCTTGACATCCAAAATAATTTCAAGGAGAGAGTCTGACGGGTGCAGACTCTTTATTCACTTTTGGTCTTCACTCAGTTTTCTCACATTTAACACAGTAAGCACAATGAGCATGTTGAACAACTTTATGCACCATTAAGCACATTTACACACCATTACGCACTGTGAATACCACAAAAAAAGGTTGATGATTAAGAGTCAATATACACTTAAAGCACAACCACAAACAATCATACAAGGCTTCATTCAGAAGGGTAAACCTACAGCACAACATACCTTGATTCGCTTGCCAAGGGATGCTAAACTGCTTCATAAATACCAAGCCACTCTGACAATTGATGCAACTGGCTTGGAAGCCAAAAACACAATATGCAACATCAAATTCAAACAAAATGGCTTCTGTACATCTTTACAGTTATATAAGAAAACAAAACTCTTTCTACTTACATGCTTGACAAAGCTATTGTTGCTGAAGAGCTCACCAATCTGACTCTTACCAATTACTGGGCCTGCCTCTCATTTATATCTATACAGAACACCTGAGAGGAAGCTCCGGCACCGGCAGATTTAAAGAGACATTAGCTGAATTACACTGCGGATGGAAACACCCGTCCAAGATGACGCCCCCATTTCTTGCCTCAGAGCAGCCATTGCGGGGTCTACTCTTTATTATGTCTATGGTGATGATGCCTCATGAAGCCCGCCTTTTCCTGTTGAAACAAAAATGTATTGTGGGATTAGTTCTTGAGGTCTGTGTTTTGGTCCAGTAATCACAGCTGTAGTCAAACAGTGAAAAAGAAAAAGGAATCTGCAATTTTGGGAGTGGTGTGTGAGTTTATGATATTTATTAACATAGAATTATTTTTTTTAATGCATAGTACCCATTCAGTTACGCAGATGGATTTCTCCTGTGATTTTGTGATCTTCGGGGACCAGCTAGATGGAACGCATTCACAGGCAATGCAAGTGTGAAACGCCGCCAATGGAAAGCAGGGGTCAGTATCACCACTTAGAACCAGCCTTTGTTGTAATTATAGCTGCATGTCTTTTGGGGCTATGTCTCTACTCGCTTTCCACAGCCACTCCAGGCTTAGTCAAAATGGACTGAGATCATCTGTGAGCATGTGTTTTAAAGTCCTGCCACAGATTTTCAGTGTGGATTCAGGTGTGGACTATGTCTGAGCCAGTCTAAAACATGGATATGCTTTGATTGTAGCTCTGACTGTCTATTTAGAGTTGTTGTCCTGCTGGAAGGTGAACCTCCGCAGGTTTTCCTCTAGGATTATCTTGCTCCATTCATCTTACCATCAGTTCTGACCAGCCTCCCTGTTGCTGCAGAGGAAAAACATCACACAGCATGATGCTGCCCACAACATGTTTCATCGTGGAGATCGTGTGTTTAATTTGATGCTTGGCCTTTGTTCTCCACAACTTTCTCCCTGACATGTCTGTTGTGTTACTTGGTCTTCATGATGCTGATGATGCTGATCACTGATGTTCTCTTACAAACCTGTAAGGCCTTCACAGAACAGCCGGATTTATATTAAGATTACCCCTGTAAGACCCAGCGTTTTAAAATGATCACATCTGTATTTCAAACAAGAAAAAGAAAAGTATAAATCTTGACGACTTTAACTAAAGTTTAGAGATTTAACCCTGTTGTTCAGTTTTGGAAAGCTATTGGATTGAAAATTAGCATGTATAATTAGCATAAATTACCACAAATTGAAAAAACTTGGATCTGTAAAGATATAATATTCCAACAATTTCATAATTCATTACATTCATAATTCATTACAAAAGTACACAAAAAAAACGTTAAAACTCGGAAAACTCGACTCCAGGTTCACCGTGAGATCTACAAAGAGATTAAAAAGATATCAGTTAACTTTAAAATATGCTAGGGAATCTTTCTTCTCTGAAATCATTAACAGAAACAATAATGCATGGCCTCTGTTTGCAACGGTGGAAAAACTAACTAATCCTCCAGTGACAGTAGCCCCTGAACTAAATTCTACCAGGGGCTGAAATGAATTTGCCAGCTTTTTCACTGAAAAGATTCTAACAATTAGACGGTCTGTCTGTCAGCTAACACCAATGTAGAAAAAATGTCACAATTCCATGAATTAAACCAAAAAAACCTAGGTTAAATCATTAACCAATTAAGCTCCTCCTTTTGCTGTCTTGATAACCCACCCACAGTTTTCCCTAAGAAAGTTTCCCCTGTCATGGTGTCTGATCTGATTCAAATAGTGAACTCATCGTTCCTTTCAGGTGTTTTCCCCCAGGCATTAAAAAAATTAAAAACCACTGATAAGAAAAATCTGGACAACATGTTAATGCAGAACTACAGGCCAATTTCTAATCTTCCATTCATCAGTAAAATTATTCAAAAAAGCTGTGTTTTAGCTTGAAAAGCTTCCTAACAATGACCAACCACTTTGATGTTTTTCAGTCTGGTTTCCGTGCTCACCACAGCACTGAGACTGCCCTCGTCAAAGTTTTCAATGACATTCACATAAATACAGACTGTGGTAGAACCACAGTGCTGGTTCTGTTGGACCTCAGTGCAGCATTTGACATTGTTGATCATGATATATTACTAGAATGACTAGAGAGCTGGGTCGGATTCTCTGGTAGAGTACTTGGCTGGTTAGAGTCTTACCTAAAGAACAGGGACTTCTTTGTTTCAATAGGAAACTTTTCATCAGAACAAACAGAAATCACATGTGGGGTACCCCAGGGCTCCATCCTGGGGCCCCTCTTATTTAATATCTACATGCTCCCACTAGCTCAGTTTATAACAATCAATAAGATTAGCTACCATAACTATGCAGATGATACTCAGCTCTACATTACGATGTCACCAGGTGACTTTCAACCCATCCAAACCCTAAGTAAATGCATTGAGCAAATCAATGGATGAATGTGCCATAACCTTCTGCAGCTAAACAGAAACAAAACTGAAGTAATTACTTTTGGACCTTAAGAGGAACGATCGAGAGTCAGCACACAGCTTCAGTTAATACAGCTAGAAACTACTGATCAGGCCAGAAATCTAGGTGTAGTAATGGACTCAGACCTGAACCTCCAGGGTCACATAAAGGCAATAACAAGGTCAGCCTTCTATCACCTGAAGAACATTTCTAAGATTAAAGGACTGATGTCGCAACAGGACCTCGAAAAACTCATCCATGCGTTTATCTTTAGTCGGATTGATTACTGCAACAGCGTCTTCACAGGTCTGCCTAAAAAGTCAATCAGACAGCTGCAGCTGATCCAGAACACTGCTGCTCATGTCCTTACTAGAACCAGGAAAGTAGACCACATCACCCCAGTCCTCTAATCTGGAACAAACTTCCAGACAACTGTAAAGCTGCTGAAACACAGAGTTCTTTTTAATCACAACTAAAAACTCATCTGTTTAGAGCTGCCTTTGAGTCATGTTTTCCTGTATCATATGTTTTGTGTGTGCTTTTTGCTTTATTGCTGTTTTTACTTTATTTTACTGTGTTTCACTGCTGTTTTTATTTTGCCCCTTTATCATGTAAAGCACCTTGAATTACCTTGTTGTTGAAAGTGTTGCTATACAAGTAAAATTGCCTTGCCTTTTGCAAGCTCTATATCCACTGGAAGTAAGAGTTTGATCTGAACGGAGGGGGGGCGGGGGTGTTCGTGTGTGTGGAAGCGTGAGTGGTTCACTTACCTTTAACAAGACTGTCAGAAACGTGTGTGAGAAAGTCAAACTGGTTTAATTGACTTGAAACAGGGAGATCAAGCCTGACTCACCACGCTGTTTGGGTGTCATTGAACGTCGCACAGAGACGCTGCTGTCTCTTTAATAAAAAGTTCAACGTCGAAGAAAGTCTGCGATTCTCCAAAATGGATCTGAAAGAGTTGGCTGCGAACGCGCTGGCCCAAAATAAGAGAGCGGCTCTTCTGGTCGGCGCAGCCGGAGCTGCACTTCTGGGATTTGGACTCGGATATAAATACATGCAAAAGCCAGAAAAAGCCGTTCGTGTGGGCGTAGTGTCGCAGATCCTCATTCACCCTCTCAAGTCGGGTAAATCGGTGCCTGTGAGCGTCGCAGAATGCCAGAAAATGGGACTGAAGGCTGGAGAGTTGGAGGATCGGTGAGTGTTGCACACCAATCACGTTTTATCTGTCTATGATGTCCTGATCAGCTGTCACGGTTTTGCTCTTATTTGGGAGAAAGTGATCCGAGGAGAGGTTCTGAAACACAAAACAGCATGAGATAATACAAGCCCGCATTAGAGCAGTGCTAAAAAAAGCACATATAATATTTAGAAATAAACATAAAAAAAAAAAAAAACTGTTGCGGGGCAGATCTATGGTGATGTTTGCATTCTGCACATCAGTGAGGCCTGAGAGGAGATGTAATCTAAAACATGCTCCAGTAACTTTGAGTGTGCAGCTTGGACTTTGATCTCCTCTACAGGTCAGAAATGTTTACAATAATCGTAGCTTTTTGAGAAAACAAATCTAATCCAACGAAAGAAAAGTATTGAAATGGTTTGTACTGACAGCATTAACTTGATGCTGTCATAAACTCTGGGTTGTTAATAGTTGAGTTCCTCCTGTACATATGAACGGGACGGCGTGGACTGCAGCTTCACGCTCACCTTTGGGTCACTTTACAGCCCCAGTGTGTTTTTATTGGGATCCAGTGTGACACTAAGACAACGTAGTGCATAGCTGTGAAGTAGATGGAAAAGAACACATGCTTTTCAAAGGTTTTTGGGAAATTAAAATCTGAAAAGTGTGGCAGGTGTTTGCGCTTCAGAATGGTTTCCGATATCCAGGACAGATTGTTATGTAATCAGTCTCACCTCCTTGGTTCCTTGTCCTATTTCTGTAGCTCTTGTCTGTGAGAGCTCAGAGTGCGGCCTGAGCTTGGAATTGATCCAGGTATGCTGAATGTTGCAGCAGTGAAAAATCCATCTGTGTGTGTTTCTGTTTGCAGACACTGGCTGGTGGTAACGGAGGAAGGCAACATGGTGACGGCCAGACAGGAGCCCCGTCTGGTCCTGGTGTCTCTGTCCTGCAAAGGGGGTTACGCTTATTTGAATGGGCCAGACATGGAGGAGCTGAAGTTCCCAGTCAAACAGCCTGATAACGACACCCTCAACTGCAGGTATCATATCCTCATCTACGGAAGAGGATTAGAGCAGGGGCGTCTCCAGCCTTTAAAGATGACCTGGGCTTAGCCCAGAGAATGTGAAATTTTTGTAAGAAAAAAAAGTGTTACAGTAGATTATAGACTATAGCATAGTAAGGTGCCTAAATTATAATGCATGCATGTTAAAACAGTGTAATGTGTAATTTAATATACAATTGCTTTTTTTGTAATTTTGCATCTAATGTTGAATTTAACATTTAATGTTCAGTTTTTTGTGTTTTGGAAAATTACATCTAAAAATAGCCAAACCAAACAATTATTTAGTTCGATCAATCTTTCACTCGCTTCTGTTGGTTTCCCTTGTCCCTTTCTTTCTACCATTTGTCTTTGGTTTTTTCCATCTCTCTCCTTCGACTAGTGAACTATCAAAAAAAAAAAATCTTTAGAATTAGATTGCTCACAAACCGTGCACATACTCATTCATACACTATTCACCTATTGCTGTCTTTATCTCTAGCTGCTGTCTCTCTTCTCCCTCTCATCGTTGGTTCTGTCTTGGTTAGTCTGTTTGGCTCTGTCAATAAAGCCAAAATGGTAAATGAGCAAATAATGTAAAGCAAAGCTTTACTTATGTCATTTAGTATGTCTTCAATGATACACTTTTATTAACCCGTTTTGAATTTGCTTCTATCTATATTTTAATAGGTTTTATGATAGTTGGAATTAAATAACCTTTTCTTGTTAACAATCTATAAAACAATGTTAGAATATTTAATTATTGCCAGTTCACATGATGATGCTGGTGCTTCTGCTGGAGCTGCAGCTACAGCTCCTCTCTTTAGCTCATCTCTCCTACCTGCTACAAAATCATGACATCTGATTTAAGTGTGCAAAGTATGACTATTTTAAACTAATAATACAAAACACAAACTAAATATCCTTATGCAAACAACTGGGCTACATCAAGTCACGATGCATCAAGAGTGTTACAGAAGTGTTTACTTGGTTAGCGATCTCTAGCATTAAAAAAATTCTACTTTAATAACTGGGAGCAGTTTCCATGTTTGAGTAGATCAGCTCCGCTGCTGCTGGCTCCTTCTCTGTCTGCAGCTCATCTTTGCTTCCTTCTACAAAATGATTCAATCAACTCCAAATGTGCAACAAACCAACAGAAAACAAGTCGCACATATAGTAATACAAACAAGCGAACAATAAAACCAAATCAACAAGTTCAACAACAATGGAAGCGTTCAGCTGTCCTGTCTAAAGTAGCAGCTCTCAAATGGGGAATTCTGTCAGCAGGAGCAACGTGAGTTAAAGAAATGATCAGAGATATGTAGAAAAGAACAAAATAAATCAAATTTTATAGTCAACATTGCTGTATTAGTGTTTCCCACATCAAGTTTGCAATGATATTTATACATTTTAATTAAAAAGTAATTTTGTTGCTTTTGTATTAGTAATTTTTTTCATTACTTTCTTTAGTCGATGTGCTTACTAAGGAGAACTAGTTTGCTACCAACACGAGGCTGAAGTTGGTTTCCGTTTCTAGCTTCCGATTCGGGAAATGGCTAAAGGGCTATTACACCAAAGTTTTCTCTACTCTGAGGGTCTTTAATCTGCTCTGGTTTAAAATCTACAGTACATGGGCATAGGCAGACCTGGATTATATTATTCCACATTAGGCAGATCTGCCTTTATTGAATTTTCACAAATCCCAGAGTTGGTTTTAATTATTCTTCTGGTAATGTGGAATAATATAATCCAGGTCTGAAATGTCTAAGTACTGTAGATTTTAAACCAGAGCAGATTAAAGACCCTCAGAGTAGAGAAAACTTTGGTGTAATAGCCCTTTAGCCATTTCCCGAATCGGAAGCTAGAAACGGAAACCAACTTCAGCCTCGTGCTACCAACAGGACAGCTAAAGAAAATTATACATAAGCCAGAGTTTGCCTTTGTGAATCACTTCATTTTACAAAGATAAATTCTTACCCTTGGCCTCTCTCTAGAAAAAGCGGTAACAACAGTTTTTTTCGTAATTTTTCTATGATCCATTGATTTCTGTTAGTGTAGCAGTCACCCAGGAAGAAATAGTGAGAGCCTCGACGGGTGTTTTACTTTTATTTTACTTAAAAATTCATTTAGAATCTAATAGTGCCAATACACCATAAAATTAATCACAAAACAAATCTGCTTAGACGATTATTCTTAATATATAATATATAAAGTCCAATATAAATCAAATAAAGTACAACATACAACGAAATATCAATTTAACAATAAAGTACAGTTTAAAACATGTACCTCGCTCTGCCTTCCAAGGGCTGCAATGTGTTCATTTAGTCCGGTATTATGCTGCTGCTGCTGCTTCGTTGAGAGCAGAGTAAAGCAAAGCTGGCCTGTTGTGAGTGATTGAGGGAGCGGTGAGCCTGTTACTGGTGAGTGAAAAAACAGACTT
Source organism: Valencia hispanica (assembly GCA_963556495.2). Lineage (NCBI taxonomy): Eukaryota > Metazoa > Chordata > Actinopteri > Cyprinodontiformes > Valenciidae > Valencia > Valencia hispanica. The sequence goes on from OY747720.1 coordinate 34,249,616, forward strand.
AAAACATCCGGGGCTGAAGCCCCAGGAAAATCGGCTGACGACTCCACTGGATTAGAGCCACTGAAAAAAAAAATCTGACTTTAATCTCATAATTCTGACTTTAATCTCATAATTCTAATCTTTTTCCTCAGAGTCCTAACTTTTTTTCACTCAGAATTCTATCATTTCCCCCCCTCAGAATTCAAACTCTTTTTTTCTTTTTTCTCAGAATCCTAACTTTTTTCTCAGAATGCATTAAAGTCAGTATTCTCAGAAAAAAGTCAGAATTATGAGAATAAAGTAAAAATTCTTCTTCTTTTTTTCTTTTCAGTGGCCCTAACCCTCCTCCGTACATTTTTTAAAACTGAAATCCTGGAGATTATTTTTCTCAGTTCCCCCCCCCAATTTGCTGGATTATATTTGAAACAGTGTTTTATTATTATTTTTTTTCATTTTCAAAATACCAAAAGAAATCCTAACCCCTAACTGTTGCTGTGGTCAGAAGTTTACATACACACATAACTAGCATAAATGTCGTATTATATTTGGCTTTTTGTGATATATTTGAACAGCTCTTTTTTTTAGAGTGGAATGATAATGATAACACACACCTTCAGCAAATTTCAACAACAATTGGGTGCACAAGTCAGAATTTCCTGTGCATTTTTTCTTATCCATCCATTCTGTGTGAGTGTGAAACAATAAACACAGCCTTACATATGTGCAGATGGAACCAGTGTTTTTCTTGAATAACTCATTGTTTTATTTTTCTGTTTGTTTCCTGTCATTCCCAGAAGAAAATCTTGATCTGTTCTTTACCTTTTTTATTTATTTTTGAAACTCAATTCGCAATAAAGCAGATGTCACACTTTGCTCCTTTCCACAGCCCTGTTTATTTTGATCCTCATTATTATTTCTGATGTATTGATATTAAAAGCTTTTCCTGCTTTGCAGAGTGTTTAGCAAGGACATTCAGGGCAGGGATTGCGGCGTCAAAGCGTCCCATTGGCTCAGCAGTTTCCTCGGGGGCGAGAAAACGTTCCGTTTGGTGCATTATGAGCCTCACATGAAGCCAAGGAGGCCAGCTGAGAGTGAGCCTCTCTTCCCCCAGTTCGAGGTAGCCGTTATATGCTTCTCAATTCCAAGATATTAACTCTGTTCATCTCCCTTCTAGAGTTATAAAAATGATAATTACTAGGGATGTAAGAAAATATTGATACGCCGATATATTGCAATATTTTGTCTTGGTATTGTATTGATATTCAAAAGCAATGTATCGATTTTTAGTTTATTTTTTAGAATTTGAATGGAACCATTAATGATGACAGTAATTTTTGTAGTCAAATTAAAAATATGACCACTAGTTGGTGGCTGTATTCACCTTCTTTGTTCCAGCGGATCAACTAGATCTAGTAATAAAACTGGATGTGTAAAAGTATGAAACAGGTTGGAGTGTTTAGAACGCTGTGACAGTTTTTCTGCAGTTAAATTAAAGGTTGAATATGGAACAATTTAATAAAAAGCTATATATATTTTTTTAAGTAATACTTCCAGGGGGCATTTGGAGGGGTTAACCGTATTTCCTACCGGTGCTAGCTAGCGTAACCGTAGCTCCGATCAGCCACCGGGGGTGGTAAGTGTAAGCATACTGTGTGATCCCAAGATCCAGAGAAAGCATGGCTCGCACAGAATAATAAAACCCAGCGCACCTGACAAACAGCGCTTGCAGTATGTATTTATTTATTAAATAACTAATATGAAGACTTCCTGTTGAAGACATGCAAACCAAAGGTAATCTAGCGCCAGTAAGCTAAAGTAAGTAAAAAGAATGAATGATAGCAGGCTAACGATAGCAAGCCAAAGTAGGACTGTTAGAAATGACATGCATCTAATAGATAATGGATAGAAAGGTTAACGTTAAATACTGTTGTAAAATAAAGCTATCAGTTGAAATTAGTCCTTACCCTGTACGACTCGTCACTGGACATGGTGCCGGCTGGTCACGTCACGTATCGGCAGCGAACCTGGCGTCCCGACAGCTGGAAACCTCGTTCTGTTATTGCAACTACCACTCACCTAGATGTTGCTATGTTGTTCGGGTTCCATATTCAACCTTTAAGTTTTAAAAATCACAATATATAGTCTTAGTCATAGTATTGCAATATATCGTGTCATCCCCCCCTATAATGTGATACATATCGTATCACCAGATTCTTGCCAATAGACATCCCTAATTATTACCACGTTGTTGTTTTTGTTTTTTTTGTTTGTTTTAAAAAAACCTTTCATCCAGAAGGTGGCATACCCAGATTATGGACCCATAATGCTACTGTCTGAGGCATCTGTTAAGGATCTCAGCAGCAAACTGGATCAGGAGGTGACCACGGAGCGCTTCCGCCCGAGCATTGTGATAGGTGACTGTGAACCGTTTGATGAGGTGTGGTTTTTTTTAGTTTTTTTTATCACATAAACAATGAAAAAGTCACAGCTAAAACCATCAAACATCTTAAGAAACTTATTTATTATTTCTACTCTACAAATATATATATATATTTTTTCCCCTGCTGCCTGAAAACTGATCACTCGTCTGTTTGTTTCTGACTAATGGCTCGTCCTTTTGAATGCGAACAGCAGGGACTAAATTTATCTCCAACTGCTTTGCTTTTTCAGGATTCTTGGGAAGAGATCCAGATTGGCAGTGTGAGGCTGCAGCGTATAATGTCATGTGGAAGGTAACACGGTTGGCCGCTTCACACAGAACCACGTCATTTACCGACAACAGCGAAGCCGTAGCAGCTGCCGGACACAAATGAGCGTCCCGGGACAAAGCCGCAACAGCTTTGAGAGTAGAGGCAACAGTCACCTGTGATCTTTATTATTTTATTTTTTTTATCGTTGCCAGGTGCATTTTGACCACAGTTGACCCAGAGACAGGTGTGATGAGCAGAAAAGAGCCGCTGGAAACACTGAAAAGGTACCTTCATGACTGTAGGGAAAAATTAATGATGTGTTTGGATTATGGAATAAAGATTAAACACTTGACAGCTTGTTATTGGTGGCAGTGTAGGAGATAATCCCACTCTCCTTATGTTAGAGGGTGGGATATGAACACAGATTTGAGTAATTCTTTAAAAAATAATAATGTCTTAACAGCTTTCATTAAAACTCAGCTCCTCTAACGTAAACTGTGCCAGCTGAAATTCAGATCGCTCTTACAGGCATTAAATGTTTATTTTTACTTTTATTTGTTTCCTAATAATAGGCCATTGATAGCTACAAATAGCTGCACAGTGGTATAGTTGCCAGGAAACAACAAAGCAAACAGTTACACATTTTTACTTTTACTGAATTGGAGGTAAATGAAAGTTGGTTGCAATCTGCAGCTTTGTCACAAGATGGCACCAGATGCTTCCACATTGTTTCTCTCTGCTGACATTAAAATAATTCTCCCTATTGAAAGCTGTTCTACTGTCAGTGTATCATTTATTAGCTCTGTGTCTTTAAAGTAGTTACCTGTAATCTGCCAGAGGTAATAGTCAGATAAGGGTGATAGAAAAAGTCTCAGTCCAGAACAAAAATAGCAACTACAATGCCTTGCTAAGGCATTCAATCCATTTACATATTGTCACATTAGAACCACAAAGTTTAATGGCTTTTATTGAAAATTAATAATAAATTTAATATACATTTTCCATTTATATTAAATGGAAAATATAAATGGTTTTTACTTACTGTAGTTTTTAACCTCTGATGTATTTATGCTGCTTAACTCTAATGTAGGTAAATGGTCTGCAAAACCACCGTTTGCTTCAATATTACTTTATTTAAAAAGCCACAGCGTTCAGCTCAAAGATAAACGTCAAAATTTGATGCACTAAATAAGGGATGCACCGATCCACTTTTTTTGTTACCGATACAGATATCTGAGATTCATAATTTGCCGATACGGATCTGACACAGATTCGAACAGTACTGAATTACATAAACTGTGTGTCATTGTGACGAAAAGGAACAGATTTACTTTATTTTCACCATTAATGTTAATAAATAAAAAGACAAGTGTACTGAATTCCTAATTTATTTGACAACCTTGCACCAGGGGCCTGTACCATGAAGCCGGATTAGGTGGCTAGCCAGCTATGTTTCAGCTTAGTTTCCACCAACCCTGGGTTTTAGGTACTATGAAAGTAGCTCGGCTTTGATCGGTGTTCGTTGCCATGGTATCTTACGCTGCACGGCTAACCTGCTCCGGGGCAGGTTATGTTCTGGATTCGCGATCTCAGACTGAAGTTTGACCAATCAGCTGTGAGCAAAGAAACATATATATGTGACGTAACTAATTCCCAGCGTCTGTTCTCTGTTGCAATGGCTTCACCTTTTCTCCCTAATCCTGTGGACATCTCCGCACAAATTGTTAGACGAGCAATACGTAGAGAACGAGTTTTTAGGGACAGACAAAATCCATTTGACTTTCCTGATGCGTACTTGTATGAAAAATACAGATTTTCCGCGGAAGGAATGTCTTATCTCTGTGAGCTTCTTGAGCCGCACATAACAAATGTGACTCGTCGAAGCCATGCCCTGACTGTACAGCACATGCAATCCCATCCATAATCGGCCGCCCCTTGTTGTTGCTCAGAGCCAACTCCTCTGCCACAGTGTAATCTTGAGGAGGTGGCCCTCCCCCAGTTTTCCTTATTTCACATTTTTTTCTGTTTGCTGCAAACAAGTGTTTGGGATTAAATGTTCTAAGCAAATAATAAAACATCTTGTAAATACTCACCACTTTGAATTATATTTTTATATTTTGTCTTGATCTGCTGCCAAGACCGTTTGGAGTTGGGGTTGCATCTAAAAATTAATGAATATCAATCTTTCTTAGGATGTAATAGCCTATACTTTCACATACATCTACACACATAATATATATATATATATATATATATATATATATATATATATATATATATATATATACAAATACATTTTCATTTTAGCATTTAATATATTTTAATATGCTTAGCCTACTTAAATGTACATTAATTGTTTAACCCACGCATTAACACAATCAGCAATCTTTCTCCACGATTGTTCTCTTGCTTTGGCAGCAGATACAGTGTTACTGCGTGCTTGAAAAATATTTCTAAATTCTTCATATTTCTGGAGAATAATCTCCTGCTCCTCAGTTGAAAAGTAGATAGCTCTCGCTCTATCCATATCGAACGCGATTGGTTGTTCAGTGTCGTCACTCTTTTATGTGGACGCGCCTGTGGATTAATCATAGTTTAAGGATCAAAGCCTGAGTTGACAGAGAAAGTTGATAACCTGCGTCATGGTACCAATTAAGCCTGATTGCATCGGTTTGGTTTTGTCGATTCAAAACCAATCCTGTAACCCCGAGTTTGTTGAGCCACCTTCATGGTACAGGCCCAAGTACAGCAAAAATAATAATAATAATAATAAACAAATAGCTTCACAAGCTTGGCCAAACATGAAATAAAATAGTAACAATTCTTCAACCGGTTCAGTCAGTGCAATTACCAATACAGAAAGGGTATCATAAATAAGGAACAAAAAGTAGAAAAAAAAACAGTAGCTTCGCTATCTTAGTCAAACAACATGTAAAAACAAGAACAGAACCTCTTTGTATTGGTTCATTTTGTCCGACTAGAATTTCAAAATATAATGTAAAAGAATTAAAAGAACTAAAATTGAGTTTAAAAAAATAGCTTCACTTATCTGGTTGACATATCTTAACAATAACAACAATCTGCTACCTAAAATGCTTGAGTGCAACTGTGCAAATACAAATAAACATCTATTGGAAAGGCAAAGAAATAAAACAATTGCTTCAATAGCTTGACAAAAAAGATTGCTTTCAATGCTAGTGCAGGGTGCACAGAGGTACTTGAATTTAGCTGCAGCAAGGCCAGGAAACCTCTGACGATTGACTCTCCAATACTCGTGTGGGTCATCTGTGGCAGGAATTGTTTCCTCTGGAAAATATCCATGCATTTGTACAGCATTGCTTGCTGCTGCACCAGGATCCTCTCGCGCTAGCCCATCTTTGGCAAGCTTGGCACAGTCTGCACTGGTGAAAAATCAGAAAAAAACAAATGTGGTGGGGTTCATTATAAACTCAACAAAATAATACTTTTTTTAAATAAATAAAAAAGATCATATGCAGTTATGTTATTACTTTTAATTCCAAACATAAGTTATTAGTGTATTTTAAAATCAAATATTTTCTTAATACTAAGATTTATCTGTTCTAAGTTATATCACATGTTAGATAAAGTCTGAAACAAAGAGTACAAAGTTATGAAAACAAATATTTTAGTATGCTGTTAATTTATAGCGTCACACTTCTACTGTAATATATGTTCATCTCACCTGCCATTGTATTGTGGGCCGAGCGCAGTGGAGAGTGCATAGAGAGGTTCATCTTCCACGGTGTTAAAGCGCTTGTCAGCAGCCGCTAATGGGGTCCACTGGTTTGCTGTGGGTGTTGTGGGCAGCTCATGGTCAGCACAATAAGCAGACATTACACGCTTCTGTTCAATCAGACTCTCGACCACGTAGTAGGTGTTGTTCCACCTGGTTTTAACATCCTGCTGCAGGCGCTTAGGTTGCATGTTCATTACGAGCTGGATATCTTGCAGCCGTGAATATGCTGGCGGAGAATGTTTTATCTCCTCTTGTATGTGTTTGCACACTTTAGCATACAGTTCAGGTAGAGCCGTCTCGGACAAATGTTTATGGCTTACCATGTCGTACCGTCGTTCCGGATGGTTAATAAGCAGCCGGAATCATTTGTCCCCGACAACTGAATTTCTGCAAATGCTTGACTAAATTTGTTTTGTTAAATGTTGAAGGTTTACTACCTCCCCTCAGAACAGTCACCAAGCAGATTTTACGTATTGCTGTCGTATGCATGGGTTGAGGTAGCGTAAAAAAGTTCCAGATCGCTGATCCTTTAACTCGCTCCGTTTTGAAAGAAAACAACAACTGAGCCTTTGGGTGTGTTGCCCCTCACTGGACAGCATAAATATAAGATGACTAGATCTGCCCCTATGGATCGGGCCCATTCTCACCGATACCCGATCTAGAATTTTCTTCTGTACCGATACAGATATTCATATCGGATCGGTGCATCTCTACTCTAGATCAGAATATAGGTTTAATATAATGCACATATTCAATCCCTGCGAGATGGTAGGTCTGTTCTCTACCAGGTTTGCATGTCTAGAGAACCATTTTCCTCGGTAAAATAGCTGAAGATCATTCAGATTGGATGGATATCGTCTGAGAACATACCTTTTTTTTTTTTAAAGTCTTGCCACAGATTCCTATTCTGATATAAATCCGGGATTTGATTGGGCCATGCTAACACTTGAAAATGCTTTCAACTTAGCCAGTGTTTTTAAACCCTGCTCCTCAAGGCACACGGCCCTGCATGTTTTAGATGTTTCCCTGCTTCAGCACACCTGTTTCAATTGATGGCTGATTAACAGGCTTTTACCTAACTGCAATCATCTGAAGTAGGCGTGATGAAGCAGGGACACATTTAAAACATGCAGGGGAGGGCGCCTTGAGGACCAGGGTTGATGAAACACTGATCTAAACCATTCAGATGCTGCTCTGGCTGTAGGTACTGGGTTGGTGTGCTGCTGGAAAGTGGACCTCTACCTCAGTCCCAAGTCTTTTTTTCCCAGCCTCTAATAGTAAAAAAAAAAAAGAATTTTAAGAATTGCTCTGTATTTAGCTTTATCCCACTTCCTATTAGCTCCCATCAGCAATAACAAATCTCTGAGTCCATCGCACTCTATTTACTTATTAGGTGACTTCTAAGGACAATTGCCTGATTTCATTTTGGGGGTGTCTGAGTAAGCGTGGCTGAATAGAAAAACACTTTCAGATTTTTCTTCAGTTTCACTACTATGAACTACTTTGTGTTGGTCTCACACAATCCCTATAAATTACCCTCACCTTCAGATTTCAAGGAGTTTAAATACTTCTGCAAAGAGCTGTGGACGGACCAGGGTCTCCAACAGATACGATTTTATTTTTTGTGAAAAACTGCTGTTGACTGCTGTTGTTTGTCGTTTGATTTCCCAACCAAACAACTTTGAATAAACATGTCATGAGACCTGAGTTGGCTAAATCATTGCACCTGATCAGCTACGAGACAAGTGCCTGCTTCTGTTTTAGCCCTCTTTTTTTATGCCACCGTTTAGGTTTTTCAATTTCTGGCACCAAATATAGTATCACTAGGATGTTCAGTCAATTGTACTTTATAGCATCAAAAAGAAAATCACAGATATGATGCAAAAATATTTTCACAACATGAACAAGACAAAAATCAAAATCAAAATTTTTGTGACTAATGATGCGAAACTTTTTTTCTGATCAAGAGAAAAGAAGAAAAAAAAAAGTTTGTCAATTTGCACCAGAGGCCATTTTTACAGTGCAGCATAGCCTGATGAGAAATTCTTTCCACAGCTATCGACTGTGCAAGCCATCAGAGAAACACATCTACAAAAAGGCTCCGTTGTTCGGACAGCTTCACACTGTCAAGAAGACGGGCATCCTACACGTCGGCGACGAGGTCTACAAGATCACCCGTTAGATGTAGAAACATGACGTCTGATGTGCTTCTGAAATCTGAGCATTTCAGTGCATAAATTGCTGAAAGATTACATAGTTGAAATCAAGTTTTGAAGCACATGGATACTATCTTTAGTGTCACTTATAGATAGGATCAAAGAGAAGCTGTAGTTTTGTCGCTTTTGCTGTACAGTAATCATTTATGTTCCTGAAATGAGCTGCATTTACATCCCAGTAACTAACAAAACATGAATAAAAAGCATTTCAACTCTTGCATATTGCATCTAATTTTGCTAAAGTTTGATGATATAACTTGCTACTGAACCACCTTAAAAGCTTGGACAGTACCATGAGACTAAAGGACTAGTAGGGCTGATTTCTATTGCTTGATTTATTGAGTTTGTGTTAAGTACTCACTGGCCTGATGAACCAAGGTAAAGGTCAAAGTAAAGGGGTTTTATTTGTTTGTAAGCATTACGTTGCAAAAATAAATTAAAATTTTTTTAAAAGAAGGATGGAGTTAAGGAACGTGACCCGAGGTTGAAAACATCCAAATCTGGTGCAATTCCATTTTTATTCTCTATTTTGATTTGGAATTGATTCTTCTGGGGGGTCGGATTGTGGAGGAAATTCTGAGGAGTCCTGATGAGATTAAAAGTGCTTCATCCTGAGAATGAATATCTGATAACTTTTTGGTTAGGGACACACAATATCTGAGCGCGCTGTCCTCAAACATTGTGGTGTCTGCGAGGAGCTGCCCTGGAGGGTGCAAACCTGTGTTAGGAGGGATAGCAAAAAGAATTTCAAAGGGACTTAAGTTTGCTCTGCCTCTTTTCCTCATCCTCATGTACATTAATACAATGGGGAGGGCTTTTATCCAATTAAGACCTGTTTCAGCACAACATTTAACTAATTTGTTTTTTAAAGTGCCATTTTCTCTACATTATTAGCAGCACAAATCATGCATGCTTGACAAAATTTTTGTGAACCAATGTTCAGAAATAGCATTTAGCATTCCTCCCTTTGACACATGATCCAATCCATGCGTCAATTTAGCATAATGTGGAAAAAGAGCAGATGACAGTACAGATGAGCTGCTGCTGAGATCTCGCGAGAGCTGTGCGTAAGTAATATGGCGGTAAACTGGTAAAACAAACAAACTCGGGTAAAAACAAACCATAACATTTGAGCCAAATATAGCAAACGTTTAATAATAATAACCATTATTTTGTATTTCTCCATAAACAAACTGGACGAGGAAACCTTGCACAGCCTGGAAAGGTACTTGGACGAGTGCTTTGACAACATTGTTATGGGCAAGCCACAGAAACCACCTCTGCTGTGCCGACAAGCACACCATCACAAAAACGCACTCGTTCTGAGGCCAGCACCTCCACCATCTCTCCAGAGAAAAGCTACAGCGATGTCCTGGACTCAATAGATAAGAAGCTAACCAGCCTAGATGCCCGTCTGGGCCTGGTTGAGGTTCTCCATAAAGAATTTCAAGCTCTAAGGGAATCCCTGGAGTTCAGCCAACAACAGGTAGCATCGCTCGCTGCAGAAAACCAAACGCTTAGGGAGAGTGTAAAGAAACTCACCGAGGGGATGACGCAGCTGTCCGGAGAAAGGAAGAGGATGAAAGAAACTATCTTGGATATTGTTGTATTCCTTGTATACGTTCTTTGCTCACAAAGTGTATTGAAAAAGCTGTTGGTGATAATGTGCAAGGTCAATATCTGTTGCTCCCTCACATGGAGCCTGAAGGGGAAGTACAGAGGAGTGGTCAATCTATTTGAAAAATAGATTGAAAGAGGGATTTGTTGTATTCTACTTTTTTGAGGCTATTTTTTATTATGCAGTACATATGTTTTAATTATATCTTTTTTAAGCTTTAGAAGTAATAGGCCTGTTTATATTATTCAGGGTAGTAAAACATGACTCTGTTACCAGTATTTTATAGGGTTGAAGGTTTTAAGTAAACAAACTCTTGAGTAAAGATATGAATTGAAAGCAGGGAGGATCAGCTATAACTCTAAGTCATGTTATAACCCAGTTCATGGTTCGGTCAGGAGACCTGGAGAAAATAAATGACCTGTCAAGATGTAGAAGGAGGAGAGAGGAGTCATGTGATATGTTCTTTGTTCTTTTTGAAATAAAAATGATACAGCCTTGTAAGAGAACGAGTCAGATCTTGTCTGGCTCCCATCTGCAGGTGCGTCTTAAAAACAGATATCTGTTGTTTGTGTGTGTTGTTTTTTACTCTCTGTCTCTCAGTTCTGGGTCTTATTTTGAAACAGTTCCCGCTGGGGTTTTGGAGTTCGGCGCCCCCACCTCTCTGAGCAGGAAGTGAGTTGCAGAGCACATTATGAGAAGAAGCCGACAAAATGGTGGAGGATGCGGGCATTTGATTTGGTTTTGAGTTTTCTCAGGGCTGGGAGAGATTGAGTGTGAGTAATGAGTGTGGCATAACTGATTGATACATGTGTTTGTGGCAATTGTAGTGATTTTGTGTTTTTTCTTTGAGTTCAACAGAGAATCGGAGAGCGACTGGATTGATCCTTGCTAATCAACACCCGGGTGGTTTTGTATCAATCTGAAAAAGCGCTAACACCAAATTAATAGGTATTGATCGATTTAAACGTTCTCCATTTAATGTTGACGTGTTGTTTTTTCGGTTGAGGGCCGACCGAAGTGCGGACCAGGGGCTTGAGAGTTGGCCGCTCGCTTCCGATGGGACGCTGTCGGAATTCTCTGAGGCTGGCAAACGGACAGGTAGACACCAGTTAGAGCCTGTGTGCTCTCTGTGTCGAGACGGATTCCCTTGGAGAGGCCGGCGTATCTTCCAAACGCACGTTTGAGCCACGTGAATTGGATTGTGTTTAAAGGTCCGGCTTTAGGTGGCTCCGGTAGAGGTTAGTGTTTGATGAGATTGTGAAAATTGTTGTTCTTTCTTTCTCTCGGATGAATGTGTGGGTGATTGGGGAAGTCGCGGTGACGGAAGGAAGCTACCAGGTAGCTTCTTGCAATCCGGCTGCACATAAACTTCTCATTTAGGGGAACTAACCGACTGAATCTAAAACCATAATTCCTCTGCGAATCTTAAACGCCTAGAAAATGCCCGCGCTTCATGTATAGACAGTAAGCGTAGAAGCTTGACATTGTAGAGGAATAGGGGAATATCATTTTCAGTCAGCTAAAGTACCACCATAAGTTAGCTTACGGCTAACGGCACAGTTTGGATGAGTTTCGCCTGGAAATAAAGGCGTTCAACCTTGTGCAACTACGTAAACACGTCTAAAGCATTGTCTAACACATATATATAGGACTGTTATTATGAATAACTGGTAGTAAACTCTATAGAATATATATAAAATAACTTTTTATGATAACGGAGCGGTCACGTTTGGCTTCCGGTTGAGCTAGGTTGCTCATGATGACAGCTAATCTTTGGTAGCTTAGCTTCCGAACTGTATTTATTTGGCTCGGTTAAACAGTCATTCGAGTATTGATGGCGAAGTGTGGTTTTGTTGGAGGCATTTTGTTCTTGTCTTTGGTTGGTTTACTTATGAGTACGGTTTGTTAGGTTTAGCATCGTAGTGCAGAATTAGCCATCTGTGCACCGGCGTATTCATTCCGCGGTGTGACACGGAAGTTTTATTGGGCCGGACTTTGATCTGTCAGTCCGGCGGAGTTTTTTTTTTTTTTGAGCAAACTGTTGACGATTTTGTGTTGCAAAGCGAGTTTTTAAACGTATTTCTTTCGGTATATGTTTTAATGATAAATAAAAATTGCTTTATATTGGGAGAATTCTATTTTTCGTGTGTTTCACCGAAGTGTGCGTCCGAGTTTTGGCGCAGGCCGGACTCTATTAGGAATTCTTTGATTTTTAGATGAAACGGCAATAATCTCCGTATATAAATAAATTAATGATAAGATAAACAGTGCGTTATAAACCTTTTTAGCTTTCCTTCGTTTCGGCTTTGCCTAAAACATTATTAAGGTTAATGTTGCATGGATAAATAATATATAAACTCCTTCACTATAAAAAGAAATAAATTAAATAAATAAAAACGGTGCCTGCCTTTACTGTTAACTGCATTAATATTGGGAGAAAATTTGGGCCTACGAATTGATAGTTTATCAATTAAAATAAATAATTTATAGAGTTAATACAAATAACCTATTTTGTTAAATTTTAATCCATTTTGGATTTTTGTTACGAATATTCAATGGCAGCCGAATATAAATTACTTTCTGCTCCACAGGGACGAAACTGGCGTACTTTAGATGCCCAATTGTTAATATACATTTCTAAATTATATTCTGTTTTAGTTGATAAGCCCGGTAAAAAAAGATAAAAACCAGTTCCAGGGCCTTATGACGGCCAGGTGGGCTCGTCATGGTGCCCGAGGGGATTATAAGAGAAGTCTCTCACAGAATGTGTTCTGGGGAGGAAAAGTGACACCTACTAAATTTAGTTAGCAACAAATTAGAATGCACCGATAAATTGTTTTTGGCGTATAATGCTAAATTGATGGATGAGATGGAGCAGCACGAACACAGGTTAACTGGGGTTCACCTACAGATGGATGGAATGCTGCAGAATCAGGAAAGATTAGCATCTGTGGTAAGGGGTCAAGCTGCAGACCTTTCAAGAAGTCCCAGCCCCAGTCAACGTGATGAATGTACAGCAGGTTCTACAGGTCAAAAATATGCAGACGTTGGGAGACAAGGGGAGTGAAGGACCATTTAAGAATACCAGATCTCAGGTGTCACTGGGGGCAAGTGGAGGCCCTGATTTAATGCTTCCTTTAGTGGGAGCATCAGATGGTTCAGTAATTTACAAACCATGGAAGATGGCTGACATATCTGCCATCATTCTGCAACTACCTGCTTTGACTGGTGGAGGAAACTGTTGGATAAATAAATTAAATCAGTTGACTTCAGGGCAAACCCTAGCGGTGGGGGATTGGAAAGCTATTATGGGTAGAATGTTGACATTGACAGATTATAATGAGATGATGCTCCAGTGTCAGCTAGCATGTGTACTTGATGAAGCCCCATTCACACATCATGCATATGAGCTTGCCGAGTGGGTCAGAAGAAAATATCCTACTCCGCCTGCATCTAAAATTTAGAAATTTCCCTGGTCAACTGATGTTACTCCCGCAGAACATATAGCAAAATGTAAAGATAAATGGGTTGCAGTTACTGGAGAACACCCTCGAGATCCGGGAAATAATCGGATTTGGTTTAGAGAAGCAGTTTTAGCAGGCATGCCAGAGTCTGTTGCTACATTAATGAAACGGAATCCTGATTCACACATTTATGATCAGCCTACATGGGGAAGACACGTAACATATTATTTACAAGACGTGCAAGATTCTGCGTTAAAGGACGCTGAGGAGAATAAGAAAATGGAGACTGCTTTGTTAAAACTACAGTTAAAAGAGGCTCAGAATAAATTGACTGACTTGTATCAGTCTAAGAAAGTGAAGCAGATGGTGGCTGAAGCAGCACCTACTGTTGGATCAGCGACAGTGCTGCCTTCTTTTCCTGTGATGTATGCTGGAGCTGCGCCGAATCCGCCATTTACTGCTCCTTATAGGACATGGCAGCCTCGTGGCAGGTAACGTGGCAGGGCCAGGTTTGGGGATTTTAGAGGCATGGGGAGAGGGCAGCCGGGTGCTAACGGTTGTCACAGGTGTGGCTCCAATGAACACTGGGTGAGGGAGTGCCCACACCCACAAGGGGGCGCTATACCTCCCGGTCAGCCACCTCTACATATGGCTCCAATGACTCTCCCTATAACTCAACCATTGCCTGTTTCAGTGGGTGATCAAAGACTATCACATCCTTTTGTCATTGCTCAAACCACGCCTGTCAACTTGTTAGGCAGAGATCTGCTTATCAAACTTGGTGCTACTATTCTATGTACCCCTGATGGACTTATGGTGACTTTTCCGAATGGACGTACGCATTGCTGTGACACCATGAGTGGTCAATTTTTGCTGAAGGATGACACTTCACAAGTGGCTGATATTTTCTGGGCCAGATTGACTACGATGTCTGCACATGAATCTTCTGCGGCTGACTTTCTGAGATGCTGGAAGCCTTGGCTGCTTGAACTCCAGCCTTTTGTTCCACCGCCTGATCCTTTCCATGTGACCTTCCTTTATGAGAGGGGCGATCCTACCTTATACCAGGAACAATTTGAAACAGAACTTGAAGGCCAAAGTTGGTCTGTGGCTTCGGGTCCATGCTTTGTGGGGAAGGAGGGTGTGGCACTGTATGCTGATCTGACTTCAGAGCAGCATAAGTGGTATATGATGGAAGCTGAAGCGCTTCCACACATATCGCTTTTGTTGCATCCGAAACATCAAGCTAAAGATTTGGGGGGAATGGTTAAGAGGGGAGTTGAATTAAGGGATTGGGTTCATACCCAGATACCTTCAGTCTCTTTTTCTCCTTCTACTCAGATGTACAAAATAGACACGCAGCTCTCTGATACTACCATTCTGGAACATTTGCAGCTTTCTAGAAATCATGGCAGAGAAAAAACAGATCATCCTGATGCAGTGGAGGCCTTAAAGGTCGTGCCTGACTCTTTGTGGTCAGATGGTCCCACTGATGTTGGTCTAGTGCAAACCACACCCATCACATTTGAGATGAAACATTCTGATCCAATCTGGCGTTCTCAGTACCCACATAAACCTCACGCTGAGGAAGGTATTGCAGACACTATTGCAGGCTTACTTGAAGCTGGAGTTTTAGAACCATCAAACTCTTCATATAACACCCCTATTCTTCCTGTGGAAAAAAAGGTACTGGTAAATACAGAATGGCACATGATTTGCGTGCTATTAATGAGGCCCTTAGAACCCCTCCCATTTCTACACCGAATCCGTATACAGCTCTGGCATCACTGACTCCTGATTTAAAATGGTTTACCTGCATAGATTTGGCTAATGCATTTTTCTGTTTACCGCTCCATCCTTCTGTCAGGGATATTTTTTCATTTACATTCAGGGGCAGGAAGCTACGTTATAGTAGGCTTCCGCAGGGTTTTGCTTTATCTCCAGGTATTTTTAATCAGGTGTTGAAGCAGTCATTAAGCACTGTACAGCTCCCTCCAGGCTGTGTACTGACCCAATATGTGGACGATTTACTTTTAGCATCCCCTACTGTTGAAAAGTGCATAGCAGCGACTCTAGTTGTGTTGCAACATTTGGGAAAAGAGGGATTTAAAGTCTCCCGCGATAAGCTTCAGTTGGTCAGGCAGGAAGTCCAGTTCCTGGGGCGAAGGGTGACCGCTCAAGGGGCTGGACTGACGGACACCCACAAGAATGCTATTTTGGCCCATTCTAAACCTCTCACTGTTAAATCAATGCTGTCATTTCTGGGACTGACAAATTTTTCCAGACATTATGTGCCTAATTACACAAACCTTACCACACCACTCAGGGCTCTTGTAAATGCTCATGGTATGAAAAATCTGCATGCTAAATTAGAATGGGACATACCAGCTGAGGAGGCATTTATTAAGTTGAAACAGGCTCTAGCACAAGCAGCTGATTTAGCCACTCCTGACTATACATGTCCATTTTTTCTTAACACATCAGAAACAGATGGGGTGGTTAATGGGATTTTGTTTCAGAAAAAAGGTGGTCAGAGATACATTCTTATGTATCTTAGCATAAAGCTGCAA